>OX377205.1:31788724-32262814 GCA_947396885.1 Heligmosomoides polygyrus polygyrus | reverse complement strand
ACAGCGAGGCCTTTTCTTTAATTTCTCCATGTATCATCACAAATGTGGCAGTTACTCAAAATTACCACAAGCGCTTCTCGCACCTGCCCGCTTCGGGGATCAGAGAGTAGCGGGCGCATGATTTTCACTGCTACATTTCTTGCGCCCCAGATGTGTCTTCGTGGTCCCTCCAACAGCTTCTCTAGAGGGTACATATCGTGCTCAGCTGATTTTTAGATCGGATCTAATCGGAGCGGCTTATCCTAAGAAACATAATGAATATATGAAGCGTACAAAAACGTCCTATTGCATGTTCGTTTGCGCATCCAAACAGTATTAAGAGGGTCCTTCTCTAGAATATGCTTCACACATAGACCTTGGCGTCTTCCGAGGAGAATTGCAAGTCTTGTTCCAGAGAGATGGCGTCTCGCATTGCGCTGCTGAATGGGCATGCTGGGCACGGTCCTGATAACCTGCTTAAGCGACATCAACCTACTACAAGAGCATTAAGATGTAGAAGCTACCAAAACCACTTCTCAGCGCCCTTTACCTCGCATGCTTTGAATGCTCGAGTACAGGTTTTTTAGCTCCCTTTCTAGTACAGTAGACATCCGAAACCGTACAGAATGTAAGGTCTCCGAAACGAACGTGTCAGGACCGCCATTACTCAAAATGTTCTGTGTCTGCGGTCCAACTATGTTCTTTCTTCAAAAGCTAATCTTAGATCACACAAAGCGAACACCTGTAAAAGCTGGATCTACAATAAGTAGAAATCCACGTCAGATCTAGGACGTGTTTGCCACTCGATTCAACCGCAAATTTGATGCAATTATCTATGCTGGAGCTCGCTAGAAACTATAGCCTTGCGAGCTAATCGCAAAACTCAGCAGTTACATGAGGCAAAAGCTCTAAAAAAGCGGCTAACTCTGCTTCAATTGTAGGACGGAACGGCAAGAAAGATTAATTTAGGAAGAATCCCGTCCTAAAATTAGTGAGAAAGCCTTTTCGGTTTCTTAAGGCAAAAGCATAAGATGTTCTGTGAGCTTCCTATGGATAAGGCAGAACACACTGTAGGCGCCTCGAGCATCCGTGCTGCGGTCTAGAACAATCTAGCGGCTCGTTGACCATTGTTAACCATCGGAGACGAGAGTGCCTCTATCCCGTTTACCCTTGGTATTTGGCAAAAACATAACCAGTTTTGTGACTAGAAGATGCAGATTCTGTCTAGAATGCTCGCTCCTGCCGGTGTTATTTATAGTTGAGCCAGTTCTCTGATAAGTCTATATTGACCAGTAGCGTCAGAGAAATATGGGAAGTTTCCGCTTACCCAATTAATTAAATAATTATGTTTTATGTTTAATTGTGTTTATTTAATCAATTAATTAATTTTTAAGACATAATTAAACAGAAGTTGGAGCTGCGAAGCACCCGCCTTGTCTTAAAGCGACTTTCAGGAAAAAGTGCTGAATACCGTTTGAAAGAAAACGACAAAAGTTTTGATTAGTACTGACAGAGACAGTGGGTCTGAAGTCAAAGCTGGTATTCTGCGCTGCACTGAATAATATAAAGACCAACAAGACTAATCATAAATATTGTGGCCACCGAAGACAGCAAAGGTGCGTGGGTTGGCGCACCTCAACGAGTTATGTGTAAGTAGGTTTCGCTATGGATAAAACATGAAAGGCGGAGCTCAACGCTAATGGTCCCTATAGGCTGGGTTGTGGAGGCAATTTGGATGCGTATTTGGCCTACACAAGGTGCGGTGCGATGCCAAGGCGATGCCAAGGTGAGTGTTTTTTCTTCTCAAACAACGCAGGAACCAACTCACCGATCCTTGCGGGATGGAAGACTTGGTTAGCCGAGGCGGGACCTGGACCACGAACCTACGCTCGTTGTGCACGCGGTACCTCCTTCAACTGTGTTACGTCAGCTATGGTAAACATTTCATATAGCCCAGAGTCTCTCAAAAAGAAGCTTGAGCCTTTAGGTCTGAAACATCAACCAAGGAAGGAACACCTTAATCTCAGCATCAGTGCGAAGTGTAATCAAAGTGTTTAAGATTATCTAGTGCAAATGATCCATTTATCCTCCATGGCTAAGCCGTGGTATGTTCATTCTCACAGTAATGCTGAATTGTAACAGAGCAGGGTCTCCATACCGCAGCACTTCCACGACAGTCGCAGAAGCGGCCAACTTATTTCGCCTATTATGTATCACAACATCGTAGCTTCTGGAAATGTTCTTCAGATTTTCAATGTTGAAAAAAGCTGTTCGCTCTCATTAGAAATCGAGCCATGAGAAAGTGTTACTATCACGCAGTTTCTCCGAAGCAGATTTCACGTCGTTTGTAAATTGAACTTGTTGAATCACTAGCTAAGTACTGGCAGGAATTCATATTAACACTACCTGCTCCCTTATAGTGGATCTCTCTTGTATGCTACATGTCTACCTATACATACCACCTCGACGTCAAATTGGACATTTTTCTCATCATGGCGGATGCTTTTCAAAATAAGTAGGACACTTTTGAAATCAAACTGATCATCTTTCAAAGCAAAGCGATCGCGTTCCACATTAGAGCAGACACCCATTAGGAAGGTAGAAATTTTTGTCTCAGGAGAATTCGCTGTCTTTTTCTTGGAAAATTTATAATTCACCTTTCCCAAAAAGGCGAAAACACTGTTTAAAATTTAATAAAATCTGTTGCGAATCGGTGGCCCCACTCGCGAGGGAACATGTCCCTGTTGAGTGGAGTCCCCCACTCGCCCCGTGGTGCTACGAGGTACCCAGGAACCCAGGACCCAAGGGGGACATAAGGGGGACCCCATGGTGTGAACAGGCCACGCCCCCCTCCCTGGCAGACGGGGGCCCCGCGTGGTGACTTCTACCCCCTCGCGCTTACAGCGCCTGGATTGACGCACGCCCGCACCTCGCGGGCGTGCTGTATTGCATCCCGACTGTATTGAGCACACCTTGCCCCCTGAAGTACCCGACAACTACATGAAACCCATACGACCCAATGATGCCCCCAATACGACCCAACAATAAACATACACAATACCAATACCAACAACACAATAGTAAGGGACTCACCACCTTCCTCGTCTTGTGCAGGACACCAGAAATATAACCACGGTTTATTCCATACACCAGCACCGCACAACCATAATAATAATAGCAGCTAGATACTAGGATATATGGAATAGGAGGGACCGCTCCGGCCAGTAGAACTGTAATGGCTATCCGAGGCTAGGCGAGCCCCATTCAGGCTCGCCGTCCTCCCTGTACTGCAGCCGGCTGTATTGCGATGTAAGGAGCGGCAAGGCTCCGCTCGGAAGATCCCCGGGATGATGATGAAAGCGGGCTCACAATGGCGGCGCCCCAGAGCCGCGCCCGCGCAGCCGCTCGACGTGTCGATGGAAGTCAGGAAAGAAGTCGGCGGGGGGCGGCGCATAGCCGGCCCGCCGATCGATAGCGTGCGCGGGCAGGCCGGTGTCTCGGGAGCGCCTCATCGGGGTCCCGAGCGGATACGGTAGCCCGCGGGAGTATGAAATGAAAGGGAGCGAGCTATCGCATTCGCGACACTCCCGCCGACAAAAAGAAATTGGTCCCGCGGGGGCTCCTACCGAATCCTGTCTTGCCGCATGGGGCTTAAGGCCCCTTTTGGATTGAGTGGGAACCGGCTGCATCACAGGTGGGAACGGACGGACCCGTCCGGAAACCCACGTCTAACCCGAACGCCCAGGGGAAAATGCGCTGGGCCCTGGAGCGGTCTCGTCCTGGACTGACTACAGGTACCGTGGGTCATAACTATATACAACAAAAGTCAAATTTGTCAGCCGCTACCTGTAATGCCTCGTGAATCAACTTCTATACAACTAAGAGGCTTATTACCTATAAGGGATCTACGGGGTCATGGTTGGACTATAATAAAAGTAACTTCTACTACAAAAATACTACACTACGCACTACTACTAAGGATGATAGAAATCAACAGCAACCAGCAACAGAATAACTAGGATTAACTAAGGATAAAGTTGTAACAGCTGACCTGAACTGAATGCAGATTGAATGAATGAAACGAATCATATTAAACAGCAAAACAACAACGGCGAACAACAAACAACACTGAAGTGACTACAATACAACGTTGCGCACTCACACACCGCAGGTGAGGCGGGTTCCGCCGTGAAGGCGTACTTCCGCCGCTCGCTCAGTCCATCTGAGCCTGTCCATGCTGGAGCCCATCCGTGAGCTAGTTCTGGAGCTGCTCGTTGTTCGCTGGGACCGGCGCCTGCTACTGAAACGAGGATGTGAGACACGCAACACTGCTCTGTAATGCCTAACTGGAAGATTAGCTCATAAAAACAAAATATTATAAATTACGAAAAAACTGTAATGAGTAAACAAAGAATTTTAAAAGAGTGGCTTAGGCTTTTCTGGTGTCCGTAGAGCTAATCGTCTTCTGTCGCCATGGAGCGCGTGGTCGTCGTGGATTCGGTGTCGATGTCGTCCATCGGACTGGTCTTCCTGCCCCACGGCGTCGTAGCTCGTCGACTTCGCTGCTCGTCCCCATGGAACCTCAACGACTGGATTGCATAAACAATTAAACCATTATACAAGGGAGGAACTCAGTGGGGAATAGGTGGCAGCCTTGTCGATCCTTCCTCGGGTCGGACTTTTTTCCACATTCCGCATCCTTTGAATACGTCGGTGGAGCGCCAAGCCTACTCTCTACCTGCAATGACTAAAAGATCATAAATAATGACGACCTCACTGTAGTGACTCGGTACTACCTGTAATGAGTGATTAACATATTTTGGGGTTACGTCCCCACTGTATTGCTGAATTGGAACGGGGGGAGCTGGTGGTCCAGGCTCCCCTTATGTGCGGTTGAAGGTTTCAACCTCTGTATTGGGTCTAGGTGGGACAGAACGTGGAGCGGAAGGAATGCCCATTTCCTGGGTAGCCTTCACTCTTGCGAGTAGCCGCTCCGCGTCTGCTGCGACCGGGTCGCACGCGTTGGCATCCCAGTGGGAGTGCAACTCCCCTAGGACGCTGGCCTCCTCTTCCGGGGAGGCCTGACCTTCGGCCAGCGCGTGCGCTCCATCCCAACGGTCCTCGAGTTTCTTAAGGAGACTCCGAATATATTGAGCGTGGTAATTGATGTTGAACTCACGCCCACTTCCTGTCGACTCGCCTGGGCTGACTTGGCTTCCGTCCGGGGCAGGTGCCAACTGGCGCTCCGCTTCTTCCAGGGCCTTCCTCAGCGTGTGGACGGTCTTCGAAATCTGCGCCTTGGTCGCTCCGATGGTGGACATCGTTGACAGCTCGACTGCGGTTTACCACGCACTATTAATAGTGACATATGGGGGCCCATACGGGGGCCCCCACGCTACGAGTGCGGTACAGCGGAGGATACGATGGACCAATGCTCAGGATAGCCAACTGGAGCGGATAGAAGGGAAAACTGCTAATGCTACTGTAAAGTGAATAAACTACTACTAAAAATGTGAGGAAATATATAAGGGGACACTAAGAAGAATTAACGGGACTGTAATGCTGGTGCACGGAATAAACCTGTATTGCCGACGAGGAAACTGGTGACTCCCTTTATTACCTAACCCCGACTACTACACAAAAAAAAGGGGGGGGGGGGTGTGCTTTGGGTGCGCGGTGCGCCAACCCCATACGAGCGCTGCCATCGCTCGGGGGTCCGGAAGCGTCCCCATCTGCCGTGAAGGGGGGGGGGATTACTTTCCCAACCCAAAACAAAAGAAGGGGGGAGAAGGCTGTAGTACAAGGGGGGGGGGGCATAGCTAGCGCACTACCCGGGTACTAACGGGGGGACTCTGGTGCTGCGGCAGCGATCCATCCAAACACCAACACCTACTGCCTGAACCGGGTGGCCAACCCGTATGGCAGAGGATCAATGAGGCGCCTCCCCTAGGTGCGACCAGGGCTTACCATGCCTGGTACTGACAAGCTCGGACTCCGGAGTACTCCTGCCGCCGACGCCCCGCGCGTCGCCCGGTCTCCTCCCCGCTTTCCAACCGTCATGCGCTAGCCCAAGCGCTGCCCATCCAGTGCCCAGCAGCGCTTTATGCGGCTGTCTGCCACCCAGCCAGATGGTATTGCGCGCTGCCGTGGCCCTGGATGGGAGCTGTAATGCTTGTTTTGCCCCAACCCTATCAAAAGACCCCAGGGGGGGTACTACAGCCACCCAGGGGAAGGCATGGTTCCCTCGCATCAGGGCGTGGTAGGGCCGGATTTTACAGCCGACTGGCTTAATGGCCAGCCGGCAAACGGGTCCGGTTACCAACGTCCGATGCACCATGTTGCGAATCGGTGGCCCCACTCGCGAGGGAACATGTCCCTGTTGAGTGGAGTCCCCCACTCGCCCCGTGGTGCTACGAGGTACCCAGGAACCCAGGACCCAAGGGGGACATAAGGGGGACCCCATGGTGTGAACAGGCCACGCCCCCCTCCCTGGCAGACGGGGGCCCCGCGTGGTGACTTCTACCCCCTCGCGCTTACAGCGCCTGGATTGACGCACGCCCGCACCTCGCGGGCGTGCTGTATTGCATCCCGACTGTATTGAGCACACCTTGCCCCCTGAAGTACCCGACAACTACATGAAACCCATACGACCCAATGATGCCCCCAATACGACCCAACAATAAACATACACAATACCAATACCAACAACACAATAGTAAGGGACTCACCACCTTCCTCGTCTTGTGCAGGACACCAGAAATATAACCACGGTTTATTCCATACACCAGCACCGCACAACCATAATAATAATAGCAGCTAGATACTAGGATATATGGAATAGGAGGGACCGCTCCGGCCAGTAGAACTGTAATGGCTATCCGAGGCTAGGCGAGCCCCATTCAGGCTCGCCGTCCTCCCTGTACTGCAGCCGGCTGTATTGCGATGTAAGGAGCGGCAAGGCTCCGCTCGGAAGATCCCCGGGATGATGATGAAAGCGGGCTCACAATGGCGGCGCCCCAGAGCCGCGCCCGCGCAGCCGCTCGACGTGTCGATGGAAGTCAGGAAAGAAGTCGGCGGGGGGCGGCGCATAGCCGGCCCGCCGATCGATAGCGTGCGCGGGCAGGCCGGTGTCTCGGGAGCGCCTCATCGGGGTCCCGAGCGGATACGGTAGCCCGCGGGAGTATGAAATGAAAGGGAGCGAGCTATCGCATTCGCGACAAAATCTCTAATTTTATAAGCAGAATTATAATATATCACAATTTTATTTAACCTGCAAAAAACAGAAAATTCTTAGTCTGTTAGAGGAATAGTTAACACCCATGCACTCGCCTGCATCTCGATTTCCATCTCATTGATAGCAAAAATATTATTGGCGTATAGTTACACACGTGGAGATGGTATAACAAAAAACACATGTAGAAAATACACATACATATCCTCTTTGCAGTCCGATGTAAGAAGAACTTACACTGCCATTTAAGGAGCAATCCTCATGACGGCCTAAGTGGGCATACGGTGTGATCTCTCTGATTCACATACATTTAAAAATTGTTGCTTTACTACACGTTGAATAATATTTGGTCCGTTATTTTGAGGAATCGAAATTTTATAAAATTTCAAGTCTTAATTGACTGTGAAAGTGAATTATAAATTTTGAAAAAAAATTGATATGCTTTCATCAGTTACCCCTTCGCCTTTATTCGGCCGGTGTTCAAAACTATCCAGGTTACGTCGATAAGTGTCAAGTTTGACGTGAAATGGTATAAAGGTGTTGATTTTTGGTAAAAAGTACCTTTAGATACAATATAGAGCTAACGCGGCAATTTTAAAAATTTATATTTTCTGATTATTCTGTTATGGGGGGGGGGATATTTGGCGTTTTTGACTTTTCTGTTTTCTGACGAATTCCATTCTCTGATTTATGGGAAGTTTTTCAAAATTGCTGCCCATTCCTTCGCGCGCAGACAGAGGGCTAAGAAGACAAACTGGAAATGGCCCATAACTCCATTCCCAGAGGTGTTCAGATACGGAACACATACCACGGACACCTGGGGTACGAAGCGTGTCAAACGTTTTCTGAAACTGCACGTCCCTAGCACAATATGGGTGACACGTCCTCCGATTCCCTTCGCTCGCTACACAAAGTGAGTAAAATGCCTTCTGCACCCAGACACCAGTTGTACAACGTGGGTTACATGCCTTCTGAATTCGCACGCTGGTTGAACGACGTTGGTGGTACGCCTTTTGAATCCGGACGCCTCTACGACGAAACGCATCGCATGGAACAACGGACGAACAGACGGACAACCACTGACTGTCTGTATATTGTAGAATAAGAGATCGACGCTAAGGTTCAACCCTAGCATGCGTAGTGCACGATCATATCGCCATCGCCTTGTCACCGGTTCCACATGCGGAAGCGCCCCTGGTGGGAAATCTCATGGCCAACATGAAATGGCGGAGGCCCTTGTTTACGTTGAAAGTCTCACAGCTCTATTTTCAACGAAGGAAAACTTTCTGCGCAAACGTTTCGTTGACATTAGCGCCCGCAATGCCAAGCGGAACCTGAACGTTTGTAATGAAGCTCTTGAATAGGCGATATAAGTTGGACGCTTCGCGGAAGTAGTGTGGTAGGGAGGCCCTGCTCTGTTACGATTCAGCATTATAGTGAGAATGAACGAGCTCATACCACAAGCCCACATATAATTACACTTCTTCCGCGCTTATCGTTATCTACCAACTCAGAAAATTTTTGAGGCATTCTCCGAGCTCCCGCTATTAACACACGCTCGACAGCGGGACCCTTGTTCATTTACATGGCTTTGCGCACCACTTCGTCGGCCGACATTCCAAAAAATTCATTCTTGTCGCCTAGCCTACTCTGCGCTTCTCCAGTCTCCTGATGTTGCGTGGAACTCCTTGTCAAGTTGCTTGCATTAGTCTGCTGGTGTCTTAGAGCCATTTTGATATTTGGCCTATCTAGGAGAGAGAAATTGATTAATACAGAATTATCGAAAACGCATACGAAGACTGGAAGTGGGCTACAAAAGGATTAAACCAAAGTGAGAAGAACTGACGATCAATTATAAGAATGTAAATGTGGCGAGTAATAACTAACAGAAAAAAGCGAAAATGTTGATGTGAACAGCAATGGAAAAGGCTAAAAGAACAGAGCGACAAAAAACACAACCGCTCAGCGATGCACCAGCGAGGGTAAAGGTAATATATGAAAAACTTTTTCATGGCTTTGCAAATTGCACGTCATTCCGCCGGTGCAGCACGGATCTTACCAGGTGCTTCTTCGATGACAATTCTTTCTGATGCGGTTTATGACATTAGCCGAGCAACAGAACACACAGAACAACTTGTATATGTTATATACGTTGATCTTTCCAAGGCCTTTGACAAGGTCTGTCATCAAGAGATGGATTATGATTGTGCGAGAAATTGTAACGGTCATTTAGAGGAACGCTGGAATGGTAACGGGAAAGCTGGCACCTTACAAAACCTTGAAAACGAAAGGAAAGAAGCACACGGCAAAAATACAGACAAAATACAGATATGTTATAAGACGTCTTCTTCCCTTAAGAATGAACGCTTCGAAAGAGAAACAGTGGAATAGAAGGAAGACACACCCAATCGTCTCTTTGCTTAAATACACTAGGCGAATCAAGGTATATTTGTATTGCTGTCGTCATTCATGGTGCACTATTTTAAAAGGAAATGATTGGTATCTTGGTTCACCTTCTTTTTCAATATACCTCGTTAGTGAAAAAGCGCTAACATTTCCTTGTGGAGGGAAACACCTGGGCGCTCTCTTCACTACACATAACACTGTAGACCCAGCGAATATATCGCATTCAAAAGGGTCGTGAGGTAAATGTTAAAACATTTGGCCCCGGCTTAAGCATTGTATCCAATCAGATTTTCTGGCATACAGGAATCTCGTAGGATTACATGTGTTCAACCACACGCCTATCGATGTGGAAATCTGTTTGTTGAAGGATGCAGAAGGCATTCCGGTGAAATATATGGAATGTTCCACCATTATATATTTTTTACGATTTACTTCAGCTTGCTGCTTTCTTGGCTAATAGTTCCGTGTATACAACTATATCACAGTATTCTCACCTCGACTTTACCTACGCTTGACTAATGTCTACATAAATAAAAAATTTAAATTGATAATATGCAAGGATAATTGCAATTGCAGGATGATTGCAAGGATAATTGTTGCAAAGGTGTCCTGCTTCGGGAAATAAAGAGTTTCAATCTAAATAGAACATCGATTTGAAATACAGCACATTGCCTTTATTCGTACAAAAACGATAGAATTGGGAATATTAGATTCCACCAGATTTCATTGTAATCTCTGCAAAAAAGTTGCCTACACAGCGTAGTTCTTTCAAACTTCTAAGAATGCTGAGAATAGGAGGAACTCATCATGAACATCAGGATGTCAAAATATATTACCACAGTTCATGAGCCCAACTTGTTCAACTGTTCACAGTTAAAAGTTACCAGTGATTTCCATTTCACACAGATATATGAGAAATGTAACAGTTCGTAAGTAGCTAAAATAGTTAACATTGAAGGATTTTATGGCCGTTTGAAATTGGAGGTCTAAAAACGCCTTCTGTGTAAGTGTGGCGTGCCGCAAGTGCTTCCTAATTTCAAACTTGCGCTTCACGTTTCACAACATGCTAAAAGTTTTATAATTCACGTCAGCTGGAAAGGAAGCGTCAGTGATGGCCCATGAAGACTGTCTCAATGGCGTAGTGCTTGAGGCTCGTATCGTGGTACGAGCATCGGCGGTGTTATAGACGTCGCAGCATTCTCGGAACGCTGCTGAGGCACAATTTTCCAGAATACTACATCGATCGAAAGCAACACTCGTGCGATTAAAATCAATAGCGAAAGCGTTTTCCAAACAAAGTTTGAGTGGCCCAGTACGCGCAGAAAACAAGAGAAAATCGGGATTCTCACTTTAATTGAGCCACTCGGAAGCAGTGATTAAGAAGGAAACAAATTTTCTACGTCCAGTGTTTTAAAACTACCAAGGTAGCAGGTGGTGGCGAGTTCAGCTCCGCGTCTATTATTGAAGGAGGTTAATGTTCAGTAAGAGTACAGAAATCACTTGCTGAAATTGGAATTGGATTTACAGCTGCAAGTGCAAGAGCTTAAAGCCTCAATAATGGACGGTTATTGAAGTCGTAAAGGCTATACTGCCAGATTTAGGAGAAAGCATGTTTCTTCATGCACCTCCTAGGTCAGTTGTGGATGAAAGGGATTGCTAGCTGGCGAAACGACTTCCAAGGGATAAGGGAAACAGTTCCTGTATTTTCTGTGGAACAGATAGAGTTTCAGTTATTTTGGTTGAGCTTGATGTGAATCCTGTGGCTACAGAATTTGGATTATGAATATAAAGTGATAAAAGGATTAAGGACGGCGTTACTCAATACCTTTGGGATGCGCCACGCATTCTACTTCTACGGGATATCGTGGAGGCGATTTAAATGTGTATTTGGCCATACAATGACTTGCGGTGGCCAGCCGAATAAGTCAGCGCTCTATCCTTCCCAGACAAGTCTGCTACCAATTCACCGACCTCGGAGGGATGGAAGGCGTGGTTGACCTGGGCGGGAAATCCGAACCAGGAACTGGTATCGGGTGCACGTGACAGTCGGCGCCTCCTCCGACTGCGCTACACGAGCCCTGGAATATGAATATATTAATCAAAATGCAATTTGTTTTTAATTTCGCAGTACTTCTTCTATGCTATATCCTCTAGAAACACTAACAGGGCTTCCGGAGGGGTCGTAAACAAGTAGCGATGGCTCTAAGAAAAACTGTCCACAACTAGGTCACCGCTAATAAAATTAACGTTTGCACACTCCAATGGGTTCGATCTGAGGCGAAGAATCGTTTGATGTAAGTTATAATTTAAGAGGATACTTTCGAGTTATGGAGTTAGGACAGAAAAATCTGCTGCAAATCGTCTGTTGTACGCGAATTAGGTTGCAAAGACAGAGACGCCTGTTAAGATCACGAAAAGACTTTTAGAACATAATTGTGCGTGAAGCACAAACATTTTAGTGAAACAGTGAAGCAGCCACCTCAGAGTATGTGCGAACGTTTTCCTGATATCATAGATATAATAGCGCTGTAGCTTTTTACAATAACTTTGCCCTAAAAATAGAAAGATGTTGGCTCACAGGTTGTTTCAATTCTAACTCATTTAACAGACAAGCTTGTTCCATCCTATTTTGCTTAATAAATAGTGTTGGGGAAATTGGTTGGTCATTACGATTAGTCGCGTTTCACTGCGCCAGAAGTCACAGGCATACTTTGTGTGTTCAAATTATCCGTAATAACCTTGCACTATTTATGGGGTTTTTGTATTAGATTATCTTTGCCGCTGATTTTCATTATATAGAAGCAAATATTCGAAACAAGACCGGAAAACGACAAAAACAACAATTAGTTGTGTTTTAACAATAGGAAAGAATGAAAAGTCATCCAAGAAGGAATAATGGATAGAAATCGATGAATGAAGAAGAAGGTCTCCACTGAGTTTTAGTAAGTTTCTTCTAGCAACAGTGACTCTGCAGCCGCAATCTAATTCATAGACAAAGAGCTGAAAGGTTGGAAAGAGCTGAAGGGCTGCGACGCTAGCGCACTTTGTTTTCGTTGCTTATTCATTCAACCGTTCCTAGGCACTTCCTGCAAAAAAAAAGATAATCATCGAGTGCAAAAAGCACTCAACTTAAGGGGTTGAATGTTATAAGATGAAGTCTAAAAAGTCGTGGAAAAAAGTGCGTTTGAAATGGAATTTTTGTGCTTCAGCAAGGAATGCTAGTTTTGAAAATAAGAAGCTGAAGTTGCGTTTTCTTCTCCATTGCCATGCACCACTCTTTGGACATTTCGCACTCCTGAAAACATCTTACTGTCTTGACCCATAAATATGTGTTGCGTGTGAGGGAAAGCGCTTTTACAGAAACCAGTAAAGGCACTAATTGATTTGTTCGTGAACCAAATCTCCATTTGTGCAACCATTCGGCAGAAGAGGGCAAGAGTAACACATCTTATGACGCCAAGCATAAGTGTTATAAGCACGAAACGTGAATAAGAGTAGATGAGCAATTTCATTTACTCTCAGCCATCCTGAAAGGAAAAAACAAACAAATCAACAGGAAAATTGCGACATGTTTTATATATGCCGGTAGAATAATAGAAAGCATTAAAAACTACCACTTATAAATAACTCTATGAGGGACTCCGAGGAACTTTAGAAAAGGAAACTGGCAGGTACTATCTGTTGGCGTCATTCAGCCTCACGCGAGAAAAGACCGAACGCGTTAACTAAGCCCTTCGAATCCTTAGCCAACGAACTTTGATATGCACTATGCAGAGTGATTTTTGATTTTGAGCTATTTTTACAACGATTGGAACGGCAGCCAAGCTAGACGTTCAATCTTTGCAGACGATCCATCTCCAAACTCAAGGACACAAACACCTTTCACGTTCTGGCTGCCATCGACACTCTCAAGCGAACCCACTGATTAGTCTTCAAGGTAGCAGCATTCTTCTATAGTTGCACATAAATATAGGTCAACCTTCCTTTCTTGAAATCAAACGCTTATAAAAAAGTCAAGAATTGCTATTCTTACAAATGTGTTCCAGCATAGCAACTTCATAACACTCAAAACACGGACAGTAAGAAGTCCGAGTATCGAGATTTTATAAGAAGGAAAGCTTGAGTCATGAAAACAAAAAATTGCTTAAAAGTGTTTTGTCATGCACAATATATTGGAAACCATTATTCTTTCACATCAATCCACCTTTCATGGAGCAAGAGGAGGCCATGGAAACGAAATCGAAGCGTCCACCTCAGTAAATCAAAATCTGTTAATTTTAAAGAAAAACCTGCCTGTTGCGTTGGCAACGAAGTTAAGCACTTACGATTAGTCTATATTAACAGCTGCCATCCGAAGGGCATTTGAGATCCGTTCTTGAAGTCAACGCCCGCGGGGAATGTTAATAATTCCTCTCCCTCAGCATCTATGAAATACATTTTTAAAGGAAGTTTTATGCATGTACATCAATTAAATTATAACAAAATGATTTCAATAAAGTGTAATGGCTGGACAAATGTATTCGTATCGACACGTTTTCCCAAAACAAAGATATATTAGTTTGTCCAGAAGGTTTCTACATTAATGTCGGAGAGCAGTGCTTAGTTCATAACTTTGTTAACAAGCACTATCATTCAACAAAATATACACCATTGTGCTCTGTCACAAATTGTCATCTTTCTAGTAGAGAGTGAACCCTACAAGTGAAGGACTCGTAGACTTGGGGAGCAAGAAGCTGATGGCATCATTTTTGACTTCTTCGGAGAAAGACTTGAGTGAGCGAAAACCTGATGGACAGTGGACGCAAGATACGGAGAGTATGGCCGATGGGCTCAATCCCGAGTTCTCCTTACTTCCTCTGCTCCTCTTCTTTGTGTCTGGCGTCAACCATAAGGAGAATTTTTCCTTTTATGGGATGGCGATAACGATTTCGCTCACCTTCTCCAGCTGAGCACAGAACATGTTCGCGTCCACCATGAAGCGGTAGTAACCAATTCCCAAAGTTATGGATCACAATAAGGATGTGCGGAATTTTCGTTTCCGCATTCCGAATTCCGGTTTCCGGTCATTTTGGACCCTTCCCTTCCGTTCCGTGGTTCGCCTGTTTTTGGGCCGGAAAGCGGAAACGGAATTGGGCACTTTTCCATACTAGTTTTCTATTGAACACAATCACCTTAGCAACAAAAAAATTCTCCTCCATAAAATCGTGGGAGAAATACTATTTAACAACTCTAATATTCTTATTATTAACATTCTATTATTAGTATTAGTAACAGTATTCTTGAAATTGGTTAGACTACCAAAAAAAGCAGTCAAAAATGGAAACAGCCGGGTGCAGGGCAAAAGTAGTGTGCCGTAAAGGCTATGTATGCATTGTATACCAAGAAAATGAACTCAACATTTGAATGATCATAAAATTCTCGATCCATTAGTTACAAATAGTACAAAAACTTTGCAAGCATATAACGCAGTATCATGAAACAAAGAGTTCTGTGAAGGTTGCAGCATGCGGTTGTCTGCTTCAAGATTACATCAATTTTCCTGATCGAAGGTCTAAATTTCATCTTTTAATATCGTTAGGTGTTATATTCATCCATATGACGTTATGCAATTCATTTTTTAATGAAGCATCACCACTATCTACCAGGAGAAGTTATTTTGATTGACTAGGGTGACTTGTTGAATTCTGACACAAAACTATTGCTTCGAGAACCATTTAGGAACTGTCCAGCTGTGTCACCTTGGACGTGGGGGTTCCAGGCTGGCCCAGACTGAATATTCCTGTAGAAGTGTGGGTACGGAAGGTTTGCGAGGATCTCAGAATCTAGTATCTTGTCTGTAAGCCACGTTTCAGTTACAAAAAGTAGGTCTGGTTCGTAGACAGACAAGAATAGGTGGAGGTGATGTACTTTGTTTGCAAGGCTACGCGAGTTAAACAGGAAACACTTAATGGCTGCGGAGCTGGTGGATGTGTGTGGTATGCCGTGTCCAGCTAGACGTTTCCCGAAGCTCTAGGCTTCAGAAGGTCCTCGACCCGTCCACGGTACACCACCCACACCCGGTCATTTAACTGTTTGTTCCGCTCCCTACACTCTTGCTTTAATTCGAACTCTCGTTTCCGCTCTTCCTGGGTCATACTCCGGCGGACACGAACTTTGGCAAATGCAGGCGACCCTCGAAGCCGCCACGAGTTTGAAAGGGCAGTTGCCCAGTGCGACTTCGAGGGCAGCACTACCTTTACCTTGCGGATACGCCCGCGTTCCTGTCTGCCCATTCTGTATAACTCCAGAGGGCGGCACTCAAGATTAATAACATCAAAGATTTCACTAACCTTACCTTCGAGGTCCCTCTGCTTCGCTGACGGAGAGAGGTCGTTGTCTGGCTCAGGTAACCATTCAATTACAATGCTTCTCTCTCTTTTTTCCTCTTTGATTCGTTCCCCCATCTCCTGAAGTAGTTTGGAGATGAGCGCATAGATCATCCGCTCGATAACGGGATCCTTATTTCCTTCTAGAACAGCATTGATAAGCTCCCTAACCGATAAGTTAGAGTAGTCAACCTGAGCGGGACAACTCTTACTAGTATCAGCGACCCTCTGAGTCTTGTCAGTAGACACATCAGATGCTCTTTTCGTGATCTTAGTGCGCTGAGACATGACCCAAAATTCAATGCAAACGACGCAATCAATACGACCGGATAGAGTTCTAAGAGTGACAGTTGCAGTACGTAGCGCACAAGAGCAAAAAGAAAGAACACTGACTAGAGGTTTCTTAAAACCAAGATTTAAAACTTAAAGGACGTGTAGGAAAACAAAAATATTTGAAGAAAAACTTAGCCAGAAACACGCTATCACAAACGCCGCCGCTCACTGACGAGATGAGACCAGATGAATATGAATATGAATATGAAGATATCTGGTGAGTCACCACGCCGTCCATGATGCCACAGGTTTCTAAAAATGTTGAGAGGAATCTCTTTCCTGGTGGGAAAATGATTCAGGTGGCTACTCCAGTTTTAGACTTTACACGAGTCGGTTTTTTTAACGCGGATCTGTAGTAAGCCTCAAGTGGTTAAGTCGGTTAAGTCTACCGTTCAAAAAATATCAGCATTAAAAAAAGTCAGTGAAAAACCCGTCGCAGGAACTAGATAAGGAAAGGCTCATGCTGAAATGGTGAGAATAATGAGATAAGACCCTGAATTTGTTTTCCTTTACTGCTCTAGCCATAGCTAAAAGGTTATCTGAACAATATTATGAATTCTTTCATCGTTATGTTGTGTTATGATGAGGATTGGCATTAATCTGTGGAAGATTGATTCTGTTGCTCGCAAAGTTCTGGGCAATAAAAAGTGCAATAGAAGCCGCTTTTGACGCCGTTGCAGATGCACTTTTAAAAAACTGGCGAACGTGCGTCATTTCGGTTTCCGCGTTTCGTATTCCGGTTTCCGGCCATTTTTGAGCGTTTCCCTTCCGTTTTTCGTTTTCCACTTTTTCCAGAAAAATTTCCGCACATCCCTGGTCATTGTTGTCCTACCAGAGGGAGAGCCGCTCCTACCTGTTGTGCACAAGACGCTTCGGCTGTGGTTCGAACAACTCATCGGAGCCAAACCAGTACTTACGACATGCGAATTTGCAGTAGGCGCAGTACTTCTCACCCTCTGTGACGATCGAATCGATACATGGAAGTGTGCGACAACTGAGAAGAGAAGAACTTGAGAATTGCAGACATCAACACCATTCCGTTGTGTACTGACTTCAAAGTATGGGTTGCGACTCGAGGCAACTTTAGAACTTTGCCTGAAGTCCGCAAAGCATCATGCACTTCATGTACCCTGGACATTGGAATGTGTGAAACAGCTGAAAGTTCGCGAAATGAAACGTCAGATCGAGCGCCACAGGTGACGAATACGAGCTGTCTGTTCTGCCTGTGTGGTCGACCGGCACGTCTAGATCCCTCGAGCCATTCGTCATCACTATCGAACTCACGGTGCCAACTGAAGCACGTCGCAGAGGGAGCTTGGTCCTTCATTGTCTCCTGTAGGAAGCGATGAGCTTCGTTCTCGGACCGACCGGAGCGATACTGTAGATGCACATCTGGTCTTGGTAGAGCAATTTCTTGTCGTCCATCGCGAATGCGTCAGAAAACTGGAGAAGATCCGTCACAAATGCTGCTGAAAGTTTGCGTATATAGAACATGAAACAAAAACCTTTAGAGTCCTGACCGCTCATAATCTCAGCTGGCAAAGATGTTTTGTTTGCATCTCACAATGCCTTTAGCATAAACACTTTCAGGACAACCCAATACAGTCGTAACTACTCATTTTAGTGAAATAGTGAAGAAAGAGATGAAGACACTGAAGAGTTTTGTGCTTGTATCAAAGAAAAAGACCTCCAATTACTGTCACTGCATCTGATGATGAGTTTCAGTAGTAGGTACCGTTGGGAGACATCGGCTGCGGCTTGAAGTGTTGCCAGCTTCAGCCATCATTTGGGCTACCCATCAAGCTCGCATGGACCTTTTTTAACAATTTCACAGATATTTACCAAGCACTTCATTTTTACCAACCACGGGCGTTGATCGAGTGCGACTTGCTATTATTGAAAAGCACTAGGTGAGCAGCATTGGTAGGTGAGAGTGCGCTTGCCTATAATAACCAAGCAGAGCACAGACCGAACACATGCCAGCCCGTCAGGGTACTAACTGTATATGCCCTCCCTGAATTGCATGCCTATTCAATGCGGTCCGATTGGTTTAGGCGTTCCCACCTACCAATGCTGCTCACCTACGCGACATATGCCGTAATCCGAACCGGAGACCTGGAGTCGGGTGCAGAGACAGACGACACCTTCTCGTCCAAAAGAGGCGGTTTAACGTAGCCGGAGGATGTCCAGGCGATATCGCTGATAAGTCGTTTCGAGTTTCCTGATGTTCCGTGAAGGAGTGTAAAATCACTTACAACCTGGATGTTATTGGGAGTTCTGACTGCAATTCCCTGTAAGAAACGTGTAAAATCCACGCTATGTGGAAACACTGTAAAGCTGTAAGCTGTTAAAAATCTTATAGTATTATGGCTAAAACAGAGCTTTGGGGATAGGTAGTAATCTTTCCAGAAAGAAGAAGAAAGAGGTGCTCAGATCCGGTCAGATCGACCTAAGGATGGAGGAAATCGTCCGCATTCTATCGGTGGGAAAAACCTGCGCTCATATGCTCCAACGCTTGCTTGAAAACATCAGCTAAAGTGTTTCAGAGGTCAGAGCCTGTGCTAATACTAGAATCATGACAACCTCAGCTTCTCCCAACGTCCATTTTGAAATATTTTTAACAAACCGAAGCTCTTGTACAACATGGACAAGAGCTTCGGTTTGTTAAAAATATGTACAAGAGGAGCACAAAACAAAGGTTCGTCTGAAGAAAGTGGCGAAACGAACCTTTCTCCCATTTGTTCTTTAATCTTCTCTTCTTTCCTCTATTCTCATCTCTTCTCTCTAGTTATTTTACAATTGTTTCCTTCATTTCTCTTCTTGTGTTTTCTATGTATAATAAGAGCGATAGACTGGACATGTAAGCAATGGACTCAATCGTAATTATTTACAGAACGTTGTCCGCCGTAGTGTTCCTCTTATCCTTCTTAACCCGAAATTTCCCACTAGTTCTGCTCCTGTTTATTCTGTTCTTCCTTCTCAGTGTGAATATGAAAGTCACCCAAGGGTTAACACAGCCTCTGGCTCACTAAAAGCCTAACCATCTCACCACAATGAGGACCTAGTTCATTTCAGGGTGGGACGCGACTTCCGCCACAAGGCGGACTATCTCCTTCAAGCGCGTTATAAAGAGAGGGCAGCGCTCCATCCCATCTTCCTCCAAGCAACCTGAGGATGTGCGGTTGACTCGCTCCATTCAGTCCGGCTACGGTAGCTGGACGCAACTGCACACACCGCACGATTCTCGCGTGTGATCGTTGTTGCTTCAAGTTCGATCGGTTTTCTGTTTCCCTAACCAGGGGCCGCGAATGAATCTATGCCCAATATGTGCGTTCTAGTGAGCAAGAGTGGCGCTTGATTCATAGTGCTGCGAGGTACCTCAGTCGGCCTGCGCACTGCGAAACACCCATCAACTGATCTTTGGGATCTCGTTCGCTTTCCTTCTACCGCTTATCTGGTAAGTAGATGTGCCCGATAGAGCACGATAGAGCAGATAAGAAGCTTATTGACATATCTTCAGCTTCTGCAGATTCTCTTCATCCAAGAACCTTTCCCATGACTTGTTCTCTCTAAAGTAATATCCTGTGCTGTTTCTATAGAGCTGGCCGTATGTTTTTCTTTATGCTCGGGACTTCTCACGGTCCACTTATTATTACAGGTCCAGTAGTACGCGGTCTATCCACTAGCACCGTCGCCACGGCCTCTGCTCGGTGGAAAGAACTGCCGCATTCTTCAGTTAGTTGATTTTCAATTTCACTCAACTTTTTCTGGAATTGGAACGACTTTCATTTCTAAATTAATGGAGATATCCGCTTGCTTAATTAATACTGCAGAAACCCAAGGTTGGTCCCAACTGGCGACTTGACCGAGCTATAGTAAAGGTCGTATGGAGGATTTTCAGATGACTAGTGAATGTGATGAAAACGGTACTTAGCGGGCTGGTACTCACATCATTGCTCTAGAACTCGGTGCAATCCTACTAGAGGGGGGGGGAAGTCCATTTCAGTATTTAAAGAAATGCAAGATGCACCACAACATATAAATAAATAAATATATATGTATATGCTTACCTTATAAATTGTTGGCCTTACAATACTAGAATCGGTTTTCTGAATTGCTATTCTAGTTAGGGAGGGGAGCGAGGGAGGGAGTAATGAAAACACTAAATGCCGCGAAAATTCGTTAAAACCTTATTACCTTAATCAGTTAGTGGATAGCGTTTTGAAATTTCTTTCCAAAGCAAATAGAGTTTTGGATCACAACCGTAGCCTGTCCCTACTTCAATAATGAAATCTTTTTATATTTCGGCGTAAGTCTCGGACATTTCCAAGGGAGGGTACCAGGTAACTTAAGGCATTGATATGTTGCATTGCATGTTGTATTTATTGATTTGTAGCTACCATTAACAATTCATAATAGACTGCCTCCCTCCCCCCTCTAGGATTGCACCTAGAAATTTCACATAAACTCGGTTTGTGTGCTCCTAGGAACTCCGTGATCTGGCTTTTCTAACTCCCCCGTTTTAAAATACGTTGCCGATGTGACGCGGGCACCAGCCCGCTTAATGTTACAGGAACCCGCACCGTCCTTTGCGTAGAATTCTGCTTCATTTGGATTTAATAAACCTTCTTCAGTTTGCTGTCTCTTCGCTTTGCGATTGACGGCTTCACCTACAGATTTGTGGTCCACCTGAAAGGGAATACCCGAGGATTCCTACTTGGGAGGAGCGTAAATAATTTTGCGATACCCAATATTGAACCTGCCTAAGGTCTTAGTCGCTGCTCCAATGTATGACAGCTCTCGGCCAGTTTCAGGGGAAGGAATGCGTTTTGGGAAGAGAGACACAACTCCAACTTGGGATTCCGCTCCGACTAGCATAGAGACAAACCACTCCTAAATGAACAATTGTTTATCTATCGGAATTTCGTAACTATGGCGCAATTGCACACAGGAGAGGAGCTGTTTGTTCTCCAGGGATCGATTTCAGTCTCGAATTACGTCCTGGCTATCCGTGGCACTCACCATTGGATTAATGCAATAAGTGACTTTCTTTGTGGAACCTATTTGTTCAAAAAGAAAGAAATCCAAATCACAGTACTGTAGAGAATACAGATCATTAAGATCTTTCATCATTTGGGGTGATGTAAATCGGCGCCAGAATCGTCTGGAAGGATCAATTTATTGTATTCTGTGTTCATTCACTCATTGCGTGTTCATTCTCATTACATCGGGAAGCTAGTATAGAACAAATACATATTAGTGTTCCTTCACGTATCCCCTTAGAAGAAGGATGTGTGGCACAATCATAGGTGGTAGTGATATACGTCGAATGTTATCGCTTTTTTCGTGAAGGATCGATACTGCAGAGGAGGGCCATATTTAATTTTCATTTTATGGGAAAAGAAAATTATATCTGGATTTTTACATTGGGAATAATCCTGTGCTTGTACAGAGAGAAATCATTCCGAAACCAGGCGACACAGCAGTTGCTCAACGAAATGAATCAGATCCTCTTCAGTGTGGATGAAAATGAAGCAGAGTGTGTACCTCATTATGTCCTGCATGCTGCTAATGTTTTTAAAGAGAAACTTTAATCTTCACGAATGTAAACAACCTTTGCTGACGTCTACTATACGTAGTTTATGTGATTTCGCTCTTAAATATGTCAAAAGTTAAGGCTGACCTGGTGACTTAATTCTTTTCCAGAGCTTGAACTGCTCGAACTACAGTTTTATACACCACATACGACTACTTGATTACCATGCGTGAGTTTCAGGCTGGGTCTGCTTCTGCTTCCGCTACTGAACAAAGTGCGCCGTCACACGCATCAGTTTCGGAAACTATGAGCAGCTCTGAAGAAGTTCGTTTGTTTCGTACAGTTTGATCTTTCTTCTAAAAGCTTTTATTTAAGTCTAATGCTCTGCAGACGCTTTACATTAGAAAGATTTTCTGACTAGACAGCCCCTGTAAAGTTGCTCGAAGCAACTTAACCAACCTTCCTCTGCGAGAACTGTGCAGGTCATGGCAGTGACGATGTCCCTTTTTACGTGGTCCATAAACCGAGAAAATTCCATTGATTCATATAACTTGCAGGAGAACTGAACACAATCACTTGGGCTCAATGCTCCAATAATTTACTACAGTCTGGATGTGGCGAAGTGGAAAACGAATTACAAAATCTAGCGCTATTAGTTGTTTGGAATCTATGCTAATCGGAGGGGAGCACCACCAGAAAAGCGGAGGAAATACGAGCATTATGGCCTGTTTCGGCTAGAAATTTGTAAGGAAAAGCCTTCTCATGGCTTAGTGTAATGTGTCGTCATTGTAAATTCCCCAATAGGATAGATCCTTGTCTATTATGATCAACCATTGGAGCTCTGCCACCATTTTCGGTTTTGTTCACAAATTCTTGTCTGCCTAACGATAGCGCTTTAGGCGAAAAATAATCATTTGGGAGTTTAATTTCGATCCCCCTTCCATTGGAGTGCGAGGTTGACCGCACTGCTCTTTTTAATTTCGCCCCTGTTTATTTAGTGACACAGTTGTTGTCTGCAAAGGAACGCAAGTGGTTCCATTGACTTAATTGGGGGTATTTCTGTCTGTCCAAACCCCTCATAAATCTTGAACTTCACTTTAGATTTAAGGAATAATGGGAAACACGCAACTGTGGCTGCGAAAGTACTATCAGCTCATAATGTCGAGCGATGGAATGAGTGCTTATATCCAGGTTTTCAGGTTTTCTCGTATTCCTTTAGACAATGCAGATGTATACTGCGTTTGGTCGATGGAATAGCAATATCATACTAAACAATTTATTTTTTTTACATCTAAAAACGACGAATGGATGAACAGTACGTTAGCCCATTAAACAAATTGTTGCGCCCAGTCAGCTTGTGTAACATGGAAGCATAATACTCTTTTCAATCCTTTCTTGTGAGACGCACCTTGGCGTGCATCAAAATAAATATCCAGTCCGCTCTCCTCTGTAGCAATACATGGGGCGACTCACTCGTGTGTGAATTTTCTTCGTCCTCGAAGTGATGTTCCCGGATGCAAAAAAAACAGCGGCGCAGATGATCATTTTTGCTTGAACATATGTAGATCAGATTTGCGTGTGACAGTACCGCCAATGAATGCTCTTAAATAGCTTATCTCTTCGAGTGCAGTGATCACTACTTAATGTTTAAAGTGTGAAACTAGTTTTCTAGAACAGAGAAGACCGCCTGTATACTGACCAAGACTACCATTGTCAAATCATATTGATAACTGGATCTAAGCACAACCCAACCGCATCCGACATTCGTGCAGTTTTCCTTACTACTAGTATTTCGTCTCTAAGTAGCACACAATAGCACGGTCGGGGACGCCTACTGGCGCTGCACCCCAAAATGGCGTTTATTGTTCGGGCCGTGGCCAGGCCAACTACGCCTTCCATTTCTACGGAATCGGAGAATAGGCTTCCTGTGTATCGTGAATGATAAAACACTGACTCTATTTATCGACTAGGCGGCGCAAATCATTTCATTGGCCATATGCTTTCACGCCGCCCTTCGTGACATCGCATGATAATAGCATGCGAATCCCAATTAAACAGCAATTGATTAACAATGTTCTTTACTTTTATTTTATTTTTTATTCCTTTAAGTGCGGTTTCAGTAAGAAATAGCCGGCATTACACACGCTTATTATCTTAAGAAGGACTGAGATCTTAGAAGCGGTGCTTCTAATTAATGCCTTCATAAACCTATAGCTTCCAAAATTCACTGGGAGGGTGCTCAGAAAGTTAACTCCTGGTCCTGCAGCGTGTTATTTCAGGTGTCGTGGATTACTTGGTTCTGTGGGCTGAGAGGAAACGAGTTCTTTTGTGAGGTAAGCGTAAATGTATAAAAAAGCTTTAAGGCCTGTTTCAGTTCGTATTACGTTTCACATCGGGTTTTACATATTTTAATAGGTCGATGAGGAGTATATACAAGATCGATTCAATCTCACCGGACTTAATGAGCAGGTGCCCAAATATCGTCAGGCTCTCGACATGATTTTAGATTTGGAACCCGGTAAGCCCATCCGGTACACAGATGCGCATCTCACTCGGCTGTATGGAAATAATACACATTTAAGAAGACGACATGGATGACAATCCGACTAACACCGACTTAGTAGAGCAGGCAGCAGAGATGTTGTACGGGTTGATCCACGCCAGATACATTTTGACGAACAGAGGAATTGGACAGGTACGGGATATTTCTCCCTATGCGTCGATGCCTATGATGTCAAGGGTTGTTTCTTTTGTGACCTCATATGATGACGATTTCTGAAACGCCTCGTTTTGATGCTGATCAATTCAGATGGTCGAGAAATGGCGTGACCACGACTTCGGCGTGTGTCCCAGAGTGTACTGTGAGAATCAAGCCATGCTTCCAATTGGTTAGTTCTCTTGTTTCCATGTGCGAACGTTGCGAGCATGCGCTACATGCGTATTTTTCGAAACTGTTGAGGGGACTTATACCCACATCCCGTGCTATCCGAGCGAGATCCATCGCTTTTACGTAATTGACCACATGATTCAACGTTACATCCACAATATCCCCATAGTAATGCGTCAGCGCTCGACTGTGACACAGAGATGAGTCGTTCGTTGAAATTAGCACGGTACCGGTTTATCTGCCCTAATATTCAACGACAAGGAGAGTCATTCTCACTGAGATTCTCAGCTTAGGCATCTCCACGGTATAGCATGCCCGGCTTATCCCGATGCTGTCAGAGAGTGCTGACACGTGAATACAAGGTTGTCGAAATTTTTATTTTCAAAGGCCTTGTAGCTGCTCACGATTCCTAAAAGAAAAAAAAACATTTAGTTTTAGACAGTCGCAACGTCCACTAAGTGTGGATTTTACTGTGTAGTGGGATTATTGGTATAAGATCAGGGAGAGATGGTCATTGAAAGCTGGTTCACATTCCCGTATAAGGTCCATGGATGTTGTCTATGTTCTACGTAGAATTTCGCCGCTAATGATGCTTTACCTGACCTTTCTTTGCGTACCGAAGTTTGTTAAAATTTTAGGTCTCTCCGATGTTCCTGGAGAAGCAATGGTGAAACTGTATTGTCCACGATGTTGTGATGTGTGAGTTTTCTTTCTCCTTGACCCTTCGTGTTCTGCGTGAAGTCATGTCAAAGTGCTGTAGTAGATGTTAAGAAAGCTTTTCACTCAAGACCTACGCACAGATCACTGAACAATTCAGATTCATTCCGCGCTCATCGCGTCATTTGCACACGGATGGAAGCTATTTTGGTACCGGGTTCCCACATATGCTGTTCTTTGTTCATCCAGAACTTCGTCCACGTAAACCAGCCACCCAGTTTGTGCCCAGGTAATGAGCTGAGTCTTTCGTCGTAATCGCATATGGTCTGCATGGCTCTGAAAATAAACTTGTCTCGTATATTCTACTATTACCTTTTCATCGTTTAGGTTGTACGGATTCAAGATACACCCTTTGGCGTACAACTTGCAATATCAGCAGGCACCACAGGTATGATCTCTCAAGAAGACAACCCAATTAGTGGGTATCTGAACTAGTCATAGTTCGTCACCAAAAAGGCGGAAAATTTCTTTGAAATTGGATATATATTTCTATGTTATAGTTGACTGAGGCCCTTCAAGCATGATGACAACATGGTAGTCTCAAAACCAGCTGCATTTCAACAAACATCGAGGTCTATTGAAATTGCCATTATTTTTATCAGGTGTCTGCTGGAAGCAGAGATGTGGATTAAAGAACTCTTATTGCAATGGACTTTGGAGAATAACATTTGTACAGACATATGTAATTATCGGTGCGACTTTTCAGAATCGACAGTTTCGTATTCAGTAGCCTTTTATAAACAAATTAGTTCACTGGGTTGGTCATTCTTTCCCATTCGAAACTGTACCCGTATGTTAGTTGATTTTGTGCTTTATAGTCAAGGGATTCGGCGAAATTCCTTCTTTTAGTTGTATTTGAATGCACCGTGAAATAAGTAAAAGTGACATACCCTTACGTTCTAAGAATTCGTTCGTACAAGCCTTTACGTCAATCAGACGAGTGATCATCGCAGACGGAGAAGAGCAAACAATCTGGCTAGCGATGAGGTCTGCAGAGTGCTATTTCATGCTTCCAAACGGGAAAGCTAATGTGACCCTTTGATGTAGTTTTGGCTAAAAATGTTTTTTTTCTGCTCTACTTTTTGTGAGACTGACTAAATGAGCCATGCTTTTCGGCATCATCTCATACCGCATACCCTCACTTTTTCGACTGACCGCATTGACGCTTTTCGGACGTTTTGTCGGGGTGATGGTAAATCAGATCAGAGAGTAGACAGACCTTATTGGCGCGCACTCTGCTACTGTTTGCTAAGTTTGTACTAGAGGTTGCACTTTATCTTAAACTGTCCGCCGCCTGGTGCCTTGTCAAAGGTATTACGATATTTCCTAATGAACAGGTTGTCCCAACAGAATGGAATTGCGTGCCTGAAAGCGTCAACAAATAACCCCCCCCCCCCTCACCTCTCCCAGAGTTCACGTTTTTGCAAGGACTTTATGGCGATCATAGGTGGAATTTCGCCGTTTTTCTTTTTTCAAGCATCTGTTAGGTGCTTTCCAGCATTGGCTGATTCTGTCATACTGCGGTGTGCGCTCTACCTTAGTGCTGTATAATCTCCTACTTTCAGCAAGCTAACAATGGCCCGCCAGTCGAGAAGGGTGGATTCGAGCAATTTGCGAATGCGTACGGGCTGTGAGGAGATGCGTCCTAGGTTAAGAAATCAACACAAAAATGCACACTTTCCACATTCACATTCATTCGTTGTCGATGTTTACTGTTTTCTGTGTTTCCTTGGACGTAGAGGAGATATACAATTGTGTCAATGTGACAAAATAGTTGTACCGAATATTCTACGTAAGAGCGCCGGTTCTTCATTCGTTATCTTCGTTTATGTACGTGCACACTGTCAATTAAAACACGTGATTCTATACTATTGAGTTAATTAACAACCTGACCTGTCACTTGTGTTTTACTCTTTGGAGATGTCTGGTTAGTTCGTGAAAAGTGGTCGCTCATGAACCGTATAAAACTACTGATACGCTATCATTCGTTGAATTGTAGCCGAGAGTGGTGTGCGGTAAATGTGAAGATACATTGGTTTGAGACTGCCAGATCAATGAAAGTGGCTGCAGTCGTGGTCTCGTCATACACGCTTCCCATTTCAAGTAGCTGTTTTTGTAATATCGCTGTTCCCAAACCAGTTGTCGTACGTAGCCTTACTGTTAGCCGTTCTCAACCTTGAGAGGAAAAGGAAATGTGCGCTAACTTCTCCGTTTAACGTCGAAAACTACGAGAAATGTTAAACCTACCCTGAAAGCATACAGCGATGTGAGCTGTCTCATTGGTCCTCACTTAGGGGTAGCGCCGTTTGGGCGATTCTGTGAGTGCTGACAATAGCCTTTGTGCGACAAACGAGATTGATTTCTGGAGCATGACAGCAGGAACATCAGGGGCCGGATTCATCAGACACTAACCGCCCGATGCTTATGGATGTCATATTAGGGGGTTTGTGGTATTCCAACCGTTAGAGGGCGGTAAGCGGTTGATGAAGCTTGCCACAGGACGTCATTTAACAATATGCTCAGATCTCTCATGGGAGCGTAGTGCGACAGATCCTGTTAGCAGAGAACATAGAGCCGAAATCCCTGATAACGCGGCAAAGTGCTTCACCATATTGCTTGATAAGCTGCGCTATCAGGGACTTCGGCCGTATTTTCTCTAAATTGCTGAGAGTCGTTGACGAATCCGACCCTTGGACTCCACGGCGTGTTAGAAGTGCTGGTACTGCCACTTACGATTTGTTTAGACGTTTAGACTTTGTGAATGCCCTGGGCAAAAGGTCTGAAGGCGCGCTGGCCAGTAAATGAGTGAGGAATGACTGATTTGAGGAAGTGGGCAACCGAAATAATGGCATCCTATGCAATTGAGAGTCTGCGTCTTCGAAGAAGGATATCCTCACCGGAGACCAGTTCTGTTTTTGTGTTCCTTTTGTTTTTGAGCTCTTTGCTTCAGCAGGCAGCATAAGTCGTGCGGCCTTTGAAAAGCAAGTTGTGGAAAAAGCGTTACATTGATCTATCCTCGTTTTCTTCACGATGATTCAGTGGGATTACGAAAGGACGGCTCCCTTCAGTGTTCCTTGCAAAGGAATAGTCTTTTGTACACCTCAGGAAGGTATATGCTTTATATAGTTAGATCCAATAGAGTTGGTTGACTTTGGGAACAAATTTTGGAATAGCCTCCGATAAGTAGGTCGAATAGAAAACAGAGAATCGTTAAGGTCCTTTTACGTTATGCAGCTTTGACTCACACTAAAACAGCGCAATTTAATTCCTGTCGTTGCAGCGGATCGTGGAGGTCTAGGAAAGAGAACTCATTCTGAGCTTAATCCTCAACGTCTGAGAAGTTTATCCAAAAACCTGTGAATGCGAAACGCTGCGCTCGGACAAATACATTACAGCCGCAGTAGGGATTGAAGCCCAGTTCGAGTTCTTTGATGCTCCTCGGTGACTGCTCCCACGTTCTGAGGTAAAGAGATTTCGCGCTCCAGCGCAACTGTGGCGCCCCAGTGCCAGTCATATGTTTTCAGCTTTTCCTCGGTTCGGGCTTCCGTGTGTTTTTCACCAAGGAGATCAGACGCTTCCCTTTCTTCCGTCACCATTTGAAGAGCTACACAGTTTTCCTAGACTTGCTGTTTGGTTCTTGTTCGGGTATGGATCCGGTTTTTACTGCGTAATAATTTCAGAGGCACATGAAATCGACGTCATCACGTACATCAAGCATGTGCATGACCCCTCGACAGGATCCCCTGACCTTTGAGGTGAGTACAGTTTCCTTTTTGGGCTTTATTCATCTGATCCTCCAATGAGTGCGGACAACAGAAGGCGTCGATCTCGTCCAAATCGAAGTCCGATCTTTAGTTAAGCTGGCTTCCTTGCAAAGCAAACTAAGCGGGGTGAGTGGGGAACTACTGTTTTTGTATGCGGATGATAAGCGCTCATAACTCTGCTGACTCTCTTAAATGATGGAAGTTTAATATAGAAAGCAAATGAGTACTTTTCTGGCTGGCAGACCAAGTGCCGACGGTAAGCCCTGGAGATCGTGCTGACGCTCGCGAGTGAACAGAAATGGGCAAAAGAACGACCTTCGGAGTGGCACACATGTCTCATGGGCGCAAAGCGGCTCAGGGGGGGGGAGGGTCACCTTGCACTGCGTGGTTATCCGCCTTGGTAGGAATGCATGCAATGCACGCGAATGCCAAGTACATCAGAAATGGCGTACCTCAGTTCACCACTGGGCTAGAAAGCACCATTGGTCTATAAGGCTCAATTTCATGGTACCCCCCCCCCTCCACCCCGAGCCGCGCGCAGTCTCCTCCTCCACCAACGCTCACCGCGTAGCGCTTGCTGAAGCCGACCTTTGTGCTCTACATTCATCTAACTGTACAACGCTGAGATCCGTATGAGGAGGTGGAAATAGTGTTGAATTCTACATACTCTTTCGTTCATTCGACACTCTTTCGTTTGAGGTGCGAAATAACAGTGTCAGATACATCACTGGTGAAGAGTTGTTTTTGCTATTTCGTTAAGTCTCGTTTCTCGCAGTGATTTATTGAAATTGCACGGAGGTTATCAGATGCTCCGTCCCACCACCTGACTTTGTTGACTGGGACCTCGGTAAAACTAAGCGGCGACATTGCAAAGCTACCAGTATCTCACCATTTTTCGACAATTATGATCGCGAATATGATTTTCTCACGCCTAAACAAGTTGTGACGGTCGACGTATGTTAAGGCTCAATAGTGGAAAACACATCTTCGTAGGGCAGCCGTGGACGCATGGAAGGGTTGGCAGTATAGTAGGTGGGGAGGGGGATCGATCTCTCCTATCTACATGGTCAGAAGCTTGAAAAGGCCATGAAGTTCAAAAAAACATGTACAATAACTTTTCTTATGAAATAATGACCAATCCTTTTAATTAATTCTTGAAACTACGAAAAGCCATTGATGTGATGGTAAAATCACATGAAATTGTATCGGTATTCGTAGTCTACCATTGCAGTTGAGCATTGATTTGGTCCCCAACAAGGCAGTGAAGTGCAGTCCCTAAAGCGAATGCATTTGAGCAAAAAAGGGGAATTAGAAATTGTGGGGCTATCGGTGGTTCAGCAAGAAATTGGTCTCGTCGAAAATCTCGTCTTTGACATTTTCTGCCACTAGTAGAATTTCTTTTTATTGACGAGGGTAGGATGCCTTGTTGAAGTATGATTCAGCTGAAAATGACGAAATCTATTGTAAGTAGGAAACGGCAGGCTTATTCGGTGTAGAAAACAATCCACTGCTTTCCAGGTTCTCCCACAGGAAGGTCTAAAAAACGAGAACATAGAGTTTATTATTGGAATGCCTTTGAACCAGGTGAGTCTTCGTTCGTTATATTACTTCACCCTTTGTAAGTGTGCGGAACTATATGTGTCACTTTAAGGTTCTAACGCTGATACAGCAGAACTCAAGGATACTGGCGAATGTGGAGCTTATGTATTCGCGCAAGGTAGCTTCAGACACCTTGTTTCTTATATTCAACGGAATGTTTTGCCTTCTTTTGTTCTTCAGCCTTTTGAATGTTCTTGAGCAATGTTCATGTCCATATTCACGAGTCCTTTAGGATCCGCTTGGACGTGATATTTGCGCCTATCTGAGCAACGATGGAATCCGACTGGTATTCCATCCCGTTACTCAGTTGCTTCGAGTGAGTTCATCAGGTCGTTCAAGAGGTTCGCCTTGTTTCAATTAAGGCATATACCACATTATTTTCAGCTTATTGAAGTGGACAACCTTTCTCAAATCGTGCTCAAATACAAGTGAGTCGGCCTGCTGAGCAACCCATATTTATTGCTTTTATTTCAAATGAAAAGTGTGCTAGTAATTAAATAAGTGGAGTGGGGGGGGGGGGGGGGGAGGTGGTGCACCTGTCTCGAAAAAACTTCGAGAGGAGGGGAATTGTGTTCTTTACGGTATTCTGTTTAAGAATACCATGCAAATATCTTCTCAAGCTGCCCCTTCTTGTGATTAGACTTAAATTGCTTGAGCAGAGTTAGCATTCCTTGGCTTAACTCCTCGAATACTTCCCAAATTCGCATTTTTCTTCTTGAAAAACAACAAGATTTTAGGGAGAAAATCTTCTCGGAGCCTGGTGCTGAGGTCAGCATGGATAAAGTTGACGAATTCTTCGGATCAACTCATCCAGGAGGTTTGTTTCATCGCTTCTAGTCATTCGTGTAACATCTCCCATTATTAGTCGCAGCTGTGCTGTTTCGCATCTCTGTAATATGTCATATATTGCTTTGGAAGCAGTTGCTTCACGAAATCTATTAGTGGCGATCCCATATTTTTTTACCCAATTATCCGCTTCTGCTGTATTCATTTTAACTTCTTTGATATACTTCAGGAGCTCATCATGTTGTAATGGGAATCGAACCAAGAAAAAACTTCCTTGAAGTTGTAAGTGGGAGAAAGAAAACCGAATGGTGCTGTCTCTTCTTCACCTACTCTTAAACTGAATGCACATTATCTGTAAATCTCTCAGGTTCCCATAGTAAAATGGTTACCAGTGAAGGCGATCTTATTTCGGGACGAGCTAGTCTAGTCGCAAGCTCGCTGCTATTTCTTACTGCTTACCTGTTTGCTTAACTCTCATATTGTTCATTCGGTATAATTCACAAGTAGGGAGAACCTTGCTTCCTTTACTGCTGCCATAACTGGCAGATTCACCCTAGCACGGCAAGTTTTTTTTTGACAGCAGTCGCTCAATTATTTTGCATGTGTGTTGTTGTTTAACTCTTTCTAAAAGTTTGGACATTTCTTTGTTCTGAAAGGGGTTAGGCCACTTTATGATTCTGACCCTTCGCTCAAGGAAGCGTTGTAGAAGAGTGGTCACAACTACCACAGTCAGCGGCAATTTCATCTCTCACCACTGCTTATTAATCACCCTTTTTCATGATAGTTTACGCGTTTTCTTTTGTATTCTTTTGCTGTTATTTGATGTCAGTTCACAACTGAAGGCAGATGGAACAAAATCAGTATGTGAACCATAGTCGAATTTAAATGGTTGAGTTCAATGGGAACAATAGTTAGCATAAACAGAGCGAATTTATTATCCCTACCTGAAAATTAGCTGTGCACGAGTTTGATCACGTAGCCGATGGAATATTCGTGTTTAAGCATACGATGACAAACAGAAGATATGCGTTAAAAGCTGGCGAGGTCTATCATTCTGTTTCCCTACTGCCGAGAGCGCCAATGTGGAAGTTACGGTGAGTTTTCGATTTCTACCTGTCCTGTTAAACCCTTTTCTTTCAAAAAAGTTTTAAAGCAGCAGTTTTCAAATGAACGAGAAATGGAAACTGTGCGAAAGTCACCATATTATTGTTAGATAATGAAGTCCCCAGATGAGAACAAAATTGTAGCTTTATACTTTGTAGTGCGTCTAGGAAGTTTGTCTTCCTTTACCAATATCATTGGGGTTGCTTTTCTCTCTTCCATCTACTTAACTATTTTGCTAAGGACCTTCTCGTCGCTGTTCATTTTGCGTATATTTATGCTCATTCCTTGCTCGGTGATTTCTGTTTCCTTCCTACCAACTTCGGCGTGTGCACTGTTCGTATGTAGCTCATCCACTTAATGTTCCCCTACAAGTGCTTTATATCCTCTATGAGACATGAGTGAATAAGTGTACAACGTGAATGAGTGTACAACGACAAAAATGATGTGTAGGTACGAAGCAGAAAATTAGTAATCATGGAAAACAAGAGATTACATAGTGGGAAAAACCTACAGGTCCATGTTCAAGCGCTGCCGAAATATCTCTTCTTCCTATTTACTTGGATTTTCCTCAAACTCTGTCATTAATCTCGTAACCGTTATATGAATACCGTATCAAGTGTCGTAGACAACATTGAAAATATGCGCACACTGCAACTCGTTTACTCCATTTTTCTTTTCTATTCGGGTTACATTTTTGTTGTTTGCATGTTGTTTACAGTACCCTGTGGTGTTATCAGTATGAATCGACTTTTTCCACCTTCTCTTAACCTTTGTGCTTCTCAGTCCTGCGGTGGCTATCTATTTATTTATTTATTTATTCATTCATTTATTAACATGCTAGGTATCATACGTGGGCCAGAAGAGATTAATAAATCAGATGGTAGCACAACATGTGGTTACTCTCTATCGTTCAAAGCATAAATTAGCTCAATTGCAAATGTATGATTATGACTCTTGATTCTTTACGATTCTTCCTGATTTTTCATCATTAGTCTAGTCATAAGAAAGTTGAGGATTTGTCTTGCTGTCACTGAATCACGTTCGTTGTTTGTTATCATGTTTTGCTTGGTGAGGTCAAATATGTGTGCTTGGAATACTATGAAGAACCTAGTAATCCATAGATTCATCGTTTGGGGATTGAACCTTAATTTCCTGGGACAGGAGGGATCACGAATCTCTCAACTGGACAACCCAGGTGCCACATATGCTCTTTGTCTACGCCCTGCTGCCTGGAATCAGTTTCACGTTTATAGCACGACCAGCGTTCGTCGCCGGCTTCGCCGGCGCCGTACGCCAGGCTTGCCGGCTTCGGGTGTGGCGGGCCACGCTAGGAACGTAGCCCGCCATACTCGAAGTCGGCTTCGCCGGCGCCGTACGCTGGACCTGCGGGCCACGCCAGGCTTGCCGGCTTCGGATATGGCGGGCCACGCTAGGAACGTAGTCCAAACGTAGCTAGGGATGATTCCTCAGCCAGCGTGTCTCGCCGGCTTCGCCGGTGCCGTACGCTGGACGTGCGGGCCACGCCAGGCTTTCGGCTCGGGTATGGCGGGCCAGGCTAGGAACGTAGCCCGCCATACTCCAAGCCGGCTTCCCCGGCGCCGTATGCTGGACGTGCGGGCCACGCCAGGATTGCCGGCTTCGGGTATGGCGGGCCACGCTAGGAACGTAGCCCGCCATACTCGAAGCCGGCTTCGCCTGCGTCGTACGCTGGACGTGCGGGCCACGCCAGGCTTGCCGGCTTCGCCGGCTTCGGGTATGGCGGGCCACGCTAGGAACGTAGCCCGCCATACTCGAAGCCGGCTTCGCCGGCGCCGTACGCTGGACGTGCAGGCCACGCCAGGCTTGCCGGCTTTGGATATGGCGGGCCACGCTAGGAACGTAGTCCAAACGTAGCTAGGGATGATTCCTTAGCCAGCGTCTCTCGCCGGCGTCGCCGGTGTACGGAACGTAGCCCAAATATAGTTTGGGATGCTTCTTCAGCCAGGGTCTCTCGCCGGCTTCGCCGGTGCCGTATGCTGGACGTGCGGGCCACGCCAGGCTTGCCGGCTTCGGAACGCTAGGAACGTAGCCCGCCATACTCGAAGCCGGCTTCGCCGGTGCCGTACGCTGGACGTGCGGGCCACGCCAGGCTTGCAGGCTTCGCCGGCTTCGGGTGTGGCGGGCCACGCTAGGAACGTAGCCCAATCATAGTTTGGGAAGCTTCTTCAGCCAAGGTCTCTCGCCGGCTTCGCCGGTGCCGTACGCTGGACTTGCGGGCCACGTCAGGCTTGCGGCTCGGGTATGGCGGGCCACGCTAGGAACGTAGTCGAAACGTAACTAGTGATGATTCCTCAGCCAGCGTCTCTCGCCGGCTTCGCCGGCGCCGTACGCTGGACGTGCGGGCCACGCCAGGATTGCCGGCTTCGGATATGGCGGGCCACGCTAGGAACGTAGCCCAAGCATAGTTTGGGATGCTTCTTCAGCCAGGGTCTCTCGCCGGCTTCGCCGATGCCGTACGCTGGACGTGCGGGCCACGCCAGGCTTGCCGGCTTCGGGTATGGCGGGCCACACTAGGAACGTAGTCGAAACGTAACTAGTGATGATTCCTCAGCCAGCGTCTCTCGCCTGCTTCGCCGGTGCCGTACGCTGGACGTGCGGGCCACGCCAGGCTTGCCGGCTTCGCCGGCTTCGGGTGTGGCGGGCCACGCTAGAAACGTAGCCCAAACATAGTTTGGGAAGCTTCTTCAGCCAGGGTCTCTCGCCTGCTTCGCCGGTGCCGTACGCTGGACGTGCGGGCCACGCCAGGCTTGCGGCTAGGGTATGGCGGGCCATGCTAGGAACGTAGTCGAAACGTAACTAGTGATGATTCCTCAGCCAGCGTCTCTCGCCGGCTTCGCCGGTGCCGTACGCTGGACGTGCGGGCCACGCCAGGCTTGCGGCTAGGGTATGGCGGGCCACGCTAGGAACGTAGTCGAAACGTAACTAGTGATGATTCCTCAGGCAGCGTCCGTCGCCGGCTTCGCCGGCGCCCTACGCTGGACGTGCGGGCCACGCCAGGCTTGCCGGCTTCGCCGGCGCCATACGCTGGACGTGCGGGCCACGCCAGGCTTGCCGGCTTCGGATATGGCGGGCCACGCTAGGGAACGTAGTCCAAACGTAGCTAGGGATGATTCCTCAGGCAGCGTCTCTCGCCGGCTTCGCCGGCGCCGTACGCTGGACGTGCGGGCCACGCCAGGCTTGCCGGCTTCGGATATGGCGGGCCACGCTAGGGAACGTAGTCCAAACGTAGCTAGGGATGATTCCTCAGGCAGCGTCTCTCGCCGGCTTCGCCGGTGCCGTACGCTGGACGTGCGGGCCACGCCAGGCTTGCGGCTAGGATATGGCGGGCCACGCTAGGAACGTAGTCGAAACGTAACTAGTGATGATTCCTCAGCCAGCGTCTCTCGCCGGCTTCGCCGGCGCCGTACGCTGGACGTGCGGGCCACGCCAGGATTGCCGGCTTCGGATATGGCGGGCCACGCTAGGGAACGTAGTCCAAACGTAGCTAGGGATGATTCCTCAGGCAGCGTCCGTCGCCGGCTTCGCCGGCGCCCTATGCTGGACGTGCGGGCCACGCCAGGCTTGCCGGCTTCGGGTATGGCGGGCTACGCTAGGAACGTACCCCGCCATACTCGAAGCCGGCTTCGCCGGCGCCATACGCTGGACGTGCGGGCCACGTCAGGCTTGCCGGTTTCGGGTATGGCGGGCCACGCTAGGAACGTAGTCCATAGCATGTGCATAGATTGAAACAGAAATGAAAATGGGTGAGGAAAAGGTCAGCTGCAGTGTGAAAATACAGAAATGTAGAGGAAAATGGAGTAAGGGACGGATGCAAAAATGAAGTGAAAATGGAGGGTGAAGGTGAATGAACCCGTACCGAGAGCAATCGCACAATCTGCTTTGCATCCCTTTGGCAGTCTGTTCATAAACACATTAGATGAGATCAACATGCCACCATCGACAGTTCATGCGCCGTCAGCAGTAAACATCCTCGGAAGCGGTGGGCGCAGCGGACGCGGCGGACTTAGCGCGGCTGGCGCAGCTGGCGCGGCGGACTTATTGCGGCGAGCGCGGCTGGCTTGAACGCGGCGGACGTCGCAAGCTTCAGCGCAGCTGACGCAGCGAACGCAGCGGATGCGGCAGACGCAGCGGACGCAGCGGACGTAGCGGACGTAGCGGACGCAGCCGACGCAGCGGACGCGGCGGGCTTCATCGCAGCGTGCGCGGCCGGCTTCACATAAGAGTGCATGTTGGCTTCACGTAAGAGTGCATGCTGGCTTCACATAAGAGTGCATATTGGCTTCACATAAGAGTGCAAACATGTCGTCGGACAGTGACTCATGCCTCTCTCGATTATATATGGTAATGATTATATATGGTAATGATGACTTCACGCTCTACTTGAACTCATGTCATGTTGCTGATCCTTTTCAGCCTGGTTTCGGCCCTTTGCGGTCGCTGAAATTTGACAGTGCGACACAGCCACGACTCACAAAAATGTCCATCTTCAAGGGAACCGCAGTTGGAAAAAACGAGTGAGTCATTTCGTCAGCTATAGTAGCGTTTCTTAGGCCTACATTTCGTATGCCTGAGGAGTGTTTTAGGTGTGCCTGCAGCGAAGATAAGCAAGTTTTTCTTTAAACATTGAGCTACCCAAGCGGATTTTTTTCTGCTGGCCTTTACGAAATCGTTTTAAACATATTTCTAACACTTTCTATGATTAAAGTTCTAACTTTCGGTGGTTATTTCTATTTGAGACGTTCACGTGTTCCTTTCTGCTCCAATTTAACAACAAAGCGTGCCTTCTGAATGCAGAGCCATACGAATTTCGGTTCAAACTAGAACGCGGTCTTGAATTCAGGGAGGTGGTGATGCCACTGGCCGCATATTGTGGGCAGAACCGGACCATTCTCGTGTCATGTGTTCGGAAGAATGGAAAGATTTCTGGTGTAGACGTTTTGTTCCAGACACAGAGTGGGTTTTCGTCTCTGCTTCTCGCTTCGCATTCGCAGAGTTTCAAGTGTTATACCTTCGCAACTTTAGATGGTAATGTGACTTCTCGAATCAACGGTGAACTCGAGCTTGTGAAAGTTATGAGAACGATTTCGTTCGGAGACTCGGTTGCTGTGAGTTGCTTTATTCTGTCACGCATGGTTACATTCTTTGGTTTTTTCATCAAGTAGCTAGTGTGATATATGGTCCTCTCGCACACCTTATCATCCAGACGCTGATGCATGTAGTGAAGACCTCTTGGCTAGTTTCATATATGTTTTCGCTAGTGAGGAACACGGTGGTTACTGCACCATAGACACACCCTTAGGTGAGTTAGTGTGAAAAAACTGCTTCGTGATACGAGTTGACGCAGTAGAGGGAGTTCACTCAGAAACGCATTAATCCATCCGATATTCAAGCTGTATTCTAATCGCTGCACGTGTAGGGCTGATGCTATATACGGTAAGGTTACAAAGAATATGTGAACGGTGCTATCGCTTGGGCAATTTACAGTTATAGTTGATAAAACTTTATTGCAGTTTGACTTTTCTCGAGGTAAATCATAAAGTTATACCAATTACCAGTTGTTGTCTTGTTTGTGTTCGTGATACAATGCCAATGTTTTGACTAGTGCTGTTCTGTTTGAGGGGTTATCTTATTCATTGGTGTTTTCCTTTTAAAAATTAATAAACTTACAACTTATTTTGTATATTTAATAATGGTTGTAAAAAGTGGGTTCTTAATCTGGTTCGTTCTAGAGAGTCTTAGCCGCACTGGGAGCGCCATCGAAGGTGTTCTACAAGTCGGAAGACAAAATGTCCATCCACCGCGGAGGATGCAAGGAGACTCTCAGCCCTCAACCGCACTTCTTTTTTAACTACTTTTCGATGGGCTTGGTGAGTCTTTAACCTGCGCCTCATTTGTAAAGCTTTTCTTCTGTTGCTGCGCAAATGATCCTTTGAACTTATAGAGTCTAACTGACAAAAACCGAAAGACGTGTGCTCGCTTTGTGTGACTGTATGAGTCCCCAATTTCCCAAAATTAGGGGCAAAATGTGTTGTTGTTGAAGTCTATATGAAAGGGAACGGAAGAGTGTTGATGAAGGCTACCTACCACCACCATAAGGTCGACGTGAGAGCCGAGTCGGTCTGCTTCCTTTGCGTGTTCCCAGAACAGAATAAAGTAGAAATAGAATAGGGTACAAGCGCACGCTGAAAAGCTTCCGGTCTGTCACCGCATATCTGATCTGACCCATTTATAGTTAGTGCAGCTTGTCTGCAGACAGTTGCTACCACTATTTGGCCATGGAGGTATCTTTCTCCGTATGGATACATGTGCTCACAAATTCAATATACAGTTAAGAGCATGCTTTCCTGTTATTTAAGTTCAGAAAATAGGCTGTTGTGGAGTGCCGAGTCACGGTGGTGCCCCTTCATATTCAAATTTTTCTTGTTTCAATACCGTTCATTTTGTTGAATGACAATCTGGTAGTCGATTGCGGCTGAATGTCTGCTTCGTTGTTTCTGCTTTAGACCCCTTCACCTTCAGTGTGAAGGCATCTGAAAAAGTGGGGGAAAACTTGAAAGCGAAGAAGAAGTGCTAATCGACTGAAAACTATTGTAGCAGTCGGATTTCTTTCCAGTTTTCAGCAGTCTAATCACTGTTTATTTAAATAGTGGTGTTTCTCCGATAGTAGTTAGCTGCAGTTCTTCAGAGCAAGATTTGTGTCTAGTAATGAACGACATGCAAACCTTGTGTTGTTCCCTCAACACCCTCTGAGAAGTTTCCTGTCGGGTGTGCTAATCCTTGAAAACATCATTCCTACGTAGACTATGGGCGTCAATTTCGAATGTTTTTCCCGCCGGTTCGGCTGCTGATACTTTGCGGGATTGTCTGCAGCCCTTCTTGCGTTTCATTTTCTTTGCAGTCCGCGGAGGTTTTAACTTGAGATAGCGTAGGTCCCTGTTTTGGCTTGAGAGAGGTCTTCGACTTTATTTTACCGTGTACGCTTTATACTTTGAATATTTTGTGGAGAACCTGTTGTTTGTTTCAGAACATCCCGTAGGGGCCGAAAGAAGCAAACAACTTCATAGTCCTAGGATTAGGGCAGTAGAATGACGTTTTCTTTTCAGCGTCGTGCATTTCTTTGTTATTGTGTCGCTCTCTTTGTTTCTAAAAACGAGAGGCATATCACGATACCACCATTGCATTAGGTTGTACGGGAAGTTCTCGCCGTTTTTGACTTCTGACTTCAAATGATCGTAACTTCGTTGATTGCTATCCATTTCAGTTAAAGTACGATCTGTTACATTTGGAGTATCACAGCAAATAAGACGTGCTTGTAGCAGTGTTTAAGATGTGAACATCTGGACACCTAGAGCTCAAGAACTGTAGGGACGCATCCTGTACGCGGTTGGACTTCTCCTCTAAAGGCAATTCAAGAATTATGAAAAATAAAGAGGATAAAGGATAAAGGACGGTGTTATTCAATCCCCTTTGGGATGCGCCACGCATTCTACTTCTACGGGATGTCGTGGAGGTGATTTGAATGCGTATTTGGTCATACAATTGCTTGCAGTGACCAGCCGATTGACAAGTCAGCGCTTTATCCTTCCCAGACAAGTCTGGTACCAATTCACCGACCTCGGAGGAATGGAAAGCTTGGTTGAGCTGGGCGAAAATCCGAACCAGGAACCTGGTATCGGGTGCGTGCGGGAGCCAGCACTTATTGCCCTACATGCGCCGCTACGAAAATAACGATGTGAAAACTGCATGCATGAAGACGGCCTAAAATCGAAAACAGATTCAACAGCAAATCCTACAGCTTCAGTGCGGGTGGATTGTGGCAGTGTGTTATTTTCTGTTGCCGCTCGGAAGGGTGGTGATATTTATTTGTCAGAGCAGGGTACTTTTTTTAATAGATTTTCCTGTTTTGTTCTCAGATTTTATTCGCTATGTTCCGCTTCAATTTAATAGCTTAGTAGCCAGATTCCATTGCGGATTATACCAGCAGTCGAGTATCAAAAACCAAAAGTTGTCATTTGAATGTTACCTAGAAACTTCGCGATGGTTGGAGTAAACTAGTTTTTCCACAAATGGTTCACAAACCTTTTTCTACTGCTGATCGTGATCCGGTCTTCATAATAAACGACTACTATTTTGAAGATATTCGTTCTTATCCCACTACAAAAGATTCTAGAGGTTGCTATTGCCGTTGGCACACCTACCTATTCGTTGATGCATCACTCTGTACACTTCAAACGAAATGAGTTTCTTTCCTTTTTCCCTTGCAGGGAGGATCCTCAGCAATGGACTTTTTGTTACGTCAAACCTTACAATTAAGCTAAACTAAGGGAAGGGAACACCGCTTAGGCTTTGTTTCTACCTATTCCTCTGTATGATCATCAGTTCTGAGCAAGGCTTTCTGTTATTTTAATATTTCTATTTCAAAGCTTTCAGATTTTTCTTATGTCAGTTCTTCACTGCTGAATATACACTTGCTTCCTAATATTAGGGGGGGGGGGGGCAAAAGTAATGAGACAAAATGAAAAAATTGCTCAGCCAACTTCCTGATCCCATCCTTCCAGAACTGCTTGAGCCTGGTGTTGATCAACTGCTCGATATGGTTGTCAAGGACTGCTTGGGTTCTTGTGTCCCTTCCGATTAGGAAGTCCTGTAGGCTCAAGCAGTAGTGGTAGTTGCATGGAGAGATGTCCAGCGAATACGGTGGGGGTGAAGCATGTGAACGTAGCCCAGCTGGCCAAGCTTATCCGTGCTTACTTGTTCCCGATGGGGTGCGGCGTTGTCGAAGAGGAGAACCTTCTTGAAGCGCTGCGAATGAATAAGAGCGATTCGCCGGCCCATCTCTTCTATTTCGTTCACCATGGCCTTGGAGTTCATCGCGGTGCTCTTGGGAAACAGCCTCCGGTAAACCAATCCATGGGCGCAGACCCAAAAGCTCCAAAGATGCTTCTCGCCGTGAACATCTCGCCGAACGAAGGTCGGTAACGGGTCACCAGGGCTCACCTAGACTCGCTGCTTGGCAGGGTTAAGGCAGAAGACGTACTTCTCATCTTGGGTGAATATTGAGCCCAGGCTTCTCGGGTTGGCAATTGAGCGAGATTTGCGCGACACAGGTCGACTCGTCAGACTGGGGTTTCGGCAAGAGACAGACTGGGGTTTTGGCATGCTTCTGGAAAGGGCGGAAGTGGTAACCTTTCAGATGGGCTTCAGTAAGTAGCATACAAACATACAAATACAACAAGCAGGAATCCAGACTCCAGCCACGAGATATATGGACACGGCATGGGGTGTCTCATTACTTTTGGCCCCCCTATTATAACGCGTAAATTTTGACTTAGTTTCGACTTAGCGTTTCCGAGATTGAAGCCATAAAGCTCCGTGACACGACAATCGGGCTTTTCTGTTCTCACGGAAAGTGGCCTATATTCTTCAGTTTCTGTCAGACGTTTTATGTATTTCAAATATATTTAAAACAGCATGCTTTTCTCTAAGTAAGGAATTCGAAAACTCCTACGCCTTCGTGGAGAGGAAAGCTGAAAGTGTTTCCGTGCATGGGCATATCCTCATGCTTATGGGGTCGTTTCACAGCTTTCCATCCATTTGGGGTCGGTAAATTGGTGTCAGACGTACTTGAGAAGATTACACTGATGACCCGTCTATTTTCCAGCGCAAGATTTTATATGATCCAAAAAGGCATTCACACTGCCTTGATTCGACTGTGTGGCGCGTGCGAAACACTAATCGGTCAGTGCTAACCTTTATGACTATTCTTTCTTCTCACTGTAAAAATGATTGTCATTGCTTCTGATATTCCGCATAATAAATAATAATAATATATGGCTTTTGGGCGCGTGGAGCGCAGTCAGAGGAGGCGCCGGCTGTCGCCTGCACCCGATACCAGATTCCTGGTTCGGATTTCCCTCCCAGGCCAACCAAGCCTCTCTTCCCTCGGGGCCGGTGAATTGGTACCAGACTTGTCTGGGAAGGAAAAAATACGCATTCAACTCACCTCCACGATATCTCGTAGAAGTAGAATGCGTGGCGCATCCCAAAGGGGATTGAATAACGCCGTCCTTTATCCTTATCCTTACACGGCTTTTGCGTAGAAAAGTGTGTCGCTTCGCTTTCATGGATTCTGGTGTCCGGCGTTGCGTACTATCCACCTTCAAGCAGCTCGTTGACTTGCGTTTTGGAACGTCCTCATGGCTAATTCGTCGATCATTCTTTAGCACGGTACGAAAAGTTATGGGTGTGTGGTAGTGCAGTTGGAGAAGGCATCCGCTAAGCCGGCAACTGATCGAAGTTTTTGGTTTGGATCCTCTCCTGGCAGCAAATCTTTCATCCCCGATGGTGAATTGGTAGCAGTACTGTGTAGGAAGCATAAATCTCCATCGACTGGCCACCGCGACACTTTATGTATACTGGATACAGATTCAAGTTGCCTCCAGGATATCTCGTAGAAGTGGAGTGCGTGGCGTATTCCACAGAGTGGTTGGACTAAAAGGGTTTTATTAGGTTGTAACGAAATAAATGGCACTGAACCACTGTAAATTTAAACAGTTAATATCTCGGCTTGTAGGCAAGTTTATTAATCAAAATAAAAGCCTTCTGATTCTACACATCTTTGCCAACGTGACACAAGCTTTTTTATCCCAGTAGCATAAAAATCAGAAGTTCTGGAATTGACGAAATCTTCGAAGGCACTTTCGGCATCCTGTTGGTATTTGAATATTTTCCCTACCAAGAAGTCGCCAAGATGCTTGAAGAAATGGTAGTCTGTTGGGGAGAGGTCGGGAGAAAACGGAGGATGTGGTAGAGTTTCAATGCTCAGCTCATTCAATTTCTGCAACGTCATTCGTGCTACATGGGGGCGAGCATTGTCGTGCAGAAGGAGAACTCGCCTTCGGTTTACCAAGGCCGGCCGGATATCCTTCAACTTTTTCACCACTTCTTCAATTTCAATGCAGTACTTCTCTGTCGTGATGGATTCACCGGGAGGGAGGAAGCTGTGGTGAATAATTCCCAGCGAACACCACCATACTGTCACCATTACTTTCTTTTGGTGCAATTCCGGCTTCGCAAAAACCTTGGGGCTCTCATCGCTGTCCACCCACTCTGCCGATCGTCGCCTGTTGTCGTACATTATCCATTTCTCGTCACAGGTTACGATGCGATCAAGGAATGGGTCCGTTTCGTTCCGTAGAAGCAGTGCGGACGAGATCTCATATCGTCGGTTTCTTTGCTCCTCAGAGAGCTCGTGAGGCACCCATCTTTCCAGCTTTTTGGTCTTTCCAATTTCCTTCAGATGCCGGGCAGCTGTGTTGTGACTGACGCCAAGAACCTTCGCTATCTCCCTGCTACCTTTGTGTGGATCCTCCTCTACTACATCTCTCAGCTTGTCCTCACCAACATCACTATGCCTCCCACGACCTTCATGTTCTTCCAAGCTCTCATCTCCATTCCGGAACTTCTGACACCAACGATACGCCGTCCGAATTGTGGAACATCCTTGACCGAATGCGGCGTTGATCTTCTCGTCCGCCTCCTTAGCTGTAGTGCCCAGCTTGAATTCATACAAGTAAATGCCTCGGATTACCCTTTTGTCCATCTGCAAAAAACTCAATAAAACTCTAAAGTTTTGCCACTTTTACATAGAATATTTGGTACACACCGGTAGAGCAAAGTTTACGCTTCTAAATGATATGCCCCATTTTACGGTTTGTTCTTGATCAAACGCGTAAAGACGCGCCAAAAAATGGCGAGAGCCAGTGCCATTTAATTCGTTACAACCTAATAACTTTTTATTTTCGAACAGGGTGTAACAGTGGTTGTTTGTTAGAATAAAGATGACGGTTCGAAGTAATGGGCCCTTTTTCTAGAAGTAAATAGCCTTTTAGTTGGATTTTGTGCAGGCGTCTGAAAGTTGAAGACACACTTCACTTCAGTGGCATTTGTCCCCTGAAATTTAAGGTAGGAATCGACGAACGTTTTCTTAGAAACGTTGCAGATCTTGTGCAACGCCAATGGCGAGCCAGAATGCGTCGGACATCCTCCCTTGGCCACTTATTATTTTCGGTGAACTCTCTGCGGCCACACTCATCACCCTTATTGCGAAGTTTTGAGGACCGAAGAACTTGATAGGGTTGCGTGCGCGCTTCCATTCCGAGAGGAATGGCACTCTAGGGAGCTAGCGGGCCGAGCGACGTATGAATGTTGGAATAAGCGAGTAACAAACGCCTACAGCCAGGACTAGGAGTCGAATACGGGCGGAGAGTATACTACGAATATAGTACAGACTTAAAAGACTTGCGGTTCTGTGGTGTTAACGTGATTAGGAGGGATGGACCGTTCGCAAGCGACTTTGGGATTAGGCAGTCTTGCGAGCCATTATAGACACATCTTCGGGCTTATGAAGACGACGGGCTCAAGTCGTAAATTTCGGCGTGGCAGATTGCCGCCACTTCGATCATTGCTCTTGTTAGGAGAGGAATGAAATATCGCTTTTCTTATATTGGGAGACACAAAGATATATCCGGGCATTATCTCCTATGGCAACTTGGCAAGGGCACCTCAAGATGTACAGGTTGTTCGAATCCCGAGTTTCGGTTAAGAAACATCCGACTTACTTATAGTCTTTGGAACGTTATCGACTATCCTAATGAACAACGAAATAAAAATATTACTAATGTCTTGTTGATCGACTTGTCCCGAGCATTTAGTTATAACATTGTTCTGTTGGGTTTGAACTAGATATCCCATATTAAATAATAAAGAAGAGGAGAAAATCAGTTAGTAGAATAAATAAATGAATACAAAAATCATAACTCGAGATGTTTCGCGACATTCTCATCGTGGTCGTGAATTTCATGCAACGGATACTTTTATTGCCAAAATCGTTCCGAACAAGATTTAGCGATTTAGCCGCAAATGTGAAATAGGGATAACAAATGAATCAAGGTAGGAGTGTCAAAGGTCGCAGTATTTGTGTGGCAAACACCACCACAGGAGTAGCTGAAAATGTCGACACACTGGAAGTAATGCTTTCACACTGTTGATGCCAAAGTTGGTAAGAAATTTACTCAAAATAGCACAAATGTATAAAGAATTGTATTGATCAGCGAAAGTCCTGCGGGCTTGATTTTCAAGGTGCTTAATGTCTCAGACTTTTCTACTGCATCGATCCAGGCTTCACTTTTCTTCCATTTTCGACAGGTTACAGTTTTTCTCGCCGTTTTCGCTGCTTGCTGCTTTGCAAATGGACCTTACGAGACTTGTCTCGAGACTGCGGGGCAGGGGTAGGTCCTCGTGACGTCCATTTTCATTCACGTTTTACATAGAGCGTAGAAAATCTAAATCCTTCGGCTTCGTGGTGGGGTGATTTTAAGTTGGCTGGGGATCTCGGTGAAATGCCAGTTTGGTGAGGTGAACAGGTATGAAGTCCACGTAAGGTGGGCGAACGTACATGAATTTGTTATAGACGCGGAATGCAACGCGATTGTCAGTGGAGCATGGGTAATTAAATCGGTGTTAACAGCATCACAAGGTGAAGACACCAGATGAGTGCAAGATGGCAATGGGTAGTGAGCAAGATCACAGCCGCAGCATAGGTGATGTCGGCCACCCACTGTAGCAGCCAAGTAGTTGCGACTGCCATCCAGTGAACTCCCAAATTCGTTAATTCGCGACCTCTATATCTACATTATCTTTATGTCCTGTATAAGCTTCAATCCGCGCTCGTCCTTCCGTCGGTCCGACCAAGTCTAACGGCCCCTGGCGCGAGGTTACATCTCGATCACTCCTTAGAGGTGGTGGAGCGAGATGTTAGTCACACGAATTTGATGGTAGAGCTCAGTACAGGTAACAGCGCCGATCATCTGCCGATTAGGTCGATAGTTTCATCGGTTTTTGTCGGGAATTAACTGTTTGAGGTAGGATTCTTGCGGACGTACATATTGGTCAGTGCGCAACATTGCAACAAGTAAACATCGAGCGATATTGTCACCCTCTGGTCAGTTTGCTGTTCGTGGTGGAGATCGCGTAGGTACTTCGGCGGTGGTGGACTTTGTTTTGTGAACTCTTCATAGTTCACACCTGTCAGACTGCTTTTATCCTACGTCGATATCTTGCGTCGCACCAGGCCATCCAGGTGTACTGGCCTCATCCAGCTTGAGCCGCACATTCAGTTGTTTTTAAACAATAAAAACCAACTGTGCGTAAGGGAGTAAAAGCTATGAAGGATAAAGGACGGCGTTACTCGATCCCTTTTGCGATGCGACACCCACTTTTCTTCCATGGGATGTGGAGGCGGTTTGAATGCGTATTTCGCCTACACAATGACTTGAGGTGGCCAGCTGATGAACAGGTCCGTATATTGTCCTTCCCAGGCAAGTGTGGTGCTAATTCACCTACCCTGGAAGGATGGAACGCTGGGTTGGCGTGCGCGGGAAATCCGAACCAGGAGCAGGGAATCAGGTCACGCGACAGCCGGCACCTTCTCCGACTGCGCTCCACGGGCCATGAAGGGGTATTTCAGAAGTTGCATCCTTTACACGATAGAATCTCATTTAACTGTTGATAATTGTTTTGATACCTTTGAATGGATAGATAATAATTTTTTCCTCGGTTTGGTAGAAAACTATTACTACTGTGGTCTCAAATTAGGCTGGAAGATTGAGGTGGCGAATATTATGACTAGGTGAACGCAGGTTGTGCCTAGATTTTTGCAATAAACGCACAGTCTGCCTCTTTCACTTCAAACTTCTAGTCTGCTGTGAGAGTAGTCTTTGGGAAGTGATTACGAGCGGCTGAAGATCCGATATTGTAACCCTGATCGTGTGCTACAAACGTCCTCGGGTACACTGATTCGTCTTTATCTATGGCCTTGATGTGCTATGCGGCTCATCCTCCGACGTTTTGCATCAAGTCGCTATGCGAAGTCCGTTTTCGACGGCGGGCTATTTATCAAGTTGGCTGCCTAGTACGACGCTGTGGAAGCGCTTTCTCGACGTTGATATTCATTTGTGGCGACGTGTGGTGATTTATGAGCGGTCGAGCCCTGGGGTCGTAACTCTCGCTCCTGGCGGAGTCATCTATAATTTTCGCCGACACCTCAGGTCGAACGCGACACATCGCACCGCTGCCGATTAATTGGAGCGCGGATTGCGAACACTTCGTGTTAAATGGGTTAATAAAGCGCTGAGAGGCAGGGAAGAGAACTCTTGCCCTAGCCGCACGCCCTTTTTGAAGCTAATTTTGACAAACGCATATTCCGCTGGAACATAATCATCTGTTGCTGCTGCAAGAGCCCTGCAGACTCGTGCAACGGCCTGAGAGTAGCACAAGGTCTAGAGCTGACTCGATCTAGTCTTTATCGAATCAGTTATTGCCTAAAGGGCGATGCAAGGGATGGGCCACTTCATATCACTTCGTCTATTTGAACCTGCCCATGAGCGCACTCTTCCTGGACTGATCATCTTGTGTCAAATCGAATGGTGGGAATTCTTAAAGACTGACGCACCTTTCTTAGTACTTCATATCGTCACCGGTAAATGCTAGCCAAAATTGCTCTGCTTGTCGGGGCAGCTTGAGGTCAGCAGGTTACTGTCCTCTATAGATTGGAAGGAATCGTTATGGGCTATGACCAGTGCTTGGTTTTGCTTCCAGTTCTGAAGTACAGCGGAATCAGAACAGGATAGGATATTAATTGGATGACTTATCGGCGACGTGGTGGTCGGTTCAATTAGATCGACGTGCAGGTGAGAGGTGTAAATGAGGGAGAACAGAAGGTCGCGTGTGGCGGGATGAGGTGTCTAATGAGAGGGATCTGATGAGGTAATATCGAGGACTTTATGACCGGCCTGGGCCGACGGTAAACGGAGAGATGAGCGGCGAGGTAAATGGCTCGGTTATGATAAGGTAAGCAGACGTTGATTAACTGGCTTAGCGGCAGGATGGGTGGCATTTATGTCGTGAGAAATGCTCCTTTATGGCTTTCCTATGCGCATACATTGAAAGGCGATCTGAGTGAGTGACTGCGTATGTTGCTGTGTCACTGCACCACGCTCGAACTTCACTCATTGATTGAGCAGCTGATGCCTTCAAATGCGGAATTTTTGTTGATTATACCCAGGGTAAAAAGTCAGTGCATTGAGTCCAGCTACTGAAAATAATGCTAATAGACATGATTAGTGAACCTAGCAGTGGACTTAGCTATAGATTTCCTGTGATTTGAGGTGTAATCTTAAACTATGTAGGTGCCTTACCTTTTCTGATGTCTGCATCCCTTTGGTCTGTCAGGGAAATCTCGAATCTTGGGTTGGCGATAGACGATTTTCGCGTGTTCGCCTTGCTTCTGAAAGGATTGAGACGTTGCAGGCATCTGGAGTAATGGGATTATGGGGTCAGATCTTCCATCCACGTGGTTTCGAAACGTCGGTTTTCTTGTGTTTTCGGCAGCCTTGAGAGCGAGGATAATCCGTGGCGCGCAGTGCGCTCCGTCGTCGGCAATCCTATTGTCGCGCGGCCGTCCAGATTTACAATAGTGCTTCATGCTGAGAGGTCTTTATGTGACTGAGAAGAACGTCTTGTTAGTGGAGAAACGTCAGTCATCTGTCAGGGCGGCCTTCCTCGGATTTGACCTTTTCCGAGTGATCTAGCGGCACTTGAACACGCATAATTACAACAATAATACGGAGGTTTGGATTAGTTTTTGGAACTGCTCTTGGACCGGCTTTTCTCTCGCGGCCAGTTGAATGCAAAAATTTGACGAACGTGAAACACGGCACTTGGCATCACGGAAGCCGGGTTCGGAGCACCAATTTTTCATACATTATGAGCGAGCTTACTCATTACTGAGTCTACGAAAATTCGAAGAAAAAATAAAATTTTGATGGTTTTGCACTCTATCGTTGTTAAAATGAAGGAATGAATATCGACGGCAATCAGAAGCAACGGACTGTGCGTTTTGTATTCTGATTCAAAATAGATTTGCGGAGGGATTTGGGTGTGTATTTTACCCATGCATTAAGGTATGGCCTTCAGACACAGAACTCTATGTGTGTCATGTTTCCCCGTAGCACTGATGGCTTCTGTGCGCTGCGCTAAGCACACCATTTTAGAGTCACTGGTCGCTTGTTGTTGTTTCTTTTTCGTTCAGCAATTGTTGTTCAAAACGCCAGAAGTGACCGTGTTATACATACAGGATGCGTCCGAAATTGTACTGTTCAGCAATAGCAGAGACGTTTCTTCTGCATGTTGAAGCCGATCGCTGGTGTCACAGCAGCAGGAGATCTGAGTTTGTCTTCATTAGAACATCAGAAGTTCGTTTCGAAGCCAAGCCAACCAAGAGTTCCTATTCTGGAGTTCGTTGAATTGGTGCGAGAGGTGTCTAAAGAGCATGAGGTAGTCCTATGGCTTTTTCACCGTAGGTCATTAGCTGTATATGCAGCCAAACGATATCCTCAACCTTCCGTATAAATAGAATGTGTGAGTCAGACAAGAAGGACTCATTAGCGTCAATTCTTATACTTTTCCCCGTGAGTCGCCAGCTCTTTTCTTCAGAAGCAAAGTGACTTCTACTGAGAACTACTGAACACGGATGATACTCAGTTTGCCATAGAACATTTTCATTAATTGAGCACTGAGATAATATAGGACAAACACGCATCTGACAATGAGATAGGGCAAACTGTTTGTTTCGAAATGTTTTTTCCTAAGAGAGTGAAATTGCGAATTTCTTCCTAATGATTCAAATTTTAAAAATAATTGCTGGAAAGCGCAAGCTGCAGTACGAGAGCATTCTGGGCCGGTTGGTTCGATATTTCTTAGTTTTCTCATCCATGTCTTAGTCTTGCTTTGTGGGACGAAGAACTGCTTCTCTTGTGTCTTGCAGAGTATTATCATTTGATGTCAAGCTTGGGAACTGATTTGGCTGGCGGAAGAATTTAAAGGACTCTTCATTCATGGAATTGTTAAATCTCTTGTTGAAAAGAGCGCGGACACAGATAAAGGACGGAACCTCGATGTATTTGTATTGCATTTCGAATGAAGGTTTGAGGTTCGCGCCAATACCATTCAATCCTTCCGTCCTTATTGGTCGGAGAATTGGTACTATGGTTGTCTGGGAAGCGTAAAGCACTGACTTTCTCGTCGGTTGGCTGCCGCAGGTATTTCTTCAGACCAGATATGCCGCAGGTATTTCTTCAGACCAGAATTCAAATAGCCTCCATGCTTTCCAGTAGAAGTGGAGTGTGCGGCACATCCCACAAAAGGAGTGGGCTAACGCCTTGGTGCACCACCCCATCCGAATTGTCTTTCTACTAACGTTCTTAATCTCTTGCAGCTTAATGAAGTTAGAGATCAGCGTAAGCTATTTCTTCGGAAATCATTTGCAAAGATACAACAACGAGATCGTGAAGTGAAATTTAAGCTATGATTATCATTGTGAACAAATCACAGTAAAAGGTACCACGTTTGTGTATAATTTGTTTAGGGCCTTAGCTACTAGAAATACCAAGGTGCTCATCACAGCGTTCAAATGTTTCGTTAGGCCCCTCCTGGAGTATGGCACGGTGATTTTTAATCCATCGAAGAAGAAAACCATACAAAAGCTTGAAGCTGTACAGAACTGTTTCACAAGAAAACTGATCATCCGCGAGCAGGGTTTCGTGTTTGATCATATGCCTCCACCTTTGGAGCGCAATCGCTATTTCGGCCTCCATTCACTCGCTTACAGAAGACGCAAATTTGATCTGATATGGTTTTACAAAATTCTGCACGGACATTGCGACTTGAACATTAATGAGTTTTGCGCATCGAGAAGGTCGATTACCAGAGGAGTTCGTTCATACCAAAGCAAGGTCAACATACAGAGTAAACTATTTCTCTGTGAGAGCTGCTTCTGACTACTTGAAGTTGTCCAAAAGAGCTACCATTCCTGACAACCTTTTATCCTTTAAAGGCATGTTAGACCGATGGCTTAGCGTGACTTAATTCTCATTCTCACAACTCTGTATTCATATCTCACCTGTTTATTTTCAAGTTTCTATGTTACCTAATGCGACCTTTTACCCTTTGTGTTACCTTTTCTATCATCTCATGCGTTTATTTCGCATGATTAGTTCATGTAATAAATAAATAAATAAATAATAAAGTCCGAGTAGGCAGTAAGTCTATCTTCTTCCCAGTTTCTATGTTGTTGGCCCACTAAGACAAGATTAGCCATCTGTTCTTTTATAGGTTTCTTATCGAATGGAATTCCTCTTCAATACACATACTCTTGTGAAAACTGAGAATCTTGTGCGCATCTTTGGACATTTTCCAGTGCTCTGCGCTTGGAATTTTCAGTTGCTACGCCTTTAATCCTTCCGCTTACTTAGTTTTCGTCACTGGAAAAAACTAGCAGGACGCTTTAGGAATTGAATTTCTGATGCACTACGCTGTACCGCAATCAGTCCTATATCGATCGGAAAAGGGCGAAACATTTGTCAAGTCAATGATCGGATGCTGGATTGTAGTAGTGGTAGTAGGAGTGCATAGTTCAGTGCGTACGGAGTCTTTTCCTATGAATTTCCGAACAAATCGTTGAAGTTGGGTGACGGCGGCTGTCAGTTCCACCTGCAACCGACAACATTCTCCATTATGCATGGACGTGGTGCACTTTGTCCGCTATCGTCAATGCAGGCGAACCCGCGCATAGCGGCCCATGTTGCGGTGTCAGCTGGGTCATATCATCAACGTTTATTAACAGTCAACATTCGTATGTACAATAATCTGTGCGAAATGGACACCGCGTTTTGAAGTTTGGGAATGACTGGGAAGGTGATGACGAGATGATCTCAAAACGAAAGCCAGAAAACGACTCTTGACTGGATGCGAGATCGTCGTTCTTGAGATTATTCATCATCGAATACGCAAGACGGAAGAACAGGAAATATAGGAAGTCTTGCACGCGACTTGAGCATCGGGTTGATAGTGGACAGCGAGAGAAATGAAATGCAAAGCTTCGTTAGAAAAGGCGACAAGATCGCGAAAGCCTGAAAGAGAAGAGAAGAGAGGACGGCGTCGTCGTTGACGACGCCGCCTGCAAAATCACCCTTATTCACGGAAATAATAGCTATGTCAACACGCAGTGAAGTATCTGTGATGATGGCATGGAACGGAGCAACAAACTAGATACCGAAGTAGGCAGCTGTAGCCTTGGGAGGCGGAGGGGGCATCGGCGGTGTGAGCGGTTCGCTGGCCCCGCTGGTGCTCGAGGAGCAGCTGATGTGGTGCGCCATGGTGAGCGGCGTTCGCGAGTGTTCCCGAGTCACATACGAGCCCTTGTACTGTCGTTCCCGCAGGAAGTACAGACCGATGAGCAGTATAGACAGCACCACTGCGGCCGACAGCAGTGCTGCCAGCAGAATGAACAGCTCGCTGCTCTGCGAGAGACCGTAGCGAGCGCCGAACAGCACTGCGCACTCGTTGATCTGAAAATTGGCGTATTCATCGAACAAGCGGTGTGGATGAGGATATTTTGGGTGAGAACTGTTAACCGGCTTGGCCCGGAGAGAATGCCAATTTCCGCAAGGACCCGGCATTTTCTTGTCGTTTGCGCTCGGAGAAGGGAGCCGCCAGATAGCTCGACAAAAAGTGGTATTAATGGCCGTTCGACTACGCTCTGGTCATATTGGAATAGCAGAAATGTCCTGTTCACGACAACGAAAAAAAGAGGTGTGGTTGAGCTTGGCTGTTATCAATCTCAAATTGTAACGTTAGAATTTGTCCCATAAATTTGGATGACTAGAATGACGGGAACCACGTCTTCAAGGCAGATCCATTCAAGAATCCGTCCTCTAGGCTGCTGACCTGCTCAACCAGTCTGAATGGTGTTACAGAGGAGACCAGTGCCTTATTTTGATCAGGCTCAAACGTTGGTACAAGGCCTATCCCATATCTGTTCCGTTAAAACCCCAATAATTCTCTGAGTTCTGAAAGAAATCCATACGAATGGCTTACGTCAGTGACGCTGAGAAGGGGCTGTCCCTTGACGAGCGCCGGTTCGGCACAGCGAGCGTCGTGATATCGCAGGATATGCCGCATCGCATAGCGGTCGCGCATGTGCTGTTGAATGTGCTGAATGGAGCAGGAACAGTCCCACGGATTGCCTCCGAGGTGAACTCGCTCGAGCTGGTCGATGAAGTTGCTGGCAGCTTGTGAGAGCGTTGAGAACTCGTTGTTGGAGAGATCCAATTCCTGGAATCAAACAGTTATCAACGGCAGGGAAATTTGCTGTTAACGAGCAATTTTCCGTTCAAAAGTGGTGCTAGCCAACCAATTTCTCATGGAAAATGGCTGCATTTCGGGTGAATTCTGTTGCATTTTCTTAGCAAAAACGAGTAACAACCAATAGAGTGCAGTTGCATTGTCTGAAATTGGTTCCAATTTGGACCACTGTTCAGAGGCAGAGTTGTCCTGTGAAGTAAAACGGTGCAAAGCAACTGCTGAACACGTAACTCATCCCTGTTCGAAACCCAGTCAACGAAGAGATTTCGGAGATTGAGTGGTCCGCGTTTCTCGAATGAAGCGTCCATTTCACACTGGACGTCCACGATCTCATTTGCATTTCGACGCTCGAGGAACATTCGCTCGTCTATGCAAATATGAGAGGGCATTCAGTGCGAAATGACACCAATGTGCTCGTTAGTAATGAAGAAATTTCGGACGACTAACGGGTTCATAGTGAAAGGAAAGAAATGGAAATGTGGGGAAATCAAAGATATTCGCCCGGGACATCTCAATTCTTGATTTATGTGAGCGTACTACACGTTGCCGTTCACTGAGCTTCCATTACCAGCAAAGGGAGTAAAATACTCAATAAATAAATTCACAGTGTGTTATAAAGGATGAAGAATATCCCCATGGCTTAGTTGTTTTTTTACGTTATTTAATACAGCAGCTGCTTTTTTGTTGAAGTGATCCACAAGGATGAAATGTTGTTCATTTTCAGTCAACGGTAGCTTCTAAAAATTCAGGCGTATTTGACAAGGAGGAGGAGTCATTGTACATACGTAAACAGTAACCGATGGATAGCTATTCTGCGATACTTCCTGCTGGATTTAAAGCGCTGGTGATGTGAAATGCCTAACGGAAGCCAAGTTCGCTTCATGTTGGCAACATCATTTTTGCCAAACCTAACTCTGGGTAACATGGAGCAAAAATCACACATGCTTCACCGGTTTCGAATTTGGATAGAAACCCTCGTTTTCGTCAGGTTTCTCGAAAATTCTTTCTTTGTTCCAAGTTGTTATACCCATTCAGCTCCGACGGTTACAAAACGCAAAGCGTTTGCTGAATCTCGATGTAGGAGAGAAGAGGAAGTGTAAACACAGCAACATGAAGGCTAATTCTATTCAGCTCTAGAGTGGTGCAACTGAAGCAAGACTTGAGATCAAATATTAATATTATAAATCAAGCTTTATTAATATTAGATAAAATAATAAAAAAATATTAATGTTAGAAATCAAGCTTTATTAATATTAGAAATCAAGCCTCTAAGAAGCGAGGTCTTGGATTTTTCTTTCATGGCACTTGCGGCAATATGTGTGGAAGAGAGATCAAATTGCTAAAATGAAAATCAATGGTGAACTCAGATTAAAGTGAAATGTGAATTTAATTTTCAAAACCTAATCAGAGCCACCGTAGCTAAAGTGTCAAACTTTTAATCATTTGAATCACGCAGTATGTTTACCTTCAAATTAGGCAGTAAGTAGGCGATATTATCCGGAAGAGAACTGAGCGCGTTCCCGGAGACGTTCAGGAATATCAGATGGTAGAACTGTGGTGGAAAGACCACTGGAATATGCTCGATGTTGTTGTAGGCCATGTTAAGGCTGCGCAGTGATGTCAGCGTAGCAGTGATACCCGGCAGGAATCCTGAAAGAAACGACGAATTTGTTGAAGAACACCCATAGGATAAGATTTAGCGAAGAAGTGAATAACAATCTAGGTTTTAAGGCGAAGTAGTGAAGCATTGATCGAAATAAGGCAAAAAATGGTGTTTTTTCGCGATCCCATGAAGCCAGCACCCCGTGATAATTTAGTTAAATGACAGCGAAATGAGTAGTCGATAAGCCCCAACGGGGTCGTGGGCGTGACAGGCGAGGTTTTCGGAGACAGAAAAAATCGTGTAGCTTCAAAGGGCAAGCGCGTTTGCAAGATGTGACGGAAAATGTTACCTCCAAGCGAATTTCCGGCCATGCTCAGCGTGCGAATACTGTCCTGAGCCCAGCCGAGGGAACTGGAGTGGAACTCGTCCATGTGGTTGAAGGACAGGTCGAGCTCCACCAGAGGCATGTTGCGGAAGGCGTCGGCGTGGAACGGCTGCTTGACCAGTCCGAGTCGATTATGCGAGAGATCCAGCCGGGAGATGTTATTCGAGCAAAAAGCACATGCTCCAACCTCGGCAAGGTCATTCCCGCTGAGGTCAAGCACGGCCAAATGTGCCAGTTGTCGTAACTCCTGAGTGGGTATCGTGCGCAGATTGTTATTAGCCAGTCCGAGATGACGTAATTGCGCGACGTCGTCCAGCGACAGATTGGCGATGCTGGACAGTCTGCAGTCGTTCAGATGAAGCTCGTCCAGCTGCGGTACGTCGGCGAAGAGGTCGTTGATTTGCTTGATCGGAATGCGGTTTCCGTCCAGTCGCAGGGACTTGAGCGTTCGCAGACCTCGGAGAAGATTCGCGGACAGCTCAGTGATGGAGTTGTTGGCGAGCGACAGAGACTTCAGGTTGTGCAGGAAGGTGAAGACGCCTGTCGGCAGAATGCTGAGGTGGTTGTGGCTCAGATCGAGAAATCGCAGGTTGGGCATTCCGCCGAAATTGCCCATCGTGGCGTGCTCGATGTCATTTCCATGGAGGTCAAGTAGCTCTAAGGAGGGAAGTCTGGTGCTTCTGCTCATCGCCGGAATGCCGCAGTTGACCAGACGGAGGTGCTTCAGCTGACTGAAGCGGTTTAGGTTGTCGCTCCACTTGAATTTGTTGGGAGGTCGCCAACTGGGAGCGTGCACGTCCAGCAGCTTCAGACTGCTCGGAAGACGGTTGAGAATATCAGCGAAGAGCGAGTCGTTGAGGCCTCCGCGATGACAGTAAACTGCCCACGAGGAGTTGTTCGGAGGGATGGCGTCGCATTCGCACTCGCGCGGACACTCTGTGATTCCATAGGTGCTGTCGGTCAGTAGCAGTAGTAGTAATAATAGCAGCCCCATGCTGCTGAACTGCAGTGCAGTCGGTTGGTAGCCGAAATGGCGGCTGGATGCGAAGGCGTGGCATCTCGCTTCCGCGGGGCGTGGTCAGAAGCGCGAGAGGGTGCCATTACACAGACTATTGGGTGTATAATCGAAGATGAACAAACATCTTCGAGCTGGAGGACATAGGATATCCTCTCTTGAATCCTTGAAAGAGACAGTGATCCGGAATTGCATAACGGAGGAGCCAGTCTTGTTTGTGGCGGGGATCGATGGTTGGCGAAAAAAATGAATTAACGTCTGTTGACCTGTGGAAGGGGATTTTAATGGGAAGCTGGGCTAACTCCACTCGCTGGCTTTCGACCAGAAATTCAACAAAGTTTGCTGGAGTGAACCAGCCTTTACAAAAAACAACTTTCTTTGGGAAATTTTCCCAATTTTATAAAAATTTTCTCTCAAAGCTGATGGCCAGAGAACTGTTGAACATTGCAGGTCTGCTTATTTTTGCCCAGGAATAATCTCATAATCAAATGTCGTCATCAATCTTCCGTCGTATCGTTTTCTCTAGTCACTTAAAGTCACAGTTTTTCCAAAAGGCATCTCTCCTCATAGACCCTGATTTCATGGTTTTGAGGGCAGTGAAAATCGCACCCTTCATCAAGCTTATTTTTACGTGCGCTATAAATTCTACGTATGAATCCAGATGTCTCATGTTGGTCTCGAGCATAATGGAGCATGGTCATTGGGGTCCCAAAATCCGTATTACAAGAGCGACAATAAGTTTTTGTGACGTTCTCGTAGTTATGAGACGGAGTCCGTTGAAAATTGAAGTCAGCGCAGTGATATGCGCTGACTTCAATTTTCAACGGACAGTTTTCGAGTCAGCGGAGGATAGGCTATAGGGCGTGGGTTCCTGTTCGTTTTCGTTAGGAACGAGCCCATCAATGTGTTCGGAGGCGGCTTTATGGTGATCCAGTGTGGGAAGACTGCATGTAGGTCCTGTAGTGGGGAATTTGAAAAGATCTGCGTGCCGATTTCAGGACGCGGTCATAAATTTACTTTCAAGTGCTGCTACGGTTCCGCGAGGCGACTTGGGAAGAAGTCATCGGCCACCAACTCTGTGTGGGGAGAGGATCCGCTAAGGATTAGCGCTGGCGGAGATCAATGCTGGTGTACATACGTTGCTTTAACTGACTTGCTACTGCTGGTCCAAAGTGGGGACCACAATACAGGCAACATCGATGTGAATCCGGTTTGAAACACTACCGTCATTGCCGCTTGTTGACTGGGTGCGGAGTCCTTACAGTTTAGACAAGTGTGAAGAGAAGCTTTTTGGCTCGGTCTATCATTTCATTTTATTTTTATGGCCAGCGGTGACAAATAAAGGTGTGCTGTAGGGAGCGCATAAAGCACAGTCGGAGAGGTGCCGACCGCGCTGAATTGATCATCGCCTGCTCTCCGCAAGTCATTGTATGGCAAAATACGTATTCAAATCGCCTCCAAGACATCCCTTTGGCGCACCCCAAAAGGGATTGAGTAACGCCGTCCTTTATCCTTATCCTTATTCCCTAAGAGGAGGATCAGATGAGCCAGATGACGAAGTCGCTAGGAGGAAGATCTTGCGTTGTAAAACGTACTGATTTGTTCGTTTCATGTCCCGTCCGACTATCCTTGGCGCCTTGTTCGGCGATGGTGCACAGCTTTGGCGGAGATATTTCTGAAGCCCCTAGCGGCCAACTCTAGATGAACTTGCGTTGAAATGGAAGCGCAACTATTTGTCTATGAAGTTCACCGATAGGAGAAAGGATTTTCATGCAACATTGGTGTACAGTATCCCTGTGGTGGACAGCGCTACACCGCTTGTGATCTAGGTGCGTGCTGACGACTAAAAACAAGATGGTTCTTCCTAAATTGGTGACAGGTTTATCCGGTAGGGATAAGGAGCTGACTGATCTATCGGTTGGCCACCTCATGTCGACTCCTAGGCCAACTATGTGACCGAAGTGCCTTCACGAGTGCTCTGCGCACCTCATATAGAGCTTAGTTGCCCTTGGTCTTTATCCTTCATCCGTAACATAGATGAGAATCCGTTCCACCTAAAGCGAATTAACTCTCCAGGAGTTCAAGGAAGGGTGGAAGGCCTTGTAGTTAATCAAGTAGGGAGGACGTCTTCGAAAGCGTACCGTATACATATGGCTGCTCTCCTCGCAAGCGTATTCGTATTCCGAGCTGAGACCGCATCTGGCTCTCCCATGACGCGGTGTGTTATTTGGGAAGGAAGCGGTGTGCGCGCCACAATGATCGTTAGTCGCGTTGTCCGCCGACGGTCATCATAGCCGAGGGCTATGCGGGCCGATCTTGTAAATATCTCATCTGTCTTATTCACTCAGGGCCACCTAGCGGGCTGGATATTCCCACGATCACGGGAATTGTGAACGGGGATTCAGGGGTCCATGCGAACGCTGCTACGAGGCCTTTGTATTCCATAGGATGGAAATGCTCACCAAAGACCCGTTGCAACTCTTCATCCGTACGTGGTTCTTGGAGGTTATTTTTAGCAAGGGGCCGCAGCATCAAGGACTTGATACGCTTGTGTATGCGTGATATAGGTTTCTCGATTTTTGGATGAAAAGGGCATCGTGCTTGAGCGTCGTCGGATCCAGTTCGGATTAGGCTCGTTTCGCAACGACTCTGTCTCCAAGCTGCACTTTCGTGCTGAAGGTCTCTTGGCTCAAATAACGACTACGAGTCAGGCTAACGATGACGGGCACAGAACGACGTTTCCAGACAGACGGTGGTGGTGTACGTAATTGGCGTATTTAGTGTGCGGTACATCCATATGGTAGCGGGGTCAAGAAACGCTCTCAGCCATTCCCCACGATTAAGCACAGGTGGGGTTGGGTGTCCGGGACGAGTAACTCGACGCGACGCCGAGCGATGTCGCGACCATAGCGGCGATTTCCGCTGACAGCAACCACCTGCGTGGAGGAAATCCCCTAATGACGGCAACAGGGGTGTATTTAAACGACGACTGGGAGGCAGCTGAGTGTTCTGGGAGCTTCATCTGTGCGCATAGCAAAAGGATCTGTGAGGACTAGACGGCTAGGCAGTTAGCGCTATCATTGCCACTTTAATTAGCTAAGTAATTTTTAGGGTCAAGCCGCGCGCGGACATTCCCTGCATATTGATATTGATTCCGTACGTGCGTGAGATCCCGCTGCGAAATAGAATGCGTTCGTCGAACTGTTTCCGGCAGCTTAATGTGTTATCTCTGGGCATCTATGATGAATCATCCGCTTTGAACAGCGCAATGTTGCGCCGCGGGTCGTGTCGAGTAATCTATTCCACCCCAGGGGAACGGCAGGCATTCGCCTCTGGGTCGCGCATGATCATCTGAGCCGTTTGTCGGTGCACGACCGTGATGGATGCAGGTCGTGACGTCTCTGCCTGAACCACCCTCGGTGCCTAGTGTTCTATAGTGCTCTGTCTCATGGGTGTTGTCGGGGATGTGGAAGGTCTGTGAGTGCATATCAAGTCCAAGCTCCCAAGCGCCTTGTTACGTTACGCTTAGGTTTGGCGTAGAACCAAAGGATCTAGGAGCTCTTTGAAGTGTACTTAGCCAAGGAAACGTGCTCAACAGGGGCACGTTAGGGCATTTAAGTAGATTGGAGGAGCCCGTCCAAAGCCCTGTCAGATAGTTGTTGACCGGATTTGTTCACGTCGTTAGAGCAGTGGTTATCAGCGGAAAGTCTATTCGCTGAAAGAACTTTTTCCTTTCAAGGAATCTAGCTTGTTCCGTTACAGGTGACCAGTTGGCTTCAGATGGCACTCTCCATTGTCGGACGCTGAAGCGCCCTAATGAGGGATGTATGAAGCGGCGTTCCCTGGAATATTTAGAGAGCCGCGTCGTGGTTTTTTCGCCACGGGGGTGCTACCTGGTGCAGGCCAGAGTGCACACCTTCGCCGACAGCTCGGCTTGATTAATTCGCGTGGATTATCCGCTGGGTTGTTACGATTGAACGCGCGACGTTGAGGTGATGAATTCGCGACGTCTGTCAGCAGCGGCCATATTTCTTGGGTATAATACGTCACCGGAGGGCTCTGTCTGTTCTGTCGAGGCCGCGTGGTGTATAGCCGGCCAAATGAATGCAATGCATTGCAGTTCTTTCTCGCCCACTGCGAACAAGTGCCTTTATAGGTCAATTGGACTGGAGTAAGGGCTTCAGATGAGGCGCTGCTGCCTCCTCTACAGGTCCTTAGCATCTCGTGTCCCGGGCGAGCGAGAAGGCAGAGGGCACTGCCGAGCCCTTGCCGCTTCATGCGTTCCAGTGGCTGGTTTCGTTCATGCGTGCGCGGGTTCCCCGCAGTTTTTTGTGCGGGTGTTCGCAGCATTCGCCGGAATCAGCGCCGTGGTCGTGTGCGGGTAGGCTGTGACCATGGCATTAAAATTTCATGACGCGCGAATTCTCGATGAGTCCATCTATTAAGTGGGATTGCGCCCACACACAGGGTTAGAGACGCGTTCGAGATCTGCTAAGGCTATTCGGAGAGACCTGTAGGCTGGCGAGTGGCGCAGATCCGCTCCCTCTGCTCTGCGCGGCCGCATTCAGCGCCTTTTTGTTGGTAGTTCCGACCTATTAACAAACGATCTTCTTTGATTGCGAATGCATAAGGTCACCTGGCGGCGTGCCTTTGCCGCCACTCCCTCAGTATTGACCTCCCGTCGAGCCAGGCCAGGGCAATAGACTGCGGGCGCGGTGGTTCTGGCGCGCAAGTAGTAACTCCCAGAACGGAAAGGTGCGCTAGCGTTTCTAGAGTTGGACGTCTTACCAGGAAACTATCTCAACGGTAGGTCGAAATGGCTCAAGTCCTGTTTATGGGCAGAATCACCTCTCTCTGAGAAACAACGAAATGCAAATATCTTGACCCCAATACAACTCTGCGCAGAGTTGGGAAAGTTGGGCCGCTGGCGGCGTTAGCCTCTCCCTGCACATGGAGGGCGGGTTGAAGTTGGCTGGAAACAGCGACGGTGAGCGAGCGGCGATGGCGCAGAGGCTAGAGGGACGGCTTATTCCACATGATCGCTGTTTCCAGCCATCTTGAGCTCGCCCTATGCGTGCAGGCAGAGGACTAAGGCCGCCAACGGCCCAAATTTCGTCGTCCCTAACTTCGCGCAGAGTTCTATTGGGGCCGAGATATTTGCATTTTGTTGTTTCCCAGAGAGAGGGGATTCTACCCATATACAACACTTGGGCTGTTCCGACCTACCGTTGAGATAGTCTCCTGGTTAGTTCCATGGAAATGAAGCTCCCACTAGTTTGCATTATCGAATAAGTAGCGGCAATACCTGTTTAGTTCACCTGTGGGCACACAGGAGTGTTGCGGGATTCGTTTAGATTGGCTTGAACTTCTCTTGCTTGTCAGAGAATTACCAGAAGGCAACGAATGTGAGGATGTGCGGTAAGAAATTGTTGCTACATAAACGGGCTCTTTTTCCAAGTCACGCTTCATCCTTCATGCTGCAGTAAGGGACATGGACAAGTGACGGTGTTAATCAGTTTCTGTTCGGGATGCACTATGCATTCCACTTTCGCGGGTTATCGCTATGCGTATTTGGTCTATACAACGGCTTGCGGTGGGCAGCCGATGGACAAGTCAGTGTCTTATCCTTCCCAGACAAGTCTGGTACCAATTCACCGACTTCGGAGGGATGGAAGGCTGCGTTGGCCTAGGCAGAACTCAATCCAAGAACTTTCGCGGTTCGTGGTGCACTCCACAGCCTGTGCTAGCACGCCTTACCTTACCCTAACAGTTCTGGGAATTGTATGTACAGCATTTGCTTCAAACTGAAGTGATATCCCAAAGCATTTTAACAGATTGCCTTATTATTAAGATTCAAGCAGTTATGGTACTGCAATTTCTCGTTGTATCACAGTAAGGGACGTGTGGTAGCGAATTGGGAGGAGGCGCCGGCTGTCGCGTGCAGTTCAGTTCAAGGGCACTTGGTCCGGATTTTCCGCCGAGGCAAAGCAAGCTATCCATACCTCCGAAATCTGTGAATTGGTGCCAGGCTCCTCTGCCAAGGATTCAACACTGGCTTATTCATCAGCTGGCCAGCATAAGACCTAGTAAAGGCCAAATCCGTGTTCTAAATGCCTCCACAAGTCCCACAGAAGTAGGGTACGTGGCGTGTGCGGCGAATGAATCGACTGATGCCGGCCTTTGTCCTCATCCCTATCACTGTAAGATGCAGGCATATGGACAGCTTAGAAAATCAAAATTGGTGGTGTCCCTGCCAAGTGGAGTCGTCGCGGGGCAAACCAGGATAAAATGCGAAATACCATGTAATGTTACACTTTTTCGAGTTACCTCCTTCTCAGTTATGACAACGGAAAATGGCGGCGGCCTGGTTGGTTTTCTATGGCGATTGTTCGCAATTTGTTTCATTTACGCAACCTATGTTAAGGAGCAACTCGCCCTTGCGACGCCATTTCTATCAGGAAAAGGTGATTAACTACACCGCTATCCCAGGTTGTAAGAAAAATGGGAAAATGGTCTTTGTCGGACTCGAACCATGATCTCTGTTTTCGTATCTATTGGTTTATAATCAACGATACCAGGCAGTATTTGAACCTTTTCGAGGTATTTAAATATATTTAGGCCCCTATCTTTTTTTGAGAATTCGTTGGGAAAGAACTTGTCGAAAATGTATGCAGAAATTTCCACGGTAAATGATACGATGTCTGAAGAGAAATAGAACTAAGAATTCTACTTTCGGGATTCGGGGTGAAACCCCCGACCAGACATTTGGTGGCCTGTATGTAGGTCGCTAAACGTATGGTTTAAATATGCTTTGCTATCCCTCTCTCTGAATTCATTGCAAGAGACTTTGTTGAAGGCGTATCCAAAATCATCGCCGGCCTAAGAACGATGACGCCTTGCGAGACGCACACATGTTCCTATTTTTTGACGAAAATTTATTTTATGGTTAGGCTCGAATCGTATTTGTATGTTGTCGGAATGAGATGGCCGTGCAGAATGGTCGTCAATAAATTAGCTATGGAAAATGGGGTGTGGTACTTGCACTTGTACTTTCTCTAATGAGGTGAACTAGCGACATCTTCGATTCTTTGACGACTATGTGTGTTAGGTCCTTAGAAGGGGTGATATTTTTGAGAGTTCCTTCGGTTTCTGGAGACTCATTTGCTTACAGCGAACCTTGATAGAAGCGTGCTCCGGTAAGAAACAAGACGCTGCCTGAAAAGCTTGAGAAGATTCGTGGAGGACATTTCAGTTAGTTCCTTATCTTTCTCTTCTTATGCAGGTGCAGGAGTCTTGTAGAATATTTCGTCCTTAACGTTTTGTGACACACAGTTCTGAACTTCTTAGGGTTTCAGGAGTGAACTGTTGAAGGAAACAAGAGGATAGAAGATGAAATATTGTTAAATCAAGACGCGTGAGTGGTATACGCCACGCACTCCACTCCTACGGAATATCACCTAGTTTTGTCGAGCTGGAATGTGGGTGTGAGCCCTTGTAGTGCTCATACGCTCACTGTGGATCCCCACTGGCGCGTACCCTTCTTTGAATAATGCGGCTCGTCTCTGAATGGCGCTGTTGTCTTCAATGTCCCTGTCAGCGGTCTTCCTATGCTTCCTCATTTCCCCGACCGGTGTGTGATGGAGCGGGTGAACCTTGTCTAGCAACGCATTCTGCCACCTATGGATTCGCTGGAGGAACGCGCTGAAGCCGATGAATCACGTCGTCGTCAACGTTGGCATTCTGTGATGAAGGTCGTCCATCAGCGAGGCGAGATTCTAGCAAGCGTATTGTGTGTGAGCCTGATGGGACTCGATTCTCATTAACGATGTGAAGAACTCGTTCGCTGAGGCTACGGTACCCCGTGTACGACGGCGAGCGGCGACTGTTGGGAATCGCGTGCGTCTGTGTCAGGTCGGAACACCGCGACCGGGCTCCGCCGCGCGGCCCGAACACTCGCTGAAAGCGACGGAGGCGGCGAATTCAACGATGCGGTGGTTTGGCTGCAGGTGCCGACGTCATTATGGCGTTTCACACCTCGCGCGACCTATATGAATAGTGGAATTCGTCGCTGATGGCGGCGGTAGTGAGGTGAACGATTGGCAATTTGTAGGCGCCCGTGTCCAGCATCTGAATTGAACCGGTTCGCTTGGTTTAGTCGAAATCGGCTAATGATGGGTTCATGACGTGTGGCTGGCCGAGGGAAAGACGGCAATGTGCTTTCCTTGCAGTGGTTTCGTGGTCGAGAAGGTGGGCCTTCTCTCTTCTGGAACGTTGGATAAGGAGTTATATTAAGGAGGGGTTATATTTAAAAAAATAAAATAGATAAAAATTCAAGGAAAGTAATGCTATCCTGGAGTAACTGCTCACACCACGTGAGAGAGAGTCTCTTCCTGCCATTCGTTCTTTGATTCGAGCAAACTCGAGGTTGCGCTCGCCTACAAAGTGCTCCGGCTCATCGTCGACAAATCCTGAATAATTCAGCGACTAGATCGCCGTGTGCAGCGAGCGATTTGAATGGTTAGCTGGCGAAAACAATGGCCGAGGGACCGTTCATTGCGTATTGTTGTCCTAACATGGGTGATGTGCCCCGGTTCCACGATACAATTTCGTGTGAGAGCGGCTGCTAGTGGGGACTCATTTATTCGGCTTCCTGGCGTATAGCTTCATCGCAGCAACTGGTAGAAATTGGACAAGCGCGGATGAATTGGATGGATCCCGCTGCTGGTTTGCACAGGTGAAGAATGTTGAAGTGAGCCTGAGAAGAGCGCGGATACTTGACACCGTACTTTGAGCGTTTTTAAATGTTTCAGTATGCAATAGGCATGCAGTCGGTAAAATTCAGTGCCGCTCAGTCGGTTTTGGGATGAGCCACGCATTCTAGGGATGTCGTGGGTCCTTCGAATGAGCAATTGGTCTATACAGAGAGCTGCGTTTGGATCCGAAAGACTTCTTCTTCTGCTGTGCTTATAATCTCGCTCACCCCCAGTGGTCTCACGTCCTACCCTTTCTTTGAGACTCCTCTGGTGGGCCACGTGAACGACTGGCGTCTAGATCGTCGTTCTCCAACAAGTCTGCGAGCAATGGGAGGCTTGGGTCTTTCTTGGAATCAAACCTAAAAGGGATCCAGGCCACAGGCCTTCTTCCGCATGCGCCACTTCTTATGGTTAGTACGCATTTTGAATGCGGTAGGTAGTTGCATGGGACCCAGAGAGTCTGACCACCATTTTGAAACTTGGCAGGTGGAGAACAAGTGCTAATTCTACGAACTTCCTATAGCAGACCAGACTCCGCTTCCCTTATAAGGAGAAGTAGTGACTCATTCTGTTTACTGCAACTACATGTATGAATCTACCAGCCCCTCATCGCGAGTAATATTAACTTCAGCGTGTGGTAGCACAGTCGGAATAAACATTGACTGTTGCGTGCACCCTGAGTTTAGGGTTCTTGGTTCGGGTCCTGAGCAGGCCAATAAAGCCTACATCCTTCCGGCGTCGAAGAATTGGTGCCAGACTTTGTCAGAAAAGATGAAAAATTCTCTTATTCGTTGGCCAACACGGCTGATTCTGTGGCCAAACACGCATTCAAATTTTCTCCCGATATTGTATAGAGGTAGAGTGCATGGCGCACCCCCAGAGAGCATGACTATGCCCGACCTTTATCCTTTTTATCTTTTCGCCCAAGTCCAACCGCATGATAAATCCACCGCAGCCACGATTTTTATCTTACTACAGGCCATTACTGTGGTAGGCTTGTCACTTCGTGCTGATTATATGCAGATCTATTCTGTAGCCTAACTACCCATTCAGATTTCCACAACGGCACGTGTAAAAGTTAACATAGTTCATCCCAAAGAGGTGTTGGGTTGTATCGATATCATGCTTTCATCGTTCTGTTACTACGCTATCTTTAGATGAAATGTTCTCTTTGGGCGAATCTACTAATCATCGAATTTGATAAGGTATGGCGTCAGCCAGTGCCTTCCTTGGACGCGCTATGCATTCATTATCTGAGCAGTGCCCCTAAGGCAGCTGGGGAGAATATTTACCCTATATACAGCACGTGCACGCATTGCCTGGCCGATAGCGAGTCGATGTACTACCCCATCCAAAAGGTCTGGTGTCAGCTCACCAGCGCATAGTGATTAAAAGGTTTGAGTGGCCTGGGCGGAACCAGACCGTTGATCTGGTACCGCAAAATCGGGAGCAGTGGTGCATCCAAGCTCTTGTTCCTTGAAAACCTAGTGATACATCACTCCCTCAAAGGACTGAAGATTTTTTGCACCGGGGTGTTCAGATGTATATTTATCACTGCAAAACGCTCTGCGAGCGCATCGGCCAAATAGAAGTATCAGTCTGCGCTGGCCTCTGGGAGTCGTTCTGTGAGAGACATAGTCGAGGAGGCATTGACAAAAGTATTGGTAGAGGGAGGTGGGCTGTTTCTATTGGAGGCAGAGGTGTTAAGCGGATCTATCCTAGTCGGGAGGGGCAGCGCTAACGTGACGGTTGCATCCAGCACCCCACGACACGTTTCCACATTCTCTGGTTCCAATGAACGCCATCGTATCCCTTGGCAGTAGCTGAAGTTTTGGGAGAAGTTCAAGAAATGGGGTGAGGAGGCAAAACACTGCATATCACCCTCCGAAGGATAGACTCTGTGCACTTTATAGGCGGCTGGCACGCATAATCTGGGTTCACTATGAGCACTTTATTCAAGTATTCGAAGTACTCATTGCGAAGAATCCTCAAAAGGTTAATGTGGCGCAGATGGGAGAGCATGGCTGATTCTGCTCCCCTAATCGAAGTTCTTTTGTCTGTCTCAGCACAAGCAAGTCTTCCATTCCTCCGGGGTCCATTAATTGGACCCTGACTTGTCGGCAGAAATGCTTGCCTATCAGCTCCTCACCGCAACTCATTGTAAGGCTTGAAAAACCAAAGCCGAGCTTCCGAGGTCTTTGGGAGTGGCGGGAGAAGAGAAAAATGTCTCCTGCTGCATCTATTTTATGTTTGTTTCAAGCTAAAGCTGATAGGGAAATGTGGGATTGGCTTCGTATCCTCGAATCATCTCAAAACTGGAGTGTTGTGGCACTTGCGAAGTGGACCGAGAACACACTTGACGGCGCTATTCAGCAAGTGAAGAACTGCTATAGGTAGCCCGTGGAACGGTGTGCTGCGCAGGCAATGTGATCGCTTCCGCTCCATCAGTCGTCGGGCGGCAGCTGGTCTCCTCAGCTCGCGTCAAAAGAAGTTCGCGAGCGGACGGACATGCGTGACGAAGGCGGCTCGCTTTTTTGCGACGGTTGTCGACCTTTTAGGGAAATCGCAAGCGAGTCATGACCCCTGCACTCGCAGTAGCCAGCCGATGTTTTCGACAACCATAGGGAGCAGTTGGGAAGCGGCCAAAATTTCCTCGTCCTTCACAGTTTCTACGACTTGTCATTATCCTGATGCGCGCGGCCTGCGTGAGGGAGAGGTCGAATTGGAGGGCAGTGTTTCCCGATGTTATGAGGTGTAATGAGTAGTGAATAACGAACGAGCCCCATGGCCGAATCCGCACGCGATCGTGAAATTGAAGAAGAAAGCAGGAGTGCAGGACGCGAGTCTATGCTGTTGTGCGTTGGAGGGATTCCGCTTAAGTGGAGGTGTTTTATGTAGGTTATCTGTGAGGTGAAATGTCATATTCAGAAGCAGGTTTTTGGGGTTTTGGACCGAGGCCTTCAGAGATGATTGAGCTTCAGTCTTTCTGCTATGAAGAAACTGATAACGTACCCCAAATTCGTCGTTGTTAACTACTGTTCTTCGTGGTGTTGACTCGCGGCGTATTCTCGAGCTGCTCTCGACTCACTAACTCGGATTTGCCGACGCAGAGACTTGCTACTTGGATTTTCGCATCGTTCTGATTGCATGTATGCATTATGCTAATCTGGCAGAAAGAGACATCAATGAACTGACTTTGTCGGGAGCTAGGCGTATTCATTAGTGCTCGACATCTATGGGCAGTGAAAAACTGATCTTTACCGGGATTGTGTTCTTCTGCAAACATTGAGCCGGATCCGATGAGCATCTTCGAAGCGTGGTTCGTCCTCGGTAGGTTAGGACTTGGTCTGTAGTGCTCAGATTGCAGTGTTTTCTCTCAGTGGAAAAGCCCACTGAACAGAGGAATTCCGGATCAGTGCGGCGCGGTGCCCAAACAAGAAAAAGGTTAGGAGCACGAGCGCTCGTGTGGAAAATGTGTTCTCGTATGCAGATCCGTTTTTAACGGAGCTGTAGCGGAGTGTTATTGTAGTCACACTCGAACTTGGCCGCTTTGTGATCATAGAGGCGCTTCACAGCGGACGAGGCGCAGTTGCCATTGGACCTTCTCTATTTTACGTTCGGTTCAGGTTCAGGGCAACTAACAATCCCATTCTATAGAGAACCTTAGACAGAGATGTTGGGTTTTAATAGCAGTGATCTTTCAATCACTTAATCTCTCTAACCTCTGAACAGGCGAAGTACGCATCCAATTACCTCTACGACTTCCCTCGGGAGTAGAATGCCAAAGGCGCATCTCGCTGGGAGCGATTAACGCGAACCTCGAGCCTTTTTACCATCATTGCATAGAGCTCCTGGAGATTAGGGAGGAGGGGTGGAAGATGGCCTAGTGAGAGTTTGAGGAAAGCTGGAGTTCAACGGTTAGACGAACTAGTTCTGCTAGACTGCGGTGGCACACAAAGAAGAATGACTGGAAATCTCGAGGTTTCGCCATGACTCCTGGCAAGGCTTTGCTGTCCATGTTTGTCGGCCTGTTGCTCATGATGTGCTCTGCGGAAGCAGCTGATGTCGTGTAGCTGGAATGATTGGCGGTTGAAGCACCGATGATGCGCTAATGATGATGAACAAATACTTGAGTAAAAGGAGATGCCGCTAATTATCCGACAAGGATCCGTAAGCAATCACAATGCTCTGACCTGACGACGAACGGGGCGGGCGCGGTGCGAAGGAGCGCTGGGACAACTGGATGAGAGCAGTAGATCTGGGGCATTAGAACGCAAAATTGTGGGCTTTGAACTCAGGAGGAATAGGTGCCTTGCAGTGGAAGGTTTAGGGATAATGGATAAAAGGGCGTTAATCAACACCGTCTGGGATCCGCTACGCATTCTACTTATAGGGGACATCTTGGAGAGGATTTGCAGTGGCAAGCCCATGGACAAGTCAGTGTTTTATTCTTCCCAGACAAGTCTGATGAAAATTCATTGACCCTCCCCCCCCCCCCCCCCCCCCATGAATGGAAGGCTTGGTTAGCCTAGGCTGGAATCCCAAATCAAGAACTTGGTCCTAGCATTCGACAGTAGGTGCCGCCTTTAACTGCACTACCACTTGTCGCAGAGAAAGGTGGGAGACTTCGTTCTTTGCGTTCTTGCATACAAGCGGTTTGGGCGAATGCTAATAATATCTTACGTCGTCATCGGAATTTGAACTGTTTGTGGCCTCAGGTTTTGTCGCAATGGGAGCTGTAGCGCCAGGCGGGACTGGAACCAACGTCGCTTATTAACCGGGCAGGGGTGCTCTACGCTATTATACCTCCGACGCTGTTCATGGTCTTCTGATGAAAGGCAGTCTGGTTGTATAACTGGTCGGCAAGGTTGTGTGATGGTGTGTACTACGAGCATCAGCTTGTCTTCGCAGCTGCAAACGGAAGTGGAGCTTTGGCTCGGGACAATTCTCTGACGAAGGTGTAGATATCTTTGGCTTCTGTGTAGGATTGACGAAAAGCGACCGAATCGAGGCCTGTGTATCGAGTTCCCTTGAGAAAGGGGTTCTATATCTTATTACGACATCTCTCAAGCATATTTTTCCAAACATCGAATCTGTCGAAAATTACATGGGACGGCGCTAATCTATATGCTCACACAACATGGCTAGATTGATGAGGTCGATGATCGTCATGATTCAAACATCCTCGTAAAAATCTCTAGGATCACCCGTCTAGTTTCAGAAATTGGGGTAGATCGGCAGTTGATCCATAGGAAGTGCTGACGTCTTGGAGCAATTTGTGGTAATTCGCTTGTCGGCTCGCAAACATTTGGATTAGACATTGGATCCGACACCGATTTTCCGGATAATCGGATGATTCGGATAGGCCATTTTTTCAAACCCCGGATCTTCGGATGATTCAGATGAGGGCAATTTTGAAAACCCCGGATCTTCGGATGATTCAGATGAGGCAATTTTAGAAACACCGGATCCTCGGATGATTTAGATGAGAGCAATTTCCGCCCGAGCCGGATTTCGGATAATCCGAATCCGGATAAATCCGCTCGGAGATCCGAAAATGCATGATTCGGATCCGATGTCTAATATGGATGCTCAAGCGCGGCGGCAGTGGCGACCAGGGACCGCGTCGTCATTCATCTGAACGTGGGCCTTGGAGCTGCTAGTCAAAAGGTGATTATCAGGTTCTTCTGCCATGTGCGGATAACCAGAGCGCAATCGTTCGACATGACTGGCTCAAATATCGCTTGACGTCGTGTCAGATGGACGCCGAGAAGCACTTGACATTGCCCGAACACCTGTCCGTAATGGATACGGATTACCTATTTGTCATGCATCGTTTTTGTTTGACCGCCGCTATGGTAGCCGATGACAGATTTGGTGACAGAATCGCCATAACGCTGGTTTCTAAACGAAGACCTGGATTTGCGTTTCTGCTGCTATGTGAGAGTATACATAATCTTCGGACACCTGTGCATATTAAAGCGGACGAAAGCAGGTGGAAATGTTGATGGACTTGTGAGGTCTTTGCGATCAGAATAGGCGAGTGTGTAATCCTAGTTGAGGTTTTTTTAGGATATACAGGGTTGATACTGTGAAATGTCTCATTTGCTGAAGTGGTGGTGGTTCGAGGTCTGTCCTAAAAGTACGATTTACCGTCTAAATAAGTTTGACTTTGAGTTTCAAGGTAGTTGGCGATTTTACATCTAAAAGAGCGTGCGGTAGATGGATGACATTGCGGACTGCATGTAACGTGAGTGGAGTGCGTGGCTTCCGTCTTGTGCGTTCTACATTCGGGGTTCTGTAGAATACCAGGCTCTCGACATAGTAACTCACGGTTTCAGCTCCACACCCTTGAGTCGCGACGGAAGCGAAATAATGTGTGTATGGTTTTTAAAATACTTTCGGAATTGATGAAAGTTGAAGTTAGTAAATTTTATCGCATCATCAAGTTTACAACTCGGGGGAATTCGGAGAAAGTATTGGATATAAAACGCCGAAAACCAGATTTCGTGGAAACTCTTCCACTTGCAGAGCCGGATCATGTTATGTCTCATTCAAGAATGACGTACCCCCTCCCCCATTCCGCAATTCTTCACGACTTTTAGGCGCATTGCAGGGGAGCGGTTGTTATCATCTCACATCCTTTTCATTATGCTGCTTGCTGCTGTTCTGTTTTTGGCTGTGTTCAGCTTGTATTTTCCCTCATAACTGCCTTATGCAGTGTATTGATTAAATAAATAAATTAACATTCTTCCTTAAGAAGAAAATGGTATACATAGCTAAAGGCCTTTTAAACTGAGCTAGTAGGTATCTTAAGAATCTCAGGTAGAGTTCCTCTTCTGAAGTGGAATGAATAACCTGTCAATTTGTCTTACACGTAGTTGTCTGAGTTGAGCAGTCACAGAGGTTAGCTCACTTTTCGTTCTGCGGAAGAGAAGCCTCACTGTCAGTGTCCTCAAAGGCAACCGCGGCTGAGTTCATAGTAAAAGGAGATGTTCGGCGAGTAGGGCGAGATCGATGCGGACGTGTTTGCCCAAATTAGCGAATGCGATTAGGCTCATTACGCACACTTAGAAGGCGTTCCGTTACAGGATGTTCGGCGTAGGGTGACCGGGGAGGGTTGAGTTCAGGCGGTCATGGTGTCCAGTTGCAGCCTGCGGGTTACGGCCCAGTTCTGCGAATTTCTTCGGAAATTTGAAAGGAGCAGAAACTGCATGTCGATGTTTTCGATGGCTGCAAAACTTTTCTAACTGTCCGTAGAGCAGCAGTTGAAGAGCTCATCGCAGGTGTCCTCGTTGAAGTGCTGTGTTTCAGGATGTGCTGTTCGACTTCGTGACGAAACGAGTGATCAAGATCGTTCTGCACACGAATATGCCCGGTCACTACGACTTCACGATGTGAGTGCCTTGCCGATTCCTTCGCGAAACTTTGGAGGGTGACATTTCTGTCGAACGCAAAATGGGATTCGTTGTGACTGGAAATCAACCCGTACCGTATTCACATCCCTCAACACATAGTATTTTGCATGAATTCAAGAAGCTACAGTCTTCGAAAGCATTTGGGCCGTGCGGATATTCTTCTGACAAATGATGGTCATGGTATTCGCTGCAGGATGGGGTCGGTCGTACTGCCACTGAAGATAGTTATGCAATGGCAAAGGATGAAGTCAACACTTCATTTGGGATGCGGCGTGCATTTTATTTCAGCATGCTACAGAGGCAGAATGAGTGATTTTTCATATTAAAAACTGCACCTAGTCGGGATGGGGCACCTCACTCCTCTGTTCCAGAACGATGTTAAATTTGAGGGTAAACTATTTTACAATGGGACATGATGAATTAATCCACGACATGACGTTTACTTACAACTTCCTGGCCGGAATAGTCCCCTGTCCGTGTTAGTTCCGTTTCTTATTAGTGAATCCTCCGATTAGGATAGTTCTCAAAAACTTGCAACGGCGACAGCCATTCAGATGGTATGGGAGGTCAGTGCTCCGTTTTTTCTCGACAGTTCTTTCTCTCGAAGCAATTCATTAGCCATATGAAGGAAAAGCTGTGCAGATCAAGCACTGCACCAATGTGGACATCTACCCTCTGTATTACACGTGCTGTTTGAAAGATAATGGCGGTACTGAACTTCAATGTAAATTTAGAATTCGTGGGAACCAGTTTTGAACTGGAACACCTTAATAAAGTCAGTCGTTTTCATACGGCAAAATGAATTCTGCCTCTGTAGCATGCTGAAATAAAATGCACGCTGCATCCCAAATGAAGTGCTAACTCCAACCTTTGCCATAGACAGGTGACGGTAGGCACCGGTTCTCGTATGCACCGCAAATGGATTCCGGTCCTGCTGCCTAGAGCGCTCCCGGTTTGTTCATTGGCCTAGGGATGAAACAGTTACTGGCTAGAAGAAATCGGTTGATTTCTGCCTATTCTACATAACCATTCCTCAAGATTTGGAGATTGGAAAAAATGCGTGGCGCATCCCCAAGTCTTTGCTTAGAGCAGGCTTTCATCCTTTAGTGTTATGTATGTAGGGATCAAGCCTGTTGCGTATGTTTGCTGTTGAAATTAAGTCCTTAGGTTTATATGGTTGGTTTACCTAGCCAAGAAGGTATGGCTGGATCCTATTCCTATATCGTTTTTTGCAAACACTGTGTTGTGTATACCGGTAGAGTGGTCTAGGAGACGGAATATAGAGTACTGGGCGCAAGAACTGTTAAAGCGGGAACGCTGACTTTTTGAAGAGCGTGTGAAATTTTGAAGGAATTGTGAGGGACTTTCTGTCTGTTTTCTGGCTGCTTTGACAACTTGAAAATGTCCTTCACTGTACTAAACTCAACTAAAGGTCAAATCGAAAAGGCGTTGATCTTACCTACAGCATTTCAGTTCTTGAAAAGGCGACATAGCAATTTTCTGAGCTACTCACTAGTTCAGGCAAGAGGTAGCAGAAGGATTTTTAGTTCAGCCTGATCGTCTAAAGCGTCGTCTTCGAAAGCTCACGTATCCACCGCAGTTGGGACCTAGTTGCCCTGTCGTCAGTTAGTGAGATGACCCTCTTGACTCACCGACGGCAGAGCGACTTTGCACATCGTCTGTACTGGATTCACGAGGCTCTGAATGCGACTCTACCGTTCTCTCAGCGATTGTCCGGAATAGTTTCTGACCTTTCTTCCACCTTGTCTCTGGCGATGTTCGTGGCCGGTTAAGTGCGAGAAGGGGGCCGCTTTACGATGATTGGCCACGGCCGAGTGCGCAGTGAACTCATCGGGGAGCCGTAACTGAGTTCATCGCACAGTGTCGGGCGACGTGCCACGATGATAGATCATTGTGCAATCGTGGCTTCGAATCCGTAGTCATCGCGCGGTCTTCTGGGGGCTGTAAATGCCGTTGGTGGAGCGAGTCTGCATTAGCCATCTGGCGGTGACCGAGCGGCGCGAATTTTGCACTTTTTCCGCTGCTGAACAATTTGCTAAGCGATGCGTGGACGGGGCGGCCAGAATTCTATTTCAATACAGGTTCCCGCAACAACTGAACGGTGAAATTTCCATGAATATTGCCGGGAAACAATTGCCAATGATCGGGGTACACGGGTTTCGTGGAACATTGGGGAAGTGTGCTGAAAAGCAGGTGGAAAGGGAGGAACGTTGACCTTTCCCGACATGAACTTTCCGGGCAATTAGAAATTCGATTTCTTCCAGAGGGCAGCGCGTTAGCTGTACAGTTTCTTGCGGGAAAACGCACTGCTCAGTTCCCGACGGTGAATGCGAAATGAGTGGCTGGTCCACACACTGCGCACGTCCCACGATTGTCCATAGTTTTTCCCTGACCGGACTAATGGCCTCTGAAGATTCACAGGATCCATCTTCTCGTTCACGAAAAGTGAACAGTGTGCGTCGTATAGTAGAAGCGCTCCGGGCACATGTGTTTTCCGTTCGGAAGCAACGTTGTCGTGGGGTGTGTTTGTTTGTTTGTTAGGTTCCTGCAGAAGTAGAGCGGGTTGTGTAAGGAGTAGTTGGGTAGGAGAGATAGGCTAGAGAGCGATCCAAATCGAGTTAGCGCCGCCCGCTTTGTCTCGTTGCCGACTCCACCGGGCCCATTGAGGGATCTGCGATGAAAATGCGTCTTGCTCTGACTGAGATGCAACAGCATGCCATCGGCGTGGAATGGAACGAATGAGTTGTTCCTGAACTGAAGTGCCGTGATAGTTCGGGGCTGGTTTCCGATTGGAATTTGATGAGTGGCTACGAAAGGTTTCCTTTTGATCTCAAAAGGGAGGAGTTTTGAAAAGTTTGAGATGCGAGGAAGCCGGTTTGGACGTGCAAAACGTGGTCTCCAACTTCGGTCTCTTTGAAACACCACTGCCGTAGGTTGGATGACTGACTATACGGGTCAAGTACGGCTGAGCGAACATGTATAGTAGTAGCCTTCTGAAGGCGGTTGGAAGTCGAAAAGTGAGTAGTTGATTAGGATTCGCCTAAAAACCTTGTGAAGTCAATACTTAAACTGTAGGAAACTTTTGGACTAACTGCTCACCCACTTGATTGTAGATGGTTAGCATTTCTGAAAAGGAGCCTTTCCGGCGAGTGCAGCAGTAATAGATAAACGGGTCATTTTGTTCGTCAACGCTGTAGCAGCTCGCCATTTATGTCGTTTATAGACAAAAGCAACTCACAGGGGAAGCTCATGAACTTCCCCCAAGGTTCCCAACGGGACCTAATGGTCTTTAGGGCATCGGACGAGAACTATGGTTCGTCTTTGCTACGGTCTGCTGGGTGGTCCAAAGATGGTAAAATACGGTATCACTTTAGGGCCGGCTGATAAGCCAAAAGTGACACCTGGAATGGCCCTGTTGCTCAGAACTTGACCTACAAAAGGTTTGGGGCTCAGGTTAAAGTTAGATTATAGTAATGTAATAATTTCTTACGTTTCCTAGACGAAGCTGCAGTGTACATTCAAGTGATTCGTTTGCAACGGTGGTAGCAGTGACTGGATGGCCCAGTGGGTAGCGAGGCGAACTTGCGGTAGGGAGTCGACTTTTCGATTATGGGGCTGTCCATGCGTTTTGCTCCGTAGAGACTGCTACCATTTTCGCAACTGAAGTGTACATTTACTACCGTATCATTGCTAGTGGTGAATGAAGGTGACGAAGAAGCGGACTTAGCCTATCGGAGTTATTTATGCTGCTGACCACGAATCTGACACTCTTTTTCTAAATTATCACTTTGCTTGCACTACTCTTCATCAACGATTGAAGTCGAAGGTTGGAAAATAAGTCTGACCACACTGGAGAAGGAAGCGATCCCACTAACGTAGACAACTGTTCTCACCCATATCCAGCGTAATCTGCTGTAATCGACCGAAAATTTAAAAATAGGTATTATATCCGTGATGAGCACCCCTAATAACCCCCGTGGGCGATATTTGGGCGATTTTTTTCCCGCTCGACATCACCCCACACGACAAAATTAGCTTCTTCCACATCTGACAACAAGTTTAAAGTGGGTTTGGAAGCGAAGAAGGTACTCTACCGAATTCAAAATGTACTCTTTGCTTGCGAAAAGTGGGTCAGTCCACAGTGCGAATTGTGGGCAGCCTCGAAATGAACTCTCAACCCCCCTCCCGTAAGTCCGTCTCGCTATCCACTCGGCCATGCAGTCGCTGACACCACGCTTGGAAATAAATGACTTCAATGTGCACTGCAGCTTCATCTAGGAAATGTACGAAATTATCATTTCACTATAATCTAATTTTAATTTAAGCTCCAAACATTTTGCAGGTCATGTTCTGAGACGACAGGTCGTTCCAGGTGTAATTTTTGCCTTATCAGCCCGATCTGAAGCGATATCATTTTTTGCCATTTTTGGACCACCCAGTGGCCCGTATGCAAAAACAAAACGTAGTTCTGTGGTCCTCGTCCGATGCCCTACAAAGCCATGTAGGTCTCGTTGAGAATCTTTGGGGGAATTTCATGGGCTTCTTTTGTTAGTAGGGGTTCGGGGTAAGGGCAGCAGTAATCGAACGGTTTTGTAAGGTTATAGTTCGACTAGCGCGCCATGCATCTAAGTAAAAGGGTCCGATTCCTGATGATATCGTGGTGTGTATCTGACCATAGAATGGTCTGCTGCTGTCAGCTAGTTGTAAACTTGGCAAATTACATTCTCAAGTTCGAAGCATATCACCGGGCTCAGAGATGGGATATCGACACACCCGTTGGCTGGTGTCCCGATACAAGAGGAAGCGAATTTCTTGCTACAGCGACCTAAAGGTATTGTCGGTACACCGCCAAACTCTTCTGTGCTCTGGTATTGAGGAAACACCACTAATAAATTTTTTCTCACAACAACTTCCAGTTTTGCTAGTTATATCCCGGGGCTGGATTCGTTAACGGCTTAGCGCCCGGTGACGATGAAAAGTACCTCCAAACTCCCTGATACTACGATTCGTCAACACGCGGTGTGGTAAATTAGGGGTCAAAGTCGCTGTAACGGTTACTTTGGGCCGGTATGGTGAATTCGCGCTGATATACCGACGGTATCGTTGGTGAATCTGGCCCCTGGACTATGCGGCTGGCTTACCCATGATAACCTTAGAGTACTGAAAGGTTCCGAAGGAACTATACTGGAGCCTAGCAGCGTGGCAAAGCAGTCGAAGAAAGCACCATCAGTCTGCAGCCAATACTAGGTTCTTGATTTAGATTTCCCCGGCAAGTACGAAACTTTCATTCCTTCGGGGTCGATGAATTAGTACCAGGCCTGTCTGGAAGGATAAATCACTGATCTCTTCATTGGCTGGCCACAAGTCAATGCGCAGGGCGAATAAGCATTTAGATCAGCTCCACGACATCCCATAGAGATTGGGTGCATGGCGCATCCCAAAACGGATTGATTAAAGTCATCTTTCACCCTTTATCCTTCGTTTTGATTCCGAGTCTTTATCTCGCTATTCGTGAAATCGGATTTGGCGGAGTGTTCGCACCAGCTGGGCTGCGGCGCAATTTAGGGGAGCCGCTGTGTTTCGGCATCATTAATCGTGTAGCGTGGCAGATCGCACAGTTGCTAATCGCGTTACATGCTGGTGCTGCACGTCGTCGGTGGAGCGTTTGAGATTGTGATCGGAGCGCTGGTGAGCGAGAGCGATGCGCAGCTTTGATAGTGTGGACGCGATTTATGAGCGCTGAGTTTCGACGGTTGTGGTTTCTAAAGGGTGCCAAAGTTGACATAGTCGAAGGTCATCATGATTTTTGGGATGAAACAACCAAGGCGGTTTTTGTGCTATCTATCTCGAAGCACCGCCATATTATTAGTTTGTATAATAACTCTGTGCCACCCGCCTTTGACATGATAGTGCCACTTTTCGGCCAATTTTTTCGACAATTTCGTCGTTCTCGTAGTGAAGGAAGTTCTACACCTAGACGCTGACTTCGTGATAGACTTATTTCGCAGGAAAGTCAATTAGAATCCCACTACTAAAGGAACTCCCCAGCGCTGAGTGAAGCAGCTTTTAGAGACATGGCACGGTGCCCAGAAAGCTACACATTAATTGCCCGAACATAGTTAAAGGAGAAAGTGATCATTGTGAAAAGATGTCCGTTTTTGTGGATCGTACGTGTCCTGCAATCGCTTGCTCGGAATTTTTCAGTTACCTGAGTTACTATCCATAAGATTAGTTTACCTCCTTTGTATATGTAGTAACGGTCAATGTCTTTTTTAGCTACGCAAGATGCGAGTTCCATGTGACGTTCGATGGAAATGAGCCAACTACGATCACCACATCGTCGAAGGTGAGCACATGTTTATGTATATGTATTTAGTGGGTGTCTGTAGCTTGTGGAGCTTGTCTTCACAATGTGCTGAAATTGTGACATACGCGGAAGATCTCTCGATCAAAAAGAACACAAATGAGATATGCATGATTAGCATGCAATGTAGTGTGTGAACAAATTGCTCATATGCTTCAGCAGCCAATTCTGTGTGGCCCCTTTATTCTTTGTATGTCGGTTGAGCTGCCCTCTCAGCTTGTTTCGCACATTCCTTCATATGTCTATGCCTATGTTGGTTCTCCGAGAGGCGCTGCTCGAGGAATGCCTTTTTTAAATGACGAAGAAAACTGGCTAGAGGTCACTTTTACCGTGGAAGGGGGAGCGGCTTTGACGGATTGTTGAAATCTGTTGAAAACGTGCTCAGCTCTGGTAAATAAATTGTTCTTACCTGTTCGAGCGGAAACTCGGAATAACCCGTCGTTAAATTCATCCACACAAAAAGTATGAGACTAGGATTTGCAGTTTATAATTCATTCTACTTAATCTATTAAGGTGTCCAGAAAGTATCTGCAGAAATACGAAAATTCTTCAAAATAACAACAGTTTTTATCAACATTTTATTAATCAACCAATTATTTCCATCAACATTGACTACTCTCCGCCAATGTTCCACAAGACTTCGAATTCCCCTGGCGTAGAAATCCGGCGACTTGTAGGCGAAAAAATCTCGGAGGTCATTTTCGAGGTGGTCACGATCTTCATAACGCTTCCCTTCCAGATGATGCTGAAGTGATCGAAAAAAGTGGTAGTCACTTGGGGCCAGATCTGGGCTGTACGGTGGATGCGGCAGAACTTCCCATCCGATTTCCAGAATTTTCTGAGAAGTCGTCTTCGCGATATGTGGGCGCGCGTTATCGTGCAGCAAGCGAACTTTGTCGAGCCTGGGCTGTTCCTTGCGTATCTTGTGTCGACCAGTCTCTGCAGTTGGGTAGCGTAGACCTCGGCAGTGACAGTCTGTCAGGCATCAGCTCGAAATGCTAGATCCCATAAACTCCCCACCAGACGCCCAGCATGACTTTCGTCGCACGAATTTCACCTTTTACGCAAAATTTCGGCATTTCATCGCGCTGGCACCACGCACATTAACGAGCGTGGTTGACGTAGAGGATCCATTTTTCGTCTCCTGTGACGATGGTGTCCAGCCAGTTGAAGGTGCGATCTCGGGAGAGCAGCTGAGTGCATATGTCCATACGTCTTCGCTGGTTGTCGTCGGACAGTTCGACCATCATACAGTGAAATAGGAATGGAAGACGGAGCCGGACATGTTATGCTGATACAACAAGACAGTGTCCTTCTATAGCACTTATGTTGAAGACTTTAGAACTATAAAAAATCTGGAGTGTTGCGAAATTTTCTGCAGATACTTTCTGGTCACATGCCACGAGCTACATTCATCTACTAATTCATGGATGAATGAATAAATGAATGTCGTTCTCACACAGCATCATTTTTGTCGAGTTTTTTTAGAAATTTTCCGAGGTGAAATCTTACAATGTTTATGAGGGTGCGCAAAATGTATTTCGATAATTCGTGACCTCTAACCTCCGAGATGTCCACAACTAGGGAACTCTTTAAGAAGATCTTCCCAGCGGTTTTCATTGGCAGATACATTACAGATGTAATAGAGCTTACCTTGTTTAGAATCGTTAGCTATGAAGTGGCTGACAATTTTAAGCAAGATAAACTCTATTGCAGCTCAGAGCTGAAGATGAGAGAGCAGCGCCTGAGGTGGTATGGACACGTCCTCAGAAGACCAGAGGATCACCCCACAAGGTTGGCCCTAGATTTCGAGGAACCCGGAAAGCGTCCGAGAGGAGCCCCAAGGAAAAGATGGAAGGACGTCATCAAGAGAGATCTCGCCGAAGTCGGCGCCACGGCAGATGACGCCCTTGATAGGATGAGGTGGCAACAGATCACAAGAACAGCGGACGCGGGACTAAACGCTCAGGAGAAGAAGAAGAAATTCTATTACAGCTCTGGCAGTTTTTGAAGGGGGAAAACAGTGGGCTTTCGGTCCGACCTAATAGCCTACCCACTTCTTCCAGTATCCACACAAAGACGCTATCAGCATGCATGAAAGGGTGCCGGAGCTATTGCATTCTGTAAGGGGGTTTGAGACGTTCGACGAGAGAGCAGAACAGGCTACTTGCTTAGCGATCAGCCTTTGTTCTGCTCATGGTCAGTTATGTTGAACTAAGAAGCAGCAAGTGTTCTCTCTCAATCCCGCGTTGTGTCCGAGCTGCGTTCCTCGCTCGAGGAGCTGATTAGTACGTCTGTTCCGAATGAAATGATGCGTGAAGCGAACACGTCCCCATGCCAACAATCACCCATTGTGAGTCGGTTCGAACCCATTTTGTTGAGGCATCTGGCCAATCAGCGAACGTTTCGAGTGGAATTCACAGAGTACCAGTGAATCAGGTCCGGCAACGGTCTTCAGCGGGAGAGGTGCAGTTACACGAGTCTACAATCCACCCTATTGAGGCTGCCTGCCTACTGCTCGTTTGGAATTGAGGCCATCTGTGGTTCCATGGCCTGGCTCCACCATGTCGGCGATCCTAGTGTCGGGTTCGTTGGTTCAGGAGATGGAGGCAATCATGCGCTGGCACTCGGCCAACTGTTGCGCCGTAAAGGACCCGTGCACTGTTGGTTCGGCGCCACGTGGTCCGGCCATCTGTGAGGGCGATTGGCTGCGGTTCGACGTCGTCCTTTTGTGCGCATGTATCGTTGATGCGTTGTCGGTCTTTTTCAGACGGACGAATGGGTCCAAAGAAGAGCGGAGGGCGTGGATGGCAGGCAATAATGCCATCATTTCACGTTCTAAGTGGCCACCCGCGTCGCTCCACTTATGCTACTCAAAAAAGACGGGACATTGTGACGAATTATAAGCGGCTAGCGCACGGGATTAGAGAGCCTCTTGCTACGAAACAGAGGTATCTCCGGAAATCCTTCCACTGAGGCGTGAGGGAGGATGTTTCTTGTCGAGATAAGTTTTATCCTCTTGATATTAGTGTTACCTTGAGAGGTCCGGAGTTCCGAGGATCAAAGGCGCTGTGGGCGAGAACCTTAGCGGACTGGAGCGGACTGGATTCCGCTGGGTGCTCACGAACACTCTGGTTGGTCTTCATCGTGAAAGCTTTGAATGAGAGATGCTCTTCGTATCTCTTCAGCAAGGAGAACCCACTGGGTTACTGCGGCAGGCAGCTGATCCGAATAAAGGAGATGCTGACGCGAGCTTGAGCAGTTGATGCGGCGACAAGGGATAGGGCAAGAATTGACCGTACTGCAGGGAAAAGTCGAATTGAAGCGTTACAGCGACTAAGAGGCTTAGGTTCCCAATGTACAGGGTCCCGTCCAACTGCACGTGATCTTGTTTTTAAACAGATGCGTAAGTATTACGAAGCCGGGCTTCATTGCTTAATGTCTGCGTATTTGGTGGGAGGTGCTACATGCAGAATGAAGCCTTGTTTCGCGAGAGAAGAGCGACAAACTACACCCGTCACGGAGTCGAGTTGGAGCCTGTCCGACACATATCATTCGTTCCATTCCTCTGCCTAAACATACATAATCCCAATTTCCTAGCATTAATCACGGCACCTGAAAATGGGTAATGCATCTTGATACTGGTCGGCGACAAGGTGTCGCCATGTAATAGCCAGGCATGTTCCAGATTTAAGCGTTTGAGGGATGCATGGTTGAGAATTCCTATCGAAGAATAGGAAATCGAAAGATGAACAGGTAAGTGTCAAAGCCTTCCAGAAACCGGAATCGGGAACTGTACAATTTGTTCAAAAAGCTAGGCACTATTTGGAGAACCATAAAAGTGCTGCCAGAAAACCAATTGAAAGAGCTCACTGCTGTGAAACTGCAGGAAAATGGAAATTCAATGGCTAAGAACTGGAAACGATTATGCTGTGTACGGCTTCATTCGATTGTGTAATCATGAGCTAAGTACTCGCAATGCCGCAAATAGACCGCATTGTTGTCCTATACGTTTCTTAAAGTACCGAACCAAACACCGTCATACCACAACCTCGTAGATAATACCGAAAACGAGCCCAGGACATAGTGCCATAGCTTAGTAGCTGGACGTTAGGGCTCCCGTGAAGGGGAGGCGAAATAGCAACACTTTGGACTGCAAAGTATCAAGGATACACCGCACGCAACAGTATTTTAAAGTATAGGTGCGGCGATTATGTGCAGGGAACAGGCGTAAATTCGATTTTGTGGTAACCCGACAATACACCAGTTTTAAACCGTTGCATCCAAATTACTCCATATGCTCATCCAAACTAATAACATTTGTATGTAGAAGAACTATCACCTATACGCACTCTTTCGAGTCTAAATTCTGAGGGCCTAGATGATGCAATATGAGCTTTATGAGGCGCGTGTGGCGCAGTTGGAGGACTGTCGCGTGCACCCGATACCAGCTTCCTGGTTCGGATTTCCCGCCCGGCCAACCAAGCCTTCCATCCCTCCGGGGTCGGTAAATTGGTACCAGACTTGTCTAGGAAGGGTAAAGCGCTGACTTGTTCATCGGCTGGTCACTGCAAGCAATTGTGTGGCCAAATACGCATTCAAATCACCTTCACGACATCCCGTAGAAGTAGAATGCGTGGCGCATCCTAAGAGGGATTGAGTAACGCCGTTCTTTATCCTTTATCCTTTATGAGCTTTATATAGGTTTTCGCAGTGGCGTCACTGCAGCAGTGTTCGGCATTCTCAAGCAGTGACAACGCTTTTTAGTGATTGAAGTGTTGTGAAAATACCGGCAAATTCTTCTCCATCCCTACCAGACATTGGATCCGACGCTTATTCGGATAACTCGGATCCGTCTTTTTCAAACCCCGACTAAAACGGTGATGCGAACAATGGGATTTTTGAAAAGTCCGTATCTTAGAGAGATTCAAATAGAGGTGATCTTCACCAGATCAGTTTTTCGGATAATACAGATAACTGATTTTAACCAGAAGTCTGATGTCCTATCCGATTCGGATATCTTACGTGAAATCCGATAATGTGAATCATCCGAAAATCCATTCTTGTTAAAGCCATTCATAACTGAATCACGCCAAGATCTGGGCTTTATAAAAACGCCATTATTCACATAATCCTTTTGACCGCTTTGGAGAAAACGACAGGTTCGAATTGTCCGAGTCGGCAGCGGCGGATCTAATGTCTAATCCTTACCATGAAGTAGAAGGTTCTGACGGATTACAGATTCTCTAGCAATGGTTGTTTAAAAGTAAATAAGTAGTAAGTGGTTTGGACATTCGGAGAATGACATACAGCTGTAACAAGACTCACAATAAGTGCCTTCATGCCAGCAGTTCGACATACAAGATCGAAGATGGTTGGGAAACGAGTACTGATAGCGGATGGTCTTGAAATGCTGGATTCCAGATTGTGAGATGGTGTTCCTTTTGGCCATGATCCCATCCTGTACCTCTTCTGGTGCACTCTATCACGATGTTTAATCGTGAAGGGGCTTTATATGAGGTGGCAGCTCAGAGGTGAGAGGCACATGTCGATTTCTAAAAGGGTGTATTGCAGTTCAACGACATTTGCGGCGTGTTCTCGGAGGCCGGTGGCGAATACGAAGAGCCACAGCCGGTAGTGGTGTCGCGCAACACGCAGGAAGACCGTAATCCGTTCGGGTCGACGTTCTGCTACGGCACCGACCAAATCGTCGTCGAGGTGCGTTGCTTCTTTTCCTGCATTTCTTAGGCATTTGCAAAGCTGCTATACTTACTACCATGAGGCGTTGGTTGGCTCGGTCTCTTAGCGTGCCCCTTCCAAGGATGCTTGTTGAGTTCGCATCGTGAAATTTTTGAACTATTTTTAACGATCCTTTTTCTGTTAATTTTTCGTGGAATTGTTAAATTTCGTTAGAATTACAGTTATTATTGTCTCGAACGAAAAAGGCATTTTATAACCGTTTTCACGTCTGGATATTTTTAAGCGAAACCGAGTACATTTAAAATCAAACTGATGACCTCCCAAACTAAGCTGTATGGGGAGAAGGGTCAAACAAATTTCGATATGAATCGAAGTAAAAATCGATATAAATGATTGACTGCGACTTTCTTTGAATTTTTGTAAAATTCGCCTGCCCCACATAAAATGAATTAAGTGAGTGAGTCGCTGTAAAATGTTTTGTTATGTTAGCTACAAAAATGGTCTTGAGCAAATTTTAAAGTGCAGAAGCCGGCAATTTTTCACTGTGCTTTCATGCATGCAGTCTTTCCTCCACAGTCCCTCTTTGATTTTATTAATAGGAAATTTGCGTTGCGTAGACTTACGTGCTGGTCTGCAGTGAAATAAAGAAAGAAAAAACAGAAAACAGACACATCTTCACTTTGAATATTCAGTGTTGCAGCATTTACATTAACAGTCAAATGGAAGTCGTAGATGTGTGCATGGGGCAATATTTATTTGTTATGCGCTACAAACTGCTGTTCATGCGTTGTCCTATTTCTTTGGGGCAAATGAATTATAGAATTTCTTAGGGAGTCACAGTATATGATTTAACTCGAAGATTTATTTTAGAGCCTTTTTAGAGCGTTTCTAGTCAGATATGGAGGATACCCGTTTCGAAGTGGTTCGAAAGGTGTTCAGCTCGATTTTAAAAGTTTCAAGTCTGACGTGAAGATGGTGTGTTACGATTTCGCCCAACTCCTCTCTTGAACTTGGCAGAGATCTCTAGTGGCTGCCTCCTCATATATGAGGGTTCTCGAGCAAGTTTGGGAGAGGGATGGTGTAGCGGGGGGGGGGGGGACAGCGCCACTTGCAGGGCTTCCCCCCAAGTTCAAGAGCGCCCTATTTCCTTTTAACATCAGTATTTCAACAACTTTCGATACTTCACGGTGGTGCTTTTCTTAAAAGTTTCCTAGACATATTATCAGATTGAGAACAGCAGATTTGTTGATGCATCTCTGATGCAATGTAAATTTAGGGCAGGTTATTACGACAAATTCCGTTAACTCGTTAAGATTATTAAATTGTTAAGCGTTAAATATGCACTATTGGTTGCACTCCTCGTTTCTCTTTGGCATTTTTTCTAATAAGCTTATCCCGTGGGCCAACGTGACGATATTCCTTCCTGGATCAAATAAAGGTTTCCCTATGGTGTTCTCCTTGGGATTGCTAGACCGATCCTCTGCCTTTGCCACATCGTGTAATTTTTCTGTTCTCTTTAGAGCAATCAGTATTTTTGGGAGCTAGGGCATTGCAAATCGATCTCTTTCCCTTGATTAGGTTAGAGTATTTTCGCTACATTTGCCCATGTTTATTACCTTTACCTCAGCCGCCTCCTTCTAACATGTAGAACGCGCTCCTCCTTTATTGCGGCAGCGTGGGAATTAAGCACGAAAACCGGTTGCGGAGTTGTTACACATGGAGTCGTAAAGAAGAGACGTAGATGGAAACACTTAGATAGTGAGGTCTTCACTCTGGCAGAATTCCCTTCTTTTCAATGATAATTCTTGGATGTAATCTTGATTTGCCCAAAACATTGCAACGTGAAAGTGGCTGGAGCAAATAAAAGGCTGTACAATCTATTCAAGGCCATTCCCACCTCTAACCCGTCCCTCTTATGGTTATTGACTGCTTTCGTGATTGTGAAGATCGTTGCTTGAGTACGTTGTGCACCCCCCCCCCCGCCTCCATCTATCCTGCATCTACAACATCGGAGAATTGCGAAACAGTTTCATTTAAGATTTTAAGAGTTCTCTGGGCGAAGGGTATTCCCTGACGCTGAGGAGAGAAGTGAACACATATTAAGGACAAGCAAATTGTGAACGAAGTAGCCGACGCAGCATGTATTTTCCAAGGCAGCCATAAAACACTAGAGACATTCGCAGTAAGCTTCATTGCGGAAGTGCACGCTCTTCCGTTAAGCAGCAGCTTTCTGTAAACCCGGCTCTGGCTCATGAGTGTGTACTTCCGAGCAAGACCAATCTGTTGCCTATTTCCGTGTCCGCTTTGCACAAAGAAATCCGACCATTAAATTGCAATCTACTGATTCTCGTGGGGCATGAGCCCTGTTCATTGGTTTTTTTTGGTTGTTGACGTTGAGGTGGTTGCGTTCTTTCTCACTTTCATTAACATAGGTAGTCGTGTATTAAATATCAGTACCGATGCAAGGCTAGAAGGGGAGGGCACTCATTTTCATCTGTAAAGCTCAAAAACATTGTCTAAAGTCTAATAAAAATAACGCGTTAAGCAGGCGCATGTGCAGTTTAACCGCAAAACTGCACCTAAGCCTGCCTTCGCTGGAGGAAAGCTGCTAGCTGTGGAAGAAGTTCAGGGTTGACACCTCTCTAAACTTTCATCTCGGTATCTGTTACCAAGTGAAAGGATAAAGGGGGCGTTACTCAATCCCTTTTGGGATGCGCCACACATTCTACTTCTATGGGATATCGTGGAAGCAGTTTTAATGCATATTTGACCATACAATGACTTACGGTGGCCAGCGATGGACAGGTCAACGCTTTGTCCTTCCCAGACAAGCCTGGTACCATTTCACCGACCCCGGAGGGATGGAAGGCTTGATTGGCCTGAGCGGGAAATCCGAACCGCGAACCTGGTATCGGATATACACGACAGCCGACACAGGGCAGACATAACTCCAACGCTGCGCGAACCCACCTGGCGTCGCGCACGGTGCGCGACGAAATTGGACGTGTTGTCGCGATCCGATGCTTCCGACGGCTAGGAACGTTTCCTACCGGAACATGCGGCACGCCTTTGCTTCATTTCAACGTTTCTTGGAGAAGGTATATGAATGTGGTTTCAATAGGACGATCAGTGACAGTTTATGGAGGAATCCTGGTCATGTGGATGGTTTCCAGCGTCACTATTTGCCATCTACGACTTCTTCGGTCAATTTTTACCCGTGATTATGGTTATACTACGGAAAAAGGTCACTATCGCCCATTCTCGGATCAACTGTCCTACTGCAGACTGTTGCCTACTACATTCTGTGGGGTCTTAAGCTACTTGCTAGAACTGTGGTCTGGGAGTTTAAACACTGAGATTTCGTGCTCCGCGGCTAGCATGCGTCACCGAGCGCACGTCCGCGTTTCAGCGCCGCGACGTCGCGTTGGAGTTAGGTCCTGGAGCCCAGCCGACACCTTCTCCGAGTGCGCTACACGCGCCGTATTACATTACGAGGTTAAATTTTAAAATTTTGTGGGTCTGAACAAACATTCCTCGTTTGCTTGTTCGCCAGTGCACCAACTCGATTCATCGCCACAATTTTCATGTTATATTCAGGTATTGAATAAGCCGGGCGCGTGTAGCGCAGTCGGAGGAGGCGCGACTGTCGCGTGAACCCGATACCAGGTTCCTGGTTCGGATTTCCCGCCCAGGCCAACCAAGCTTTCCATCCCTCCGGGGTCGGTGAATTGGTACCAGACGTGTCTGGGAAGAATAAAGCACTGACTTGTTCATCGGCTGGCCACCGCAAGTCATTGTATGGCCAAATACGCATTCAACACGCCTCCACGACATCCCGTAGAAGTAGAATGCGCTGGCGCATCCCAGAAGGGATTGAGTAACGCCTTCCTTTATCCTTATCCTTATTGAATAAGCCATGACACCAGTGCTAATCCACTGGTGAGTACTGTATCCTGGGAAGTAAGGAATGCATTTATGAGCTCTCTGACTCCATAAAGACCAAAATTCCTTTGGTAAGATATAACAAAGCACGCAGACCGGCGTTAGCCAGGTCTTTGATGGAGGTGCGCCATACATTGCATTTGTACGGGTATGGCGATGCCGTTTTAGGCGCGTATTTGACCCTTTATTTGCGTGGCGGTAGCCGACGGATGGAGAAATCGGAACTTTGTCGACCTAGTGCACGTCTGCCTGCAAGTTACCGGCCCGTAGGGATGGAAAACTTAGTAGGTATGAACCTGTGATCGCCTTTTGTGACCACATGTGATCACTCAAATTCTGGGGCATTCGTTCTATACCTAAACCGAGAAAGAAAATTCACTTTTCGATAGTCTTGGGAGTACTTTACCGGAATGGGAGGTACCAGTGCGTCTTCATACTGCCTTTTTCACTTGGAATGTGGTTGCTTGCTTACAGAAGTAACGAACTGTTGCCTCTATAGGCACAAGCACTTGAAGTACCACCAAGTTTTTGTCTTGAAAACCGGCTTGAAGAGACCAGACGCCATTTGCGTTGGTTGCGGCGTACTCTAATGTAGTTGTGCGTTGAATAACGCAACTTATGCGTTCTTGTCCAACTGGAAAGGGCTTCGTGCCAAAGGGCGCCTCCAACATGGAACAGGTGTCCTTCAGCGCGACGACAACTGCTGTGAATCGGTCTCTGTCAAAGCGTTATACGCACAGTTCGTTGAGTTTTATGAGGTCGACAGAGGTTGGACGGGATTTGCTTGAGAACTCCAAGTGATTTGCTGCACAGGGACGCTTTGTTGGCGAAAATAAGCTGGTGTCGTCCATTCTGTTACTTTTTTTCTTAAAATTGCGAGGTGGATCGGGGCCAACTACGACAAGTAATGTGGCTCTATTCCAGGTTATGGACAACGGTCACATCGCAGCCGTGACGCTCTTCCAGTAGCTCCATCGAAGTGCTTCTGCTCGATGCATCTTCCTACGCCAGCTATGTAAATTTGTAAATACATATACCACAATTGTATGTAGGTGACCAATTTGTGATTGTGCTGCCTCCACTAGGTCTTCACTGAAGTGATCGCTGTAATGCTTCAGAAGGTTAGCGTGGGTTAATTCAAAAAGGAGAAAAGTCAAGAAAATCTTGCACAGCGGCAACAGACTGCATGGAAGTCCTTAGATTCCTTTCGAAGCCTGCCCGCGGAATTCCGAACTTGCCGATTTGCTCTTTATGACCGCGTCTTGCGGCAGTCTAGCGCCTCTTGAGGCAAATACAATGCTACTACTGCTTCATGATATGTGTATCCGACGAGGATGTCCATGGATTAATAAGTGGGGCAGTCTTTGGAAGCACTGGAATGCTCTCTGGTTTCTGCAGTTATCTTTAAAGCTTCCCACTGTCATCTTTTCAACCGCTGTGATGTATTATTAATGATTTGGAACAATGCGGTGTAGCGCAAGTTAGTCGTCACTTTGTATAGGCTGCTACTTTTCTCAAGATCTTGTATGTTTTGTAATAAAATGTATATATCGAAGTTGTTGAATTGTTTTAGCGCCGCGGTGAGTTTACCCAAGGTGCCCTTCTACGCATTTCTTCCTTTTTCCAATTTCCTGGATCAAAAGAAACGAAGTAGGGCGTCAGCGAATCTCCCTTGGGATGCCCCGCGCATTCTACTTCCGTGAAGGCAATATGGATGCGTATTTGGCCTAGACAACGACTTGGTGTGTCCAGCCGATGGACAAACTTTGCCGCTCCCAGACAATTCTTGTACCATTTCACCGACCCCGAAAGGGTGGAAGGTTTGGGTGGCCTGGGCGGGAAATCCATGGGGTGCTCACTACAGCTGGCGCATTCTCCGACTGCGGCTACTACGCGTCCCAGTTTCGTCCAGAGGCCGGCAATCCGCTAAGGCGCCTTTTATACTCCCGCCGCGGCGCGGTGCGTCAATTTGGGGAGCGGCGCGGCCAGTCGCGCCGCGCCGCTCCCTAAATTGACGCGCCGCGCTACGGCCGTGCTCCGGAAACGGTCCACGAGTCATTGAGGGACCAAAACAGAAAGGATTCGTCTGGCTGATCAGCGCAATGCATCTTGTCAATGCTTGTGGTGAGATTCCTGTGGGGAGCGACGAATCCTCTCTTAAGCCTGGAGTCGAAGTCGTTCGCTCAACCTACGGTTGAAACTGGTGAGTGTGGTATTGAGTCGAATCCCCTGCAATGCAAACGGCACTAAACCACTCCTTATTTTATTTTCTAATTCTTTCTCATATGGCCATTCTAGGGTCACTGTGCACTAAGCATATCTTCAGCGTAATATATGAAGCTTCGTGAATGTCTACAGATCTCTATTCTCCCCCTAGGTTACAGAAGGTACGGACTAAGATCATGGTCACCGATTTCGCTCAAACTCCCTAATCAACCAAACCTACCGTAATCGCCCGTAACTTCAAAAACGATGTCAGGTTCGTGACCAGCACCCTAACCCCCCCCCCCCTCCTTCCCAATAGGAGAAGTTTGGTCGAAGAGGTGAAATCTCTCACCCCACGTCGAGTCTGCCGCGGCTGATCGCGCCGCACCGCGCCCTTCCCCTCAGCGGCGCGATTCGCCGAGTACCGTAACCCAAAATTCCGTCAAGTGTGGTGTTTTGCGGCGGCGGAGTATAAAAGCGATGCGGCGCCGCCTCGCGGCGCGAAAAATCGATAGCCATGCCGACCATCACGCCGCGCCGCGCAGCGGCGCAAGTATAAAAGACGCCTAACATAGCTTTCTCTAGCAAAACCAGTGCATATCCTCACTGAATACTTAATTCTCCCTGATACCTATTCCTCGTCAACTTCAGGCAAGCATACAACATGAACAGCTCTAGGGCTACCATGTGTAGCCTCTGTTTCCGTTTTCCGGTTCGCGTTTCTGGCAGTTCCCTATCCTTCAGCCTCTTGCGGTGGATCCTTTTATACAGAGGAAGAGGAAAAATGAATGAGCGCCTGTTTCAAGATGAAACGATGAACATTGTCCTCACCTGGGTAGGGGGAAATTGCTGCCAGGTCGTTCTTGCGGATGCCTTAAAAGGAGCGGTTCAATACTGCCCTCGAAGTGATTGTGTGAGCGATATCGACATACTGCCCTATCACCTCAGGTCTTATCTCCCTTGTTCGGGAAAATCTCAGAGAAATGGTTAAAGTTACCGCATTATTTATACGCACCAAGGCACGTGATAGCGGCAGAGGGGGCATCGGCTTCCGCTTGCACTAATACATGTTCCTTGTTCCATATGTCCACGTCGCGTGCCAGAGTGGTCCAGTGGATTCTCTTCACTCGAGGGGGCACAAGGTGTGTCATATTGTTCGTTCAAGGTTTTCACGAAAAAAGACTGACCGTGCAGACACGGACGCCACGTCTTGGTGCTCTAGTATGTAACAAGAACGGATTTCCGGATAATCCAAAATAACTGATTTGTCTTCGGATCTCATACAGGATATTTGAGTCGGCGGACAGGAGGACATCAGATTTCTGATCAAAATCAGTTGTTTGTGATTCATCCGAAGATGTTGTGTAGAAATCACCCCATTTGAATTTCTCTAAGATCCTGGCTTTTCAGAAGTCTCATTGTTCGTAGAATTCAATTAACCGGGTTCTGAGAAAAACGATGGAACCACGATATCGGAACCGACGTCGGGTCCAATGTTAGAAGACACAAGGCTGCCGAGTCATCTAATTTTCAACGACTTGTTCCAGGCAGCAACAACGTTGATTTTCAAACATCTGTGGAAATTAAGGAACTGCGTTGTGCCGCAGATAATATGAGCTGTTGTCTTGAGTGCGCAGCAATTTCAAGGCTTGCAATAAGTGTGTTCTGGGCTTGGGATTATGAAGATCAACATCGCTGCATAAACTGAAAGCTCGGCAGAAGCGGACACGGATACATTATTCTTCTGCTCATCCCTCTCAAAATGGGTTTATCCTATCGAATAATTACTCAATGCTTTAACCCTGTCGAAACGATGCATGTCACATTCAGATCAGTTGCACCAGCAGAGCATTTTTGCCATCTTTGCCGTCTAGGATACAACTGTCCAGGCATGTAAACAGCTCATTCGATTTTCGGTCGTCAGCACAAACTCTGATGTTATCAAACAAAGTAAAAGTTGAGGGAAACAAGGCATATTCGAATTTCATACACTGTGAACACGTTTAGTCCATGCCGCAATTTAAGAACGCGTTTTTAAGCATAATTTCAAAACTGCACATTCCGTGATTGGCATATAGCTAAATATTTATTATTTACATGTATACATCATCTCTAGCACCGGTATATATCTATGATTTCGCACCTACTGCAAGGCGTTTGTGTCACGTCATCACAAATGATATGCTTCTGATGTGGGTTTTCTCCGGACTACATACTTGCTGAAGATGTATCTTCACATCCTTAGGCAGTTTGAGGAGTTTGAATAGTCGTCGGAAGATGTTGCGGTACTCGGAGCTCCTTTGGTAGCAGACGTAGAACGTCTGTGCAAAGCACAGCATCTGTAGCACGCTCTGAAATGGGACGCTGATTCCGGAATGTGAAGCCCTGAAATCCGTTCAGCACTCACCGCGACCATCCACATGATGAACCTCCACTCGACATCTGCCACAAAGTGGATGGCGTCGGTCGTGAGGATGGACAGCACCCACGTGCACATGTAGATCACGATCAGCATGGATATGGTGCGCATCGTCTTACGGTGCTGGTTGCGGTAGCACGCGTTCTTGTTGCGACGCATGAAGTTCCGAGCTGTAATTTCTAGGCTTGTCTTCCACTGGGCGCTAGTGGTCGTATATCATGCGTTATGTTGAGAACTTTTTTTTGTGGAAGTATCACCTACGTAAGGTAGAACAGGTGGGACATGGTAAGTAAATAAGCAAGTAGGTAAGGTACCAGGGCTCAGTGAAGCTCACATATCCTAAGCCTGTGTTTTGATAAGGTGAGTACTTAAATCAACGACATGATCAGAACCTCAAAATATAGTTGTATGTCGTCCTGATATTTATAGTTAATTAATAATTTATGTTGCAGCCTTCAACAAATCTTAATTAAGGAATAGGGTCGTCGCAGGTAAGTGCCTTTACGAGATGCGTCACGCATTGTAATTCATCGCTATATCACGGAGGCAATTTGAATACGCATCTCGGCTATACAATGCCGCCAAAGTGGCCAGTCGATGAGCAAATAAGTTTTTTGCGTCCTCCAGACTTGCCGGTGAAATGGCGCCAGGTTAGAAAGACTACAATAAAGACACAGATAAAAAGGCGGTCTTGTGCTAACCATAGAGAAGCACTGCTAATGATAAATCAAACAGCCACTGGTTGGACTTCGGATAAGCAGCGCCTTTCGAACGGTTGTCTTATGTCTCCAAGTGATTTGGGAGATCCGACTAAAGCTGTAGTTATCTAACCATAAGCACTTTGAAACCAGAAGGACCAAGAAGTGTTAGAATCAGATAGAAGGACCTACAATTGTGTGTAAGGGACAGCCCATGATTGCTACTCGAACTTACGGTTTGGGCCGTATGATTCAATATGGAACTGGCTGGACTTGATGTAAGGAATGCCACATTTAGGAATTGAATTAAACAGCAGGATTTCATATGCAGACGTCCAACGTCTGTATGGTCCACGCCCGCCCCATATGCCGCATCTTATCGCTCTTAAGGGCTTCTGTTCAAAACAGAGGAGAGCATTTCAGCATTTGACCATATGCTTTGTGGTGAAATGATACCAGTAAGTTGATGCAAAATTGTCGCCCAACTTCCGTTAATACCCTTTCTTTTGCCACTCAAGAAAGTTCTGCACGTGTTTTAGCTGTAACCTGTATATCGAACCTGTGCACCATATGTTTAGAGGAAAATCGGGCTGAGGGCAGTAGCAATCTCTTCGAAAGAGAATTCGTCCATACAATGGAAGTCTTCACAGTTCTCAAACGTCGCTTGAAGGAAATCCGCCGTATTCCCTTCCTGCCTTCCATCTCGACTTCACGTAGAATCTTGACTGCAAACCTTGTATAGATGTTGTTTCCACCCCTTGGTTACGAGTAGAAGCGTATGAAATGATTCCGGTATGAGACGGTGCCGTATACCACATGCGTGTTTATTTCGGAAGCACCTCCATTTGAAGAATATTCGCATCTATCCCGGAGGGCGAGGGGCATGTAGTGATTTGCGTCCTCAATCCCTCACTTGAGTTTCTACAAGAGCTTCAGCTGCTCTCCCATGATGCGTGGGAATGACATTCGAATATGACGTTAACCGTTGCCCCCTCTCGAATAGGATAAATCTGAATATTCTCTCTCCTGATATCTACTTTACGACAAAGTGCCATTCGGTTTCCGAAGAAAAATAAAAAAGGACTGTCAATTTAGCAGATACCGACGTTCCTAATTAGAAGGCTGGAACAAGTAAAGAATGTCTTAGTTTCCGGACCAACATACAGATTTCGTTTCTAGCAACTTGTGTTCCCTGACGATCAATTTAACGAATATTTTTTTGGTATATGTGGCGTAGGAGAAAAGCATTGGTAAGTGGGAACGCCTAAACCAATCAGACCGCATTGAATGGGCATGCCATTCAGAGAGAGCATGTGCAGTTGGTACACTGATGGGCTGCCATGTGTTTGGTCTGTGCTCCGTTTGGCTATCATTGGCTGGAGCGCTCCCATCTACCAATGCTGCTCACCTACGCGACATGTACCATATTTTTAATGTTTAATGTCTTGATATCTAAAGCTCGATGTGCTAACCTCGAATGTACATGATGACGTAGCAGGCGATGTAGATGAGCACCTGCAACACGGCAATGCTGTAGGCGAGAGCTTCTGTGTGAGTGAACATGCTGTGGTTCTGGGCGGTGTAGACGTTGCAGATACCGCTGCCCGTGGTGTCCGTGTGCCCGTAGATAGTCATAGTGTACGCCACCGAGATGAAGCCGCACACGACCACGTTCACACAGACACTCGCTCGGGCAGTCCACTTGCGGTAGCTGAAAGCCTGATGTCTTCTCTTTGTGCTTCTCTTCTAGCGATAAGAGCGGAGCATGACTTACTGAATGGGAAACACGATGGCACACAGCAGATCAATTGATATGGACAGCATAATTAGCGACTGCCAAATCATCACAACAAGAAGGGCGGCAAATACCTTGAAGCACTCGGTTTTGGGGAGCACCGGAGCAGCAACTGAAAGCTAGTCTCAATTACTAATGAGCACGAACTGACAGATATCGTTGCTGGTGACCTTAATGCGATGTTCAGTAGGGCAATCACTATTTCTTGTTGCAGTTCTGCACAACTGTCAGGCTTTGAAAAGCTGAGGAGGTTTCTGCCACTTGTTTTCCCTTAAAAACAGACGTTTCACCGAACGTGATCATAAAATGGTCATTGAGAGGTAACGTTTGCTGAGCTGGCTATTGAAGGCCTTAAGATTCAGAGATCTAGTTTTCACGGAAAGGGAACTATCAAATTTCAAAACTAGGTGTGGATTGTATACCGAAGACATCAGCGTAAATAATTATGAGAGTGCAGAGTGTATGAGAGTGCAGAGTGGTTATATCAAAGCCGACGTTCAGCGCCTATCGCGCGCAGAACGTCTGGTTGGGGCTTCGCCCCAAAGTCCCGAGAATAGAACACCTCGACCGTCTTCCTTCCTACTTTAGGCTATTCACTACAGTAAAGAACTGGTTTCATTATATAGAATAGTGCAGGGATACGATGGGACAAGAAAACTCCAAAACTGCTCCTATTAGGCGAATTGGTTGCGAAGTGGTCAACCGATGATGCTTTTACTGAATGGTACGATTGTTGCTCTCGAATAAAAGTTGTCCTAAAAAGCCGCAACATTTGCGCACCATCATCAGTGTCGGCTTCCACGTACTTGAGTTTCGCGCCAGATATCGATGTCAGAATACAACTTTCTCTTTGCCTAAGTGCAGTGATGCGTGGTGAGTGCATTCGATCATTTCTGTACCGTTCGCTGCAGGTATTTCTCACAATGAGGCAGGCTGTTCTCAAAACTCGTCAAGAAAACTGCACGAAAAGTGCAGACGTACCTATAAATGCGGTGTTCATTAGTTCTCCAAAGATACAGATGATATGCGTGATGGAAAGCTGAACGAGGAGCAGACCTGAAATAGGCGTATGTACAGTGACGTCCGCAGTAGACAAAGTCAATGTGGAAGGTTATTACTAGATGATCTGCCAAAGTTGACGTTTATCATTTAATCCTCATAAACACACTTCAGCTTCTCCTAAAAAGATATCTATAAAAGAAACTTCAAAAAGCCTTTGGTGTCGAAAGGGACCTAGTCTATGTCGCATGCTTAGAGCTCTGCAATAATTATATCGTTTAGTTAGGAGCTCTCGCGGTAGCACAGTCGGGAGAGGTGTCTGCTGTCACATCAGGGAAGGAGTAAAGTATTGTTTGGCTTGAGCGCTATCTGAACCATCTATCGATTTGGTGTGCACATGGCAGCCTGCTCCTGCACCGACTGCGCTACGTATTCCTGTGTCATACATAATATGTAAAATTTGAGCTTCTGACTATCTACTTTTTCTTATAACAGCATGAAGGTTTATTAAGAATGCTCCCAAGCAAGGCCACTCACGAGAGCTGAAGAAAAAGGTTTTTCCCAACAACTGACAAGCGAAGGATACCAGGGGCCGGATTCATCAACGACTTACGTAAATTTAACGGAGAATTGTAAGCTTATCAAGCGATATGGTCGATTCGCTTACTCAAAGCTCAGACAACGCGGCTTATCGCTCACCATATCGGTTGATAAGCTTACAATTCTCCGTTAAAGTTACGTAAGTCGTTGATGAATCCGGCCCCAGATGACCATGGCATTTTGAGATACGGTGTACATCACTATCATCCGGCTTCGAATGTTGATTCCAAATGTGTGTTCTATATCTGCTAAACTGATCTGGGAACAAAGTTTTGGACACTTCCAGTTTGCCTTCTCAGCTCTCTGTCTGCGTGCAGAGTCCACCACTCACAAGAGGACGTGCTCAAGCAGCCTGAAAACAGCGGCGGCTTACGAGCCGTGGTGGTGCAGTGCAAAGAAGGGCGGCGTAGTGAGAGGCTGTGTTTTGTGGTTCGACTCTGCTGTGGGGCAGGATCGTTGTAATTCCTAAGAAAAGGAACCACTGCAATCATCCAGAGATACGTAAAGTCAAGACCTTTTTCGTGGTGACGGAAAAGGTCGCCAAAAGGAAACCTGATTCATTGCGGAAAGGTTTCTTCTCCTTCACGTCGTCCAGTGAGGTTATTTGAGGTACTAATCACTTACGTAAGGTCTATATCTAATATGTTGGTTGATTACATGGTCACTGCAGGTATGGTTGAGTGAAATTGGGTGGAATTCGCTCACCCATAGATACCGTAACCCTTGTTATTCAATTGACGTTTCATAGACGTAGCTCAAGTGAATTATATGCGCCTTAAATAACCGCTCTGAGGGAAGTTTTGACGGAGTCGATGAGCATGACCCCACCACCCATACATAGGGGTAGGGGTATGTGATCAGTGCCTTGAGCAATAAACCCTTAAGAATTTTTTCGACCCTCTGTGTCGTTAGAAGCAATGTCTGTCTTAAAAGCTATGTTCTCTTATCAATGACCTGGCGAGTATTCTGGAGGACTTTATTTCTCGCGACACCCACCGCGCACCTACGAGACAAGAGAAGATGACCTGCAGCTTCTCGTTCTTTTTCTCGGCAACCAGCGCATTACGGGAACATTGAAGTAGACGAAGAAGAGACTACTAGCGTGGATTCAGAAGAGGAAGATCCTATATACAGTGGAAAAAGATGATGCGTCAAAACAACGAGTCAAGAGCGTACATTTTTTCGATTGACAAAGTGCGGACGGCTGTCGAAGAAAAAGGTGAACTTTGCGATTTTGTCTTGATTGGAAATTTGTCCAAATTTCTAAAATTTGCTATGTGGATGAGGAAATTTAACAATCCGTTCTACTGAAAGCGGCCCTCTAAGGTAAGAGGACTACGCTTCGTTGCAACCACACTCACCCACACCTACGTAGTAGACCACCTCATCAATCGAATTTTAAAAACTACCTTACTTATATGACCAGCACCTTTAATGCCTCATTGAGCAAAGTTGCGGCGAAGAAACCTTTCCACCTCTGGGGTGCTGAAAGTACATAGTACCCATGAATCAAGTTTCCTTTCTGGCGGCTTTTTTGTTGCGATTTTACATGGAATGCTTTTTACGAATGTGGTGACCCTTTTTAGGACGTGCAACAATGCTCACTGCGGGAGGATCGAGCCACAAGCCACCCCCGTCGCACTACGCCGCTCCCCTATCCACTGCGCCACCGCTGCAAGGACCACGACGCTGTTTCCAGCCTGCTTGAGTTCGTCCTCCTGTAATTGGTGGACTCCGCGCGGCAGCCAAAAGGCTCAGAGTGCAAACCAAAAATAGTCACAACTGCGTTTACAGATCAGCTCAGCAGATAGGGAGCACATATTTGGAATCAGCGTTCGAAGCCGCATCCAGTGATATACATTTCATCTCAAAGTGCCATGGACATCTAATATCCTTCCCTTGTGAGGTGGAAAACCCAATCTTTTTCCTGTTAGTAGCCTACAACCAAAACTTTTGAAAGGCTCACCATATTTGTTTTGAATTTCCTTGGTTCTGTATGTGACGAAGAGTATAATAACATGACCAAATATGCCGGCCGTAGCAACAGCGACTTGAAGAACACAGGCGACAACTGCGAAGATCACGTGGAAGATTGTCTGGTCTTCTTCAGACATGCAGTAGCAAACCACGAAACGGCTGAAATAGATTTTCCCTTCGATAAAATTGGTATTAAGAGCAAGGTAACTCGACATGATAAAGGAGGTCGCGGGAGCACAGCTCACTCTAAATGTCGACGACGATGCAAACGGCGAACCACTGAACATACGGAAATGACTAAAGAATGCCATCTGTTGCCTATAAATGGAGCAGCGATCCGGCGCACTTTAGCAATGGGAACGTGGAACTGGAACTGGGGTGTTACCCACGCGAGAATTGACCCTGATCAAGGACAAGTCTGTTCCTACAAATAATGTAACGGGAGAACAATAGAAAAACACACAGAAAGTGTTGCCGAATCGTACCTAGCACAGAGGACTGCTAGCAAGGTTAAACAAACAAACTCTAAACAAATGCAGCGTAGTCACCGCCAGCGCGTGAAAGAAACTGTACGCTTTAAATATTTGTGTTTATTTATTACCATTATTATTACGGGCGCAGGCAGCGCAGTCGGAGGAGGCGCGACTGTCGCGTGCACCCGATACCAGGTTCCTGGTTCGGATTTCCCGCCCAGGCCAACCAAGCCTTCCATCCCTCCGGGGTCGGTGAATTGGTACCAGACTTGTCTGGGAAGGATAGAGCGCTGACTTGTTCATCGGCTGGCCACCGCAAGTCATTGTATGGCCAAATACGCATTCATGTCGCCTCTCCGCGACATCCCGTAGAAGTAGAATGCGCTGGCGCATCCCAGAAGGGATTGAATAACGCCGTCCTTTATCCTTTATCCTTTATTATCCTTATTTATTACATGGGAACAATTACATTCGTATGCAATCTGTACAGAAATAAAAACAATGAAGAATAAAATAATGCATCATAAATTTAAACATAAATAAATAACAAATAAAAATAAAAATAGGCAAAAAAAGAAAAGCAAACAAAAGCTGTGCAAACTATCTAGCGGGAAGGGTAAAAATGAGATAATAGTGCGAGCGGTCGCTTCGTCTAGTTCCTGACCACGCTGGAGTGCGCCTCTCAGCTGCACTCTTTCAACTAGCGCCAGAGTTGTAGGAACTTGAAAGCTTGAATGGGATGTAGTCTGGAGGGACTCTGATGTCCTCTTGTACAGTGAGCAAATAGGTGGGGTTACTGAAGTCTGTCGGAAACAAGTGTTTATAAGTGCCTATAGGGGTTGAACACGATTTACTATGGGGAAGAGGTGATGTTGATTGACTTGAAAGTTGTGAAAACTTGGCGTTGATGGGTACTCCATATTTCTCTGAACTATGGTGGTGTCACTCTGCGAGAAGGAAAGTAAGAGCATTTGTTGACAGGAGGCTTCGAATGATGTGAACGGAAGACAACTTGAAGAAGGAAGATTAGACATGGTCAACAGAGAAATCTATGATAATATTATATTTCGTATCTATAATTCTTATTCTTTTTACTTATATTATTTTTTATTATAGACTTCTGTTGATAGTAAGGCACAAGCTGCCACTGTGCGTTACGTTCATCGACCTGAAGAAGGCATTCGACTCCGTCGAAACTGAAGCGGTCCTCGAAGCACTTCTCACTCAGGGCGTTTGTACTCAGTACATCAGAGTCCTTCGAGAGCTGTACAGTGGATTCACGACCAAGATCGTGTATGTGGGAAATCTTACGAAGACGATGTTCATGAGGAACGGACAAGTTTCTGATGCCCCTATTCTCGCTCACGGAACGAACATCTCATAATGCTCCAGCTATGTGTATCTGGGTCGCGAAGTCAGAAGGCCAACGACTTAGCAGCAGAGCTGAGCAGGAGGAAACGAGCGGCTTGGGGAGATTTCAAGAGCGTCGAAGAAGTCGTGAAGAAGACGAAGAACGTCCGACTTCGTGCCCACCTATTCGACTCTACTGTTCTTCCTGCCTTAACATACGCCTCAGAGGTTATACGAAAGCAGGATGAATACACGATCAGCGTCGCGCAGCGTGGGATCGAGAGGACGATGCTCGGAGTGACACGACTCACGCAAGTGAGAGAAGGCCTCCGGAGTTCCGTGCTTCGCCGAATTTCGAAGATCAGAAACCCTGTCGCATTGACTAAGTCGTCGAAAATTAGGTGGGCCGGCCACGTAATGCGACCCTCATACACCCACTCGACGAGAGCCATCACCGACTGGATTCTGCGGGATATCAAGAGAACACCAGGACGCCCACCAACGCGTTGGTCGGACTTCTTCGTGAAAGCCCTGAACGACCGATATGACGCTCTTCGTGTCCCTTGAGCGAGGAGGATCCATTGGACCACTCTGGCACGCAACAGGGACGAATGGAGACGCTGCTGGCGCACGCTCGAGCAAGTCGATGATCAACGGGACGACAGGTGATACTTCTGTCAATACGCAAATTTTTTTAATATCGAGGGCGGTCGAGATGAAGTGGAAACGACGCCATTTTACAGGGTGCGCCAAAATTATGGCGACAACGTTTTCAATTCGCCGAGAGAGAAAATGCGGTACTTTCGAGAAACCAACGATGAAATAATGTTTATCAGTCTATTGTAAACTATACGCAACATTGAGATTCGAGGATATCTCCATCGGCATCGATATAGACTTTGAGAAGCTTCGGGAAGGCATCGACGGCGGCACGCAAGTAAGGCGCGTTGAGCTCATCCCACGCCTTTCTTCAAAGGATCCACAGGGCGGTGAGATTTCCCGCAGGCTTTGGCTTCCATAGCTGACCAGACGGTGCAATTCATCGCATTCAAATCCGGAGAGTTGGCTGGCCACTCGTGGAAGCTGATGAACTGCGGAAAGTTGCCTTCGCACCAGTCTTGCAGCATTCTTGCTCTGTGAACTGGAACTCCTTCCTGTTTGAAGGTCCAGGAGAGTGCACGTGGGTCTTCTTGTAGGCCTTAAGCCCCAGTTTACGGAAGATTCTTCTCAAAGACGTCTCCATGATGTCCATTTTCCCGACAACCGGCGGACCGAGCGCGCCGGCTTCCTGCGAATTCGTTCACGTACCTTCCTAATGTTGTCCGTACTTGTCACAGATACGTGTCTTTCCCGTCCGGATCTATCATCCTCGATTCTCAGGTCTTCTTAGCGTCTGATGGACCTATTCATAATACTTTGATGAACTCCAAGACGGTGGTGAATGTAGCGTGCCGAGAAGCCATGACGGTAAAGCTCAATGATTTAAGAACAATGGCACGAACGTTTCACTATCCTGAAAAACAACTTATTGTTGTGCTTGACTGAGGTAAGCATAAACTAATTGACTCCATAAAAACAATAAGAGCACGAAAAAAGGCAGGCGCTCCGAATAAAAGGTCAAATTGTTTGCGCATGTGCTGTCGCCATAATTTTGGCGCACCCTGTAATATGGATAGTTTGCATTCGATGCTGTATGGCGCTAAGACCTGGATTCTATCAAAATCGGCCAAGGTACTAGTGTCTTGCTAGGCAATTTGTAGTGACTCTGGCTCCAGTCGACCGGGCAGCCTCGGAGAGGACCACGGAAGGAGCTGCATTGTCTGAAGTTCAGCGAGAAATAAACGCGATCAATCTAGACTCGAAAGCAACGGCCGGCTTTTTTGGAAATGAAAGATTTATTCGGCACAAATGTTATCACCCACGAACATATTATGAAAATCAGCGTATTTCTGAACAAGGCTTCTTCAAACGGGACTTTTCAAACTTTCGCAGAAGCGCAGGTCGATTCTCGATTTATTCTTCCGCTGGCCGGCGGCGCTTCTGAATCGACCTGCGCTTGACCATCAAAGATCATGTTCTCTTTTGTGTTCTTTGTTTTGCTTTAACCTGCGTGATTGTATAAATAAAATAAATATGCTCATTCTCTAGGAGACATCTAGCTTTGGACACATAATCCCTAGGTTCTTGGTTCGAAGTTTGCTCTTAAATATCATCCGTTCTCCAATTCGTTTGACATCGTTTAGGTGTCATATGATTCATCCGTTCACGTGAACAGGATCGGCGGAACAATAGAAGGACAGTTGGTCGAGATCAGGATTTCGGAGAGGAGTCAGCACGACCAACCACGTCCTCATCATTATGAAGCTCGTCGAAGTATTGCGAGGACAAGCTGCAGCTGTGCCTTACGGTCATCGACCTTAAAAACACATTCGACTCTGTCGAAACCGAAGAGGTCATCGAAGTCCTGCGTACTCATTGTCAGGGCGTTCCTACTCAGTAGATCAGAGTCCTTCGAAAACTGTACAGTAGAGTCGCGACCAAGATTTCACCATTCTACAACGAAGTCGTCGTCAATGGGTTCGGCAATAGGCCACATCCCCGAAGCTCTTCAGCGCCACCCTGGAAAACGTCATTCGCGAACTAGAATGGGAATACTTGGGAGTGAAGGTTGGCGGCCGGCGGCTGTACCATGTTCGCTTCGATGACATCGTGCTCATAACAACGAGCTTTAGCCAGGCGGAGCAGCGATTGCTGTCCGACTTTGATCGTCTATGTGGAAGCTTCGGAATATAGCTGGACCGGCGGAGACAATGTTCTTGAGGAACAAACACGTTTCCGATACCTCATTCACGCTCTATGGAACGAGCATCTCTGCGTACCACCACTATGTCACTAGTCCGCGAAGTTGGCATGGGCAACGACCTAGTGCCGGAACTGGACAGGAGGAGGAGGAGCATGACTAGCCACGTATCCTGCCTTAATCTAAGCCTCACTGTCAGAGAACTGCACTTTACGAAAGCAGAATGGGTATGCCATCCGTGTCTTGTAGCGAGGAATAAACAGGGCGATTCTCAGAGGGACACGGTTCGAAAGTAAAAAAGGCACCTAAGGGTGTGAGGGAATCACAGTCGCAGAAGATGAATCGTCGAAAATTCGGTGGGCCAGACAAATGCAGAGCAGGGAAAATTTTTTAAGCATTTTCGCTAAGCATTTCGCTGACACCAACAGAGAGAGTTGTGACCACCTGAGGTCTTAGGGTTGTTATATCAAGGCGAGGAGCTTCCTACAGTGCTGGTCGAACTTCCCCGGAAACATTAGAAGGGAGGTGCTGACGCTCCTTATGTTTCTCGAGCAAAGAGGTCCCAGTGGTTGCTACGGCACAGCAGAGGGTGGAATGGCTTGCTGGCGCTCGCTCGACTATTTCGGTGATCACCGAAGGGCAGGTGATTTTAGTGCAGTGGAAGAAGTGAAAAGTGCAGGGCAGGGATGATTTTTTAGCGTTTTCGTTAAGGCGCATAATTGGTTCGACGTAGAAAGCCATGTGACTCGTTCATTACATGTACGGCTCAAAGAATAATAAGATTGAGGTTGAATGTAAACCAATTACAAATAAGCGCATTACGAACTATGATCAAAAAGCTTTAAGCTAAGGTATGTGCATCAACCGCTTTTAACACTAAAAGACTGACACTTAACACATAGCGCATTGTAGGTACTTAAGCTGAAGATGTTGGTAAATGGCGCGGAGAGGGTGGAAAATGGTCAAAATAAAAAACTGGCCAGGGATGGGCGGAAATTTTGAAAATTTTCCCAAGAAACAGAGTACAAAAAAATCGTTCTCGTCAAAAAACAGAAAATCAAACATGTCAGCATTTGACAATGCTCGGCCGACTTAAACCATTCAAGAGAAAAATAATGGTTCAAAAAAATCAACAGAAAAATCAAAACGCAGAAAGCAGAAAACTTCAAAATTATCAAACGAGCTCCACCAAATATCCATTTTCCCAGTAGCAAACACTTTTATAATATATGGTTAGATATGTAGTTGTTTACAACGGGTTCAACTTGCAAGCGTTTATAACAATTTCTAGCACACTACAAATTTAATGCAGTCAGTAAATTGTAAATTTGGATTCAATAAACCTAGGAAACTTCGACATTTGATGTATGAAACACTACTCATCAGCTCCGTTTCACGACTAACGATTACATCAGTATCACAATACCACGAGCGTTTCTGTGAAAAATAAATGCTTTTGTCCTTCAAAGATTGGTGCTAAAGAGAAGAGGCCAAAAGGAAGAGTATAAGTGTTGAGTTTTGCCTTTCAGATTCATTTCAAAATATAGCGGTTTAATGCTCTCTGATACTGTCCAAAATGCAGGTGTAATCGAAGAAGACGAATCGCTGGACTAGTGTCCTCAAAAGTAAAAAATTGGCCTTCTAGAGTACCGAACACGATGAAGGCTCATTGACCAGTGTTTGCATGTCTGAACTCCGTTGCTTATAGACACACTCTCGCAGCATACTCCAAAGCTGGCTCGTTGAGTATTACTGAATGCACTAGAATCTATATTCTTAGTCCAGCTCGTCCTTCAAAAATGTCTTTCCTAATAAGTGGCTCAGCGTTTGTGTGTAGCTGAAAGTTTGCAGGTCAACCCAACAATGCTCTTCATAGCACCTAGGTCCTCGTTAGTAGACTGAAGATGTTGTGTACTGGCTTGATATTTCACAGGACAACACGGGATTATGACCGACGGGGCTCTCAGCACAACAGTTCTTGGGTGAAAGTGATTTCTTGAACACGTAGACTCTATAGAATGGGCATCGAGCAGCCCCTCCACCATATCATAATTATTACATGAAAAATTCCATGCATCACTGCTGTAACACTAGATAAGTGAAGCAAAATCAAAGGTGGCTAAAGCTTTTCGGCCCCTTCGAGAACCAAAAACTGAGCAATGTTAGGAGTTAAAAAAAGCTGCTTTAGTATGAAATTGTAAGCAATCGTAGAAAGCCAAACCACTGCTAAAACCGAAAAGAATACGAAGCCAAATAATCAAAGTCGAGAAATGTCCTGTAAAAGGGCTCCAGGTCACCAATCAAACAAACAAAGCGGCCTATTTCATGAGTGCATGGCGCAAATTGTAGACGACCACCTCCAAAAACGTCAGATGCTTGAAATTTAATATACACCAGAATTATTATTTTGGAATGAAACCTATGATTCTACATATCATACGTTTTGAATTTTTATTGGATTTCAACGATATAGTTTTGCTCGCAGCTCTATTTTCTGTTTTCTGACAAATTCCTTCCCAGAAAACAGAAAAAATTGCCCAAAATCGCCAGAAAATTAGAAAGTAGAAAACGGAAATCCCGCCCATCCGTGGTTGGAACTCTACAATACCGTGTTTTTGAAAAAGAAGGATGATCTGAGCGGCCTCAAGAGTTAGGCGTTGTAACTGTGTGGTGCGGCAGATTCTAGGGAGTGTCGTAGGCTAACGAAACCGTTTTCGTAGTGATTCTTCTCTAAACTTCACTTGAAGTTTACTCGAAGGAAGGACTTGCTAATGCTGTGTCACCTTCAATCTTCATCGTTCGTCTATAAATTAGAGCTATCATTGATCAGATCTCCTTATTCGACGTCGGCTGCTTAGGCAGCGAACTGACACTTGTGAGATAGAAATGTAGTAGCTATGAAATGCTTCCTAATGTCGAACAAAGGGTCGCCTCAGAACTTAATTTTTTGTGGCTAACTTCCTAGCAATAATCTGCTGTCGTTCTCTGCATTAACTATACGGCCTGTAACTCAAATAAGGGTTTTTGCGAGAGAGAAATTAAAGAGAAAGACTCCCGGGAGGGTATTTGACGAGCAGGGAGCTTTCAATAAACACAAACTCGTCCAAGTTCGACAACTCGATAAATCTTCCAGTGGCCTTATCGGACTGCTGATGCACTTTTTTGGTCGGACAACCCAGATTGCTGCCCAATTTTTTTGGCATAGATTTTGGAGAACTCGTTTTCTTTAAAGACGGAAGAACCGAGATTTTTACCATGAATTTCGTCTAATCTTTCACATTCTCAACTACTTCAAATCGAACAAGCTTTCGATCAAATAGGTTATCATTAGAAATACGTGTACTAGTCTAGAGAGGATGCTCCACAGTGTAACTCCTCCGCAAATGGCAGCTCTACCTAAGTCTCCTTCTCAGGACGCTGTTTAGAGGTTTTACTTCATGATAGGTGAGCGAACAACGAATGCGGTGCTCAGTATTGTCCACGATGTATGCAGCTCTAGCCATGACTTAACTTGAAGTGAAGATCTTTAGAAGCAATCGGAGCTATCTTCTTACCCAAGATTTTCTGTACTCTACTTTCGTTTTGACTGCTCCAACTTCAGTGCTTATGTTAAAGTGCAACTGAGCAGTGAAATTTTGATGTTTATGGCATCAATCGAAAGCCCGAAACTCTGTGAATGGCTTCGAAATTTAATCGGATGCACTAAAACCCAAGGTGTTTAAAAAAGAATTAACTCGCGGATTACTGTAGTTAACGTTGGTAATTCTTCAGTCTCGGTTGTAACCTTGATTGCACAGCGTTACTTTGCAAAATCTTAAACCAAAACTGGCGCTTTTAGATAAATAGAAACTTTTGTACCACTGCTACTTTCATCCGAAAAATGAATTTCCTGGCAGGGTTTGAATCCTTGTGTAAATCTGGAGCCATAAATTGCGCTGAAGCCTCCCAATTATCCGTTCATCCACCGCCCTTAGTATCTTCGATCTCATGCTGGGGCATTCGTTTGCAGGGTACCGAAGGATGAGTGACTACATAATAGAGAGCATGACTTCTGTTGCGGCAAGAACTTCAAGGCTGCTTAAATGAGATTTCATTCTTGAATACGAAATAACGTGGTTACCCAATTTTTCGTTCTAACGAGATGCGCATGTTTTGTAGGTGACCTTCCTATCAAAAGTATACGCAAAGCCGAATTGTCAGCAAAAAAAACGCAAGAATCCGTATCCATTTCCATAACGAAGCACAGCTGATGGTATTGAGATCTCCACCATATTCCTTACATCAAAGCTTAGTTCACTGGGAACCGCGTTCCTTCGCTTTTTTTAGCAGGAAGTGAAAAAGAATCTCTATGTTACTGCTACAAGGCTAGCTCTGATATCCCTCACTTAATCACCCAATTGCACTCGAGCATGTTGCTCTATGTTGTCTGGAACTAGTTATTACACAGAAGTCGTTCATGAAAGCATTTACGTCCATGCCAATCATATCGCGAAGCAGGACGCTACTTTACTGACATTAGTGCCGTTCCGTAACGACAATGACAACTTCCTTGAACGACTTATGCAGGCCTAATGACAAAAAGTCAATGAAAAAGAAGGTACTGGGAAACATTATGGCTTGTCTTGTCGTTCGATAATTGATGCAATGTAGATGGAGATGTTGATGTAATGCCACGTGATTGGGCGTGCATATATTTATCTTCCAATTATAAACCAAACGATTTGTTGTGTAGAATAGAAATAACCTACGAGCAATAAAACAACCACCGAGGTTTATCGAACATTAGTGCGTTCGAAAAGTTACGCAGCTCTAGACGCGGAAGATGAAGTTGAGCAAAACAGTTTCACAGAGGAAGCCATTATGCAGATTGCAGACGATAACGCGATCGAACGCTTTTCTCGGAAAGGGACATTCAACACACTCATAGAAGCTCAGTGGTTGTTGATCTGTCAAGCAGAAATCAGATGCGAACAAGCTGGAAATTACGGCCAGACCGTGCTGCTCACACATGTGTCCGCAACCATCCCCATTTCCTAGGATTCCAAAGACTTCTCTGAATGAATCTTCAAGACCATGCTGACCTCAAAAGAGGACATTGGTCAGGCTCTCGCAGAACTTCACGCTTGCAGTGCTAAGAGAAAAAACGTAATAAAGAGCACCACTGGAGATCGTAGCTACTTATCAATCGTAGCTGCACTGCACAGGACGTCACCATTCACACTGTTCTCCTGCTCGGACATGAAATAAAGATGCGAATGCAAGCAAAGGGCAACGAATGAATATTCGATCTTCTCTTGACTCATGCTCCGCGCTAAGAGTCACTACTCTCCCCCACACTATACAGTTCCCCAGAGATAAACGAGAAGCATCTCCCTGAAGGCGAGTGATGACGCCCTAAGGAAAAAGAACAAATTTCTCGAAACTGACATTCCACAGACCACGTTCTAACCCCTGAGTTCGTATAGCATCCAAGGTGAACTCTTTCAAAGTAAGCAAAGAAAGGGAGCCGTTTCTATATAGATATGAAACACAGTCACGAGTTGTGATAACTTCCACTGCTCTAACACAAGACAAGCGACGCTATTATCAAGAGATGCTTCCGTGTAAGATCTGCTAACAAGGTCATTTTGTGGTATGATCAGAAGCAAGGGAAGGCGACGAATCTTCGGATTGTCGAGCCTTGCAAGCATTGGTGCAAGACACTACTTAACATAAAAATAAATCTGCAAACGCTTTCAAGCTGTAAGGACGGCATACTTTTCAACTTCTTGATAGATTTGACGTGCACTATTAATTGAGCATTGCGATACAGCAGACCCTGAGTAAATTGCTACGTTTTAGTATGGTAATAACCGCTATATAACGAAGTTGGGGCGCTATGTTTCAGCGTAGTGCTATATAAAAATCAAGGTCCTATTAGGAGGTGGGCATCGCTAGAAAAGCGAGACAGTTGTAAACAGTGTGCTTTCTCTTAAATTTCACTCCCAATTTCTCCATCACTTTCTTTCCACCTTGTTCAAGCGCGGGAAGAAATGGTGTCCAAATGTCGGAACAGCGAGGACTCCAACCAAGAGGAGAAGCGCTACGGAAGAGAATAAAGAGGCGATTGAGAAGAAAATGAAGAAAAGGGAGAAGAGCACGGAGAAGAAGACAAAGAGTGAAGCAAAAAAAAACGCGGAGGAAAACAATGTAAAATTCGAATATTAAATATTAGCAATAGTATTCCAATAAGTTTGCTAAGACGAACTCGTTTAAAAGCAAGCCTGACACCTCATGGAACTTATACAAAGGTTAAACCAGACTGAAGGAAAATTTCTTTAATATCTTATAAGTTGCTTGAGGTAATAGAGGAAGTAATCAGGTTAAAGTGACAGAGGACATTTCTTAAAGGCCTACGCTTCGGTTTGTTAAATTCCTGAGCGGACAGCAAAAAGCGCGCTTTATACAGATCTACATAATAGTGTATTTTGTCTTACGCCTGGAGCGCAGTCGGAGGAGACGTTGGCTGTCGCGTGCACCTTATACCATGTTCCTGGTTCGGATTTCCCGTCCAGGCCAACCAAGCTTTCCTCCCCCGGGGTTGGTGAATTGGTAGTAGAGTTGTTTGGCGAGGAGAAAGCGCTTGTCATCGCAAGTCATTGTGCAAGCCAAATACGCATTCTAATCGCCACCAGAGAAGGAGAACGCGTGGCGCATCCCAAGGGGATTGGGCAAAGCCGTCCTTTTCCTTCGTTATCCATTATTAACGGCTTTCTATTTCGGATTTTCCCGATTGAAACTTACCAGACGTAGGCCTTTCAACTGAATACAAAAACACCAACAAACGAGCTTAGGTTTGTCGTTGGTGTGCGCTCACACCTAGAGGCTATCCGGTTTTTGCGGGCAGGAAGTGCAGAGAAGTACCACGGCCGCAAGGGTCTACTGTAAACTAGGGGCACCAGGCTGTACTTCCGACCAAACCAACAAAATGGCAGGAAGGAAGCAGCGAGCATCAGAACATTCAATGGTTCTCAGCCAACAAGGAACATCCTGCATAGTGTCTTCAAAGACAGTCAATAAATACAGTATGAGAGTGAAGCTCGAAAGAAGGCAGAAGAACCACCTAACGCAACTCAACTCAAGCTTTTCGGCATGTTATCATGTATTAAACAATGGGGTGTGGTAGCGCTGTTGGAGGGGCGTTGCTGTTGCCTGCTCCTATTCGAAGGCGCTTGGTTCGAGTTCCCGATGAGGCCAACGAAGTCTTTCATCCGAAGTGGAATTTGTGGTGCATCCGAAAAGGACTGATTAATGCTGTCTTTCATCCTGCTTATTCTTCATGCGTGAACATCGGCAACCAAGTGCTTCCAATGTCCAGCCCTGATAGCCTTGAAGAGCTACCGCTGAGTATCGCCAGGAAGGACATATTCGACTAAAATTATAATTGCCTTTTGTTAACAAAATTAAGGTGGTTCAGTTTCGCAACACTGACGCCAGGCGAATGCGCCAACGAGCGGATTAACCAGAGAATTTTCTGGTTCGAAATCGCGATCTGTGCCCTGATCACAACAGAGTGACGGCGGTTGAGTGTCACGTAAGCAGCATCAAGTGAAAACGCCAAGAAAACCTCCGCAAAGGCAATATGAATACGGTACGACGGCGAAGAAGGCGAAGACTTTGAAAACCCGTCCAGAAATCGCGTAATTGTCGCACTATTTTTTGGAGAAGGATTTGAAACCGGACTCGTTCTAAGCAAAAGATTCATGGATGTTTTATCGAACTCGTTTGAAAACAGGAGCTGCAGACAGAGAGATTCGGCAGAATTACGAAACGTCCAAGCTTCGGTAGAAATACGAAACTTTTTTTTAAAAAGTCGTATTTGCTCGCTACAAATCCCTCTCAACAGAATTGAAAGGAGATGAGAAACAAACAATTAACACAGTGCGTGTCATAAATACAGCCGCACTCTGGAACTGAAACTCTTGCCTTCTGCTCTCGAAGCAAGCCATGCTGCTATTATGACAACCTAAGCAGCGTCATAGAAGGTTATTAGTGGTGCTGATCGCTCTGCTTCAAAGGTTCTTTTGAAGAAGAACTAGACTGCAAGAACCGTGTCTAGTGTTGCACATTATATGTAAATGTAGACGCACATACCTGCACACAAATTTGGTTAAAAACGTTTCCAAATTGAAAAATTACTGGCCTGATGGATAGTATGTAGTACATAGCAGTTGACAGGTGTGAACCTGCATCGAACTAGAAATAGGCCCATCTTTCGTAGTCACTTGACGTGGTCTAATGTAGGAGTAGGATTATTGATACTTTATTTAATTCCTTCAGAATTTCAGTAGCAGTTCCGTAGAATGGTGACTCCAGGAACAGAAGGAACAATGTGGTAAGCAGCTTGAACTGGGATTCAGAAAAAACATCAGAATTCGAGCCTTAAGAGATGCTCCAACATGAGTCGAACGTCGAAGTTCCGGAGCGGTCTCCACACAAAATCTACTCCATCTCGGTTCTCTACTGACACACGATACCCCAAATTCGAGCGGAACCGGCTACGTATGAGTCAGTCGAACAGAAGTGGCTGAAGGCATGTGATATTGTCAAAATCCTAAAACAAGCTCTGAACTCTCTTAGTCGCTTTATTGAAGTGAAGAATAGGGAACATTAGATTTTTAGCTGTGGCTCTTGGTATTTAAGATCATTATCACGAGCTGAACCAGAAACAACCAATGTTAGGCCATTTGTCCGACGAAAGCGGTTTTGCTAATACTCCAAGAGCTCTCACATCCCATCTGCCACCACGGCACGTAGCATAGTAAAACGTTAAGCGCTTCCAATTCAAACTTAATGATCCGTTGATGCAAGCAGTTGTTGAGTGTGTTTGCAGTGAATAAATGTGCGCACCCATAGGCAAGCACATAAAACAGAAAAATAAATAAACAAACAAGGAACTAACATTCTTTAATTTATTATTACTCGAACTGATTGCATGCAAGCCTCCCACGTTTCGAGCCGTTCTTCGAAAGCAGATTTTATTCCGATTTATCTCACCTTAGAAATAGCATTGTGAACAATGAAGTGATACTCGGTGGGATTGTTTCACTAATGTTTTTGAGCTCCTCAGAATTTGATAGCGATGCTGAAACGAAGTCGAAACGTTAGCAGCGACAAATGTGATGAAGACCTGAGTCGACGGCTGAGAAAAAGTGTACGATAACTTCGTATTTCATTGGCATTTCTATTTCATTCTATTTATTTGTTAGTGGCCATTAGATGTTAAGAGTGAATAGTACGTCATTGAACATAAATCGCAATTTATTGGAAAGGCAGAAAAGTTGGCTGATATTGGGAAATGGCTTTTCATCGCAGTTTAAATGGTGTGATTTACCGAGTATGTCGGTTCTTGCACGCTGCCTGACCTCTTTATTACCGTTCTGTGAACAAAACAAGTTTCAGGGGAACGGAAGTGTGCACGTCAAGGGAAAACGATTAGAAGAGCAGACCACTGTGCAGACTTCCTGTTCCCAAATTCCTTAGCTTCTGTTTTTGAGGAGCGTCGAATACCCCTACCTCTCATCACTCCGTTTCCCTATCCACGGCTACTCAGTTGTGAGCAGCGTTTTAGGTTTACGTTAGCACAGTACAATGAAGACAAAGTGTGTGTGGTCTATTACCCCAATACCTCCGTTGCAGGTATAGAACGCATATATAGAAGCACCGTTGGAAGCAGCATCTGGTGACATGCATTTCATCTCATGGCGCCACTGGACCTCGTATCCTCTTGACAGACGATGGGGTTTTTACGATAGTGTGAGCAGTAGATTGTTGTTGAAATAACGGTGCTAGATTGGTTAGTGCACATCCTTTAACTGTTTATACATTTAGTCAGTGGAACAAGCACTAGCCATTGCTCTGACCGTAAATACGAGAACACGATGAGACCTTCAACGCCAAGTTTTACATAGTGGAATATCTGGTTATCCCTATGAAATTTCAGCGACGCTTGTGAGTAGCACTTGCTTACTCGCCTTTATGCTCGGTTCCACTGATTTTTCGAATTTGATTCGATTTGCCGAAGCGTTTGACGGAGTATGAGAAACGGCGCGTGTCGGTGAAAACGCGAATTCCTGCAAGCCGCCGCCAGCATCGCTTCATGGTTCGCGATTCCCGCGTAGGCCAACCAAGCCTTTCATCCATCCGTGGATGATAAATTGGTCCCAATGTTGTAGAAAAAAGCAATCGTAAATCGATGCGAAGGGCGGCGATCCAATCTAAGTGCATTGTTGACTGCGGTTCGACCACTCCTGTGTTGCGCCATTATTCCTAAAAAAGAATCTGCCACAAACAAGCTAAGCTCTCTGTGCATGATCGCATGTAAAGGGTGGTAAGAAGAGAAATCTGACTCACGGATGCTGTTGTGCTTTCACGACACCGGATACGGAAAACTTTCTTCACCTAAACGTAGCCTAGAAAGGTTAATTAAGGAGCAGATCACTTACGTAATGTCCGCTTCTCAATTTTTGATTGATTACGGTTACTGTAGATATTGGTGAGCAATGGCGAGTGACCCTTACTCACCATATCTATCATAACCCGCCGTACTGAAACGATAATTTAAAAACGATTCTCACATTAAAAATCAGCGCCTTAAATGACCTTTCTTGGCGAAGTTTCGACGAAATCGATGACCTTGAACCCACATCTGATTCAAACTGGTGGGCGATCAGTGACTAAACAACATCTTTTGGTGAACATTTTTTCGACCCCCAGTGTCGCTAAGGGCAATATTTCCCCACTTCGCCGAACACTTCGGCAAATCGAATCAAATTCGAAAAGTACCTTCGAGCACAGCATAGACAACAAAGAGGATACCAGCGTGAACCAGAAAAAAAAAGAAAGATGGTGAGCAAATCACTGGTCAGCAACGTAGATCTCTTCGCTTCGATGAAGTGGAGGTGTGGAAGAAGAAGGCGAATTTCGCAACTTTGAGTCGCTTGGAAATTTGTTTGAGTTTACAGCCTTGTCTAAATGGATGAGCCAATTTTCCATTCCAATCTATGAAAGCGACAGGCGACCACTTTCAAATGTGATAACTTCTTTAGATTTATCTCGTCCTCAAAGTTCTTCACCAATGGGCTGCTATTTAAGGCAATGATCACCCACTCATGTGGGAGCAGTCATGTCCATCGATTTCGCCCAGAGAGGTTATTTAATAAATTATTTTATAAACGTATTTAAAAAGGAAGTAGAGGGGTGGAGGAGTAGCTGAAAAGGGTGAACCTCCATCGCTCTCGCCCGAGTAGATAGTGGTCGTGTCCTCTGAGTGACCAGTTGGTCACTACGGGGGGATGTTAAGGGACAGACCGCTCACTAGCGTCGTTTAGGGCAGTTAGCATTATCAGGACGATGGACGACCGGGAGGATAAGAAGGAGAAGGATAAGAGGAAGATAATGACTGAAGACATAATAAATAGACGGCTGCTGTTGTGAATAAAGAATTCTCACCCCACTGGGGTCCCGACATCACAACTATGTAATGCGTATTTTTAGGTTTTCGATTGATTGCGGAAGGTTACGGTAGATATAGGTGAGTAAGAGTCACTCACCCATGCTCAACCATACCCACAGTTGAGCAAGGGTCACTCAACCGTGCACTCTAGAACTTACAGTAACCCACCGTAATCAATACAAAAATTAAAAACAGGCAACACATAAATGATCAGATCTTCTAACATCGCTTCAAGCTGTGTTTAAGTGACGAAACATTCCAACCTCTGGAGTCGTATAAGCACACTGGTAGCTAAAGGTTTCCTTTCTGTCCTCTTGTTTCTTTTTCGTTGCTATTGAAGGATAAGCAGAAGAAGGATAAGTGGGCTTAGACGTCACTCTTCGTATACAGGGCGCCACAACTGGTCGGCAGCATCCGCTGCTTCCAGTCTACTTGAGCTCTCCCTCTTGTGATTGGAGATCCATAACTCCGTTCTCAGAAGCGTCTACCAGATAAGGAAAACTTATTTAGAATCAGCGTTCGAAGCCGCGTCCTCACATGTTATCCTAAAGTGCCACGGTCATTTGATATCCTTCCATTTGAAGAACGGCCTTAATTAATCCCGACAACATAAAATTGGTGTTGGATTCTCAGAGGAAAAACGTCGATGTCCAACCATGAAATACGCGTTCTTTGCAGAACAACTGTCACATAGTCAAAGAAGTGATAGTGGATCAAGCAAAAAATTGCAAGAAGCAAAACTCAAAAAAAAAACAACGAGAAAGGGCGAAATTATGGAGGAAACTATGAAACGAGGTGGTGCGTGAGTGTGCGAAGAAGTGGCTCGCCTTGCTGATCAGGTGGCACATACTCGTCGAGTAGAACTAGTTTCGAATGTTCTAATGGGAGTGGCGATGATAACCACCATGGGTCGTTGATGTGCACGGGCGTCGGAAAATGAAGCACAGAAACCAGAACATCCACTGGACTCGGCTTCGTCATCATTCAGCCAACCTGGCGACGGTTGACGAAGAACCTAATAGCCGTTTTCCGAGGTCAAAAAAGTTGCATACTCATAGTCAGAAGTGAGTGGTACGGACTGCGAGTTCGCCAAGCGATAGAGATCAACAGTGGTGGTTCGGGCATTCTCCGGTATCGTTTCGAAGAAATCAGCGAAATAAAAAAACTGGAGGCGAAGTTCTGGTAAAGTCGCGTGTCTCCAAAGCTATTCCAATATTCGCGATTCATAGCAAGATTCAACAAAGGCGAAACTAAAACTTTCACGGCAGAATTTTCTTTGGCTGTCGATGGCGCCGTCGGATCGGCTGCACCTAACCAAGCACCACGACCGCCATCTCCATCACAGCCCACAAATTCAAAAACAGCTTCACTACAGTTGCCTGTTTTAGCAGCGAAACGCCTCATATCCATCTCGTGCAGCCCTTGCAGTTCTGCTAGGTAACAGCTCTATAGACAGTGGTCTTCAATGCTTCTTCAGACATACGCCGTAATAAATCCCTTCATTTTGGAACCATTTCAGTTCTCAAATTTAACGAATGGTCGTCACTAATGATTGATACAATGCTAACTCCTCCTAGGACGTCATTTGAGCACATCGTTGTCGAGGGTACGAAATAAATAAATAAACCCCAATCTCGCTCTTCGTAAAAATTTGACAAGACAACAAGTTTTTCAGATATAACTATTGTGGCAAACGAGGTTTTTTGTAGTGGATCCTTTTTAATAGTGACCTCTTTAGGCCAAAGAAGACCACCATAAAACACCCGCTTCGCCATACTGTCAACACCCGAAGAAATAACTAAATTGGCGACCTGCAGAAATACAGAATGTGTAATTGAGCACATGATGCACCGGTGTGGCATTCTAACCACAATACACAATACAATATTCATCCTCTTGCATTCTACGAAATCCGACGCCAGTTCAAGCCGAAGTAAAAGGTGAAGGATGGCACATAAAGTGTTGACATCCGAGCGATATAAAAATAAAAATCAGAAAAATTGAAGAGAATCGCCTTGACGGTCGTTGTCGCGTCTCGTTCGATTCGTTTAAACCGCAAAGACATGAGTGGAATTCCCTCGCTCGACGCTCACAAAACTGGTTGAAACCGCATTGAGAGGCTCTGAGGAGGGCGAAAGTAGAATCGGCCTCTTCGACTGCATAGGCAGTCTTTTAAAACCGAACATTGTCTTGCAACAATGGGCGAGATGGAGAGGCGAGAACAAAGAGTGAAATTGTAGAGGCGCTCGGGCGTGGAACGCTTAAAGGGCGTTCGAACTGGGACGGCGATAGCTGATGAGGGAGGAAGTCGTGTGGTCGAACAAGGATACGATCGGCGCTCTTCACAGGCGAACGGAGGTGACCAGCAGTCTCGACATCAATCACCGATTACTGCCCAGTTATGTGTTTAGCGAAGACGCGGATCGCATTTCCCCTTTCATCATGTGCACCGCCAAGTATTACAGATGGTGGCTACTATTATCTGTTCTATGATCGCTGCTCACCTACACACTTAATGGTTTAATTTGGTCGAAATTCCAAGTGCCTGAGAGTTAGGTTTCCATGTTTCTGCTGACAGACCAAGGCTATGCACTTTACTGTAAAGCACTTGTAAAAAAAGCGAAGCACCGAGATAGAATTTCAAGGTGTTGAAAACTAAAGACCATTAAACTCTTATGAGAGCGTTCAGATCGTATGCGAACCCTAGCAGAAAGTGGTGTTTCTGTTTTTAGTCCCTGTCAAACGAAAGACCTGCGGCCTTTTTTGGAAGTTTTACTCGCGCCTTAATTCAGAAGTGCTATCATCTCGATTATGCCGTCATTTCTCGTACTCTAATGGAACTAAGGAGATTTGTTAGCAGCCGTTCGCTCCGAAATGAAGAGACGGGTTTTTAGCTGGTTTATGCACACCTACATTCGTAGGACAGTATGAACGGTGCCACTAAGAAATCGTGTCGCAATGTTGATCTTATCAGTATCATCGTTCCGCACAAGCTTAGCGGATTAATGCAATTAGTCCTTTTTTCCTTCTTCTCCATGCTTTTGTTCTTATCCTTATGCTATCCTTGCCCTCACATCCCTTATCCTTCGTTTCCTTGTCCTTCTTCTCCTCCTTTGGTGGCTCCGCTCTAATAGAACTGGAGCCTTCTTTCTTTTCTGCCGGAGTATCAGTCGACTGCTTCGATTCATCACCTTCCTTTTTCTTCTCCTTCTTCTACTCTTTCTTTTCCTCCTTCTTCTCTTCTTCCTCTTCCTCACCCTACTTCTACTCGTCCTTCTTGTCATCTTTCTCTGCGTCTGGATTTCCCTATCATTCCAGATTTGTCGCCAGAAGGCATTTCATTGATTGCACCGTAGCACATAACCTTTTCAGAAGTCTTTCCACTAAAACTCCTCTGGCGTCGTCAAAACTTGTAAAAACCAGGTTAGGTCTATAGCTTGATATGGGACAACAGTATTTTATCTAATCGAGAGGAAATACGCGAGTTGTATACCAACGTTCCGAGAGAGAGCGCTTTGCGGGCTGTTTCTAAAATTCTCACGGAGGGCTAGTCAGTCTCTGTGATATGAACACAGCTCAGCTGGTGAGTGAATGTCTATTATGCAACGTATTCCAATGGTCAGGAGAGTACTATAGGCAGGTTAGAAGGTTGTCTGTGAGACAGAGATTGGCTTCCATGTTAGCTGTGGCTTTTATAACCAAGGTAGAAAACCAAATCCTGGAAAGCATGGCCAAATTTTACTGTAGGTATTTAGGCGGTTGCTTTGTGCTATGCTTCACCCAGAATGAGATGGACACTTGCTTTGAGCTGTTAAACCGGCGGCCTGAGCATATATGTAAGGCTTGCTAGGGGGAGACCTGTAGAAAGCAGGATTGCCTTCCTCAACGTTCATTCTCGCCTTGCTCACAGGAGTATCAGAACTCGACGGTACCGAAAACCAAGTTGTAAAACATTCTTATGCACTGCCAACTTGAAAATTCCTCTAGTACGAAGAACGGTATCATAAAGATATGTTTCGAGCCACCACATCAGTTTCGTCTGATATTGAATAGAAATTGTTCTCTATGAATATGGAAGTTAATATTGTGAGAAGCAGTGGGTATCCAGTGCAACTCTGGGGTGTAAGACGCAGGCTGGGAGGAAGAAGGGAAGATGCCCTTTTGCGTGCTTGTCATTTCAGACAAGATAAATGCGGAGATACGCAAGTGTGTCCGCTACAATGATTTTCTCGATGAGGTGAGGGTCATCGATGACCCTCCTCGTACCTTGAAACGGCAAATGGTTTGAAGGCGTATCTATGACAGGATGTGCTTAACAACATTCTGTGTTTTCTGCTCCAATGCGAGTAGGGGATTGCATGACATCCGGTCGTGGTCTATCCGACGTCGTGCAATGAAGGTGTGGAGGTCTGCATAGGGAAAACAGAAAGACCCCTTTGTTTCACAATAAAGACGCATGTCGTGAATCTTACGAATATGCCTCAACCAAGGCTGTCATGGTGCTCGAAGCAGGTCTTCCAACTGGCCCCGTAAACGAGATCTGGAGGAGGGTGACCCAAACGATCCTGCGAAGTGCCAGGAAAGTCTTCGGTGAAACGAAGGGAGGAGCCAGAGGAGATAAGGCGACATGGTTCTGGAGTGAAGAGGTGCAGGATGAGCTGAAGAAAAAGAAGGAGGCCTATAAGCAGTGGCAGAAGACCAAGGCACCCGAACACCTCGCAGTCTACAGGAAGCTGAAGATGTTGGCAAAAGCTGCCGCAGCAAAAGCAAAGAACGAGGAGATGGATGCCCTATACGAGAAGCTGGACGGGCCGTAGGGACAGAAGTTCGCTATCCGGCTGGCCAAGGCACGGCATAGAGCTTGCATCGCCATTCGAGTGGTCAAGGCGGTGAAGAGTGCTGACGGTAGGGTACTACGGAAGCCAGTCGAAGTCACAAAAAACTCCTTTAAACAATATTATTTATTGACAGTTAGCAATCAAACAAACGACAACCCTGTTGAAGGAGGCGCCGAATGTCGTGTGCCAGCTCCCCGAGCCGATGTGTTTGATCCGAATCCCGTCCAGGCCATCGAAATATCTGTTATCAGACTTATCAGAGAAGAAGGAGACATTGAGTTGCACGTTGGAAGCAGCCTACGTCATTGTATAGTCTACATACGCACTTCTCCTAGCTCTACGAGATGTGATAGAAGTAGATTGCACGTTCCAAACCGCCATGATTTATCGCTGATTCGTTCCCATTACTTCGCCCTTTTAATCATTGAAACAATCATTTCACTTCTATCAAAGCAAACGTTTCTGCTTATTAAGCAGCCAGGAGTCACGTCGGTCATGAGTCTGAATTAGCTCAGTGTAATCAGCACGTAATGGCCTGTCATCACCTAGTAGAGATGACGCGTTCTGTTCCGTTCTGCAAGCTGCTCATGAAAATCGACAACAAGTACGGGGAGTTACGAAGAACGTCGACAAAATTTGCCAGTCCAAACACCGTCAGTCAAAGGACCACTGGAATTGCCTAGCATTGCAAATGAGTTGGTTTAGATAGTTTTAAAATGACGACACAGAGAAGCTCCAAAGTGAATCAGGTTGAATAGAGCAGTAACTGGTGAGCAAATTCGATCAGTCAATCTACGTCTGTACACTTTTAATTCGTAGTGGATCTTCGACGGGTTCACGTTTCCAATCTTGGTGGGAAAACACGACTGCTGAAGATTATAGAAGCGCTACGCCGCCGAATGTGGGAGTCCTCCCAAAACAACACCGATAAAACGGAAGAAAAAACCACAAGAATCCGACGGCTCGGAAACGGATACATCTGTTCAGACGGAAAGGGATAAAAAACGAAGAAAGCACAGAAGGGGTGAATGACGTCGCTAATGAATTCCTTTGTGATACGTCTCCACTCCGAAACGGCACTACATGTGAAAGAACTTGGAATGTGACTTTGGCTTTAGTTTGAATGCGCAATAAATGAGGACGCGAACTGGTAAACAAGTTCTCTTCTTAATGCTCCTCCAGAGTGCTGACGAACGTTCGTGAGGAGTGTGGACGCACTCACATTAAGGAACTGTGGATATGCGAGGATGGACTGAAAGGATAGAGCACCGAAAGGAAGGGTGCGGTAGGATTCGGGTTCGAACCGTGCTCGAAACCTCTTGCCTTGTGTTTTGCACTCCACTGACCTCTCTACATCCCACCAAATAAAGAATGAAGGAGAAAAGACAATGAAGGGAGTTATTCCCTCCTTTTGTGGGATGCACAGTACATTCTACTTTTTCAGCATATAATGGAGGTATTTTGAACGCAGGGCGCGTGTAGCGCAGTCGGAGGAGGTGCGACTGTCGCGTGCACCCGATACCAGGTTCCTGGTTCGGAACTCCCGCCCAGGCCAACCAAGCCTTCCATCCCTCCGGGGTCGGTGAATTGGTACCAGACTTGTCTGGGAAGGATAAAGCGCTGACTTGTTCATCGGCTGGCCACCGCAAGTCATTGTATGGCCAAATACGCATTCATGTCGCCTCCACGACATCCCGTAGAAGTAGAATGCGCTGGCGCATCCCAGAAGGGATTGAGTAACGCCGTCCTTTATCCTTTATCCTTATTTTGAACGCGCACGAAGTATGGAATGACTTGCAGTGGTCGGCCGATGGGTGAGTCGGTGTATGATCATTTAAAAAAGTTCAACGTCGCCTAGCGGGAAATCGCGAGCATCATGGTAGGAATATCAGTATTCACACAATTGAGAGAAGGCCTCCGAAGTTCCAAGCTCCTTCAACGCATTAGCGTTGTTGCGCGGCCCAAGTCTTTGAAAATTAAGGAGGCCTGCATGCAGATGTTGGTGGCGCCTGCTCAAGCATTTCGAGATCTGCATGTCGGCAAGTGTACAACTCAATGTTCTCTTGGAGCCTCGGTGGCCCCGCAATATTTTAGTGAGCTTCCACTGATGAGCACCACGAGTGCCCGCCTACAAACAATCTATTGCATTCATTACACAACTTGCATACTCTTGAGGAGCATCACCTTCATGGGCCGCAGTACGCTGCTCATATATTTACTGCGGATTCAAGGGTCACCATGGCAAGACGTATGACTTTCAAAATAATCGGAATAGTATAAATTGACGTATGCAATACAAAAGAAAGCGCGATTATGTCAAGCTCGAGTTGAGTGAAAATATTTAGCAGTGGCTAAGAAGAATGTACAACTTCTTGCCTGCGCTTCAGCATTTTAGTTTGTGCACGACTTATCGTTAGTCGAATGATTTCAATGACTTACGCTGAACTCTAACGGAGCTTTTCCAAGAAGCGCTCATGCATGCTCTATGAGCAAAAAATATGATATGTATGATATGTACATGGGTGCGACAAAAAGAAAAGGTAACGAGGTGCTCGCTTCTTGAGCAGAAAATTCGCTTCGAGTCATTGAAGCATTCCTTTTCAAACGCACTCGCTCAAACCAACTAAGCATAACACTGTGCAGTCAACTATACCGTACTTAGAGTGCGGCTTTAGCTAAGCGGGTGTATCACGTTGTTGAAGGATAAAGTAGAAAGGATTACATTTCAGTGTATTCTTCTGCCAACGAGGTTTTAGGTGGTAAATTTATTATGAATAATAATAAAGTTACCTCCTAGAAACCTCGTTGGCAGAAGAATACACTGAAATATACATTACGACAATGCCGAGGTTTCAAGATGAGAGAACTTGGAGTTTACAAAAAGAATTACGTTATTCAATCTTGTGTGGGACGCGCTACACATTCTACCTCTGAGGGATGTCGTTGAGGTGTTTTGAATACATATGCATGTACGTTTTTGGCAAACTCAAAGACTTACGATGAACAATTCGGTGCAATATCCATCCCAGAGAAGTCTGGTACCAATTCATCAACCTCGGAGGGGTGAAAGGCTTGGTTAGCCAGAGCGAAGTACAAACCAGGGGTGCACACAAAATTTTGTGCGTTAAACTTTTTTAACGAAATTTTTTTAACGGAAAATTTCCGTTAAATTTCCGGTAAATCGTTAAATTTCGTTAAAAACACAATTACTGCAAGCCTTTATTTCAAGCGAAAAAAAAATCAAGGAAAACCATATGCTTCAACTACAAGAGGTCAACAGCTGAAGTGCAAGGAATGGAGTGTAACACGGCAACGTAAAACAAACAATTCAACATCAACAAACGCAGAAAAGTGGACAAGCCTTCAGCAACAAATTATCTACAGGGTGTGGAATAAGAACAGGCATAGAATTATCGTTCAAGATGATCACCGACAAAGCATCTTAAATCAGAAATGTGCAATCAGACAAAACCCAGTGCCCCCCCCCCCTTCCTAGTTCTTTGCGAAACCGTTCTGTGTGACTGTTCTATGAGAAAGAAAACCTGAAGCGTTTTTCTTTGAGACAGTGACACGACACTGCCCACACTTCCGATAAGCTGTGACACGTCGACAACGTTAGCGTTCAGCAAAAGTAGCTTTCCCACTTTTTGTTTTTACAAAATCCTTTCAAAAGGTTCAGCGGCCGAAGACATTCTCCACTCTCGACCGTTAAAGGTGGCGGGCAGAAGTATTCTTGGATAAGCAGCGCTAGGTGAGGATAGGCATATATTATGAGGAGGTTAGACAAGTACAATTATGGATTCGTTAACGAGCTTGGGGGATCGGCGAAGGAACTTCTTGCTTCAAAATACACTAAACGATAGGGATACAGAACGGTGTTACTCAATCTTTTTTGGAATACGCCACGCATTCTACTTCTACGGGTCGTCGTGGAGGCGACTTGAATGCTCATTTGGCCACACAATGATTTGCAATGGCCAGCCGATCAACAAGTCAGCTCTTCATCCTTCCCAGACAAGTCTGGTAACAATTCAATGACCCTGGAGGGATTGGAGGCTTGATTGGCCTGGGTGGGAAATCCGAATGAGGAACCTGATATCGGGTGCACGCCACAACTGGCACATTCTCCGAATGCGCTACACTCCAAAACACAATATTTCCACAAATTTGAAACAAACTTATGAAAGCACTAGAATATTCTTGCTAATTCAATAGTTTTTCAGGAACAGTCCTAATTAGGAGGATGAGACCTGCAACATTAATGAAGACTAGGGGTAAATATGGTAAACCCACTGAGAAAAAGCCCGTTAAGAATTCCGTTAAATTTCTAAAAAATTCCGTTAAGTCTCTAAGTCAGATTTTAACAAAAAATGCCGTTAATTCGTTAAATTCGTTAAATCATTAACCGTTAAATGTGCACCCCTGGTGGAATGAAAATGCCGGTTTCGGGTACATGCAGCAGCTAACACTTCCCCCATCTGCGCTACATACATGCGCCTACGACGTTGTTACCCAGCAAAACGCCCTCTAGAGCTTCGTTGTTTTAAGAATCCGCATATAAATATATGCGTGTAGCACAGACCTTGGATTGGAACAAAAATTTTAATATTGATGCCGTTCACTTTGACTTCAGTAAGACTTTTGACAAGGTGCTCTTTAACAACACACCCTCAAAGTTCAAATTGCTGGAAAGCAACATCGAGATTTGCATAGATAAAAACTTAGCTTTTAGCGGGTGGTGAGAAGGTAGGAGTTGACGATGTCTTCTCGAATTTATGCTCAGTAACTGCTTGCTCTCACCGCGATATCACATGTGCTGCTCGAGATGTTTGACAAGCTTAGTGCGAAGCGAATGTTACAATGTAAAATGTTGCTGACTACATAAAGACGCACCAAAATATTACCAGAACGGGACGTGCATTGGCAGCGTGCCTTTATATCGGTCTCAGAAGCGGAAACGACTTCAGTTTGCTCAGAAAACTAATTCTTTATCGTGGAATTCATAAAGCATAATTTGCACATGGTGTGCCTCAAAACTTCTTCCTATCAGGAGTATCAACGGTTCTCCTGACTCAGACGGTTACTTCAGTTGTTGCCATTACTCAACTACGTGGAATCTACTGGTTAAAATTGTTCAAGTGTTTGAGCTTTTCATAGCTGTCAAAATATAATATAAAACATAAGAAAATGTAAAATTCGAAGAAATGAAGAAAGGTGTAAAATAACAGAATTTTTAAAATTATAATTAATTAAAAGAATGGTACGTCACAAAATATAAAACATAAAAGGTTTGTTTCGCCACTGCCTTCAGACGAACCTTTGTGTTATACTCCTCCCGTGGCTCTTCAGTGAAGAAGAGGAGTATATTTTAAGAATTCTTTAAAATCTGTCTATAAGAGAAAAGAGATAGGAGAACGAAAACGGAAGAGAGAACAGATAAAGAAAGGTGAGAAGGAGTGAAGAAGGAAAGATAAGGAACTAGAGGCAGAGGTTAGAGAAATAGAATTAGAAAGTGAAAATAAATAAGGAACAAAAAAGTAAGCTAAATATACCATGAGGTACAATTCAAAGAGGTAATAAAATATGATTTTATAAGTTTAATGTGACTACTTAAAATGTAATACTATAGTATTTACTGTAAATGAAAAAATAAATAAATAAATTATAAATTATAAATTATAAAAAATTATGAATTTTAAATTTTTATAAATTATTATAATGAGAGAAATTCGTAGAAGCTTTCCGAGCTCTCTTGGGGAGATCTTGTGGATCTCAACGGTGCCGACCAAAAGTTCTTGCAGGTTGGACGGTTCTATCCTTATCGAAAGGAAGATGGGCTGTCTTTCATCACAATCCACTTCTCTGAATTTGTTCGAGGCTTCCGTTACTGCTCCGTGATGTGAGCGCTGTGGGGAGGGGGATTTCGGAGGAGGAGTGGAGTGGTACTGCGCTAAGCAACAAGAATTCGATGACACTTTGAGCTTTGATGTTGCACCCTCCCCCGACTAGAATGGCTATAAAAAAATTTCAGTCACACCTGCTTAAAAAAACTCATGATAAGGTCGGCTTCAGGGTATACACTCGCCCTTCTGTGTGATATTGTGGAGATAATCTGAACTTTCCCAGACGCTTCTTTAACAAATTCAAGGCCCCATAAAGGTGCAACTCGGGGTTGGCATATCGTATGGTTCACAATTATGGCGGCTGCTCTCTTGAGACCCTTTGAGAAGGGTGGAGGTTGCAACGGCAGTCATGGAGCACACTGCAATAAATCAGCGAAAAATTTAAGGCGAGGCTGAGCGGAAAGCTCGTCCAGCCGCTCTTAAGAAGTTCAGCATTTAACCTTTCTAATATTAGGTTGTAACGAAAAAAAAATAAAAAAAAATAAATGGCACTGAACCACTGTAAATTTAAACAGTTAATATCTCGGCTTGTAGGCAAGTATATTAATCGAAATAAAAACCTTCTGATTCTACACATCTTTGCCAACGTGGCACAAGCTTTTTTATCCCAGTAGCATAAAAATCAGAAGTTCTGGAATTGACGAAATCTTCGAAGGCACTTTCGGCATCCTGTTGGTATTTGAATATTTTCCCTACCAAGAAGTCGCCAAGATGCTTGAAGAAATGGTAGTCTGTTGGGGAGAGGTCGGGAGAAAACGGAGGATGTGGTAGAGTTTCAATGCTCAGCTCATTCATTTTCTGCAACGTCATTCGTGCTACATGGGGCGAGCATTGTCGTGCAGAAGGAGAACTCGTCTTCGGTTTACCAAGGCCGGCCGGATATCCTTCAACTTTTTCAGCATTTCTTCAATTTCAATGCAGTACTTCTCTGCCGTGATGAATTCACCGAGAGGAAGCTGTGGTGAATAATTCCCAGCGAACACCACCATACTGTCACCATTACTTTCTTTTGGTGCAATTCCGGCATCGCAAAAACCTTGGGGCTCTCATCGCTGTCCACCCACTGTGCCGATCGTCGCCTGTTGTCGTACATTAGCCATTTCTCGTCACAGGTTACGATGCGATCAAGGAATGGGTCCGTTTCGTTCCGTAGAAGCAGTGCGGACGCGATCTCATATCGTCGGTTTCTTTGCTCCTCAGACAGCTCGCACCCATCTTTCCAGCTTTTTGGTCTTTCCAATTTCCTTCAGATGCCGGGCAGCTGTGTTGTGACTGACGCCAAGAACCTTCGCTATCTCCCTGGTACCTTTGTGTGGATCCTCCTCTACCACATCTCTCAGCTTGTCCTCATCAACATCACTATGCCTCCCACGACCTTCATGTTCTGCCAAGCTCTCATCTCCATTCCGGAACTTCTGATACCAACGATACGCCGTCCGAATTGTGGAACATCCTTGACTGAATGCGGCGTTGATCTTCTCGGCCGCCTCCTTAGCTGTAGTGCCCAGCTTGAATTCATACAAGTAAATGCCTCGGATTACCCTTTTGTCCATCTGCAAAAAAGTCAATAAAACTCTAAAGTTTTCCCACTTTTACATAGAAAACTTGGTACTCACCGGTAGAGCAAAGTTTGCGCTTCTAAATGATGTGCCATATGTTACGGTTTGTTCTTGATCAAACGCGTAAAGACGCGCCAAAAAATGGCGCGAACCAGTGCCATTTAATTCGTTACAACCTAATAACTTGAGTCTCAATCTACTTCGTCCTTGCTGCATGAAGGATTATCTATCAAATACAATTGTTATAGATGCTACATATAATGGACCACGTCATCACAGATGAATTTATCTCTTGTCCTCTACCGTACTTCTAAGTATTCTATCACTAGAAAACAGCATTTTGACCGATGTTTGGACTATATGAAGTGTGACCACATCAAATGGACATCCACTCTGCTACAACTAATTTTGATCGTTGTCAGTAGCATTATACATATCTGGGCCCAACTGCGTTCTGTAGTTCGGCGTACAGTACAAATGATGCCCGTGGCATTGCGAGAAGAGATTCACTAAAAAAATTTTCACCTGTTCTGTCGCATCATAGCGTCAACTGTCGTAACCATACATAGCAAAATCTCATCTGACAAGTGCAAGACCGGCGAAGCCAGATAGGCGAGGAGGGGACCGCTCCAGAAATTCTGACTGATTTTACTGTCCTCATTCGACCTACTGGTTTTCCAGAGTCTGTTTCGTACGAGCTAAATATTGTAAAACCACGAGCACTGCTTTACGAAGAGCATAAAATTCACGAAAAAGATTTAGATTTCCTTAATTTAGGTGTTTCTAACGCGTGTTATGTGGGTACACGTTTTCCTCACGAAATTAAAGCGGTTTAACAGCATCTCAGGGAAAGCACAGAAAGAGGTGTCGAAGAGAAGTTAAGCAAAACATTGCGTTCCATATACTGCCGTTTCCTAAAGAAATGCAAGTGATTGGGAGAAGTAGAAGAAACTCTCGGCAAATGTACTCAACGTGAATTGATTTGCTGGCTGAAGAACGCTCATTGGTGTGATGGGGAAGGGGGTGGTATTCGAGCTCGTTTTGCTCAAAAGATACGGCTATACGCCTACAAAACGAGCTATTTAGAATACAGGAATCTCTATTTCCATAGAGCCGTGCAGCCTCTGTGTAGGTGTTCCTTCGTTAAAAATTCAGATATGGAAAGCCGATTCCAATCAATTATTCTCGCGAACGCACATTTCGCTCTAAGTAGAGTAAAAGTAGTCGCCCGGGCTTCTCTTACTGTTTACAAGTCTCAATATGCTGTCCATGTTCGGTCAAGGGAAGAAACTTGGGCGGAAACCATCCGCTCTTAAATCTGCATTCGTTTCGGAGGATACGAACGCATTTTCCACATGCTGACTGCTTTGAATTTCCTTCAGTTTCTGCGACTACTGAAGCACGGCCTTGTTTATCACGAGAATGTTTTGACTGGTTCATTACTAGTCAGAAGAAGATGTTCAAGAAATAGCTGCTTCGCGAGTTGTTGCACAGTTCTCGACTTTGGAATGCCGGGGATGATATGACTAGCGGAGACTTAGCCAAAAACAGTAGTTTCTGCTTGCCATATGTAGCTCGACTGCTATCTCTAATTTTCTCGGAGATCTTGAGAATCTTAGAACAGTAAATAAGTGAGAATTTTTGTTATGGGAGCACTATGTAGCAAATACGTATATACTTATTTATTTATTATTTATTATTTATTTACCAGACATATACATAGTCATGCGTTACATAAGTAATGACAGATAAGCAAATACTAGGTCACACAAACTACAACAAACATAAAATTAAACATAGCACGTTTAACATAACTTTTTACGTACCATTAAGGACTTGAAGGAACCCACCGACATGTTTATGATATTCTCATCCTCACCTAATAATAAGCTCAAGTCCTTAAGATTTCTGTAAGTGAGGAAGTTTGATCTCGCCTGCGATTTCGAAACAGGAAGGTAAAGCCTTAGGTTCCCTCTCCTATTCGTAGTTAGAGGTGCACCAAAAAATATCTTGGGATCTATTGAAATTCTATTTGTAAGAATCTTAAACATCATGGTCATGTCGACCATCTTCCTTCGACTCCGGAGGCAAGGTTTCTTAAGTTGTTTGGCCCTGTCTGGACCTCTAAATGTGTTGTCATAGTCAGTTCCAAAATATCTTAAGAATAATTTTCAGGTGAAGTTGTTCTGGACGCTTTCCAGAAGAGCAATGTCTTTATTTTTGAATTGATTGAACACTGAAGTACCACTCTCTAAACCGGGCCTAACATACGTTTTATATGCACGAAGAAGTGCAAGAGAATCATTGGTTTTGAGCTGTTTGAACGAGTTGTAAACACGATCATTCGCCTTTTTAACAATTGCCCTATAATAGGAATCAAAGCTTATTGTTAGATCACTAGATATATGGAAAAATCACGGGTGAATTTAAATTTACACTACGGTTCGCTCTGCACCTTGTCTTATCAGCATCGCCCTTGGCATTACTGCTAACGTCCACCTTCCTGTTGAACTTCCTAACTGGACGGTGCTACATATTTCAAGCTATTTCAGCAGAGCACAGCACATTTCAGCAGTTCGTTTCATATCTTCCCCCCCCCCAACCTATACTTCTGATGGACAAGCCAGTAGAATGGCGCTATCGAAGCTCTGGAAGATAAATATTCATTGATTCATTGGACATCATAAAACAGTAATTAAAAAGTTGAAGAGCCCCCATCCTCCCTATATGCTACCGTTAAATCAATACAGGGTGCGTAAAAAGTATTGACGTACTAAACGTAGACGTTAGAAATAACAAAAGTTGACAGTTTTATATATAAAATGTCAACAATGATCTAACAAACAGAATAGCATCACTTTTAATTTATATGGACTTCTTTGCTGCGAATGGGGGGGGGGGCGAAGACGCCGAGGAAAGGCATCGACGGTGCACCGCAAGTAGTTCACGTCAATTTCGTTCCATGCTTTGACCAGATCATCCTTCACTGACTTCATACTTTTGTGGGAAGTAGCGCAAGCCTTGTTCCCCAAAACTCTCTATTTAGAGTAATTCAGCGGATTCAAATCCGGTCTATGCAGAGGTTATTGGTACGCCGAAATGAAGTCCTTCAAACTGGCGCGGCACCAGTTTTGAACAATCCTCGACTCTGCGCAGGAGTCTAATCCTGCTGGAACACATGGCTTACTCTCGAGGTGGGATTCAAGATAAAGAACCAGTTGCTTCTTTAGGACATCTATACAGATAGTTCTACAGAATTATGTTCACTCCTGTATGCACGAAAACGAGAGACACTTGTGATGAATGCACAAGCCGTGATACTGGCCGGATGCGCCTCTCTTGCAGCGAGCCTTCCTCCACAATTAGCACTTTGGAGGTCCTTGAAGAGTATGTAACACCTATACATGTTGAATGCACAAAAGTATTAAGTCAGTGAAGGTCAAAGCATAGAACGAAATCGACGTGGACTACTTGCGGAGCACCGCCGATGCCTTCCCTAGGCGTCTTCTCTCCTGCATTCGCAGCAAAGAAGAACGCCTACTGAGGCTATTGGTTGGACCGACCACTAGTGTGTATGATGTGTATGTGTTATGGCTGTACGCTCACAGTAGTGATCTAGTGCAGTGCGCCCGTTGCCGGCTAGTAGAGCGCCGGTGGTCACCCACGTAGGCGCGGTTGTAATTCGCCAAGGCAAGTCAAAGTAAGGACTGGAGGGAAACGTGGTGCATATTGTCTGTTACTTTGCATTTTACAATCTATTGATAGTGTTTCTCTTGAACGCTTGTTATAATCTTTTTACAAACCGTATCGATTGATTTGTGCTTCTTTTAAAGTTTAAAACCTAAAAACACACTATGCCTTTCGAAAAATGCAGGTGTCCTAAAAAATACAGGTACTGTTTGAATGGTTCTAACATTGCTGCTAGTGAAAACTTTGAAGCGTTTGAGCCTCATATGAAAGCACAGGTAACGAGATTTATGTAACGTGTAAACAGCCCCGTCTGAAACCTTGCATTTCAGACTTGTTTGATTGTGCATGGTCTGAATGCTTACAATCTTGTTGCCACTTGGCCACATTGATCTATGATGTGCTTTTTTTGATGTTTAGAACTTGACAGTGAAAGACATGTGGCATGCGAGTTTAGTGATTGCACAATTTAAATGCGAGCCGCAGCCCCATTTTCAAACACGGATTCTGGGGAGTGATGAAGCAGCATTAGAGCTCAATGGAGCAGTCGAAAAGGCTGTTGGCCAATGGCGCATACCTCGCGGCGTATCGCGGGCAGTGACTTCAGGGTATGCCTGTAGGTCGTGGGTCAGATAGCCTGCTATAGGCAAATTATAGCAGCTATGCCACGGCTACGCCCTGCTCATGACGGACATAAATACCCCTTACGAGCGTACCAGGGTGGTCCTTTTTGTGGTAGTACATAGCAGCTCTGCTAATTCCAAATTCATTTGGTTCACAAAATGTATGCAAATTCGAGGCAGATGTGATCACCTAGCCTTTTTATGGACAGGCTGGTTACCATATAATGACAATGAAAACGCGCTCCTATGCTCACCTGTCAACAACGTCCCCGACGCCGCCACAGAATCTGTTGACGACGTCGCCGAGGTCGACCACGCGTCTGTGGCGACGTCGGCGACGTCGGTGGTGCCGTCAGCATCGGCGACGCCGGTGACGGGCTGTTCGTGACGGGTCGCAGCATGTCGCCGAAGTATAACATAGGCCTTAGGCCGCTGCCGAGACACTGAAGGATCGTCGTCGAGAGTCGCCGAGCTTCCGGAGCTGCAGTTGCTGCCAACCTATCTCCCGTCGCCTCCGGCCCGTTGCCGTCTTCGTTTTTGTAGCATATTCGAGTAATAAACTGTATATTCTGCTACCTCCACGCACGCGGACGTGAAGCTCTCTGTTGACACAGAGAGCAGTAAGAAGAGACCTCAGAGGTCCAGATAAGTGTATCCTCAGGGATGCAGCAATTTCGATTAGGTGTGCCACTTCCCGCTAAAGGTGCGGAAGTGAGGAAAGAACGTCTAAGAAGGACTTCAAAAAGGAAGGAAGGCTGAGGCTGTAAGAAAGAAGCCTTGAGAAAGTGTTGGTTGATATGAGATGGATCCCCAGCTCGTTATGTCCATGTTCAAGCTCATGGAGGAGCAAAGGAGAATTACTGAGATGCAGCAAAAAGGACATGTTGGACATGGTGCTGGGGGCAAGGGAGAGAAGCAGATGTGTTGGGCACGACTGGTGCAGCCGAGTTGGTGCCAAAAAGCGATAACTGCATTGAGTAATCGGATCGACAGTTTCGTTTTCGATCCTGGACTCACGCTTCTCAAAGTGGTACTCAAGGTACAGGGCAGTGTTCGTAGATGATGCAAAGTAGCTACCAGAGAGTGCGAGAGTGATGCTCCTCTGTGAGAAACTTGATCCTTCGAAAAGTAGCAGAGGCATGTTTCGCCTGAAGAAGTCTCTGAAATCGATTTCGATGAAAGCGTGAGCACGCTGAAGCAGCTGTTTGATGTGAAGACTTCAGAGTTCACCACCAGATACCAGTCTTCGAAGAAGGAAAAGAAGGAATGCGAGCATTACCCTGTGAGCGGGGTGTGAGCGAAATTTGTGAGAAAGCAAAAATCCATGAGTTGGATTCGGACGGAATTGTCTTCTATAGATTTTTGGAGTGAAGTCCCCAATAGAATCGTACATAAGGCAGAGACCCACTGCAGCCTTAGACAGGGAGTACAAGGGTGGAGGGAAAATGACACTGCAGGAGTTGCACAGAGAGTGTGAGAACTTTTTGAGTTCTTAAGAAGGACAGTGAGAATATCGCTAACAATGTGGAGGCTGTTGATATCGTGGCAAGGAAGGGAAGAAAGCAATTCACTACTGGAGTTCCTAAGAGAACTACTACGTTGGGCATGTAAGGCAAAATCGTGGTTCTGCAAGAACTGCAAGAAGACAGGGCACAAGGAGAAACCCTGCGATGTTGCGTAGCTGCGGAAAGATCCCGAGCTGAAGAGAACTGGACGGAGAAGCTGTCGTGGTAGCGACAACAGTAAAGTAGGAAAGCAGAATTCAAGATGACATGTGCGCACAGTCAAGATTTTGAGCGCGGCAGCTAAAGTGAATTCCACACGCGTCTACGTGGAAGCAGTCGTCAACGATCACTCTTTAGAGTTCTTCCTCGACACAAGTTCGAATATAACGTTGATAAGTAAAGAACTTTGGAGGAGGATGGGTACTCCAGCGCTCGAAACGACGAACCTAGTGGTGAAGAATGCCAGAGGAACTCCAATGAAGATTCGTGCGAAGCTGAGGTGTGAGTTTGAGATTAAGGATGCAGTATCGATGATACGTCTATGTGACACCTTACAACTCCCTAATGGGCTTCGAGTGGATTCAGAAGAATGAAGAAATGTCATGTCATATTAGGATGAAGATTGCTGAAGTTAAGCAAGAAGGCTGTGCGAATATTGGAAAGGAGTTAATGAAGACCTATCCAGAAGTGTTTGAGGCAGGTCTAGGACGCTGCACAAAGGATAAACCTGAGCTTTAGCTTGTTGATGGTGTGCGTCCAGTGTTCCGAGGTTGCAGACCAGTCGCACACGCTGCTGTTGAGCTGTTGATAGAGAACTCGACAGGATTGTGGAAGTGGATGTGATTACACTGGTAGTCCCTATAGTGTCTGTGAAGAGGCAGAATGAGAAGTTGAGAGTATGCGCAGACTTATCAACTGGTCTAAACAAGGCGTTGCAGTTACTTGATTATCCTTTGCCGGTACTAGAGGACATATTCGCGTCCATCAACGGTAGGACCGTGTTTTCACGACCTGTTGGATGCCTACTCGCAAGTTGAGTTGTCTGAGGAAGCGAAGAAGGAGGTCGTGATTAACACACACAGAGGACTGTTTCAAAACAACCGGTTGCCGTTTGGAATAAAGACTGCACCCGGAGTCTTCCAGCAGATAGTGACTAAGATGGTCTGTGGTCTGAAGGGCGTGACATGATGCTTGGATGACATCTTGGTCTGTGGAAACAAAACGAAAACCTGCTAGCGTTGTTTGAGAGAATCGCAGAGTACGGTTTTAAGGTTCGACTGAAAGATGTGCATTCTCAAAGCCAGAAAATTGGTACCTTAGCTTCATAGTTGATGAGGATGGCAGAAGACCGAATCCTGAAAGATCCAAGCGATCAAGGGTATGGCTGAGCCGAATAATATTGCTCAACTGAGAGCATTTCTCGGCCTGATAACGCACTACTTGTCAATCGATTATAGAGCTTCGAGGACCGTTGGATGCCTTGATAAAGAAAGATGTGAAGTATTATAGAAATGGAAGTCATCTAGCAAAGGCGTTCGAAAGTTGAAGGCAACTTTGCATAGTGAAATGAACTTGGCTCATAATGATCCCAAGCAGAAGATAGTTGCAGCAGCTGATGCGTGTAACTACGGTATCGGATGCGTTCTTTCTCATTGATACCTGGACGGTTCAAAAAAGCCAATAGCACATGCATCAAGGTCTGTGTCAAGTGCAGAGAAGAACTATTCCCAGATTGAGAAGTAAGCGATGAGACTAGTATTCGCAGTGAAGAATTTCCACAAGCATGTGTATGGCAGGAAGTTTCTGTTGTTGACAGATAATAAACCGCCGTTGGCCATGTTTGGTCACAAGAAGGGAGTTCCAGTGCACTCCACTAATCGTCTCATGAGAGAGGCTACACTACTGCTTGGTTATGACTTTGACATTGAGTATGTCAATACGACAAAGTTTGGACAGGCAGATGGCTTGTCAAGGCTGATGCGGACACATCGAGGTGCTTGTGAGGACGTGGTGTGATGATAGCAGCTATTGAAGCAGATGTGAGCTCAGTGTTGCTGCAAGACTGCATCAGAGAGCTGCCAGTAAAATGTCGTTTTTGCAATTTAATGGAAATTTTCGACGTTAAACTTCGATAAAAATTTTAACGAGAAAAACCGGTGAATCCGATAAAGCGGTAAACCGTTATGTGTTAAACGCACACCCCTGTTCCGGATCCCACTATTTGTTGCTCGACCTAGAGGTCTTGTCCAACCCTCTTTGCTTCAGGGTCTGCAAGCGCACTGAAGAGAAGCGGCTATCACCTTTCGAATAATAGCATTAGATGTCTGACACTGGCTGACAGGGCATTGATCGTGTTGAATTTCACAAAGGTGTTAGAGATATGTTCGTTTGACCTAAGCGTTATGCTAGCAATGAATAGGAATAGTTGAAGTAATCGTACCGAGGTTTCAAAATGAAGGACATGGAGATGAAATAATAGGATTTCTTTTTAGTTTTAAAAGCGTGGAGCATTAGACGAATGGACATTGAAGCCAAGGAGACCATGACTAGCCTTCGTGAATAGAAAATAGTCGGTGTAGTATCATTTGACTAACATGGCTTCAAAGAAATTTCTGAGAAAGGGTAATCTGTTCTGAACGTACTACTTCAAACGGTGAACAGTGGCTCTAACCGAAGCTGTGCACCTGACAAAAAACATGCGGCTATTACGGGTAAAGCCTTCTGAACACTCTAGTATTACTGTTTAGTTTCAGGGAAAGTTCTGCAAGGCACAAATAATGTTTCAGTGCACGTATTAAGGGCTCCTTGTAAAGTTTGCCATTGCGAAATTCTCAGACTTCTAGAATCGTAAGTAATTAACATTTTCCGCCGTCGTTGTTTAGCCGACCGTCTGAAAACAAAACATAGAGTTGGGTTGAGTGAAAACCAATGTTTTAGAACTGAAAGGATCAGCCTTATCCTGTTCGTTTGTCGGCAGCAAATCTCGTCATTTCCAAAGGAGGCGGCGTTATCTACGTTATGCAGTAGAGAACTGCAGAGCTCTCTTCTAAAAACGCATGTAATTCCGGAGCTACTTTAGCCGTTGCATCGTCGTTCTAAGCGGTCTTTCGTCTGCTATTAGCTTAAATGGTGTGCTAGAAGTGGTTTTCAGAAGGCAGAACATTTAAGATCGCATCCAGGCACCGCATTTGTAAAATCCTACTACATATAATCAGCTAATATCCGTTACGGGGAGGGACTAAAGACAAGGGATGCCTACGACAGTGCGGCGAATGCCAGCCGGGCTTCCTTTAAGCTTAACCATGGGCGATTGCTGGCGAACTATATCCTTGGCGGCGGATCGAACAAGTTTGCGAGCATGCGTCGGGGAATGAAAGAGGACCAAGTGCGGAGCGTAGGGTTTCAGAAGACGTGCCTTAGATGTCGCTCAACGTGCGCCAAGATTCAGGCGACGTGCTGAAGACGTCGTCCAACGTGCGCAGGGATTCAGAAGACGGAAATTGGAAGGAATTGCGAGTAAGGGGTAAGGGGTCCAGTAGGAGGAGGACCAGTGAAGAGGTAGTGCAAAGGAGGACCACTGGAAGGGAGGATAAGGGGGACCTGTATTTTCCCTCAATATCCAGTGTGCGTCGGGTTTCTAAAGACCTTTCGACTACTACCGACGCCTAGTCGTCTTCGTCCATTTTCTGTATTTCTGCTCATCTCCGGTCCATCCTGCGTGCCGTGGGTCCACTCCTTGTGGCCGGGAGTGAAATTCGTCTGAATTCAGTCGTGAAACTTGGTGCCACCCCTCCCGGTACGGTGTTGTTTATTCGTTGTGCTGCCGTGAATCGATAGGTCACAGAGTCCGTATCGGCCGGTCGTTCACCCAGCATTCACTCGTCAAGAACTCATTACTCAATTTGAGAATTGAGGAGTTGCTGTCTATTAGTAAAAATCCTGTCTCGCCACCTTCCAACATCTCTCCTCCTGTTACTTCACATAATGCTCTCGACAATGGCTCTCTCATCAGTGATCCCGATTTTAAACGCAGCATCGTTGTAAAAGGAGTTCCTGAATCTCGTTCTCGTAGTGCTTATGATAATATCAACCATGATTGGGACTGCGTGATGTCATTGCTTGACTTTCTCGATATAGCTTGTTTTCCCAAAACCCCCTACCGCATGGGCCGCCTGAAGGCGAATGCCCCTAGGTTGCTTAAAGTAGTTTTACCATTAAGCCAATTCCAAAGGCTGATACTCAAACGTAAATCTCAGTTGAGGTTTTTCCCCCAGAAAGAATGTTCGTCCTTCCTTGCCTCCTGGCGAGAGGAACTTCAATCATGAAAAGCCATTGATGAATAATAGTGCTATGTCTACTCAGACCGCCGTCACTCGTACTGTTGTTGATGAAGTCCGTGTTCAAAGCCAAAGTCCGCTGTTGCCCTCGGGAAACTAGGTGGTTGTAACCGGCGATTTCGCAAACCAAACGTTAGATCAATATGTTATCTGGCTAACATACGGTCTATGTCAAAAAACATAAATGGCCTACTATTTTTGCTGAACAATTCCAATGTCTCTGTGCTTGCTCTAACCGAAACTTGGCTCCAACCCGCTGTTGATACAAGCTCTCTTCTGGGTGACTGGTGCAAAGAGTACGACGTGTTTAGGTGTGATCGTAATTTGAAGAAAGGCGGTGGAGTTGCCATTTTGGCTAGAAGGACTCTTTGCCCACGTGAAATTTTTATGGAATCGGTAACTATGGGCTATGAACTTTTATGTATCGACACAGCAATGGAAGGTGTTACAGTTCGCTGGGTAGTAGTTTATCGCACGCCTGCATGTCTTGCCACCTTTTCTGATCAGTTGTGGAAGGTGCTGGGGGACCTGCTGTCTTGCAACCACCCATGTATAATATGTGGTGATTTCAATTTGCCCGACATTAAATGGAACGAGACCACACTTGCTAGGTGTGATGATCACTCTTCTTCAGCACCAAAGAAGTTTCTCGAGTTAGGTTGCCACTACGGCCTAAAACAATTGGTTAAAGGGCCAACATTAGGTGATAACATCTTAGACTTAGTTCTTACTAATGCTGATCAATTAATTTTCAATGTCGCGAGTGAATGTCCTATTGGCAATAGCGACCATGGGTCAGTGAAATTCGAAACACTTCTTAAGCTGCCGACAGAACAAACGGTTATTTACAAAAGGAATTTTAAGCTTGCCGACTACGATGGGATTCGAGCGTATCTGAGCAATGTCGACTGGTTTGGGTCTCTATCAATGTCAGATAGTATCAGCGACAAATATGAGCTTTTTCTGGCCATCTTACAGCATAGTATTGAACTTTTTGTACCCTATGTTGGAGTTCCGCTCGGAAAAACAAGGTTTCCCGGCTACCTAGTATCCTTGCACAAGAGGAAGTCACTCGCATGGGCTGCTGCAAATGCAAATGATGACAGCGAACGGTCCGAGCACTGGGCCAAGTTTAGAGAGATTAACAAAAAATTCGAAGACAAGCTAAGAAAGTATAACGCCTTCATCGAAAAGAAGGTGGTAGAAAGCGGGAATAAAAGAAAATTTTTTTAAATATCTAAGCGGTAGGATACAACTCAAATCGAGACTAGGAGTCCTTAGTGGACCTAGAAGTTACATAGCAAGAAGTGACCAGGAAAAAGCCGAGCTATTAGCCGACACATTTGAGCAAGTTTTTTCTATCCCAAAGGATGAATGTTGTCTCCAAAGACAACAGCGCTTTCCGGTTATGAATGATTCCTTCTGGTGTAGAAGAGAAGACATCCTTGAATTACTTTCCAAATGGCCAAAGTCATCATCTCTTACACCTGATCATATCCCGCTGTCATTCTTTCAAGCCGTTGCGGAAGTGATAGCAACACCCCTCGAATTCATCTTTAACCTTAGTTTTATGCATGCCAAAGTGCCGCGAAGATGGAAAATGTCATATGTTACCCCGTTGCCAAAGAAACCGCCATACGACTGTCCGAAAAACTTTCGGCCAGTGAGCATAACTTCTATCCTGGCCAGACTGTTTGAGAAGCTTTTGAAGAAAAAGATCGTCAACCATCTAAGCGATAACTGCATAATCTCAACAAACCAACACAGTTTCCAGAAAGGAAAGTCAACTATCACTGCCATGCTGCAATGTATCAATGACTGGACTTCCTCTGTAGATAAAGGTAGCGCTGTAGATGTAGTGTATTTTGACTTCGCAAAAGCTTTCGACCGTGTCAGTCATAAACTACTTCTAAGCAGAATGTATGAGGTTGGGATTCACCCAAGGATCATAGCCTGGATTGCAGACTTCATTGATGATCGAACCTTTCAGGTAAGGGTTAATTCTTGCTATTCGCGTCCAAGATCAGCACTGTCTGGGGTGCCCCAAGGATGCGTGCTGTCGCCGGTATTGTTTAACATTTTCACTTACGATCTCCCTAAATTAGCATGCGAGACGGGAGTGAAATGCTGTGCATTTGCTGATGACTTAAAGCTTTACCATGTCATATCTGACTCGACTTCTCGGGAGGCACTCCAAAATAGAATAGACGCGGTAGTTTTGTGGTCTGGAAGATGGGGATTGCCTCTGTCCGAAGAAAAATCCCATGTTCTGCTTTTAGGACCACGAAATGCTCGTTTTTCTTACAATATCGGAGGCGCAATAGTTAATTCAGCAACCAGCGTCAGAGATCTTGGGTTTATAGTGAGCGAGGATCTGAGTTTTGATAGCCACTGTAAATATATTGCCACCAAAGCAACCCGATTGATATATAACATCTTCAGAGCTCTATCGACTCGCAAACATGAAGTACTTTTGCAAGCGTATAAAACCTACGTCCGCCCAGTCCTGGAATATGGTATTCTGTCCCTTCAAGAAAAAATCGATTTCGAAGTTAGAAAACGTTCAAAACAGTGTTACGAGGAAACTGATGATTAGATCTCTAGGGTTTACATAAGACCTTATCCCAGATGGTGCGACGAGAAATATCAATTTTGGACTCCAATCCTTAGCCAAGAGAAGAGTGAGGAATGACCTTTTAATATTATATAAAATCATATACTGCCCGACAGAATGTAAAGTCAACGAGCTATTTAACTTAAAACCATCACGCACGCGAGGGGGAGCTTTGAAAGTATTTCTACCAAAGGCCAAGAGAAACGTAAGAAAATTCTTTTTCGTAAACAGAGCAGGCACAGAATTTGGTAAATTCAGCAGGAAGCAGCAGGTTGCATTATGCTTTCGCACATTCAAGAAGCAGGTGGATAACTATCTGAAAGATTAAATAACAAATAATTGATGTCAGTTCCAGTCTTACGGCCACCTATTTGCCCATTTCTTTTGTCGTTTTTGTTGTTATTTTCGATTTTAGTATTACTTCGAATACCTTTTGAGTTGATGTGTTGTGTTATGTGTTCGCTACTCAAGCATTTTTTTCTACATGGTCACCCATGTAATAAACATACATACATATAATCGGCTAATATCCGTCACGGGGAGGGACTGAAGACAAGGGATGCCTACGACAGTGCGGCGAATGCCAGCCGGGCTTCCTTTAAGCTTAACCATGGGCGACTGCTGGCGAACTATATCCTTGGCGGCGGATCGTACAAGTTTGCGAGCATGCGTCGGGGAATGAAAGAGGACCAAGTGCGGAGCGTAGGGTTTCAGAAGACGTGCCTTAGATGTCGCTCAACGTGCGTCAAGATTCAGACGACGTGCTGAAGACGTCGTCCAACGTGCGCAGGGATTCAGAAGACGTGCCGCAGACGTCCAACTTGCCTAGGAATTGCGAGTAAGGGGTAAGGGGTTCAGTAGGAGGAGGACCAGTGAAGAGGTAATGCAAAGGAGGACCACTGGAAGGGAGGATAAAGGGGACCTGTATTTTCCCTCAATATGCAGTGTGCGTCGGGTTTCTAAAGACGAGTCACAGAAGCCGTGGCGTGTGTGCCGGGTGCAGAAGCGTCAGAGACGTCGTGACAACGTTGTGACACGTGAGTCAGAACTCAGTTTCACACATGTGCGTGCTTGACTCTCACTCCGTTTCAGCACATAGGTAGGGAAGTATTAGCGGGGAGGGGAGGCGGGGAAGTAGGGAGTGTTACTATGGGAATCGGTGGAGTACTATTTGCCGTGGACAGTAAAAGGTGTCGACCTGTCGACCAATTCCGATTAATTTTAATTATTTTTCTGCAGATTCAGCACTTCGGATTGGAACTCTCACGACCTCTTTCTCGCCAGCTAGAGAACGGGCACATCGGAGAATAAATCGCGTACATACGATATAGGGTGGAGGGGGTTCATAGGAGCAATGAAGATTTTATCTACTATATCCCGTTCCACTAATCTATATAGTAAAACCAGTTTTTTTACTTAAGAAAAGTAAGAAGGTCTGAAGGAAAATGACGGAAGATTGGGGTTGTTCTATTCTCGGGGTTTGGGGGCGAAGCCCTCAACCAGACGTTTGGCGGCCGCTAGGCCAACTACCGATATGTTCTGAATTCCTGCACAGCAGCTGACGAGGTTCTCAAGCTGAGGCACTTTTATCGACGAACTTTATCCACAATTTCTTATCGAAACTGTAGACTAAAGATGGCTGGTAATAGATACTTTATTGCAGACTACTCGACACTGCTCCGATTAAAAGGGCTTACGTGGGCTTCCTAACTATTTCGTGCAGTCTGCGAGACAGAGTGAATGAATTCCATTGACACAACGTCAAAGTATCGTTGACCTCTTTTTGTGGAACAGTAGAAAGTTATGATTAATTAGAGTTATTTGCAGTGATTATTTAAACATACTTTCTCACATATTTAATTCTGTTTTTCAGCAATTGTTCATGCAAAATTGATGTGGTTATTTTAATAAATCACTTATTATTTACGTGTATTTTTAATATATTGCTAAAGAGTTAAATAAAGGATAAATGACGCAGAACGGCGGTAATCATTTCCTTTGTGGGCTGCGCCACGTTTTCTGTCTTTTTGCTGAATGTCGTGGAAGCAATTTAAATGCGTATTCGGCCTATACAATGACCAGCGTTAGCCAGCCAATTAAGAAATCAGTGTTTTAGAATTTTCTTGATGGCCTGACTAACTAAGGCGAAACCCAAACCAAGAACCTTGACTGAAGCCACATCTCTTCTGCTACCTCGCGCAAGTGAACCACACAGCTTTGTTGACTTCATTTTAATTTTTTTCGTGTCACTCCAGTTTGTTTCGGAAAAGCAAGCAAAAAATGAATTATTGAATTGAATTTTAAAAAAATATACAAGATCCACAGCAACGAAATGTTCACTCCTAACTCTATTCTATTTCATAGCTTTCTTGTCTTCTACATATATGCATCTTCCATACTCTCTCCAGCCGGATTCTACGACTAGTCCTTCAAAAGCGGCAGAGAGATAAGACCAAGCGGTAGCAGGGACCGAAAATGCAGCCGACGAGAGATCGTGTAACAGTGAAGTGAGCTGATTAAAGCGCAACGTGCTAATACGCACATAATCGTGCTCACACTGACGAGTGATCTTGCCACTTACGTCCCCTTGCGGCTAATAGAGGTCGGAGAAACATTTACGACTGAACGATGGAAGGACTGACAGCTGTTGGTGTTTTTCCTCAGTCGACAGTTAAGATGATGATACTTCCCTAACGCTATTATAATCCTGCTAAAGAAAGTATCACGAGGGCTGATTAAACTGAACACTCTGCAGAGTTCTTGAACGTGTCGAGAATGAGCAATTATGGTTAGTATACACTCAAATTCTACAATTTTCGCTGACCGAAAAGGGTGAAGGTCGGCGGTGATCAATCCGTCTGAGGGATAGAGTACGCATCCCATTTCAACGAGACATCGCGGAGGCAATTGGAAAGCTTTTTGGGATACGTAACGGCGTGAGGTGGCTAGTCGAGGGACAAGTCAGTGCTTGATCCTTACCTGTCTCCTAGTCTGCAATTAACTCGTCGACCACATAGGAAGTGAAGGCTTGATTGGACTAGACGGGACTGAGTTTCGAATCGATTCGAGGTCTACGCGAGTCAGCTGCGCTCTACGCGACTTTCATCCTTTTTAGCGTCATGTACAAAATCCAATGCGTCACCACTGTTGGGCAATCTGGAGCAACCACGAAGTATCCAATGTTGGCGGCATCGAAAAAAGTACGAAAATGGCGCAATTCGTCGATTGGAAATTCGTAGTGTAGCTGGTGCCTCCTACCAATATACAATTGGGCATAGGTCCCAACCCACGCCGATCTACCTGCTGCTACGGAACGGAGCGCTAGTATGGCAAGTAAGTAACATATCGGAGCAGATCTACCTGAACGTATGCCAAGTGAAGTGAACGGTGGATGCAGTGGAAGGGACGCACGTTTTGCGCTGCGGCTAGGAATAGCTCTGAAAGCTATTTCCTATCAAAGAATACAAGGCTGTTTACGGTGCCTGTCAGGTGACTGTGTATTTATAATTTCAGACAATTAAATGAAATAAGAGTAACACTACACATTGCTAAATGTTGCTGCAAGTCATGGTGTTGGCGAAGATTGGTACCGTATTAAATGAGTCACAACCATTTGCTTACGAACCGTGCATTGATATTCCAAAACTGACAAATATCAGAAGCAGGTTGTTGAGGATTAGCATATGCCATCGAGGATTCTACACGACTTTTGCATTCATGCGCAAACTCCAAAAACTTTCACAGATCTATGTAAATGTTAAAGAGCATCGGGAGAGCTCCATCTACAACTTTTATTTTTCCCATTTCGTGGTTATTTTGAGTACGTCGTTTGGACAGCCGCCCCCGCACCGGCTTCCTGTTCCTGAAAACGTTCGACTGTAGTTAACCTTGCGGCGTGTCCGGGTCTTTCTGTCTCACCTCTACCTAGGCTCTTAATAAGATTCTTGATCTATACACTTATTGTTGGCTAAAATTTCGCCTGAACAGCTTTCCGTAGTCCTCAACAAACAAAGCAAAAGTTGTGCGGAGACAAACCTGACTCATTCTGGAATTCTAATTCGAAAGAGGCTAGATTCCACCCATTCTTTCGTGAACTACAATGAAGCCTCGAAAAAGGTAACCAAGCCCAAACGGCAACTAATAAGAAATATGTAGGAGCTCCATGAAGATGGTAGCAGTAAAACACTTTTAAATAAGCTGTAGATTCCTTCCATGCAAAGCCGTCTCGTCTCAACGAAAAGGAGGTCTGCCACGAATATGTCTAGTTCTTTCGCTGCATTCGTCTGCAGACAGTCATAAATTTCACACTAGAATAGGAGAATTCGGCTTGATGGCTGAACCAGAAGAAAGCTTAGGACGAGTACCTAAAGGTGGTTATTCTTCTCTTGCACTTGAACGTGTTACTCACGCTCAAATGAAGGGTGCTTCGTTCTTGTGATCCGTCGTTCTTGGACCCAGCACGTGTTTTGCTGCGATGCCGTCTTCGGCGTGTAACGCAACAGGTAACCATGGGGCTCTAGGACAGGAGCACCGCCTCGTGAGCGCACGATCCAGGCAGGCACTCTCCCAGCCCCGTGCTTACGAGAGTTTCCCGTAGTTATGTGGGGGGGGGGCATTTGCTTGACTCGTGAGTTGTGTATATAGTACACCTTTGGCCCCCACACCTCAACGTTGTTAGTCAACTGGTACATCATATTCTGTGTCGCGTGGAAGGTTCGAGAAGAGACTGGTGGAATCCAAAATACGTTTGTTTACCGCAAACAATACGAAAATAAAGGAAAAACGCAAAGCCATGCGGGGGAGTCAAGCGGTTAAAGGCCATCTCTGACCGACCCAACGTGGCGTGGTTGGGTCGGTGAACGATGGTACTAAATAGGTAAGAACGTTAAAGGCATAGGGTACATGGGTAAAACAACTGTTGATGCTCATCTGGTAATCGCTGAAAAAACCAAATTTTATTATCACATCTAATTATAGACATAGAACTTTGTCATGATCGAAATTAAGAATAATTGAGCATCCTTAACGTTTAAGTAATCAACAGCAGCGCTGTTGACGCCAAAGGCACCAGAGTTCTCGCGAACGCGAATTTCTGCTTAAAGCTTCTGCAGACAGAAGGCCTCTCTTGGACTGACGGTTCACTAAGACTGGCTGTAGGTATCTACTTCTTGAGATAAAGGGCAATATCGTTCAGACTTAGCCGGAGTGTTCTCTTGGTAACAGTGACTACGTCAGCCCATTGGAATGGTTCTTCTGCAGACCAGCGTCGGATTACGGCCGCTTCGCTACTAATTCCGGTAGCAGTCGACCAGAACGCGGCGCTGGTGGAATTCTCAGATCACAGCATAAGGGAGCTATGCAGCTGTACGATAGGAACATTCGTCGGTCATTATCCGCACTCGAATAATGTCTGTTTGGCACAGTAAAGTAACAGTAACAAATGCTCGAAGATGAGCACCTAGCAGTCAGTCGAACAGATTAGCGCCTAATCATCCTGTTGACCATCTCCAAATCACAGCACAATTAATCACAGATAACGTCTGCATCAGCGGGATCCGATTGCACAAATGAAAAGCAACACAACTACGGCAGGATTTGAAGAGGAAGGAAAGACGTACGGAACTTGGAAAACGCTCAATAAATACAGCCATGAGGAGGGGAAAGTGAATGAGGAAAGTGAACGAGTGAGATGAACATTGAGAAATCTGGCAGACTAAGATCCGGCGCTGCTTCATAGAGGCCGGCGAATTCTGAATCCTACTGTAGCTCTCACCGAGCTACCTCACTCTACAGCATATTGACGCCTGATAGCCACGACAGAGCGAAATCGATGACGTAGAGAGCCGTGTTGATGAAGCACAGAATCTGAAAATTTCGCTTCAGTGAGCATCTTTCTCATCGTAATCAGTAATCACAACTTCACATTCAGATTCCGTCATCTCCCATGTTTAGAACTTCAATTGTAATTTGATGGCGAACTCTGATGGCGTAAAAAAGTGTTGAGCTCGAGTTACGAAAGCGCACTCTAGGAATCTGACATTTCAATTTCAACGAAGGTGAGGCACAGCAAAGGTAGGAGGAGGTTCGGCATGGCTTGACGAGGTTCCACTGTTCCCCGTGAAAGTGCTGACATGGATGGTTTTTAACAATCACTGAGACGAGCAGTTCAGGAAAAGTAGGAAATGAGAGACTTTTTCCTTTAGCGGGCAACTAGAAATATGAGATAAGGACAAAGGATAAAGCACGGCGTTACTCAATCCCTTCTGGGATGCGTCATGCATTCTACTTCTACAGGATGTCGTGAAGGCGATTTTAATGCGTATTTGGCCATGAATGACCTGCGGTAGCCAACCGATGAACAAGTCAGTTATTTATCCTTCCCAGACAAGTTTCGTACCAACGAACAGACCACGGAGGAATGGTCTGTTCGTTGCTTGGTTAGCCCGGAGCGAATCCGAACCGAAAACCTAGTATCGGGCGCGCGCTGTGCGAGCCCAGAAGATTTATATATGAAATAACTATAACGTATGAGTTCAAATGAACTCTATTATTTTTAGATGCATAATAGGATAGATGAGCCAGTTTCGTTCTATTATAGAATTGGTTCTCGCTATTTACTAGTATTCGTTAGTATGTCTCATATGAGACAGGCGCGTACACTGACACATATGAGGCATTCTAACGAGTACTAAAACAGGTTAGCTAAGGCACGTGATAGTGCAGTCGGAGGATGCGCCGCCAGCTGTCGCGCATACATGGTTCCAAGTTCTTGGTTTGGGTTCCCCGCCGAGGCCAACCAAGCCTTCCGTCCCTCCGCGGTCGGTTAATTGGTACCAGACTTGTCTGGGAAGGATAAAGCGCCGACTTGTTCATCGGCTGGCCATCGCAGGTCATTGTATGGCAAAAAAAAAAGCATACAAGATGGTTCCATGACATCCGTGGAAGTAGAATGTGCGGCGCAACTTCAAGGAAATGATTAACGCCGTCGCTTATCCTTTTACCCTTATGCCCTTTATAGATAGACAAAACATTCTACCAATGCCAATGTTTGGATGGTTCACAGCGTTAAATGTAATTCAATTCTCGTAACTGGTGGAGGAGTCGGAGGAGGAGGCAGTCTTTCCGTGCGCCCCGAATCAAGCTTCATAAGGTAAAGATAAAGCTTCAGATCCATTCAGACACGATTTTTCTAGTCCTGATTTCAATGGAGTTCCTTTTTACACTAGTGAGCTTGAATGACCTAAAATAAAATATCCTACGAGTAGAATTTTCAAAAGTCACACATTAGTAGAGCGACTTTTTACACCAGTTCTGATTTGGAAAATCTTCTTAGCGACAGCTTTTCGTTGATGATTGAGCGAGATTACCGTAGCGATGATCCATTCGGCTCGGTGACAGACTAGATTTATTCGAGGTCCACTGGGCGGATAGCAGGCTGCATAGTACGCCTCTAGACATGAAGCGAGCAAATAGGCCAGAATCGCGATTAACGTCACGTGAGCGTCCTGGAAATGAACAGATGACCAAGCGAAGGAGTTTTAAAAAACTGGAAAAATGCATTGTGATTGAAACGGAAAATATTCAGACAACAGATCTGATGGATTCTGTATGTAGGATGGAGAGACTGACCACTTTCCGCCACATGTGGACCGAATTCGCCAGAAAGCTCGACAGCAGCAGAACCGCTGTGAATATCGCCCACGTCGCCACGATGCCAACGACAGCGCCTTGAAAACACAAGGAAGTGCAGTCTCTGTTTGGTTGCTTTGAGGATGCAGGAAATAGGCAAAATTTTGGGGTCTGCTATTTTTAGTAGCAAATCAATTGCTGTTACCTTGCCACTCGGTGTTGGTCCGTATGACGAAATCGTGGAAGCTGCTGCCTCGCATTGGACCCAGCACTAATCCCAGAATCGCGGCACCGAGAATCTGCAAAGAATGCATTTCCGAAGCACATGTGGAGATGAACTTCGTGGTCGGCAACGAACCAGCTGAGCGGTTTTCACCGCGATTCGGGCGAACAGCGGGTATTTCTTGGTGTCGAGCTTCTTCTCGGTTCGCAGCATCGTCGAAGGCGGGTATGTCGTGTAGGAAGGGGCGTAGAAAGGTCGTAACCGTCGGAGCGTGGTCGGGACCTGGAACCTTCACTTAGATGTCGAGAGTGGCTTGGTAAGAAGCCTTCAAAAGCACCTCATTGGCGTATTGACGATGATACTGTGGGCTGTAGTCGTACGGTGCGCCTCCGAAGTCTGTTTCCTAAAAACCAAGTTTTTCTGGTAGCTTCATATTGAACATCGAGGTCAGTAGAATTACTGAGTCCAATAAAATCGCTGTCACCAGGAAAAATTCGTTTATAGTCTAAACCGAAGCATCTAATAAAATGGATCTATAGAACTCCACCGGATTGTTTTCAGATCATTTTCGAAGACAGTTAGAAATTTGTTCTTTGAAAATTGGTACTAAACAGGGAGATTCAGAAAAAAAGGAGATTGAACAGCAAGAAACTACAGAAATAATAAAGACTGAGTTTAAAGATGAGACGCAGGCTTTGTTAAGGTTAGAAAGGCCACGTAGGGACATACAATCTTTATTAGTATGTAATAACGAGAAACTGAGTACATCCTCCATGTAAGGATACAAAATCTCTCATGGATTAAAACAGCGATAGAATGCGCAAATCTAAGAAGTCTAGCTATTGAAATTCACCCTTTCAGTCCTCCCTACCATCGACCAAGAAATCCCTACTTGGCCATTTCTACAGTGGAAGTAACCTCATCATTTCAACCGCAAATATTGCCTTCTCCGTTGTCCTCAAGTTCTCCACAGGGTCGGACCACCGCCTGGTTCGCGCGAGGTTTCGGTTTTCTTTTCAAGAAGGGAAAGCCGCAAAATTCAAGAAGAGGAGTCCCAGAACGGCCATCAACTGGGGCGTTTACACCTCTTTGGGAAAGTACCTTCGTACACAACATCGATGAGAAGTAGGACCAATGTTTTAACACATTTGCTTAAGACTGCAGCGGATGGTAGAGAGGCTATATGTTGTGTTACAGGATGTTTTGTTGCGATCAGAACATCCTGTGACACACCTTGCGCCAGGCGGGACTCGAACCCGCATCTTCTGCTTTCCGGGCAGCGATGTTCGCCTTACACCACCGGCGCTGTTTGACCGCTTCGAGCATTCTCTCCAAGGCATTCAGTTTGAAAACCACCAAGAGGCGCGTGTCTCTGGCAGCTCTCGCGCCTATACGCCTACGTGGAGCAGCGCGAGCGTCGGGTAACTATCAACTGACGTCCGAGTTTGCGAAGCTATGCAGAGCGGCGATAAAGGAAGATCTCAAGGAGAGAAGGGCGTAAGTGCTGGCTGAATCTGCAGAGGCAGGATTGAACATCCGGGATGCCTACCGAAACGTCGCCAACTTCAAGACCAAGTAGACTGCTCCTCGACGAACTGATAGAACCTCACTTCTTTCAGAGGAGAAATGGAGAGCGTCATCGACAATTTCTAATCCGATGCTCTGTTCGATATCTATATGACCACCTGAACCCATACCATCTTCCGTAGGATGAACTCGTCGTGCTCGCTATCCTCCGTTGCAAGATCCGTAACGCCATCTCGTAGGAATCCTACAGCACCGAGTCAGGGCCAAACATCTGAACAACCTTCCACCAGTGCTTATCAACACGCTGGGGGACTCACACATGCCTGTAGTTATCCGACGTAAACGACTGAAAATTTTCAAAGCGGATATCGTAATCCAATTAATTTTCTTTGAGCCTCAATGGGCTACTCTGCTCATATGGTAGTGGTGGCAGTAGCTCTTGCAAGCTGTTATAACAATGTCTTATTGCGATCACAACTCTTGAGACAAGCGGTACTCTAACTCACAACCTCACTGCCAGCCACCTGAGGCTTAGAAAAATTTAATAGAAGCGTTTCTATCAAGACCTTAAGCTTAACTGGTTACAGGCTGACATCAGCGGCCGGCTCGTCCCTGTATACGAGTGAGTGCTGATGGCTCCCACAAGATCACAATGCTGCGCCCAAACCGCGCCGGTGGTGTTACGGTGCAGAGCATTCTTGCCCCGTTAGCAGGTGGTGCTCGTTCGAGCCACGCCTGACACTGGAGTTTTAATCGCGACAAAACGTCGTTATGAGGAACGTCGTGATATTATCTCGACCATATAATACGCACCCTAAATGTGCACTCTAGACAAAATACAGGCGGGTTCTTCAAGCTCTGGAGTATTGGTGCCAATTACCCCTTCCTGGCAACCTTTGTTATGATTTTACTTTGGCTTTGAGCTTTTCTTAGACTTTTTTTCATACTTTCACAACTAGAGTTATTACCACATTTATACGGCTCTACTCAGTTATAATTAACACATTGAACTTTAATTCATCGGGTGTATCTTTTTAGGAAGAACTGTCAGGAAAAGGAAAACTCTGCATCACCTGGGATTAGAACCACGGACCTCCACCCTTCAAAACTACCAATTTCTATCGTCTCTATCTGTCGCTATCACTGCTTGGCCCTAGTGGGCCCACTCTGTGCATTGGCAGGCCGAGTGAGAAGAATTCATGGTTTCGTTATTGCAAGCCCTTGTATTATAGATTTAGAACACAAACCCAGAATATTCGTTCCACACTGCATCCCATGATGCTCATCTAATCTCGAAGTGCCGCTGCGTCATGCAGTGTTTTCTTTGTCAGATTGGAAAGAGACAGGAATAACGATCGATGAATGGAAATTGACGGCATCGTGCTCATAACACCAACCCAAGCGGATCGAGGGCTGGACGACTGCGATCAGGTAGGAATCGTTAAAAAGTGCATCGTGTGGCAACTTTAGACTGCAGCGGAATCTTACGATAGCGATATTCATGAGGAACGGACTAGACTCGGATATCTTCTTCCAGTTAGCAGAAAGAACTACCTCCAAATGCTCCAGACAAGTTTCCAATGTCCCATTCGCGCTCAACGAAGCGAACATCTCCGAATGCTCCAGCTATGTGTATCTGGGTCGCGAATGCAGCATGGCCAATGACCTAGCGCCAGAGGTGGGCAGGAGGAAACGAGCGGATTGGAGAGCAAAGGGCATCGAAAAAGTCGTGAAGAATGCGAAGAACGTCCGGCTCCGTGCCCACTTATTCGACTCCAATACGCTTCCTGCTCTGACGTACGCCTCAGAGACCTGTGTTCTACGAAAGCAGGACAGCCGGTCTGCACCGCGCAGCGAGGAAACCGAGAGGACGCTCGGAATAACGTGATTCAACTGAGAGAACGCCTTCGGAGTTCCGAGCTTCGTCGACGTTTGAAGATCAGAGACGCTGTTGCATGGGCCAAGTCGTAGAAAATTAGGTGGGCCGGCCACGCAATGCGCTTCGCAGACACTTGCCGTTACCGACCACTGGACTCCGCGAGATGTCAGAAGAACAGCAGGACGCCACCAGCAGTTAGACTTCTTCTTGAAAAGTTTGAGCCTGAAGGAAGACGCTGTGCCAGTACCTCAAGTGAGTAATATCGGGAATGGCTCGCGATAGGCCTATGTCATACCATCGCTCACCCCGAGCGAAACCTTATGATAGGCTCCCATATCGACTCATCGCTTCGCGCGATCGATATGGGAGCTTATCATTAGGCTTCGCTCGGGGTGAGCGGAGGTATGACATAGGCCTTATACATGTATGGATGCGTTGCTGGCGTCCGCTCGAGCGATTCTATGAGTGCTGCATGAAACGGCAGTTGATACAAGCGGCCGAAAGAATACCCGAATCCAGAGGAATGTGAAGGGAAACTCTAACAGCTTCTGGGCGGTTTTTGCAAATCGTCAATTCCACAAAGAAATTGCATAGAAAAATTCCCGGTTTCAGACATAATTCTTTTTGCATCCAGAAAGCCAGCTACAGTCAAGCGTAAATAACCCATGCGAAGTTGCTGAAAATCATCCGCAAATCGAACAGTGTGCTGGGACAGCTGTGTTGAACGCCATCAATGATTAGTAGTCTCCGAAATTCCAGAGGTGCTCATCAAAATGCTGCGAAAAACTTTGCTATAGGCAGTTTTCTAATTGCGTCCGACCATTTAGCGTTGAAAGATTTACCCCAAGATGGTTGTCGAATGTGTAAAGTCATGGACTACGTTTTCATGAAGCACCTTCAAACTTCTGCTCGTCATAATCAAATGAGCGACCTTGAAGTATTGTCACCACAAGACTGGCACCGCGTATGTTGAACAGAGAATATCTCATGTCATGCTGTTCAAACCTCTCACGGCTCATTCCGATATCACGGGTGAGCGCTGATAGATAGTTTCTAGCCAGAAAGATACCGTGGATGTTCCGTTTGATCAAACAGTGCTGGTGGTGGTGTAAGGCGTAGCACCACTGCACGGAAAGAAGAGGGTGCATGTTCGAGTTCCGTGTCGCGGAAGGCTTTTGCTTGCAACTAAACATTCTTCTAACAGCTGTTTTACCCTTTGCAGCAGCTTGAATCTGCCTTTGATAACAACAACACCACACAAAATAGGCGCTCCTTGTTCTGACAAAGGCCTAAGATGTCCTTGGAGATCCAAGTTCCGATCTCGCCCATGCGTCGACTTTACCAATAATCTGTTTCGTGGAAGCTTTCAGAAATAGATTTGACAAATGTGGAAAAAGCCTAGGATCGCCTTGAGGATCAGCGATGTTATCAATCGACTTGGCATCTGTGTTGTGATAGAAACGATATGTTCTTTACGTTTAAAAATAATTGCCTCGTAAATTGAAAACGGATTTTCCGTTGTCAATATACGAAGCAAAATCGTTATAGTGCTCTAATAGCCCATAATCTGGCCCCTTATGCTTAAATATTAAATTATAAAATAAAATAAATAATAGTAATTGGTGCCAGTCGCTTCACCATATCCTACGTCTTGTGGAATGATTAGTTTTCGAGAAGATCTACCTTATGGAACAGTTGCAAAAAGTCTAAGAACAGAAGGTGTTGTGACAAAAAAACCTGCAAGGTGATATATGGAAAGCTGAACATTAGAAAGGACATGAGGCTACGGAGTTCCACGTGAGAAAAGATCACAAGTGAAAATGAGCAGCGAACAAGAAAAAGCTGCTCGAATAGGGTTAAACCCCGGCGCTCGTAATTTTTGAACAAGTTGTTTCCTTAACTCGAGGTTGCCCGTTACAACAGACACGATGGAGTTGATAATGCGAAAATGCTGTGCTCTATGGTGCCCAGCGATCAGCACACCCTTTACTCAAATTGCTATGATAGCTTGGCTGCGAATTCAACCACTCTGTCATGAGACAATACTTCCCTTGGGGGAGGTGATTACCTGCAATTCCCTTCTACTCACAATTCTAACGGGAACCGTAGAGCACTTCTTCATTTTCGCATTATCAACCCCATCATGTCTATTATGAAGTTGAAATGATACCTGGTACTGCGCTACTCGATACGAGTAGGGATCTCGACTTCTCCTATAGGCGGATGACGGCTTCTTTGTGGGGCCCGAGATTGCCTGAAATTTAAAAGCATTAAGGAAGGAGAACTCATTCTGTTCAAGGCAGATATTGCAGAAAGATTTAACATCTATTCTATTTTGCAAATGCATTCGATTTTCTCTGCTCTCTCTTTTTAGTGGAATGAGTCGACCAAATATTTAGGAGGCTTCGCTACTCAGCGAAAAAAGCGTACTACTGCAATGACGTACAGCATGATGCGCAAGGCGCTAGATGATCCATCCTGGCAAACACTGCTTCGTAGGTTCACTGCGAGAATGGATTACAATGAACAAGCAACACCTTCCAGAGAAATAGCGACAGATGGACGAAGACACTGAGGAGACCAGGGTAAAAAGTTCGGTGGCGGTGGCTGATCTTCCTCCAGACAAGGTTAACACGCAGTTAGTTCTCAAACGCCTACATAACCGTATTTGCGAGACTCTCCATTGTGACCACCGGGAAGGAGGTGACTGCATTATATCAGCCGTAGTCTACCTGATTTCTTGACAAGCTTGAGACAAGAATGCATCAGGGAGATTGAACTACCTCTGAATGTGAAGATAAAGGAGCGAACAGGGAAATGAGTAGCGTAGGAGAGCCACTTCTCTACGCCATAGGATCATGAAGATGAGGACTTTGGCATTCAGTCGTCTGAGCATCTCGTGGATGATTGGGCTACTTGAGCAGTCCCACTTAATTTGCGACGACTTCATCACACGACAGTGTCTTTTGATTTTCGAACGCCGCTGAAGCTCGGAGCTACGGAAGCCTTCTCTCACTGGGTGAACCTTGTCATTTCTAGCACCGTATTTTCGATTCCTCGATGTTGTTGGCGCGATCATCCTGCCTTCGTATGGCCCAGACCTCTGAGGCGCATTTTAGCGCAGGAAGAGCAGTGGAGTCGAACAGCCGGACGTTCGTCGTCTTCTTCACGACTTCTTCGACGCTCTTGAAGGCTTCCCAAGCCGCTCGTTTCCTCCTGCTCAGCTACGGCCCTAGGTCGTTGGCTTTATTGACTTCGCGACCCAGGTACATCTGTCTAGAGCATTCGGAGATATTCGTTTCGTTGAGACAAAATGGGCATCAGAAACTTGTCCGTCCCTCATGAACATCGTCTTCGTAAGAGTTAGCTGCAGTCCAACGTTCCCACATACGCGGTCGAAGTCGTCCAGCATTCGCTCCACCTGACTGATGCTCGGTGTTATGAGCACGATGTCGTCAGCGAAGCGAAGATGGTGCAGTTGCGTCCACCTTCACTCCCATGTCTTCCCATTCTAGTTCACGTATAACGTTTTTGAAAGTGACGCTGAAGAGCTTCGGGGATATGGAATCCCCTTGACGAATCCCTCTTTTCACGTCGATGACGTCGTCGTTTAGAATGGTGAGATCTTGGTCGTGAATCCACTGTACAGCTCACAAAGGACTCTGATATACTGACCAGGAAAGGGTCTCAAGCGTAGGTCTGAACGGGGAAAATTGATAGTACTGCGAGAATCTCCACCCTTCATATAGTAGAAAAACATGTTTCGTTTTTGCTGAGTCCTTGAACCCAAGGAGCTACGACCTTCGATATTAGGAGTGCAGTATCGCACCGTCACCCGTACCTACCGTAACCTATCGTAATCCGACGAAATTTGAAAAACCTGTCACTGTAAGAGGTCACTGACTGTCAGATTCATGATCAGCACCCCAAATAACGCCCCTGGGCGAGGTTTGGGCGAAATTTTTTCCTACCTCTCCTCAACCTCTGGAGTCGTGAAGGTGCAATAGTGCCTTAATGTTGATTTAAATCAGTTATTTCCTACACATCTCCTACACATTCATTGCACTCTATGTTGTTGAATAAGGGTTTACTGTTAGCTGTGCTTCACTCGCTTTTCCCAGTTTCTGAATTATACAATGTTTTATGTTTTTCAGCGAATGTTAAACAATGACCTTACAGCAGTTGCGGGTTACAACAGGTGCGGCTGACTAGAGATGTCCAGGTCATAATCACCGGTTTCGCCCAAACTTCTCCCAGGGGTGTTAATTGGGGTGCTGATCACAAATATGACCTTCGTTTTTCCGTATTGCACTGGAGTACGTCAAGTTACAGTAGGTAGAGGTGATTAATGGTAAGGTCATGGTCACCTTTTTGCCCAAACTTCGTGTTGAGCACGAATCTGACCCTTGTTTGACAATTTAGAGTGAAATAAGGGTGTAGTACATGTGCAGGAAGCAAATTGGTAAAGGAGCGGCAGTCATTAAAGAAATTCAAAAATAGCAAAAATGGTGCATAGCACAGAAGTGGAACACCTGATTCAGCACCTGCGACGCAGCCTCTCAACCTGCTGAGGCACCGACTCACTTGTCGCAGAGCCTTTCTGCCACTTCCCATAAGTCCGCGCGCGCGTACGTATGCACGTTTGCACGCGCTGACGGTGCGATACTGTATCCCGCCTTCGGGGGCCCGTAGCTATTTTGGTTCAAGTACTCAGCAAAAACGAAACATGTTCTTCTACTAGATGACGGGTGAAGATTCTCGCAGTACTATCCATTCCCTCCGTTCAGACCTACGCCTAAGACCCTTCGCTGGTGAGTAGGTACACCCAGAGCAGGGCTTCGATGACCGCTTCAGTCGCGAGATAGTCGAACGCCTTCTTCAGGTCAATGAACGTAAGGCACCGCGGCAGCTTGCGCTCTTCTTTGGCGTTGAAGGGAATATTTTGGGAAACGCCCAATTTGCTTGAAGCGTTGGGAAAAAATCCAAGAACGAAATGCAATCGAAGAGCGTCTAGGTCATCGTGCTGTCTTTGCGAAATAGTTCACTTCCGGTTCTACCGCCATTGACCAAGAGTGCTCCCCCAGCAGAACAGACCCGAGTTTTAAAGTCATCTGCTCCCTAGAAGTTCTCTGCTCACCTTAATTTGGCGCTTGTCGTAGTGATCCACGGAAATGCCTCGAGACTTCCGCGATGACGGTGCAGCTGTCCGTACCGTTGGAGGAGCCGCTCGCCCCGGTGTTGTCCTGAAATGTAGCGTTGAGACACTGAAAGGATCTCCGAGCCAACAACGAAATCTCTCGGAACGTGCACAACTCTGCATTCTGCCTCGAAGAGTTCCAAGTTGAAGAATGAAACTTGCCTGGATCTCCTGGGCGGAGACGGTTGAGGCTGCGGATACGGGCGATACGCACCAGACGCGCCCGGATAGGGCCCGTACGCACCAGGATAGGCCTGGCTCGACTGATAGGCATAGTTCCGATACGCCTGGCCGTCGCCGTAGTACGGCGTGTACGTGTAGCCGCCGTAGTACGGGAACTGCTGAGTGTCGCCGTACGTCGCATCTGAAAGAAGGGTTCAGCTGCACCGCTTGAGACCACATTAGCAGCCTGTGAAGGGATGGGGACCGCTCTGACCTATGTATGCGTTCTGCCCGTACGGCTCGTGGATGTAGCCGCCATTGTACGCGCCGGGCATATAGTAGGCGGCGTTGATCGGTTGCGCCGTATACCCACTGAAGGATTCCTGAAAGAAACACGGATGAGGGCGAGAACGTGCTGCACGAGATGGAAGTGCTTGGCGAAGCTGAGACAGAAGGCTAGAATCGTGCTTGTCATGGAGCTGGTAGATGTATGTGTCTTCTGACATCATTTGCTGGCGAATACAGTTATTTTTTATACTCAATGAAAGCATATAGAAAAACGATTTCATTAGCTGTCATCTAAAAAGCTTGTAAATAAGCCACACAACCACTCACGCTTGGATCATTTTATCATTGAAACCTTGCTCTAACTAGCTCTCTAGCAGACAGAGGGCCAGAAGAATGACAATAAGAAACCTGTGCGCCCATATAGTACACTGTTAAAAGGGATAAAGGATAATGAACGGCATCAGTAATCGCCTTCGCGGGAAGCGACACGCTTTTTATTTCTACAAGATTCGGCAAGGCAGTTTGAATGCATATTTGTCCTATACAACGGCCAGCCGATGTTACTAGTCAGTGCTTTCCGAAGTCTGGTGCCAATTCACCGACCCCGGTGGAGTGGAAAGTCTGATTAACGGGAAACTCGAACCAAGAACGTTGGGATGCAAACGGCAGCCAGCCCCTCCTCCGTCTGCGCTACCAAGCGCCAAACATGGCACTATTTGACAATAATGAAAACATATTTAGTCAACAGCTTTGTAATTTCTTTGTTACTGGCGTTTACCCCTAAATGTAAGTGGAATGTATTAGTTACAGCAAGAAGAAAGTTTAGTTCTCCCAAGATCTATAGGATAAGCGGTATGTGCAACAATGATCCACCCATTTACGGGGTACGCCTCGTAGTCCACTTCTATGTATGTGATAACATGAATGCATTCTGGATGCTTATTTGTCATATTCAATAACTTGCGGTGGCCTGTTGATGAATGAATTAGTGTTTGATCCTTCCAAGACAAGTCTTGTACAACTTCACCGACGACGAAAGGCTTATTTGGCATGGGCGGAACCCGAGCGATGAACTTCGATTTGGAGTCCACGCTTCAGACGACGCCTCCTTCGACTGCGCTAACTCTCAATGCACTATTTTCACGTTAAATTGGGGATTTTCGAATCAAGCTGGAACCCTTCTAAGCAATCTTAACGATTTCGAAACAGAACCGAGCATCCTCGATATCGAAACGAGCGTTTTTTGGATCTAACAAGGGGCTATCCTAAAAGGCTTTTTGTTTATGCATTATTTTTACAGTATGAGATTCTCTCAAATTTTACAATTCAGCTGCCCCAATATGTATTTGAAAAACATAATCTTTCATGGAAAACAATACTTTTAAAGCTTGCTCCAGAGTGCGAAAAAGTAAAGCAAATAGGCAATTATTTAGCTTATTGAAATTACATAGAGATTGCGCTATGCACTTATCCAGCTCGTTGCACTTTTCACTCCATTGATTATGTAATTGCTGGTTACTTGAAGCAGAAAAGTGATCATACGTGTGTTTTCTACAATTGCTTTTGTTGTACCGTAGACAAGGGTGCAAGTCCACACGAATCAATCAATTTCAGGTATCAATCAAATAAAATCAGCGACGCTCTGTACGAGTGTATAGTGCAGTCTCTTCATTTACCACTGAAAACTGCTGCCTTCCTGTTCTTCAAAACAGGGTGATACCATTATTTTTCCTTTAGAGTAATTTTCGTAATTTCAAACAGAGTAACACAAAACAGAAAACAGAGTACACTTGCTGTGGCAGGAGAATTTGAAAATTTCAAAGAAATTCACATCTAACTTTTCTTGAAAACAATATTGCTCTAGCCTTCTCAGAATACCATTATAGTAGTTTAATCAAGAAAGCGCTCGTTTTAATTTGGAAGATGTCCGGATTGATTTGAAAATGCCCAGCTTGATTAGAAAAGAGTTCAATCGATTTGAAAGCTGTCCACTTTAACGTGAAGTGGTATATGTGGAGAAGAATATATAAAGGAAAAAGGACGGCGTTATTCAATCCCCTTTGGGATGCGCTACGCATTCTACTTCTGCGGGATGTCGTGGAGGCGATTTGAATGCATATCTGGCCATACAATGACTTGCTGTGGCCAGCTCATGAACAGGTAGCGCCCTATCCTTCCCAGACAAGTCTGGTGCCAATTCTCCGAATCCGGAAGGATGGAAGGCTTAGTTGCCTGGGCGGGGAATCCGAACCAGGAACATGGTATCGGGTGCACACGACTGCCGGCGCCTCCTCCGACTGCGCCACACGCGCTCTAGAGAAGGATATATACGAATGCAAACAAGAAACTGATAAGTTTAAGCTTGAAATCATAACAAAATAAATGAAATATAGTGAAAAACAACAGTTCAATAGCGAAAGATATCCACAGAGGGAAGAGCTTATACAGAAGAGCAAATTTCAGCACAATCATAGCTTCCCTTTCTCTCTTTTCTTCACGATTTTGCCTCAAGGTAGTGTTTTCTTCCTGATCATCAGAATATTTGTAGATTAGGGATGATATATGGTTTTGCGGTGCGTTGAAAATCGCCAACGAACGGCGGATATCGTCAGACAAGACAAGGGGGCGAGGGCGAGGCCAAAGCTTCTGTGAACTACTGTACAGAATAAAAGGATAAAACGAATGATGGTCAGTGTTAATCAGCGCATTAGTGGGATGCGCCATGTGCTCACTTCCCACTGTGTATGGTGATTGCGATCTAGCCATAAGTGTGTTCTTAGCCTATACATATTTCATGGTCAAAGAGAAAACGATTTGATGGGATGTGAACAAACTGCTGTCCTCAGCAAAATCGGGTAGAAAATACGAACTTCTAAAGAGCTACTCATAAGAAAGGAAAGCTCATACGAACAACTGCGATAGAGAAGACCCCCACTGGCGTTGCGTCGAAATGGAACGCCGGAGCTTACGCCGTCAATGTTTGTGCAATAGCCCGGCTCTGTTTATCTATTCACTACGCAACACCATCCGAGACAATAATTGACCGCAGCACGTGCCAAGTGCTCAGCCGAGCGGCTTCAGGACGGGGTGAAGCCCGGCTGCCATGACAAGACGCACTGTAGATCGAGGCACTGCCCTGGGGACCTGGCGGTGGTCGGCCGCGGTTGGGTTGAGTTTGCCTTGGAAGACGTCCTGCATTACCATTTTGCCTTTAACACGCTTCCGTAAACAGGGGGCTTCATTCAGTCCTGCTGCTCATTGCAATTTAAAATGCATTGCAAGGCAAAACGAATAGGGAGACGGCAAATTGGCCACCCAACTGTGGCTATAGGAGTAGTCAACCAACAACTGGCCGCCTGTTTTAGAATTTTTAAATCTTTTTCAAAAAACACTTGAAAACTAAAATTCCGTTGTTCGGATTTCTGTAGGGAATCGGTTTTACCTACAACAGATTATTTTATTTTATCGTAGTCAGGTGGGGGGGGGCACGTAACTAAAAATTATGCAATCAATTGACACAGGATTCGCGGAGCGATTCTGGAGAACAAAGTATGGCCCAAGCTGACAAAATTCACAAAAAAATACAACAAACACGGTTGCAAAGCCATGTGCGCCCCTCATTACGCCGGATCCCGGCTATAACATACCAGGCGGCGGTCAGTTGTGTTTGAATGCGCCTCGCCCGCCGGGACGTCTTTACAAACGCTTCCAATTGCTTGTTTTTTGTTTACTTGTGTGCTTCTTTGTTTGATTTTTGGGCCCTATTATGCTCTCTAGAAACCGCTCCGTAGATCCCAAGTCAATTGGTTGCGTAACTTTTAGTTATGTGCCCCCCCCCCCCAACTAGGATAGGTCTGATTTTTTTACTACGGTTTAGGGCATTTGGAGATAGATGAGAAACAGAATATTTCAGGGTCTCTTAAGAAACGTGAAGCAGGCAAATTCCTCATTTTTTTGGTTCAGCGAGTTTTCATGTCATATCCTAACGAGATAGGTAGCGGAAAAATCCTGTAAGCATTACGCAATGCGCATGCTCGGTGTACTTCAATTTTTACATGATTGCCTGCCTAAACGAGAGTTATTTTTTTAAAAGAAAAAGTTCCCTTGAATTCTTGTTAACAGCCTTGGCAAGAACTCGTATAGTTTGGCTGCCTTTGGTTTTCCACAAAAATCTGAACTTGAACTAGCGCTTCAACCATCAAAAATAAGCTTTCTGACAAAGGTAAGCTCAAAACTTTCGGTGACAGTATGAATTTCCAGATTACAATAAAACTGGTCAATATGTCAATAAGAATGTCGAGGTTTCTTGCTTCCAACAAACTTTGGACGAAAAAAAAACGTGGCCATCCAAATTCTACTTTACTATTTCTACTAAAGCCTTTTTAAACCTAGCTCCCAGTTTTTGCAGCAAAACGGAACTTAGCTCAGTCTGTAACTATAATTCTGGCTGGAGCAAAGTTACTGGAAGAACGTAGTTCAGCAACGCTTGTAGCAAAATTGATGAAGTGGAGTCTCACTGAAAAACACTAAGAAATTCTTTCTGTGCAGATATGTAGGTGGATCAGTTTTATTGAGCGGCGTAATGTTAACGTGACGTGGAAAATGAACTATCCGTCGTTTTCAGATGCCAAAAAACGATTTAGGGTTTAGATTGGTTAGCCAGGTATCACCTTCAGTACCCTGCTTTTCAGATATCGTTCTAGGTTCAAAACGATAGGCTACTCAATGAAATTGATCCACCTACAACTTCGGTAGGTACAGAAGAATTGATACACAAAGAATCATGCCGTGGTCTTGTGAAGAAAGTAATCGGAGATTAGTCCAAGTTAATAGGATTTGCGGAATCAACCAAGGTCATCAATCGCTGGGAAAACACAACACAACCTCAGTGTTTGACTGCTAAAGTTTTAGGTTTTTGCCCTTTAAAATAAGCTGCGAAAACTCACAATAATAAGATGTAACATTGTATAGAAATTCGAACTTTGGCAGCAATTTTTTGAGAAACCATGTGAATGAAAAGAATTGTGTCCAATGTACAATTCTCCGTGATCGACTGACATAAAACCTGTACATTTCGATGGAACAGTTAGTTTAGTAGAATAGTTAGTTAACAATTAGCTTAAAAAAGCCAAATAAAACAAATCTGCGTGATAAAGAATTGAAACGTTTCAAACGTGTTAAGAAACAAGGATTTGAGAAATACTACCACTACATATGTCAGTTAGCTATGATTTGCGCCAGACGTGGTTTTTAGAAGAATCTTTACTTAGCAGTGCCTCACTTTTCGACTTCTCGTCGTCTTCAGAGGACCATTGGATCGACGGGCTGATGTTCAATTCGCCAATGAGGACCAATTGGCCTCTGAAGTCGACGAGAAGTCGAAACGGCAGGCCCTGATAGGTTAAGATTCACCTAAAAACCTCGTATGTCACAAATTATATTTAACTAACACCTTACGATGCCGAGGCTTGAAGAAGAGAAAGGAGACTACCACTATGCCCTAGGTGCCTCTAACGTACAAAGTAGATCTCTTAAAAAGCAGATCAGTGCTCATTTCTCATCGCCCTCAATGGGCATCACTCCTATCAGATCATGCACTTCGATCTGAGAGAACACGCTATGATGAAAGGATGGGCTTGGTCAAGCTCAACAGGTGCAGCGATGTTTCCATCATGACAAATGGGTCCACCGGCAGCTTCATCGATAATCCAGATAGCCTAGTTCACGCTCAAAAGAAGGATAACAGCAGCTGGGAGACCTCTTCGCATCTCAACAGCAAGTGAAAGCCTATGATGGTACTCCAGTTGAACGAGAAGCATTCCGTTTCAACCGCTAACGAAAACAGATCCGAAACTCACTTCTGCGGTCACGGGCGCTCTCTTTTGTACTGATTTTTCGGTTTCTGGGCGAAACATCAGAAAAAATAGCCGCCCTAGCGAGCTTTTTTGGCGTCAGTCCGGTTCGAAGTTCGGCCACGTTCGACGTACGCCCCGGCGCCGGTTAAAAAAGGACTTTGGGGCGAAAGTGAAGCGATGGTCGTGGGATTTCCGTGTGATGTGGATTAAGGGATTCGCCGCGCGTCGATGAGCGAAAGCAAACGACCGAGACAGAAGGGGCTGTCGGCGCTGTCGCGACAATCAGCCGATCAGACGTCATGGTTGTCCGCTGCACCGATGCGTGTTTGGAGTAGCGCATTTCACCTAGGAGTTGTGAGCAGTGCTCAACAAACTCTGTTCCGTATGCGCCATGTATTCAAACTTCCCGAGGCACATAGAATCCGCGTTTGGACTGCGGGCATTCGCTGGCCATTCGATGGTCAACCCAGTGTGTTATGTATCCTTCGCAGACTTGCACGGAATCGATTTTCCAACCCGACAAAGAGTCACAAGGCTCTGCTGGTCTTGGCAAGAAGAGTAATCCAACTGCTTCACTACCCTGATACCTCATATTTTATTCATCATAGGATAGGTCCTCGAAGACGGTTGTTTGAAAGCTTTGAATGCGAAATCATTGCATTTTGAACAAGATTCGGGCACATCTATAGATTATCTTGAAGTCTCTGTACATCTCATTCTACAATTTGTAGAAGTTTTCTCTAGAAAAAACCTCAACAAAAAGCTCTTTCGTTTCGGAAGCGCTTGAGTGCAGAAGATTGGAGGATAATATTAAGCCCGACGGTAATTACATAACAGTCAGTGCACGAAAGGCTTTGACGATGCTGTCTGCTCAAGCGAGTAGAAGGTTTATTATAGGTAATCTGGAATCTTTGATGAGTAATCTGGAATCTCTTGATAATCTGGAATCTCTTGATGACTGGTATTTTGGTGTCGCATTGCTTGATTTACAAAATGGTTGTATTTTCGAGTCACAGGTTGTTTGCTACTGGTTTTTAACGTTGTTCACGCTAGGCTTGTGACCGTGTATTCCTTAAATAAATTAATTAAATAAGTGAATAATAAGCCATGTCACGAAGGAGGGCAGCATTAGAAACACGCCAGCAAATGAGACCATATCGTACGGATGAAGCACTCAGAGAGGGCGTGAGCGGTCGGTACCCTGATTGACTAGTGGATGTTCGGTGCTCCACTTGGTTATGATTGGCTGGCGCACCCCACCTCCCAATGCTGCCCACATTCTAGACATAGACCCATTAACTTTTCTATGTTAGCCAGAACTGCAGATCGGAACAAAAAAGAACCTTAGCTCCAGTCGATGATGATAGGAAGAAAAACCTTGGTTACTACACCTACGTTGTTTGAACTTTCAAATCGAGGTTAAACATTCAGCAGAATTACATTATGATTAGGTGTGGCTACCCGCAGACCTGCCAATCTCGATCCGCCTTCGAAAATTGCGGAAACGAATAGCTTTCCTTTTCGCATGAAAGAACAACATTAGTATTGTATTGACTAGACTAGTCAAGCTTATTATAAGCCAGCAAAAGAACTAAGAGACTGATGACAAAAGGCTCAAGCTATAGCCTGTAGTGCGAAATTAAAAGTAAATTGTGGACAATGAAAGTGAATGATCATGAGTGCAGGAAAAAAGGAGTGTGTGAACCCAAGTGTGTGTGTTTGAGCCGAGAAAAAACGTTTGGATAATGCGTCAAGAAGGCTCCACTCTGTGATCCCATGAACTATAGGCCGGTTAGGATAACTTCAGTTTTTGCAAGAACAATTGAAATTTTTTAAAGAAACGCCTTTTGGAACACATTGAATCAAGCTAATTATTTTCGAAAAACAGGTGTGGGATCCTCAAAGGAAAGTCGGTCGAAAGTGCCCTGCTCAGCTACATAAACAAATGGTCATAGGGTTACGAAGAGAGAAATCGTACCGATTTAGTGTGCTTTGATTGTTAGAAGGTTTTGGTAAAGTGCCGCTAGAAAATTCAGTGGCAAAAATGTGAGTGGTAGGAATACCTCACAGGATCATTAAGTGGACTAGGCAGGCAATAGTACTTATCAGAACAGAATTAAGAACCAGTACTACAGTGAGTTCTCCACTACATTTAGTGGCGTACCCCAAGGTGAAGTGTAGTCCCCGTTGTTCTTTCTGTATACCCGTGAACTGCCTAACACGGTCATTAGCCTGGGAGGGAGTGTCAAATGTAAAACATTCGCTGACGATAGCAAGATATACGAGAGTATGGCAAACCTGGAAAATTCGAATAAATTTCAAACAGCAGTTGATTATATCACTATGTAGTTGCTGGGCAAAGAAATGGGAACTCCCTCTTGCAGCGGAGAAAACTAATTTTATTGCGATTGGACCAAGAAGTCATTCTGATATGCTCACCTACATTATCATCGATCATGACTCACGATTAGAACATAGAACATAGAACATGTTTAGCCTAAAAAAGTGTTGAAAAATCAGTTTAGGACAAAAGGTTACAGAAAAAGTTAAATTTTCAATAATTAGAAAAAGCGATTGCTTCCACGGTTTGCATCGAGTGAAAAGTGCTTCTTTCTCTAAAGAGCGACTCCACAGTTCACTCGTTTCATTCATTCGAAAGAGCTATTACATGTACGTTGAAGCAGGGTATCGTTAGTTCTGCTTAAAAACTAATTTGCTGTACATCTCACAAATGTGCTCTCTGTTAAATAAATATTTTTCTTTGAAGTTAAGTGTTCTTGGCGAATGCTGGACAATAAAAAATTCCTGCTGGAAGTCCACGAAATGTTAAAAAGAATAACGAATGTTCAAAGGAGTTGAAGAAGCTCGGCGTTAGGATACACAATTGCACGAATCTTTCATTCAGAAAACACTGTATACTTCTCGCCAGAGGGACAAATTACGGTATACAGGGTGCCTCAAAAAAAAATGTATACACTGTTTGAAAGGTGATTACTTTGTTCATAGTAAAGGAAGGTACTGAAGAAGTTAAGGGCTCATATGAAAGCTTAAGAAAATAGAAATTTTCCGACTTATTAGTGGCATGGAATGCGCCAGGCACTCGTCTGAAATTTTCCATTTTACACTCGCTTGATTGTGTTTCGCTTGAATGCATGTTATAATTTCTTCACAAAGTGGCCGTTTCGATTAATTTGCGCTTATTTTAGAGTGCAGAGCTTAACAACACATCATAGCTTGCAAAAAATGGAGAGTATTCTAAAAAATAAAGGTACAATGTGAAGGGTTGTAATCTTGCTGCTGGCCAAGTTTTGAGGACGTTCGAGACTCATATGCAAGCGCGGGGTAACGAGAATTCTGTGGCGTGCATACAGTCAAGATTGCGCCATGCTCCTGCCTGAAACCTTGCATTTCAGATTCGATTGATTGTGCGTGGGCTGAATGCTTGTTACAATCTTGTTGCTACTTCGTCACATTAACCTCTGCTGTGCTTCTTTTAACGTTTTGAACTTGATAACCTCGTGAAAGGCACGTTGCATGCGAGTTTATTGATTGCACGATTTAAATGTGAGCAGGAGCCGCATTTTACAAAACGCATTCTGTGGACGACGGGCGCGTGTAGCGCAGTTGGAGGAGGCGCGACTGTCGCGTGCACCCGATACCAGGTTCCTGGTTCGGATTTCTCGCCCAGGCCAACCAAGCCTTCCATCCCTTCGGGGTCGGTGAATTGGTACCAGACTTGTCTGGGAAGGATAAAGCGCTGACTTGTTCATCGGCTGGCCACCGCAAGTCATTGTATGGCCAAATACGCATTCATATCGCCTCCACGACATCCCGTAGAAGCAGAATGCGCTGGCGCATCCCAGGAGGGATTGAGTAACGCCGTCCATTATCCTTATTTATTCTGTGGACGAATAAAGCAACATTTAAGCTGAAGGAAAGGTTGATTGACATAACTGCACCTACTGGACGACGGAAGACGTTAAATAAGCACAGCACAGGCTAATGTGACCAAGTAGCAACAAGATTGTAGCAAGCATTCAGCCCAATCAATCGAGTCTGGAATGCAAGATTTCAGGCAGGAGCATGGCGCAATCTTGACTATTTGCACACTACAGAATTCTCGTTACCCGGCGCTTGCATATGAGTCCCGAACGTCCTCAAAACTTGACTAGCAGCAATGTATGATGTGTAGTTAAGCTCTGCACTCTAAAATAAGCACAAATCAATCGAAACGGCCACTTTGTGAAGAAATTGTAACATGTATTCAAGCGAAACACAATCAAGCGAGTGTAAAATGGAAAATTTCAGACGAGTGCCTGGCGCATTCCATGCCTCTAATATGTCAGAAAATTTCTATTTTCTTAAGCTTTCATAGGAGCCCTTAAGTTCTTCAGTACCTTTAATACGAACAAAGTTATCACCTTTCAAACAGTGTATACATTTTTGAGACACCCTGTATATAACGTATTCACAGTCCTGAGGTCAGATACCCTAGAAGTTTACATCCATGCCTAAAAGACTTATGTGAGGCCAATCATAGAATCGGGACAACGGTTTTGATCCAATCGAAAAGAAAGATATCGATTTTCCAGAAAGCGTTCAGAGCAGCTTCACCGAAAAACAGATGATGTCCTTCAGTGATCTACAGCTTGATTTCTAGCGGGCCTCACAGATCTGCACTCTTTGACCTGTCTTCACTAAAAAGCAGGCGAAAAAGCAGATATCATAACGATGTTGGAAATTCTTGGCAAAGACCTGAGTAATGACCCAGGAGGATTCTTTGACGGGGAGCTGATGAGATCAGTGAGAACAATGCTCAAACTGTGTCTATCTCAGAGCAGATTTTTTAACCTGCGGGACTTTTGCAGAACTCAACTTGCTTCTTGGTAGATAACATATAATAATCTGATACAACCTGGAGTAGAGTTATTGGGTGTTGAATTTTGCAAACATGATTGTAAAAAAATAAAATAGGGAGAAATAAATGAATAAATTTGTCATTAGAATCAGAAATTGAAGGTAAATAAGTGCTGTGAGTAAGCTCACCATATACATATTACTATTAAAGGAAGAGCTGGTGGACAATAAATGGTTATAGCTCAGTAAAGTTCAAGATGTCGTGGGCTCAGCCTTAAACCGATTGGGAGTAGCAGATGAGAAGGCCGAAGACGAGGAGGAGGAGTGACGTGCTGTGAGAGCATACACACACAGCTACGTGACAGCATGTTGAGATCTAGCGCCTAATTAGCGCATGAAGCTGGGGGATTCTGGCGGGAGTGCGACTTGGCGGCTTCTTCCAGAGCCCGGCTGCCACATCGCGCTGCGATCCCCGTAAATCACCGACACTGTCTCGCCTGTCAAACGTGATCAGCGACGGCCGTCGTCGGTGTGAAGCAGCCAGAAGGGCATCGGCATTCCGACGTCTCAGCAGCCACTCTGTTGAGGTGCATGGCGCGTGGAGATCACGACCAACTGGTTGCCAGAAGGGTCCAGACATCGGAGTCCAGCTCCCGTTCACTTCCAAGCGCCTTGTCACGGTTAGAAAAGTGCAGCGCACTTCGAAACTACGGTCAGGATTCCCTAATGTGCAAGAGGGATATCTTTAAATACAAACCAGCGCTCAGTTCTCCCATATTAAGCATCCAAATCAGGTCATCGGACTGCTTCTTGTTCTCACAGTGCATGCACTGTGAGAACAAGAAGCAGTCCGTTTCAACCTCCAATGCAAAATGAATCCAATTCTGTGATCACAGCCTTTTCAGAAGTCTGAATAATCCCAGTGAATCGGAATAAGAAATTACGCTCACATGAAGTGTAGTGTGAGTAAGCGATGAGTTTCACGTGCAATCTTGAGTCGACTTAAGGTCTAGGAAACCTACGTCTCGTCGATGGTGGGCGTTTGGGTTATATAGGGAAAAGCCGATAAATTGCTTCCTTTTGATCTCATAGTTGTCGAGTGCGTGGCAAACCCCACAAAAAGAATGATCAGAGCCGAGCATTATTTCGTTATCCCATGTACTAGTCATGTTTTAAATAAACAAACAAATATGTAAACCAGACTAATATTTTCACCTCCGCGGTCATTAAGCAGTAAGTGCAAATGAACGAAGTATTGGGTGTTTTTTCGTGATATTCGGCTTACAAATTTCATAGATGATGTACAATCATCTGCCACCTATGATTAGTGGTTGAAAAAATATTGAAGGAGGAAATCACGGGAGAATAGAAATGTTGATGGGCGAAAATCTCAAACAATCAGGACAGTTCACAGCAAAGACACGGTCAATGGTGAGCACTCATAACATGCTTCTGACCGACCTTCATGGGATGGGGTTTAGCAGCAACTCATAGAAGTTATTTGGTCCTATGCTGCACTTTTTCGTACGTTTGGGCCGTTTTTGGAACACGTGGTAGACACGAGGTGCCGGGTGTCACGTGAACCCCATTCCAGGTTCCTGCTTCGGATTCCCTCCCAGACCAACCAAGCCTTCCATCTCTTTTGGGTCGGTGAATTGGTAGAAGACTCGTCTGCGTAGGACAAAGCGCTAACTTGTTCATCGGCTTACCACCGCATGACATTGTACGGGCCGTATAAGAGTTCAAGAAACGTCGAATTGCATCCCAAAGGTATTAAATAACGCCGTCCTTTCCCTTTGTTGTTTAATGTTTCTGTTGTAAGCGGTTTTGTAGAGGTTCTGTGAATGTTGTCAGCAAGGAGGAGAATGGACCTCCCACACCAGACTTGGAGCTGCACTAGTTTATTTTGAAGAGCAAGAAAACTAAAACACGTGTATCGATATCGTGGCCTGCCCACTGTAGTTACTATGCCTACTTGAATGGAGGTGCGAAGATCGTTTCTATGAAGAATTCTTCATGTTTTCTCGGAGCCGGATCTGATACGCCTTTCCTTTAGGATATTTTAAGAAGCAGTCTTGGTTATCCAAGAGTACTAGTGAAATTTCGAACTGAAACTAGTGATTCGAGAAGATTTTAACAATTGAGAATCCTTGCTATTTCTAGAGAGAAGAAGTTTCTTGGCTGAGACGGTTTTTAGATATCTAGAACAACATAAGAGCATGAACTACGCGCCCTAATCCGCATATCTGCCTTGAACCGTATCTTGGTACCGAAAATTCGAACACAAAATCAAGCAAACGATCGACGATAGATATGCATAGCGGCTCCCAACTTCTCTCTTCTTGAAACCTCGGTATTGTAAGTTGTTAGTGTTAGTATGTATTGTGCCACATGAGGTTTTTTAGGTGGACGATTTATTCAGCAGGGCCTGACGTTTCGACGTTTCGACGTTCTTCAGAGGCCGACGTCCACCGTTACAGGTTCGCCCTGTTCGTGGTAGAGGGACGAATTAGGTGATTCAAAGGTGAAGGTGGAGGTGATTCGCCCCTACTGATCATCATGATCAGGGCAAAGATATGTTTTTAACGGTGGACCTTGACCTCTGAAGACGACGTCAGGTCCTGCTGAATAGAGCGACCACCTAAAAACTTCGTGTGGCACAATATGTAGTAACGATACGCATAGTGTTTATAATCGTTGCGTAACTCATGAACCCTCCTTTTACCTAGTTCTTATTTCTTGTTCCCAATGAAGAAACCCCGTCGACACAATTTTTAGATCCACCTCGAAACAGGAAGTTTATGATCAAAATTTTATGGGCAGTCTTGAAAAGTAGACAGCTGCCGCTTAAAGTGAAGATTCAGCAAAGCTCGGCGTAAAGAAAATCATACAGCGATTTGTTCTTTGAACTGTTATATTTTCTAATGCCTCAGCAGCAAAAGTGTGCTTGCCTACAATAAAGAAATGCGGCGATATGCTAGGTATATGTGTAGCGCGGTCTTGGAATCTAGCCTATTTTAAAAGTGCTGACTTTGTTGCTCTTTGAAGCAACCCTCCATGTTCTACCGTAGCTCACTAGGAATTACACGACCGCTCAAACTAAATGCAAGTTATGGAACACCGTTTATATGCGCGTTGACAGTAAAGAAGAAGAGCGCATGGTGGAATCATTTCGAAGATGGAAAACGGAATCACATCAAATGGAAAAATGAAAGGGTAACCATTTTAAAGAACGGCGACCGTTGAAGACGTAATCGCATGAGCATCAACTAGACAATATGGAATCGCATTTGTGGCGGATGCGATCAGCATATGCTGGCAGCTTCTAGTGGACATGGCAAACTGATGTTGTACACTGACAGATGGCACATACGGTCCGAAGAATCCGTTGCACACGAAATTCACACTTCAACACGAGTACCCTGTAGAAGTGGGGATGTTCTGTAGAAACAGTGACGGCATTAAAACTTCCCAGCGTTAGGAGGTATAAACCAACAAACGGATCACTGGACAAAGGAGCCCTGATAATTAGAGGCGGGATTGTAGCATCAGTGGACAGGCCGAGCACGAGCTGAATGCTGAACGCTGGTAGGCAAACGCGGCTCAAGTGCTGCGCTCGGATAATTGCATACAAAGCGCTTCCATGTCGGACGACACGAACAGGACGGCACTTAGCGGGTGTAGCCGGTGACTCGCCGAAGGCTCACACCATGCCGTCGAGGTTGCAGGAGCACCACGGCTCGCGCTAGGGGCCTTCTGCAGATGCGAACGGTCTGTGTTCCAAATCTGTGGTCATTCGCGCGCCTCGCCAAAGACTGCGCAGATGTCCGTGTCCGCAAAAAAGACGACGCTGCAGCGCCTTGATTTACACCCTCGTTGGAATCTCGCCATTGAGATGTCTCCCACTGCAGAACCGGGAAGTGACTTTGCGACTCCCATCGCTTAGCGTGGCCGATCACAGGCAAACACCTCGTCTTATGCAGTTCGCTTAGAAAAGGATGAATCGAAGCAATCAGGCTATGTAGGTGGGACTGGAGTTATGCTGGATACGCTATTCCGGTACAGCTGTATAGAGAATAGATGCGGTTTTAAACACGTACTAAATATAAAAAGAACTGGATCAGTCTTAGTCGGAGGGAGAAGGCGCTGCCAGGGAAGCGCAACAAACAAATAGGACAGGATGCATAAACAAAATGAGTTGAATAGAATAAGTATTAGAGAAGATCCTGGAATTTTATTACTGAATTTTCGGAAAGAGTATGCCTAATTAGATTGGAGCTGCGCTGGGAAGGAAATGCATAAGCGGCGGGAGCAAAGAAGTGGCATGTGACACCTTGTGCTGGAGAAGCCGAACCTTAAAGTGGTGAAAAGACCTGATCAGAATAAACGAATGCCCAAGGAAACAGGCCAATTTGATGAGTCATAGGATTCTCTGCTACGCCAACTTCCTTTCCTAATAAAAATGAGGAACTTCGTTCATTCTGCACTAATTGACGGGGGACCAACGGCAACATCTGACCTTTCTTTAGCGAGAAAGGAACATCTTTGCTCGATGCAGTAGTTACTTATTATTGAGAGCAGATCGCTTCAACAAGATGAGAGGTTTAGCAAAAACAATTGAGCAAAGCTACCCTGTTTGAACTACCACAAATTTTCTAAGCCACGGTCAAAGGATCGTTATCGATATTTGGTGACCTATTGCAGTTATAGTTACTAAAGAAATCCAGTAAAGAAGTTAGTAAACTCCCAGGAAACAGGTTGTTAGAAAATCGAAACAAATATGTGAAAACCTTTCCATGCCCTTTCCATGCACGTTCTTGACCGGTAAATAAAAGCTTTTACTGTAACCTTAAATAACACATCCTCCCATTAATCCGTATAAAAACTGTGAGGTTTCTAGAATAAGATTTCACCTGAATCTTGATAGCCTATAAAGAATTCGGTTCAACAGTGATTTCTGAGAAACCATCTCCGCCAAGGAAAGAGTGTCATAAATGCATTTCGACAGTTCATGAGCTCTAACTGCCAAGCTGTCCGCAAATAGAAATTTGTTAGCATGGTCTTTTCTCACAGCACTCAAAATGGTTACCCTTGCACAGTGTTGTGGTTATTATAAATGATTACAGGAGGCAAAAACGGCAGAAATCTCCGGTTTCACCTCAAAGCACATGTGAATTCGACGCGGAACCACAGCGAACGCTTAAACGATATGTATAATAAGCGGAGCTGTGCCAGCAGTGAAGTGCGCTTGTTGAGAACTTAGCAAGAACACAAACAGAACCAGCGTAGGGCGCGCGGGCGACGCTTTAGAGCAAATAGCCGTCTGAGGAATGCGCTGCTTACCGGGGAGGACGAGAAGGGAAGGCGAACGGAGAATGGAAGAAGGACGACTTCGCATCTGTGGTCGAATCGGTCCCCATCAAGACCCATGATGTACGGCCGCGTCTTCATTGTGGGCATCAGCACAATTCCACACCTTCCAAAACTACCTCCGATTTGAGAAAAGGTGTTGGAAAGGGTGGCAGCTGGCTCATATTAGTTGTCAAGATTTCACTACTTGATTAAGCTAACCACTTTATCAAACAGAAATGGTTGTGGAAATATTTGGATTGTTAAAGACACTCCCACTTCAATGTAACTGCTAAGGGTGCTAAGGATAAGGATAGATGACGGCGCTACTCAACCCCTTTTGCTACACGCATTCTACTTCTACAGGTTGTCGTGTAGGCGATTTGAATGCGTATCTGAGCATACAGTGACTTGCTGTGGCGAGCTTATGAACAGGTAGCGCCTTATCCTTCCCAGACAAGTCTGGTAGCAATTCACCGAGCCCGGAGGGATCGAAGGCTTGATTGACCTAAGCGGGAAATCCGAACCATGAACCTGGTATCGGGTTCACGCGACAGCCGGCACCTCCACCAACTCCGCCACGCGCGACCATTATGCGACTGCCATGATTTACCATCCAACTAAACGAACAAGCGCGGATTTGCTATCACGTCGATGGATAGAGGCTGTAGTCCAAAGCATTGTTTGGCACTCGTTTGTTGTCAGATTTACCTGAGCTCTTGTTTTCTTCTTAACGCCAGACGAAGACCTCTATTTCTCCAAATTTAACTAGTTTGTTCCATTAAGGAGTTGGAAGGGAGAAACGTTAAGCTGGCGATTTCGCGGTCTTCATAAAGCACTGCGTAACTCTAATACAAGTGATAAAAAGAATAAAAGCTAAAAAGATCATAGTCAATCCCTTTCTGCTTGAGATGCACCACACATTCTACTTTTACGGGATATGGTGGAGGCAATTTGAACGCGTATTTGTTCCATGCATTGACGTGCGATGACCGATTTACAAACCAATGTTTTATCCTTCCGAAACAAGTTTGGCAGATGGACACCTGGTGGATGGAAGAATTGGTTGGCCCAGGCGGGATCCGAACCAAGAAACTTGATTCAAGTACACGCGAGAGCCGATGTCTCCTTCGACTGTGCTGCCCTGTAAGACTAATTCTTCTTCTTCTTCTTCAGCGTTTGTCCCGCTTCGTGGCGGGGTCCGCAATTCTGGTGTCATGACACCACCTTTCCCGATCCAGCACTAGATCAGGGTGGACACCAGCCGCTTTCAAGTCCATATGTAGCGGGACAAACGCTGAAGAAGAAGAAGAAGAATTAGTCTTACAGGGCAGCACAGTCGAAGGAGACATCGGCTCTCGCGTGCTGCTTCGGGCGCCCTGCAGGCCGCTTTCCTATTACTTCGAAGGCCTATCTTGCGGACGCTGTCTTGCTTTCCACGTAGAATGTGGCCGTACCATACCAACGTACCATAACCGTCCTGTAAGACTAATACTCGTTCAAAATGTTCACTCTCGCCCAATACCCTCTATAACGAGAGTGCATTCCAAAGGACAAATACGATCTTTATTGTTTCCCCTCACTGGATTTTCTTTAAAAAAAGGAATTGCTCGCGCATTAACAAAACTTTTTATTGCCGAGAAAGCCATGATTTTCCGCAAACCCGTTGAAATCCAGTTCTCGTATTAATCGGAAAGAGGAGCGATGATGCAAAGGAACACAGAAACAAAAAATAGAGATAAAAGAATCGGAGAGGGTACAAAGACTAAATTTTGAAGTATATTCAAAGCGTATTCTAATATCACGTCAACCATTTATGACGCAAAGTGTGGAAGCAAAGTGCGAAACCTATGAAGCTCAGCCGCACCGCCTGCTCTCCAAACTTCTTCGTCGAACACAATAGTCGAGAGACAGAACTTTTCGTAGAACTCTTAGGTCGAGGAACATAAGGCCAAGATTGGCTCAGTGACGGAGCCGCTGCTGTTTCGGCGAAAACGTTCGGGGTCAGAGTTGTAGATGGTTGTTAGGCCTTCAGGCACGTAAGTACGGCAAAGAGATGACTAGATGAGAGGGGTTGACTGATCACCTTCCGCTGTTTGGCAAACAGTGATCGAATTTTAGTCCGATCATGCATGGGGTGGTTGTTCCACTCCTTCCATCACAGTCACACATATGTGTCCAACAGCAGCTCATGCTTGCCAAACAGAATTCTAACAATTTACTGATACCAGAGTGATGGAGATTTTCCGCCCTGAGCAGGACACGAGCTATGAAAGCTCCAGAAAGATTCTCCACCACCTGCGATTGCACTACTACGTGCCGATAATGAACAATCAATGCAAAACAATACGAGCGAAGATGTCCCATTTGGTATAATTTTGTCAGCCACGAAGGAGGTTGAAATGATCCCAACGACGTTCCGCCTGTTATTCTTAGGCTGCTCGTCTACTGCTAGTGTAGCTGTGCGCGTTCTTAAAATTGCTGTACGGTCACCAATCACTGAACGTCACGGCTGTAAATTTCGTGCCATTTTACGGCGTCTTCAATTCGTAGTGATATCCACTTTTCGATTTACCTGTTCGCATGAGCGATCACTTTGAACACAGCAGAAAACACAGCCTCGCTGGAAAGTGAACAGTCTTGCAACGAATTTGTTCCATCCAGAGCATATGTCAAAGAGCACTATGAACTTCTAGCAATAAGGTGGCAGGAAGGTGCCGAGATGATCTTTTTAAAAATCATCAGCCCTCCAATACTGAAGGGGACCAATGGTCTCACACGTACCGCTTGCAGACCATTCTAGAAACTTCTCCGTGAAAGGCAGTGTCCTCCATAGCTGTCCTCCATAGCTTTAATCACACATTCAACTTCACGAGAGCCACGTCCTTTATGAATAGCGTCGTGACACTGGAGCGACGGCAACCGTGCATCAACAGCGCACTGGGGGAGGACAACACGGAGGGACGTGGACTTCGAAGACAGGCCGCGGTCAGTACGCGGCACAAACAGGAAAGGTCCGTCGTTCTCGACGATGTCAAAGAGGATCCGGAAGTCAGCATCAGCCGTCTTGCACAAAGACTCGGATGCACTCACCTCCTGTTTCTCGGGTACCGAGAAGTGCTGATTCGATGGGGTCCTCATCTGCCGACCGATAGTGTGCGGAGCAGCCTCGTATTGCCACCCTAGGCTTCTGGCTTCGATGGCGCCGGGTCAGGGTAGTCTCGCTAGGAAAAGCATCATCTACCGGACTTTCGTAGAAGGTATTTCTCGTAGCGAAGGCTTCTTCTCGTTAACTAGAGATGTCTTTCCACTCAGAGCCGGTCGCTGCCTTCACCTATACCCAACACCTGTCTGAACGTTCCGGCCGTAAGTTATCTGACGAACGTGACTAGACCCCAATTCTCTGCGGCTTGCGATCCTGAAGAGAAAGCCGTACGGGGTAGAGGTGCTCCTTGATAGAATTGCCCATAATGGGAGGCGGATGAACCAGGGAATGAAAGGCAAGATAAGAATGTAGGATCAGTGGAGAACAGCACCAGTGTTGATAAAATTAATAAAATGAAGTCAAAGGAACAAATTCAAGGTCTATGATGATATTGTCACATCCAAAGAAACCCGCAACACCATGAGGCATCAAGAATTTGAGATACTCAGAGCGACTGAAGAGCATCAAAGGACGCTGTTGTCCATGCCACGGCAAAAGGTGCCCCAGGAAAATGGGGATGGGTGAGAAGAAGAAGGGGTTCTGTGTCTTCAATGGACCTAAGGCTCAGGAGAAGGTTTGGGTCATCAGAAACGACTCACCATCAGTCGTATCGAAGTTTCACAGTTCAGGAAAATGATGTTTCCCTTTTCACTGAAGGAAGCTACGAAAATGTGGAAGCATCAACGAAATGACTCCAAAAAGCGAAATCAGAATTGGAAGAAAGGTTAAAGGATGAAGCAAACGCTACTCAGTCCGACTTGTGACTCTCCACGCATTCTCTAGGTGCGTGTAGGCGATTTGAACGGTGTTTGACCTATGCAAAGACTTGCGGTGGCCAGCCAATGAACGAATAAGTCAGCGCTGGATGTATCCTAGTCGGAGGGCGGCACATGGAGTTTTCACTCACCAGGGAAGGGTCTCAGGCGTATGTTTGAACTGGTGAAATGGACAGTACTGCGAGAATCTCCACCCTTCATATAGTAGAAGAACATGCTTCGTTTTGCTGAGTCCTTGAGCCTAAACAGCTATGGGCCGTCGAAGTTGGGGTACAGCATTGCATCGTCATCGCGTGCCTACGTGCATACGTGTGCGCACGCTGATGTACGGAACGAGGCGAAAGGCGGTGCGGCAAGCGGTTCGGTGGCTTAGCAGGGTGCGACTCTGCTTCACAGGTGCTAGGATGGATGTTCGAGTCACGTGCTATGTACTAGTTTTGCATTTTTTCATGACAGCTACCTCCTTTACCAATTTCCTCCCTGCACATCTCCTACATATTTATTTCACTCTAAATTGTCAAATAAGGGTCAGATTCGTGCTCAGCACGAAGCTTGGGCGAAACGGTGACCATTATCATATCATTAGTCATCCTTCCTACTGTAACGCACTCCAGCGTAATACGGAAAAACAGATGTGAGATTCGTGATCACCATCCCAAATAACCCCCTTTTGAGAAGATTTAAGTGAAATCGGTGATTACGACCTCAACAGTCCTAGTCACCCGTACCTACCGTAACCTACCGTAATCGACCAACATTTCAAAAAGAGATGTCAGATGCGTGATCGGCACTCCAAATAGCCTCCTTGTGCGAAGTTTGAGCGAAATGTTTTTTTTTCGACCTCTCCGTGACAATTTGAATCGTGAAGGTACAATAGTGCCTTAATGCAAATTGGTGAAGGAGGCAGCAGTCATGAAAAATGCAAAGTTATTGCATAGCACGGGGGTCGAACATCCGCCCTAGCACCTGTGAAGCAGCGTCGCACCATGCTAAGCCACCGACTCGCCTTCCGCGCAGCCTTTCGCCTCCTACCATACATCAGCGCGCGCAAGCGTATGCACATGGGCACCCGTAGCTCTTTGGGTTCAAGGACTCAGCGAAAACGAAACATGTTTTTCTACTACATGAAGGGTGGAGATTCTCGCAGCACTGTCCATTTCCCCCGTTCAGACCTACTCCTGAGACTCCTCCCTGGTCAGAGTTCCCTCCCTTGAAGTTGTCGAAGAGCTTCACCTGCTGCGCCATGATATTGACGACTCTAATGCAAATTCAGTGAGGTGGCGGTGTAGCGTGAGACAAAGTGCAGACGAGTGCAACACAACTGTCGCCTTGCGGTTGCACACTCCCGAATAGAATAGATCCGTCAGTACTTTATCCTACCCTGACAAGTCTGCTACCAATTCACCGACCCCTAAGGGGTGGAAGGCTTCGTTGGCGCAGGGCGAAATACGAACCAACCTGGTGCACGCGACAGCCTCTGGCTGCGCTCTAGGTGTCCGAATTGGAAGAACTAATGTAAAATTCTACCACATTTGTGTATGGAGAGGCAGGCTTGTCAACTACAAAAGTAATTGATGAATTGTATCAGCTCATTCGACATTTGAGTGAATCTCAACGCCATCAATAGGCTGAACAAGTGCTTCTTGCCAACATCGCCCCATTCCCCGAGTGGTCTGAAATCGCCAGTCCATTAGAAAAATCACAAAATTTGTTCCGCTGATGCTGGTCGAGTGAAATCGCGTCACAGATAATTTCTCCCAGAGTGGATAATCCAATTAGGACTCTGGGACTTCAAAAATGATAGACATGTTTCATCATTATCAGAAGGTGAAGATTTGGGCTGGAGAGGATCGGAGAGCAATGTAGTCGGACAACGCATAGATAGACTCGTCAGTTCAATAGAAAAATCACAAAATTAGTTCTGGTCGAAAATTTGTAGGGAAAGAAGTATCACATGAGCTTTATTTTCGAGTAAGATACATATTTGTTCAAGGGCAGGTTTACTTTTTTTATAAACGTCACAAAATCAAAAACTGCCGATTAGCCAGCTACGGGACACATGTCTACTTACCGAAGCCATAAAGTCCAATCTCGCGTTGTAAGGCAAAGCGTTTCGATAGGGCATCGCTTGAGGAAGGAACGCTACCCATCAGAAAGCGAAAACTCATCAAACGCCTTAAATCGACACCAGCCGTTAATTTATCCAGTTTCAGGCGATCCCACATTCACCCAAAAAAGGCGCCTCACCAGAACCAACGACTGATTGAATGCCAGCCAAGTACGGGTAGAGACGCGTGGTCGTGTCACTACTCCCCCAGCCGTCAAAATTAACTACCGATGGGCTAACGCGTAAAGCTTTTAGCTCCTGAATACACCTATTGTCCATCCATCCCCGGCATTAATCAGTTCTTTTCTCGGAAACGCCATCCACTCTATCTCCATATGGTGTCTTAAACATCCTTTAATACGTATTTGACTTATACACCAGCTTTCAGTGCCGGTCGAAAAGTAGTTGATTGGTTTGTCGGTCAAGCTTTGCATCAGTTCATCGACTACGAAGCGATGGAAAACTTGATAGTCTAACCGTGAAACACGACTAGAACCAATTAAAGGTGTCACAGAGAATTAACCCTTCGTTTCCTTCACCCATGAGAAGGAAAACAACTATGATAAGATCTCGGCTTCTGTGCCTCGTCGGCGTTCAATGATCAGAAACGCTGTCTGCTGATTTGAGTCATCTATGCATATCTAGGTGAGCCAATAAAGAATCACGTTTCGTAGGGAAAGAACGATGAGATAGGATAGCGCTTAATATCGTAGAGGGTCACCGGAGTACTTTTGAAGACGACCGAGACAAATGGAAAGCTTATTGCACTTGCTCGAGGAAACTGACCATCAGCGGGACTATAATTGGTACAGGTGATGCCCTAGCACTTCTTGCTGAGGGTCTTGAAGCATCATACGAGAAAACGGATATCTTCTCCATACAAAAGTATAAGACTATGGTGTAGTTATTGTTTTCATCACCTCACCTTTGAGAAGCTTTTCCCTCGGAAAGCATCACTAACACGACGTCATTATGGCAGGCACGCCGTCATTTCTGTCTCGGCCTTGGCCCTTTCCCTAGCTGTCTCGTAATCTCTTCGATAATTCAGAACTAGAACAAACTGGGGAACTCCGAATTTTTCTTCCAGGAAAAGCTGAGCAAGAGGAATGAAGAACAAGTCAGAACAGAACAGTTCGCGCTTCCTCCCTTACGCATAGAGCAGGCAGCGCTTAAATTAGGATCACGAAAAGCTTGCTCTATAGTATACATTGGATCCGATCGAAAATCTTCGGATAATTGGATGATTCGGACAACGCTAACTTCGACTGTGGATTTTAGGATGATTCGGGTGACGGCGATTAATCGGACCCGGATTTTTGGCTGATTCGGGTAAGGGCGACTTTGTGGGCCTCGGGTTTCGGGCGATTCGGATCGGGATATCCGAATCGGATACCAGAAAACGATTCATCCGATACAATAGAACCGAGCGAAAACGATCGGATAATTGGGTGTTCGGATTACGCTAATTTCGCGGACTCCGGGCTTTAGGATGATTCGGGTAACAGCATTATCGCGGACTCCGGATTTTTGAATGATTCGTATACGGGCAATTTCGAGGGCCTAGGACTTCTGGAAGACTGGGGTCGGGATGTCCGAATCGGATCTCCGAAAATGAATCATTCGGATCCAATGTATAATACTCCAGTTCAAGCGGTATGCATCGAGCATTTTACTGCAGTTTGACGGACTTTAGTCATGGAGATCAACTACTTGTTTGATTGTGCTGTTTTTCCGTTCATTGTTTGTCTGTTGGTACTGCCCTGCTTCTATCTCGCGTCTGTCTTTTGCGACGTAATAAACTTTAAAATTAACATTATGTCCTTCTTCCAATATCCACTTGAAAGTGATTTTCTCTTTCTTGGAGCATCACGCTATGGCTATACCGATTGCCTGAGCCACGTGTGCACCGCTTTACCACAATCAAATTATTTCTTAAATTATAATAAACTAAACTGACACAATACTGTTATTCTCATGTTATGACACTTCATTGCTTCAGGATCCTTGTATTTGGACTTTTGAATGGCTGCAAAGCACTGAAAAATAATTGAGGAGCATATTAGTGTCACGTTTTCCTTTGTTTATAAAAGAAACTGCAAGATTGCATTGATCGTTATTATCCTGTTTTATAAGCGCACTTAAGATGCAGTTAGAAATATGTAGGATATATAGGATAGGAATAGGATTCTGTTTCCATGTCGTAATCCAGAGCACTGATAATTGTTCATAGTAATCTATAACGAGAAACCTCGGGTGATCTAATTGGAAAAACTCAACACTGAAAAAACGTTCTTAGACTGTAGCCGTTCGGTGGAGACTGGGTATCTCGCATTTCGGTGATAAGAGAGGTGAGGAGAAAAAGTTAGATAAACCTTGTTAGAATTCTCAAGACATCACCAGTAACTATCGATAAAGTTGCGCTGATCTCGACATCGTATTTAACTCTCACGGACCTACAAACATGGCCGTGAACGGGCACTCTGTCAGGATGCTTCTGAATAAGGGTTTTTCAGATCAGTCGAAGTACGAAAGGCGCCCATGTTAGGGTAATTTGGAGGATTTGATGAGACAGTTTTCTATGTTGTTTTAGCGAGACGTCCTATGAATATTTTGAAGGTCCAGCAGGAATTATACAGCTTATTCCTGTACCTTTTGCATAAGATTGTAAGGGTGCTGCCAAGTGTTCATAGATAGCCGGCGATTATGAGAAGTTCCTCAGTTTTTTTCAGAGCCTGAACATTCCGTAGATATCTCGACAAAGGTTTATTCCTCCAAGGTAAAAAATACCTTATGTTTTGCCTTTTGGAATAACAGAAGATGGCTTTGAGTGAACAATAAGGTTGGAAAGAGGCAGTAGGAAGAATCGCGAAATCAGGGAAAACTGTGGAACTGCGATTTATCGCAAATTCCAATTCACACTCAAACGACTGAAGAGACCCTCAGCTCGACAGATGGCGGAAAACACTCTTCAAACGGCGCATTGAAAGGAGTAGAGGGGAATCGGCGTCTGAGTCTCGCATGTGGAGTTCTTATGAAGAGTTAGTGGACCAGATCCGAGAGCAGTTCCGGATGCGCCATCTACGCAGCGATTAGTGCATCAATAACCATTCGTTTCGAATGAACCACTGCGGTGATCGTAAATAACGTCACAGAATGCAGTATGATCACGACGAGCCTCAGATTCTGTGGTTGAAAAAGAGATGCTCTCGAGGTTCATCGTTGCAAAAGAATCCAAGTCATGCGAAGAACAGGATGCAGAGGAATTTAGGAAACCCTGTTCGAACAGTCTTCAAGAGAAAAACTAAACTGAAAGTACGATGGAAGTTAAACATAACATACGGCTTACATGAGAAGCACTTCCAAGGAACCCGAACAAAGCCCTATCTTCTGATCCCAGAGCGGGCAGTGCATTCGGCAGGAGGGGCGGGTGTCGTAGGCACTATGAAACGATTTCGCGTTCGACTTACTCCTGGCTGTACATCTTACAGTAATATGTAATAGTCTGCGGGCAGACTTGAATTGGCATAAAAACGCTCTGACGACCTAAGCTCAGCACAAAGGAAATCGCTATAAAGAACCAGAATAAAGGTTGGTGTTACCCAACCTATGCGGGATGCGCCATACATTCTGCTTCTGCGGGATATCGTGAAGGAGATTAGTATGAACGCGTATTTTAATTATACACTATTCGCGCTAGCCACCCGATGAACAGTATTCTATCCTTCCAGACACACCTGGTATCACATCGTCGACAAAGAAAGCATGGAATGCCTGGATGTACTTAGCGAAATGCGAACCAAAAACGTCGATTCTCCACCGACTGCGCTAGCCCTAAAAATGTTGTGGAGCCCTTTAATTCACGATGCCTTCATAATGAAAGCGCATGGCGCAGTCGGAGGAGGCGCTGGCTGTCGCATGTACTCCAATCCAGGTTCTTGCTTCGGGTTCCCCGCCCAGGCCAACGAAGCCATCCCTTCAGGGTCGGTGAATTGGTACCAGGCTTGTCTGAGAAGGATAAAACACTGACTTGCCCATCGGCCAACTGCCTTCACGACATTCCTTAGAAAAATAATGCTTCGCGCGTCCTAAAAGGGATTGCTCATTATCCTCTACTCTTCATACCATATAACGACAATGCACAAGCGGAGGACGTGGCGCGTTCTCTAGGGAACTGACCTTCAACTTTCACTATTTATGCTTTGTCAAGAATACTGCCACCAATTTTTGGGATGCGCCACGCTTTCATCTTCTTAAGGATATCGTGTAGGCGATTTGATTGCATATATCTGAACTTCACCCAATTATATTTTCGACACATTACTGAGAATTGTGACACTTTTTTGTGAGCCAGCTCCGCTTTGCCCTTGAAAAGTACGAAGTTTTCACGAAGATCTAGATCGACGTAGGTCTACGCTAGTAGAGCAACTTCGTTTTCAAGTTGTGATTATAAAAGACAGCCGATTCAAACGTTCTCTATCTCTGACAAGAAAGCTGTGTTTAAACCGCTGAAAGCTCGTTGGTGGATTTTCAACACCTTATTCTTCTTTTTTCAAAAAGTCGTCACGCCTGCTCTTCATAATAGCAAAAGAAGACTATACTTTGACGATGCCCTTCAAAAGGATGCAGTTGCAAAGGGTTCAGAAAGCAGGATGCCGACAGCCTTTACATGCCATTCGGCTTGTATTAGATTTACAGTAGAAAGCGGAGAAAAGGTTAAGTGGTTAAAAATTCATAGAACCGAAAAAAATTCTACAAGGGACTGGAATGAATATAGGCAGAGATTCTGTGGTCGTGCACGAGGAAGCGTGAGCTTTCGGGCATGTCATCGCCGAGCTTATTCATAGGACATAAACCCGTGTCAACGAGAATGGGTGTGGTTGTGTGGCAGGAGACAAGGAGTCGAGACTCCAATAAAACCTATGAAGAAGTCATCAAACAGTGATAGAGGCTGTGTCCCGTGAGCTTCGACCCTTTGTTTCTACACGGGAGAACATTCGCCCAAGGGCAGAATCAGCACTACATGCGAGCTAAAAGGAGAATTTGAAGCTCGGAAAATGGAGAATGTTTAGAGATATTAGAGAGAGTATTTTTGCATCAAAAGAGCGGGATAACGGAGGAAATGAATGCTGAACAATACGAATTAGCGAAGAAAATCAATATGTGCAAATAGTTCTATTTGCTTTAACAGCGCAACAAGAATCCTAGCACTGCTAAAAGAAGCGTATGTTTCCACAAGCGCTTTGTTAAGTATGGTGCAGTCGCATCACACTTCACATTAATGGAGCTTCATAAAACCTTCTATGTGTTTCAGAGGAGAGGAATATCCTAGCATCGTGATTACACCCTCCATTATAGGGTGAAATGGTTACAAAACGCTTTTAGGAAGTCACTTCCTTGAGAAGAAACGTAGCTAGCTGATTGCAGGTCGGCATTCTCCATTTATTTAAAGAATAATTACAGCTCGTGTAACCAAAGTGTGCCACACAGACGTCTCGGGCAGGTCACGTGCACATCATTGGGCCTGTTCATACTTCGCGACAAGAGCGACTCGTCGCCCGTGCAAAACATGCGAATCGATCGCGTGCCGTCAAAAGTGTTCATACTCCGGCGTCGGCGCTGTCGCTGTAGTCGCCCCAGTCACTGCTGTCGTCTGTTAATATTTCCGCACGCTGCGCTCTTGTCGCTCCTGTCGCAAAGTATGAACAGGCCCATTGGAGTTCGATCAAATACGCCTGTGGTGTAAGAAGTAGCATCCTGCCCGGAAAGCAGAGGGTACGAGTTGAAGTCCCGCCTGGTGAAAGAGTTTCGGTCACAATTTAATATACATCATCTCATCGCAACTTATAAACTGGAGTACTTGACCGATGCGAATGAAAGAACCAACCAGCTTCAGTAGTGGATCAAGATGGTATAAAGGACAAGGCAGGTGTTAAAGCAAAAAGGAGTAAGCAGTGCATTGTTTCGCTAAAGGAAGTGATACCGTGGGCGCAGTTTGAATACGAATTTAGTCTAGAAACTGCGAAGGCAAGGCGATGTATATTTTGGTTCCCAATTCCTCCTAGGCACGTCAGGTAGATATGTACTAAACTGGGGGTCACAGGTGATAGGAAGCTTGAGTACGGAGCAAAACTAAATAGTTTGTTCTAAAGAATTCGATAAGGAAATCACTGCTGTTTTCGACCATTACCGTGATTCCAGAAAATCTTATGCATAAAGGTTACATGAACATGTTTAAAGCCTAGTAGCTCACAAAGCTGTTGTTTGTTACGCGGTCCAAAAATCTTTGAATGACGAACAACAAGGTGGATAGGCCAAAACGCCCTGCAAACCGGATAAAGCACACCTGCCCATCCCTGATCAGCTCATCGTCAGACCACCAGTAAAAGCAGCAAAACCTTATCGAACTTTTCTCATTTCACAATGGAAGGAGAACAAATGAATTGTAACAGATAGCAGTATCGAACTGAGTTCACGATAAGCTAGCTGAAACAAATGCTCGATTTTCAAACGAAGTGGTTGGATTCCCGTAGGCTCAACACGACAGAACTACATACCTTACGACGATTTAGTTGATAAAGATATGCAGAACGCTGAGCTTCAGCGTGGCTGCCAGCAGCTTTAGTCCTTCGTAAGTTGAAGACGTTCGAACAAATTAACTACGCAGAAAAGCCGCTTTCACGTAACCTTACTGTCCTCTGAACATAAGTACCATTAGCGAGGAGTTGCTAATGAGTTCGCACATCAATTCGTTTGTTTGTGTTTCTTCATCACATTATAGGTTAACGCCTGAGTATAATCCGTTATGTGATATTGTGGTATAAAGGTGTACTAAAGTGCTCTTACGCGATGGCATACGCTACTTTCATCATCATCATCATTTTCATTAGCGTCTGTCCCGCTTGGTGGCGGGGTCCGCTCTTCTGGTGTGGTGACGCCAATTCTCCCGATCAAATGCTTGATCAGGGTGCACACCAGCCATCTCTAAGTCCATGCGCAACGTATCTAGCCAACGTTGCTTCGTGCGTCCTCTGGACCGCTTTCCAGGGACCACAAGATTCAGGCCAATCTTACACACGGTGTCGTCGTTAGCGCGAAGGACGTGGCCGTACCATCGAAGACGAGCTTCGCGCAGCTTCTCGGATATCGGGGCGACACCGAACCTCTGTCGTATGGTGTCGTTACGAACGCGGTCCAAACGCGTAACTCCAGCCGTCCACCGTAGTATCTTCGTCTCCATTACACTGAGGCGGCTTTCAACTTCCTTCGTCACGGGCCAGCACTCAGCACCGTACGTCGCTACTGGGCGGACTACTGTTCTATAAACCTTCGATTTGAGGTGCTCAGGTATTGTCCTGTCGCAAAGCACCCCAGTCAGCGAGCGCCATTTGGACCAGGCTGCACTCACACGCGCATTCACCTCCATCTTTAAGCTGCCATCGGACGTGACTGTTGACCCAAGATACTTGGAAGATGTCACTCGTAAGAGCTCAGTACCATCGATCTTAATAGATCCCTGCTCATTCACATCCGTCGTCAAGTATTCCGTCTTTTTGACGTTTAGCTTAAGACCGAACAATGCCAAACGATCGCACCACGCCTGTGCCTGTCGCTCGAGCTCGGTTTTGTCTTCACATGCAAGCATGACGTCGTCAGCATACAGCAGCGTCCAAGGTGCCGCCATTTGGAGATCTCGTGAGATTGCATCCATCACGACCACGAAGAGCAGTGGGGATAGCGCAGATCCCTGATGCACCCCCACATAGATGGGAAACTCCATCGAGGTGCCCGCTGGCGCTCGCACTCGACTCCTTGGGCAAGAGTATAGAATGCGCACCCACTCAATAAGCTCTTCAGGAATACCATGTTGTCGCAACGCGTACCATATAACATCTCGCGGAACGCGGTCGAAGGCCTTCTCCAAGTCCAGGAAGGCAAAATGCACCGGTTTCTGTTTCTCGCTGTGCTTCTCTAGCAGAAGACGAACGGCGTGAATGGCATCAACGGTGCCACAGCCAGATACGAAACCACACTGATTCGTGGAAAGCTGTACGACATCCCGGATACGTCCGTCGACAATTCGCTCAAAGATTTTCATGGTGTGCGAAAGAAGACGAATTGGACGGTAACTGGCGCAGTCTGCAGGACTGCCCTTCTTCTTCCAAATCGGGATGGTCGTGCTTTGCTGCCAACCCTCAGGCGCTTTCTTCTCAGCAACAACCTGATTGAAAAACGCAGTCAGCCAGTCAGCAGGGCACCAGCCCTTCGACTTCCACAGGTCAGCTGGCAGGTCATCGGGACCAGTGGCTTTGCCTGACTTCATCTTCCTCAGGGCTGCTTCAGTTTCGCTCACTGTGATCTTCTGAACGGGGCCGTATACAGGTGATGCAAAAGGAACAGCAGGATGTTCAAATTCTACATTCGAGATTTCCTCTAAGTAGTCGTGCCATCGCTTCACAGCCCTCTTACGATCCATCAGAAGATGACCGCTCTCGTCGTTAATGCCAAAGAACTTCTCAATGTCTTCTGCTTGGCGACAGCGAGCTTTGGCGAGTCGGTAAATATAACGCTCACCATCGCGCGTTTCCAATTTCTTGCTGACATCAGCGTAGTATGCGGCTTTAGCAGCGGCCACTGCCTTCTTTGCCGCTTTCTTTGCTTCTCGATAGTTCCGCCAATTATGGACTGTTTTATCACCGATAAACACGTGATAGAGCCGTTTCTTTTCTCGGACTTTCTCTCTGACATCATCAGTCCACAGGCATGCCTGCTTGTCGACCCAGCGTCGTCCAGGCTTCGTTGTGCCGAGTTCAAGGCGTGCAGCCCGAGTTATCGCATCGGTAGCGTCCTTCCAGGTTTCGTCGACAGTTGTCACTGTCGGCAACCGAATGCGAGAAATCACTGCCGCTTCCTTCTCTTTCAGTCGCCACCATTTGATTCTAGCCGACCCACATCGCTCGACATGTTTACACCTCGTAGGTGTGATCTTCAGCGAGCAGATCAGTGGACGGTGTTGCGTGGCAACCGTCTCATACGGCACGGTCTTCGCGTCTGTGACAAGGCCTTGGTCGCGACGCCTAACAAGGACATAGTCAATCTGCGTTTTAGCATTCCCGCTATAAAACGAGATGAGGTGGGAGTCACGCTTTCGAAATTTGGTGTTCACGATGGTGAGGTCATGTGAGTCTGCATACTCAAGTATACGCTCACCATCGGCGTTGCGCGACCCATATCCAAAACCACCATGACAGTTGTAGCCGTCTTTCGTTGCTCCGACGTGACCATTAAGGTCACCTGCCACAACAACCATATCTTGTGACGGTACTTCCGCTGTCTTCTCATCAAGCAGGGACCAAAACTCGTCCTTGGTTTGCTCGGAACAGCCTGTCTGCGGAGCATACGCAGAAAAGAAATGGCATCGTCGCTCTTCTACGGCGACAACAATCTTCATCAAGCGGTCATCGAAACGTTCTACGCTTGCAATCGCGTCACGGAAACGCTCGGAGACGATTACACCGACACCACTGGTGGTCCTGGGACTTCCACATAGAACGGCCTTGAAGCCACGTCCTATGTCCCTTGACTTGCTGCAGGACCACCTCGTCTCCTGCACCGCACAGAAATCTATCTTTCTTCGCTCCAGTGCTTCTACCAATTCGCACGAGCGGCCCGTCAACGTACCCACATTCAACGTTGCTACGCGGGTCTTGCCTACGTTACGGGACTTTCGGACTAGCTCAGTTGCCCCCCGATGCCGTCCTCGCATCAGGGACCCTCGCACACTTTTCACACTCGCCGGGCTTTGCGAGTGCGCGTCGGCTCCCGCGGACGCCGTAGCATTATCTCGAGAAATCTGAAACGCCATCAACCATATGATGTGACACAAAATGTTCGTAGGCCGGCCTGTCACTAGGGCCTGTCGCCTGCATTCGAATGTCCGTGTTTGGCTCGGCTTGCAAAAACAAGCAGTTTCCAGTGGCACCACGTGGAGGAACGGACATCGCCACCGATGGCATACGCTACTTTCTAATGATAAAAAGCTTAAAATGGAACTGTACGCAAATAAAAAGAAGGCCGCGATGACGCTCAACAGGTATGACCCGGAATTCTAGGCACTCCGAATACGTTAATGGGCACCTCTAAAAAATTAGGACAGCGTCGCACAGCAATAATCCATGCCTATTCGTTATTTGAGCCTGAAATAAAGTTTGATTGAGCCCTTTCATCCAAGTCTCAAAGTGGTCAAAGGGTATAGAGGCGAAGTCGTGATAGCTTTTAAGACTAAGGTTATTTAAAGGCCTTAACAAAAGCATGCGTTGGAAAATACACCAATACTCTGGAGACCCAGCATTCTTGTATTGTCTGTAGAGGAATTGGGAAAAGGAATTGAGCCTAAATCAGCCTTTGTGATATTTTGAAGCCAATGTTCGTGCTTTCCCAAAGGCAAGAAAAAGTGTAGTCCTATGAGTGCTTCAAAGCGGATTTCTAGGCCAAGATCAAACTTGGACTGAGCACGTAAAAATGATGAAGGAAGCACGGCGCTAGTCAGCCGTGTTTGGGACGTGGCACACATTCTTCTACTTCTGTGAGATGTCATGGGGGTAATTTCAGTATGTATTTCACGTAAACAATGACTTGCTGCGTCCAGCCGAAGGAATAGAAGATGCGATGTTTTACTATTGCCGAGCAAAGTCAACGGACCATCCAGAAGCAATGGAATACTTGGTTCGCCTCGGTAAGATTCGAACCAAGAACATCGATTTCGGGTGCCCGCGACATCGGGCGTCCCAGCCGACTGTTGTCATGTGCATCTCGCAATCCTTTATTAACGCTGAGACAAGCTCCTCTATTGTTGACCTCAAAAAGGCGCTTACTCATCTGTTCCAGACGTGGAAAAGATCAACGGCTTCTAAGCCTGTAGGTAGTAGGACTCCATGAAAACCAATCTTCCTCTCCGGAGAATGAAGGAAAACTAGACAATGAAATACTCGGAAGTATGAGGTTTGAGGCGTCTTAAAATGAACGTGGATAGGAAAAAGTGAGGAAACTCCTAGAGCCTCAGCTTTCTTGCGTGCTTGTATCCTGGCAATGTAGTGCTGTGAGACGTGGCAGCGAAATCGAAGGAGATACCACGTCCCTCATGAGCGGTGCCTTATCTAGGGCCTGAATTCGCCTCGAGTTCAGGCCCTTCTTCGTCTTCGTCTCTTCGTCTGCAAAATTAGATAGGAGCCGTCTATTGTGTTACCTTGTTGGTCATTTGGTTGAACTAAGCTGTCTTTGCTCTTTGCTATTTTGTTTATCAATTGATTGATTGATATAAATGGGGCGCGTGTAGCGCAGTCGGAGGAGGCGCCGATTGTCGCCTGCACCCGACACCAGGTTCTTGGTTCGGATTTCTCGCCCAGGCCAACCAAGCGTTCCATCCCTACGGCGTAGATGAATTGATGCTGGCAGGTCACCGCAAGTCATTGCATGGCCAAATATGTACGCATTCAAATCGCCTCCACGACATCGCGTAGAAGTAGTAGGTCCCGCATCCCAAAAGGGATTGAGTAAGCCGTCCTTTATCCCTTATTGATCTATATATATTTATTTATTTATATCTATATTTATGATCTATAGTATTGATCCTGCAAAGAGAAGCACTGTGTTGTTTCCCATAGAAGTGGCTGCAAAGCTCTGGGACAGGATGTGGACGCGACGAAGGTGTCGTTGATTCGGCGCGTGGAAAGGTGATGCTGGAGCCGATAGCTGAGTGCATTATACATAAGGCGGCTCACGCGCTTCATAAGTGCGTCGCTGTTCTCGTGAGAAAATGGGAGGAAGGGTAGGCGGAGCGGGTTCTCGACTTTCTCCTATCTGCAGCACACCCATAGAACTTCAACACCGAAGCGAGCGATTCTATTCACCCTCGTACAGGCTCCCAAAGCTGTTCTGAAATACAACTGAGCAATCGGTTCGAACGTTGAACATAACACTACAAATGGCACAAGAACACAAGAAAATAACAAATCTCATACACAAGTTTCACATGTCTAAAGCTGTGGTAGGAGAGGCTAGGAATGTAAAGCATTTAAATTTTTATCGTTCTTCTTTTTTTGCTCAAGTCTGGTACCAATTGAGCGACCCCAAAGGTATGCAACAGTATACGGCATGGGCGGGGAATCTGAACCAAGAACATTGTACCGGAGCTCTCGCGACAGCTACTCGCGTCCTATGACTGCTCTGGGACCCGCCCAAAGGCTTCTTGAGAAGACAAAAAAGGTTTTCGATTTCAGTTTCCGATTTTTCAAATCATTATGGCATGAGCTGGAAATACATAATTCGATTGTTCCAAAAAAGTGTACGAACAGTTCGAAGTTTCATAGATTTTTACTTTTTTAGCTGCAAGAACAATTTTAATTTTATTTCGAAATGCAAAAACGCAGCAATTTTTCGGCGTGTCCTAAGAAGGTTTTTATTTGCACGATAAGAAAAACTCTCGTTGAGCAGAGTTTCACCGCAATCGACTGCACAACAGAAATAACGAAAAACAAAAAGACAAGACCGACAGCTATTAATAGTTGCGAAAACACTCATTTCCTCAGTGCAGAGCTGCAAGTAATCAACGTCTACCCACTATTATTTAAACAGTCAATCAGGTAGTCGATCCTTTAGACGACTGCGAAATGAATCACTTTCAATAAATTACGAATTGCTGTTTGCTTGTAATCTCGAAATAACGGAGGAAACGGAAAGTGAAGAAAATCTCCATCTAAGACGGGAAGATGTGAAAACGTTCGACGTGTTGTGGTCATGAAGGAGGAGATTAAGGAGGTTCAAGGGTGAAGAAGGGTGAAGGTAAGAGATTAATCGATCCCTGTTTGGGGTAGGCCATGCATTCCACTACCTATTGTCTTTGGAAGGCAGTTCTGAAATGTTTGCCCCTAGAGAAGCATGAATAGTGGGATAAAAATAAAACAATAATCATAATATAGATCTAGGTAATTAAACACAGGTAGCAATTGACAGGCGGCAGAAGATTGAAAGGCTTGCTTGGAGGTGGTGCTAGACTGCCTACAATCAATTCACAGTGGGAAGCGAGATCAGGTCTTCTCTTAACTGTGCCACACTCAGGCCAACATCAATTCTGTCATTTTCTCAGGGGCTTTAAATCCTAATTCCTTAATAATGGATGGGCGTAGTGCAGTAGGAGTCTGAAGAGTGCGTGCACTCGATACCAAGTTATTGGTTGGGGTTTTCCGCCCAGGTCAACGAAGCCCTTCATCTTTCCGGGGTCGGTGAATTGGTATCAGACTTCTCTCGGGAGAATAAACATTAACTTCTCTATCAGCAGGCCCCTGCAAGACATTGTACAGGTAATAGGCTAAATACAAATCGAAATCGCAAACAAAATCGAAGTAGAATGCGTGGCGCATCCCAAAATTGAACGAGCAACGCCGTCCTTCATCCTTTATCTTTTATTTCCTTAACGATTAACAACACTTCAATTTCTTACGCACAACTGTCTGCCCAAAAAACACGTGGCCATCCTTCATCAGCATTTATAGCGGATAAGCCGAGGATTTTCGCTAGAAATACTATCCGTTAAGTGAACGAAAACGTCGAAACGCGATCAGAACTTGCACGCTATCTAGGCTTCGTACACTCACTGATAAGGCTTTTTAGAGGAAATAAAGGTCTCTGAATGATTCCGTGTCAGGAATGTGAATCAGAGATGAGTAAAGAATGGATAATTCGAACTAAGTGACTCACTGAATTGAGCGAATACCTGGTTGCCTCAAGATGCTGTATTTTTAGACTCTATAAGCAGTAGATGCAACTAAAAATAAATATTTCTTCCCAATGAGCCCAAGTGAGGGAGGGCCTCCTAAACAGAGGGATGGTGTGAGGGAGTGGTTTATATAGCTTCATGTTGAAAGAGGACAAGAGAATACGATCGCATTCAAATATTTTCAATTGGGGTTTGGCCAAATTGATTTGCCTATTGGAAGGAAGTTCTCTGTGTAAAACTGAAGACGTGCATTATTTTTGGGGGCCAGCTGCTTCCTGACAGTAACCGTACCTAAATGGTCAAAAAGCATGCGGCATAACTACAAACAGTGCATCGCTCACCTCAAAAAAGGTGCTCGGGAAGATAGCTCGGTGCTGATCCCGAACACATGTTTCATTTTACAATGCACTTGAAGGACGTTTGAAGGACGTTATACAAAAGCGGCGGAAAAGGATTTTTCCGCTTTTTACGCCCAAAGTTCGAAAGATATAGCCGAAACTGAAACTACAGGATAAAAAGCAAAATGCATGCTCCATTCATGCTCCGTAAGAATAGGTCTTTCGGATTGATTTTCGAGATGCTAGACGAGCGAAGAAGTTTTATTACTGACTTTGAACAGCTCCTTACATTAATCCGTTCTGTGGGACTTTCCTCAGCACATTTCTCATCGACGCATGACAGTGCAGTCAAATAGGTAACTCGAGTCGTGATTCTCAGGTCCGTCCTGCCTTAAGCCACCCAAGTCCTTCTTCCCCCCACCCGGTATCGGTAAAATATTAACAGTACATTAATAGTAATAATAAAAGCGCCAATGCTGACTGGCTACGATAATACACTGACTTGTCCATCTGCTAACCAGTCGTTGTGTAAGCTCTCAAATTGGTTTCGAACACCTCACCGAAGTTGAACACAGGAAGCGACCGTTATCGTTTCTATCATTTATAGAGCTTTTCTGTTCATGTTAAGCCCAACGTTTAGAAAGCAAAGCTGTGCAATGGCAAGTTGCTTAAGAGAATGTCATAATATTGGCTGCGGTTCTTCCTCCCACCTAAATGGATAGGTTTTGCTTTGTGCAGAGAAACAAGTGCACAAAGTCGAGAGAAAAATTGTAACTATTGTAGTCAAAGGCAACCTTTTAAAAAGATAAAAGCAGCATTGACTGCTGTGAAGTGAGGGGAACAGCGGCAGTGTTCGCATAGTTCAACAAAAGCGCCATGATCAAGTCCACCAAGGCAACCTCAGCACAGATGTAGAAATCCTTCTGATGAAAACAGGGCAGGGTGGGAAGCACTTCAAGCACCGGCGCTTTTCGTCAAAACATCTCTTGTCACTCATAGCCGTGTCGAATATAAAAGGTGCCTCAGTTGGAGGAACTTCTCTATATTCGAAAGCAAGCCTGTCCGCACATTTTCGCGAGGTGGTGCACCGATCCAGATTCGCTGCAAGGGTTAGCGAACGAAAAACGGGCAAAGGTCGCGTTTCGGATGCAGAAGGTCTGCAAGAACGCTTGGCCACTGGAGGTCAACCAAGGCACGCCGCGGAGTCCTCTACCTGGATAACTGCTAGAAGGCACTATTCTGGAAAGTCTGTGCAAAACCACCCGCGATAATGGTCATGAACTCCTAGCACACTTCTTCAGCTAGCCAAACTTCCAAGCGCCATTTGGCTACTCACTGAATTATGCCAGGTATGGGATTAATTGCTTTTATTGCTTGCATGCTCGCTTGCGCCTACCGTCAGGGCTCCAAGCAGTGACTTCGACGGGAATTGGAGCGAGCTCGCTCACACTGCGAATCTACGAAATCAAGCACTATGTTGGAAATGTGACAAAGCAACACCAAAATCGATCCTAGAATCCGGAAGTATGTTCCTACTGGGACAGTTGCTTGGACGGACCATCGGTGAGGCTTTAATTTCTAACAGAATGTAGAGAACACCACCCCTCCTCTGCTGCAAACATCCAGTGCACAAGTAAACTTTTTTGCGTAGCTTGTAGCCTTTCATGAAGAATGTAGTGTTCGTTGCTAACTGAATAACACGTCCTGAATCTGGTAGCGATAACAGCATCATAAAGAATCAGTAGAAGGAATGAAACCGGAGCAGTGGTATTGTTTAGAATTGCCTAGATTGCGCCACGCACCCTGCTTCATCGGGATATTAGAAGCTATTTGAATAGCCCCTACAATGACTTGCAGCGGCTAGCCAATGGACTAGGCGCAGCTTCATCCTTCCCAGACAAATGGCAACAGACTATAATTAAGAGCCTGAATAAACTCAAATTTAAGGAAAATTTTGCTCCTGCTGAGTGCACATACGTTGTCTGCAGTGGACCGAGCAACTGGTTCAGTAAAAGGCTCGAGATATTATCTTTACGGCGCTTTTTGCTGTAAAAGTCGTTTCGCAGTGCAATCATGGTCTGGTGGAATCGGCTGCATTTGAGGTACTGTGCCGCCCTTTTCTTGCCCACTACCTCCTACTTTAGGCGTGCGTGGAGCGCAGTCGGAAGAGGCGCCGGCTGTCGCCTGCACTCGATACCAGGTTCCTGGTACAGTTTTCCGCCCAGGCCAACCAAGCCTTCCATCCCTCCGGGGCCGGTGAATTGGTACCAGACTTGTCTGGGAAGGATAAAGCACTGACTTGTTCATCGGCTGGCGACCTCAAGTCACTGTATGGCCAAAAACGCATTCAGCTCGCCTCCACGACATCCAGTAGAAGTAGAATGCGTGGCGCATCCGAAAGGGGATTGAATAACGCTGTCCTTCATCCTTTATCCTTTTACATCCTCCTTTGGGATTACCGTTATTGTCAGAAAACTCACGTCATGATTCAGACAGTGCAGCTCTCCAGAAGGTCGAGAAGAGGCACACGCTCGCTGCGTCTCCTTACTTCCCTTACCCCGCTTTCACTACGGACAAGTTGCTCTCCCAAACCCACTCACTTTCGCGTGGAACTCCCCCGAGAGCACCTTCTCTTTAAGTAGACGTTTTGTTCATAGTCGGCCCGCGCTGCGCTGGGATAGAGTTCCAAAAGGTCGAAAGGGATCTCATCCGCTACTTTCATCACTGCGGAACTTTCACAAAAACTGCATCTGTTTCCATGAACGGCCTACCTCAGTTTTGTGGGCTTACTAGGAAGGAGCTTCAGCAGTAACGGCAGAGTTGAATTCGAGAATTCGAGAATTTTCACCCTTCCAAAAATAAATAAATACTAATGTATATTTTATTTTGCAAAATTCTTAAACTGATCGAGTTAGGGGACCTAATAGGTGGATACGGAATCGCACTGTCGCAACGGACAATATCTTCCAATCATCAAATGTGACGAAAATTGCAAAAATAGTGCAGGGCAAATGAATCGAACAACTGACCCCGTGGCTGCAAAGTGGTATATTTGCTTTTTTGCATATTCGATGTTTGGAAACGAATGCGTTGTGACTGTGTAATTTCATGTAAACTTTGATGGCCTTTAAATCGAAGGACTCAGGGCTTTGCATAAATGGATAACATTTTTCTATTACTTGAAGGTGCAGATTCTCGCTCCGATATTTATTTTCGTCGTTCAGAAATACGTTTCTGACCACTTCCGACTTCGCATGTACAAGACGTGGAGCGTGTACGCAAAACCGTATTTGAAACAAAAACGGAGAACAGTTAAAAGAGGCAGCTTAAGAAAAGTATGAGAAGCTTCTGGTTCCATAGAAACGGCTTTATGTTTCAGGTCAGTTTCCTTAAGCTTCAAGTGGATGGTATAGAGGTTTCAAGCTGCCAAATATCAAGCAGCGCCGGTGGTGTAATGGCGTAGGACATTCCCCAGCAGCAGGTGCGGGTTCGGCTCCCGCCGTGCTATAGGTTTGATCACAGCAAAACATCGTTACGGCGGCTGTATGCTTTATCTTCTCACATTTCAAGGAAACTCGGCACAGTTTTCTATAATATGCCAGACTTTTGCAGACTTTAAAGAAGGCAGAACGATAGTAGAGACTGTGTATCGTTGTCAGGTCCGAGTAGCCATTATTCTGGTGAACAGGTGCAAGATTATCCTATCGGAGGGCTCTGAGGTTTTCAGTGGAGGCTAGCATGCCCATTTTCTGAAAGTCTGAAATGTTGGCAGCGCCTTCGGGGGCGTTGACACTGCCGATTCCTAATTCCGAGAGCTGCACCACCCACATCTCGACTACCAGGATCTATCCTAATAGGAGGGGACACTGCTAAGCGAAACAAATGCATACGGTGTAGCTAGTCTCCGCTAGAATGTTGCAAGAAAGGGAGGTTTAGCATCAGTCCTTGCATAACAGTTACCTACCAATTCCCCCTCCACTGTAAAACAGAGGGGTGAAGAGCCCTTTCCCCGCCAGGGTAGCCCCTTCCCCATTACCCATATCTGTTGTTATTCCCTATGTTCGTTCAATATTTGTCGAGTAACCGAAAAAATAGGCAAATGAACAAAAAATAAGAAAAGAAAAGTAATGAATAAATAAGGTCTGCCATAGAAAGCTCATCAGAAGCCGCGCAGCCAGGCGATAATGAGATTTATACAACGTAACAGGCCGCCAAGAAACCTCGTCGGATAGGAGGTTTCTAACGATGAGCGTCAATACTAGCGATGAGGTGGTAATTGGCCATGCGGAGTAAGGGTCCGCGAGGATGAGCCGCAGCCGACGGTGGTGTATCCAAGCGTGTCGACGGCAATTACGGACGGACGGACACGAACGGCGTCGTCCGTCGGTCGTCGGTCTGTCGGTCGGTCGGTTCGTCGGTCGGCTGCACTGTGCACGGGAGTTTGAGGGGCGTGCGCCGGACGGACAAATTGCGCTCCTCGTACTCCTCTCTGCCTCGTGGCGCGCGCTCCCGTGCGCGAGACCGCCGGCGACCTTGTCGCGCCAGTGGCGCGGCGGAAGAACCTGCCGCGCCTCGTTCTCGACCCTGGTCAGCACGGCCATGGGCTGCTCCGTTGAGGCCGAGCTTGGCTCGGAGGCGACATTTTCACCGGTAGCTCAGAGATGGAGCCAAAAGGGAAAACTGGTCGTGAGTAGTAGGTAGCAGAAAGGAAAAATTTTGAGTCCCTATGGGACAGCTATCGTAGTTCATTTGAAGCATCCGTTGGTGAACTCGCCAAAAGTGTGTGTTGCTCGGATACGTGCTCATGGTGTTGTTCTTTTTTCACCCTTCCAGAAGTATTTGCTGTTTCCCATCGCTTAATCTTGAGACAGAGACTAACAAATTGGGCGCTCACCTCTCACTTTCACTGACCGTTGTAGCATAAAGTGAACAGCTCGGTCTGCGACGCATTCATGCAGTGGTTCGTGGAATGATAATGGCAGTTTTGTACAAGTTTGGCTTTACGCTCTTCGTCGCGGGCAGAATTCACGCCAGTATGTCTCGCCAACAGCGTTGAGCACAGCTCGATATAGGCCGGCGTTGATGTTCCTCAATCGTTCAAGCACAACCGGGTGCTATCAACAAATTCTACCCAGGCTTGTAGAGGGGGTGGGGGGGGGGGGAGTGCACGAGGATCCCGTGACACAAGTAGTTGGATCGAGCAAAACGCGTGTGAATGGCTCTGCATCCGCCCTTCGAAGACGCGAAGAGAAAGTTCGTCACTCCTTAAGCCTGAAGGTCACTCGATTTCTTCTTACCAGTTTTATCAAGCCACTAGATTAAGCGATCGCTCTACTTTGCAGGAAACATCTTCACCTCACCAGGTAAGACACCACAGGGCAAAATAGTAAAGGAAGTGTTAATCAACCCTTACATATCTGGTATGCGCCAAGCGTTCCACTTTTACGTGATACCGTGAAGGGAATTTTGACGGAAATTTAGTTTGCTGTCCATCTCAGAGAAGTCTGCTACCAAATCACCTTCATTTCCTCATTTCGCATCGACAGATGGCTTGGTTGGTCAGTGCAAGATCCGAACGCGATGTGTGCGACAGTTTAGTTTACTGTGCTATGTATGTAAGCTAAAAACGTAGAAGAAGTTATTTGTATTTTTGCTGTTGCTTGTCGATCTATCCTATTCCTTGACAACGATCCTTCTTCAACTCTAAAGTTTCAATTTTGGCAGCAAATTTTGGTGGAAGCTGTTATAGCTACTAGTAACAAAACTATGTTAGAAATCCAAGTTAACTGGGAGGTGCAGTTGCGATCCATGCATTGAAATTAATAAAAAGAAGCGAAGAAACTCAACTAGAAGGGATATTAGGGCGTTATTTAACAGCTCTTTAAGCAATCCTATGTCAAAGTGTTGCAATGGAAAGTTTTCTTGTTTACAAGAGCCTTAGGGAGTTCAACCTTCGGTCTTCTGAGAATGATAAACAACTAGTTGTACTTAGGTTTCGTTCTGTTTCTGTTTCGCTGCTCTGTCACCTAGTCTTTTTATACTTAATTTAGTTTGATATGGTTGCACCTTAACGTAAGTGATCACGATTCGTGCCATGAAATAAATAAATGAATAAATAAAAATCGAAGAACCTCAGCCAGCAGCGATGCTAGGCTGTTGCTGGATAGATTTGTAGACCAACCCACATCAGAGCATTGGAACAGAGACTACGTGCTACAGCAGCGGAGAGTTAGAGGGATAATCTCGCGCAAAGTAAACATCAGAGTTCGAGCTCAAGACGACCTGAGCGTGGTGGAACCAGCTTGAGGTCAAACTGAAAAGCGGCCTTACAGTTAGCCGAGCTACATAATACCACGATCGAACCGGGAAGATGAACCAAATGCCAATTTAGGAGGAGGCCACCGTTTTTTAAAGTAACGAACTGTCGCGCTAAGGCCTCGTTTTCCTCTCTTTAACAGTCAATAGCCGATGAAAAATGATTTCAATAGCCAATGAAAATGATGAAAAATGAAATTTCTACTAATTTTACTCCCCCCCCCCCAATTCCAATAATCTTAGTATGAGCTTTGCGTATTGAATCCCGAGAGGCTTTAGTGACTTCGCTGACTGCCCTTCACAAAAAAAATTGCAGTGGCTTTCGCTAATTTGTCAGATTTTATTCGTTTTTTTTCATTCAAAGACGATTATGCTATTCACGCCTTTCATCTCAGTTTTTCGCAATCAACTTTAACCCTTGTCAGGTAGAAGACTTCTCCGTTCTCAATTGTATAGAGGTAAGCTGGTCATGAGCCATCACAGAATTCCTGGTCTGCAACCAATTTTGAAGGACAGGACACTTACTGGCCTTTTGTGCAAAACCAATACAGTTTTGGTCTGCAGTTCTTGGAATACTAAGAGGCACAGAGCAAGATCATGTTATACGTCTCGGTGTCAAAACATCGACGGAATCTGGTTTCATCACCAACAAAATTTAGCGAGTTAATTTCGTTACTTTCAATGAACGACAATCTTCTTAAAAACCAGTGGAAAAAACATCAAGCTATGATTACAAGGCAAATTTACTCGCCTCGAGTTTCGACACAGCCGCCTGTTTAACGGGCAAGATCAGTTGGAGAGATTGTTCGTTCAGGAATCATTTCCAGTAACAGTGCACAAAAGCAATGAGGAAAGAGACAGAAGAGAAGTACTCCAACGCAACCATATTCTTGCGGGCGCAGCTGAGATGCCGGTAAGCCGCCGTGGGATGGAGGACCAAAAGGAAGTTAGCAGAAGCCTCGTTGTGACCGGGAGAGAGATCTTTTTCAGCAAATCTTCCTCTATCTGATGGTGGCTTGCCATCCTATCGGTAGCGTTCATAACGTTCGTTGGAAAGGCCTACTTTTCCTATACCTCATAGTAGCTTCTTGAGCTTATGTGATCTATTTGAAATAATGTCTGGACGAATCGTTTTTTCATACTCATTTTTTCGGTCTCTGAAGAGGTAGCTATGATGTGCATAAGGTCGACTTATTGTTCATGACATATAGCCACAGCCCAATTTGGAAAATACATCCTTCTTGTGGTTAGTTTGTCTAGTTTGTCAAAAGTGTATTTAGAACATTTTCGATGAAAATTGTGATGTCGTGCTCTATTCTGGAAGTGTTTCGTTTCCTCAAGCCGTATCTACGTATGTTTTCCAAATGTTCACTGCGTTATGCATCGATGTGGGAATGCGCATCGAATAAATTAAACTAGAATAAAAAGAATAAAATCAGTTATGCCCTTGTAGATTGGTTGGGTGTGAGCCACCTTTTACAAAGGTAAACACCTCAAATTTTTGACAAGTTTCAGTCTTTCCATGACACTTTCAAGAAGAATCGCAAAAAGTCTTCACTTAAAAAATTACACAGTCTGATCTTTGAACAACACATTCTCTACAGCCATTTGCATCGAAAATTCCCATTTCGAAAAGCCCTAGTTTTCATGTTGTCATGAGGTGCATGTTGCGTGAGTAAAACGGTAGCTCTCTTCATAGTTTTAGCCATCACGCTGGAAGGAGTTCGCTGTTTCTTAAATCTACGAGGGAAGTGCCTGAAAATAATTCAGCAATTTAAAAGAAGCTCTACACCATAAGAACGGCTCATGAACACTATTAACTGTGTGCAAATTGAAGGTACCTCAAAACGCTAGAAGCTACAGAACTTGGGAGTTAGAGGAGCTCAACGCTTAGGACGTTCAAGCTCTAGTCTGTGAAATGTTGTTAATTCTAAGCACGGATGAGTTATTGAAGGTTTTCAAATAACACATATTTAACCTTGCTAAGAATGGAAAAATAGCGCTTTAGACTATCAGAAAACCTGATTTTGTAACTATTTAATTCTAAGGAGTAAAAGAAATTTTTCGGATACGCAAAGTCAAATTACAGCAACGAATATAAGTGTGGGTGCAAATCAGTAAGGACAAATGATGAACGCCCAGCATTTTAGAATTGAATGTTGAAGAACAATAGCCACGGTTCGAGAAGTATTTCCAGGAATAAAGGAAGTTCTCTTTCCAATTTCCACCTGTAGTTGGAAAGGCTCGGAAGTAGAACACGTCTTGTTCATCGCTGGCCGCGTAGACAGCTCGACAAAAAGCGAGACCCTTGAGTTTTTGCCAGAAGCGGCCCAGCGGCAGACGGTCTCCGGAAGCCCGAGGTCATCAATTTTCGCTTTACAGTCGTCGCCACCTCTCACGCTTCTCTCAGCGGTGATAAGCTGCCGCCGCTGTGACGAAGAGAGAAAACCGAATCGACGACGAAAAACACGAACCGAAGCACAGAGCGACAACGGTACCTGTGCGTAGGTGAAGTCATTCCAGAACTGCTGATCCCGGAACGCGGACGCAGGTATGATTTTCACGGTCCCGAATGGGGCGAATGCCATTTCCGCAGACGACCACGTCACTCCATTGTCGGCACGCCTGCAATGAACCGACCGTTCTGGGGACTCTTTGACGGGTCTCTCTGGCAAGGGTGGAAAAGGCTTTATAACGACACCAGCGATACAGGGATAGGGAAGAGCGGCGAGTGATGGAGGCGTAACACGATGAAGAAGCTGAAAATGTCAGGCGAACCTCCCACGACAACTTCTAGAATCCAATGTTATCGTTAATGCTTGTACGCTTGCATAAGTCAAGCTGCTGGAAGACGAACATAATCACAATGGCATGAACATAACGCAACGAAAAGAGAACATAAAGACGTAAAACAAATGAAGCAAATGAACAACGAGGCGGAACAGGCAGAACATTTAGGCTGTTCATCCAACTTCTAGTCTAAGTAACAAACTTTCCCCTCGGCTTCTGAATTGAATTGTCGGACAAGAGCTTAGGCTAGGCCATGAAGAAGAAAAATTCTATGTCTTTATCATCTGTAATTTTATATATGTGGTATTCAAAAAAAAAACCAAGAAGAATTAAACCTCTACTATCTCACCGATAGATCTTACATGAACGAGAACTCAAGCAGCAAAGTGAAAATAGACCTCGCGAGTACGGAAAATAATTAAAAAAGAATTTAAGAAGAAATTTAGTGAAAGTATTCGAAGACTATCACAATCAGAGATCCGATTACTATAGTTGAAGCAGTTATCTGCATGCAAGCGAAATCAGTAAGAGAACTGAAGGAATGTAAATATTGTCGGGTTAACGCACAATTTTGAAAAACCAGATTAAAATGATGCGTCGTCTTAGAAAAAGATAAGAAAGCTAACAGAGCTTTCACTGGAATCACAGTTGAACATAGGCTTTTGATATTTGCTTTTCTTCTACCTCAAAAATGTTCTTAATATTTGTTGGTTGTCTATTTATTTATCCACTTCAGAATTCCCTCGTGTAACAACGTAACAGGACGATTGATACGCTATACCGTAATATAACAGAATGTCTTGGCTCTCATCGTATCTCATATTAGACAAGGAATCGTAAAGCTGAACTTTACGAGAGTTGAATGAGCATCCAAAATTCGTTGAGAACTTTATTTCGATTTCATAATAAGGGGTTTAAAATCCGATTAGAAAAGAAAAGGCCCCACTATGGATTCGTTAAGTCAAATTAGAGAAATAATTATTAGGTTTTAGAATTGTTAGGTTAGACCGAAAATACCGTTCTGAGGAATATATGCGTTATGCCGTCCTGTACCGCAAACATCCTCAGGAAAGCTATTGTAATTAGGCACAAAGCGACGTTTTCGAGTCGTGTTGAGAAAAAGCACAGAATGTACTTAATGACACTCATTTCCATGCTTAGAAAGATGAGCTTTCGTTTTCTGCTTTGTCCACGTCTCTTTTCATTATTGCTAGGAAGACAGCAGTTCATCTTAATGGAACCAAAGGCGAAGAAAGGGCTTTCGAATTGCAGTGGTGCTCAGCGAAAGGCGAAAACATTGCCGAAATCTAAGAAATAGCAGCTCTCAAAGAAAACGCGGTCACTCTGTAGTCCACTTTTCCATGAAGACTGGGGAAAAATATTGAGAATGAGAACATGAACAGAGAAAACCGCTACGGTTTCAAATCTGCTGGATTCCCTAATACCGTTGTCGTTTCCCATATATTTACTCCAACAGACATTGGTCTGAATTGAGTTCTTCTAAAAATTTAAACAACTAAAGGTAAGCGTTTGGATTATTCAATGGAAGAAATTTCTGTCTCCGTCGAGGCGCGCTGCTCCCACGATTCCGCTATGCGATTAACACCTAGGGTGGACTGCTAGAACTACCGGAGGTATGGGATTCGGCGGCGTTCGCTAATGTTGATCTAACCATCTCTCACAGAAAAACGCGTTATCTGGATCGGAAAAACCTCACGAGAGACGATAAATTCGAGCCGTCCGAGAGAAAGCGAGCGATCGCCTTATGCGGAGGCACACTTGCAGAGCATTCGGGGACTTTTTTCGCTGAGAACGCCGAGTGACCTCCACTCAGAAGACGGTGCTGGGTCAGCGAGTCTGAGAGACTCTTGCCCCGAAAACCGGGGCGGAAATGGACGGCCGCCTTTGATGGAGACGTTTAGGCCTGAGCGATGCGTCTTCGAGGTCTGAAGTTGAACTGAAGATGAGTAATTTTTTGTACGACAAGTAGCTGTCATCAGTAAACGAGCTCATCCTCGAGTTTCGGATTGATTCTGAGAATGAGAAAAAACTTCCACACAATGCAGTAGCGTCTCGGTCGCGCAACGAGTTTGATTCTTTCCTTCATCTCGTTTTCTTCTACCAATGCTTTCACGCATCTTTAAATAAACCAAAGTGAAAAGTGAAGAAAGAAATTTGTCCACTACGCCATCTGTCACCATACAAACCTTTTTTAATGATATGGCAATAAGTTTCAAAGGAATAAATTTAAGGAAAGAGAAAGCAAAATCGAACCAGAGAGAGTCGTCTCCAAAAACTAAGCGCCGATCCACTCTCCGCACCTATTAAGGGATTATGTCATGGTTCAAAACCCACGGAGACTCGCAAAAGTTCCCTCCCAGCTATTAGACAGAAAACCGGTGTACGGCGAAGAGTGTTTTTAGTTAAGCTTGCGTACAGCTGCTGCTGCTTGGGTCTGTGAAATCTCATAGATTTCTAGTCGATGACTAGATTTTCTTGCAGTTTAAGACCTGGAGAAGGCGATTTCGCCCATCAAGTTTGCAGAAGAATCTCCCTCCCACCTGGCAGTTTTATTCTAGCTGAAGCAGGCTGAAGTGTTCTCCTACAGTTATCGCGAATGCATATGTGCCCCAGCTTCCATAGGGATGGAGGGTGAAGGACGGTGTTACCCAATCTCTTTTGGGAAACGCCACGCGTTCTACTACTACGTGATGTCATTAAGGCGATCTGACATCGTATTTGGCCACGCAATGACTTGCGGTGGCAGCCGATAAACATATCAGCGCTTTGTCTTTCCCAGACAAGTCTGGTACTAATTCATCGACCCTGTAGGGATAAAAGGTTGGTTGGCTTGGGCGGGAAATCCGAACCAGAAACCTGGTATCGAGTGCACACGACAGTCGGCACTTCTTCCGACTGCGCTACACGCGCAAATCCAGGATTGATCCAACCATACTAGAAGCTTCTGAACTACCCTAATTTTGAAAGAAGAAATAATGGAGAACCCCTCTCCTTTCTACACTTTTCTCTAAACGCGACATAATACTTCGCGAAAATTCGAACGTTTCACGCTAATCTATGAATCTGTTTATTTTTCTGTACTGCTTGATCTCATCTTCTCAGTTTAATATAATATGACGAGTAGTTGTATTATTGTAGTCCTTACTTATATGACATTCAGGGGCCAGATTCATCAAAGACTTATAGCAATTTAGCGGAGAAAATACAGCCGAAATTCCTGACAGCGCGGCTTATCAACAAGCGGCATGATGAAATGCTTCGCTAATAGGACATTAACATAACTTCTGATGGGGTACTACAAAAAAGATTAATTGCAATAGCGATGCAAGATCTGACTAGAAAAATAGATTAAAGCAGAAACCCTAATATAAACACTACATAACAAAAATAAAGTAAATGCTTATAAAACTTAAACAATAAGAGTCTTCAGAACCTAATTAAAGTCGTCGATATCGGGCAAAGGAATTCTAGGAATTTCTCGGAATTGAATTTAAGAAGATTGCGAAACGCTTAAACAAATGGAAAGCAAGCACGACCTTTGAACGATCAACGAACAATGAAAGGAACACTAGAACGAGATTACTTAGGATCTCAAGAAGAACAAAGGGTTGTAATAGAATGCCATCAATAAAGTGAGCAAAATTTCCCTCACTGAGGAGCCAACAAGTCTCTTGTAAAAGACGAAATAATTGTCCTTAGGCCTACAGAGTTAGTGCTCTGGAACTTAACTTTGGAGTCGTACAGTCGCACAAAACAATACTTTCCAAACATCGAATATGCAGAGAAAATGAAAGAATACTTTGGAATGGTGGGGCCAGGTGTTCGATTCCTTACAGCAGTTAGTTTGCAATATTTTTGCAAATTCGTGAGCATCTTCGATGTATGTGTTGGTTGTATTGCGTTACGCATTACGATTCAACAGTAAACTTTCACGTCCCTAACTCGGTAACATATCTTGGACTCTGTAAAAGTGAAGCATGTCCTGATACTATTTGAAGGTTGGAGATTCTGAGATTCAGAGCTATTCATTTTCGTCATTCTGACGTACACGTGAAACCCTTCCTTGCTCAGCTATCACTCGCTGTTGGAGGGAGTGCTCGCTATCTCAAAGAGCATTGGATAGCATGGCGTATCCGAAAGAGATGAATGACGCAGTCCCTTAATCGTTTCCGTTGTAGGAAAACTAGGTGGGCGGTTCTTGTCCAGTTTGGTGACCCGTCACGTTCATGTGAACAGTTTTCATCGTTTTATTTATAGAAGAGGTGTGACTAAAAACGATAGATGAACAATCATGGTAGTTCATGAACGTTACTTTTCACCAAAACATAAAAATTTTTACGTAGTGAGTGCGGAGCGATGACCGAATACTAACGCTTACAGAATTTTGAAAAAAAGAGGAAAGGGATGAAAAAATAATCAACAATAAGGCTCGGAGCAAAAGCGAGCAGCACTAACAACTTCTCGATTCCGTGCCTGAGAAGAAGAGGTGGGTTCATAGCCGGAAGTGCGTTTTCAATCGGTTTGTGAGCTAGAACGAACATAGAGTTTCGAAGTTCGAGCGAAACGCCATACAATGGACGGCTTAACGGGAACACAGCGGCCGGAAGTAGTGGAATGTGGGTTCAGATCCTGTTGAGGATGGCTAATGTGGTAGTCCTCTAGAATTTAGCACCTTACTTGCAGTGGGATTTGGACCTGAAAATACAGGCGAGTAAAGTAGCGGTAAGATGCAAATATGGTGGACGATGTCAGCGTGTTTATTACATTGACTTTCAATCCTTCTGCGACAGTCCCTCACTGTCTCACTGTAGCCGTTGCAATGCCGATGAATAGCATCATATGAGTCCACTCTTGCCCTTTCAATACTCCTATTAGTTTATCAAGCTCTTCCAGTCTTGCTTTCATCGTTCCAGGCGTCTTGGTGGGTGATTATATGAACTTAAATACAGAACTCGGATCCTTCTAAGTCGTAGGGGAGCAGAAGAAGTGTGGCCTGCCTCCGAAGCCTTTTCTTTTCGCAGATCTTTTCGAAGCAGAGGCCTCCCTGCCTGATTGCGCATTTTCAGGGTGCTGTCCAGAGTAAACGATGTCGACCGAAAGCGCAAGATGGCCTCTCAACGACGTCTTAATATCGCGGCGATGAAAGGTGCGCAGAGTTCGGGAGTGCAGAAAAAGTCAAGGAGACGTTTTGGCAGACCTCTCAGCGGGAGATTAATGGCTACACAGATGGGCGGTGGGAGATAGCGAAGCCAAATGGACGCATCAAGGAGCAGCCTCAGCGTCCCCTAGTTGTTCATTTCTCTTAGGCCTCAGCTTGGATAAGGCTTCGAACGACGACGAGCTGCAGCCAGAATTTCGTTTGAAGGATTTTTTAAATTACGAACCTGGAGTTTAGTAAGAAACGTTATGAAAGCGTGTATGAATATAGTGTCTTTGTAGAAACGTGTATGAATGTAGTGCATGTAGAGACGATCTCTGTTTATGCCATTCTCGTTCTTCGTTTGCTTATTGGGAACTTGAAGCGCAACCGCAGGAGGTGCCGGATTTCGCGTGCATCGGATACCAACCTCTCGGTTTGGAATTCCTGCTCAGGCCAACCAAGCCTTCTTTCTCTTCCGGGTCGATGAATTGGTGCCAGACTTGTCTGGGAAGGATATCGGCTGGCCACCGCAACTCATTGCATGGCCAGAAACACATTCAAATCGCCTCCATGACATCCCTTGAAAGTAGACTGCGTGGCGCATCCCAAAAGAGAACGCCATAATTTATCATTTATCTATTTGCTTATTACACTAGTGCAAAATTGCAACAGAAAACAATTGAACGGCATCGTTCCGCCACTGATATCAGGTGAACCTTTTCATTGTGCTCCTCCTACGGCTATTTAGCAAGAATAGGATCATATTAAGCTACTTTTACTTCTTACGCAATAAAAACACGGAGGAATCTACACTAGAAATAAAGAAGTGAATTATATAAATATCATAAAGGATAAAGGATAGAGGACAGCGTTATTCAATCCCCTTTGGGATGCGCCATGCATTGTACTTCTTCGGGATGTCGTGGAGGCGATACAATGACTTGCGGTGGCCAGCCGATGAACAGGTCAGCGCTTTATCCTTTCCAGACAACTCTGGTACCAATTCATCGACCCCGGAGGAATGGAAAGCTTGGTTGGCCTGGGCGGGAAACCCGAACCAGGAACCTGGTAATGGGTGCAGGCGGCAGCCGGCGCCTCCTCTTACTGCGCTCCACGCGACCCCAAGAATATCATAATAAATATAATTGAATAATGATAGATACATCGTAGTATATTGGAATTATCGAGATAAGGAAACAGAAGTAAAGTGATTAGTAGATCGTATCCACTCTGTCCTAATAATATAATGTTTTTAGACCGATTTTTATTAAAAGAAAAGCGAGGTTAGGGCTACAGGACGGACAATAATCAATTCAACACCACCATTCCTGCCATTGTAAGGATGTGTGGAGTTAAGCGGAAGTGCAGGTTCCTTCTTCTGTGAAAGCTGTACTTACCTGACTTACATTACCGCGATGCAGTTTATGTACTCGAGGATTTAGACAAGTTCCGCCTCTTGCGAGATCTGGGATACCTCGGGCTTGCGCCCAGGGTCCTCAGTTGACTGCCAACGGCAGGAATCCAAACGCAAGAACGAGGTCACATGAGCGTAATTGTCATGAAGATGATCTTCTAGATAGAGGCACCTCAGTTACTAGATAGTGGATAACTTTAGAAGCTTTTCACAAGAAATTTACAGCGGACACAGAATGTAATCTTCAGTGTTCAAGAGAAGGGGAGTAGAGCCGGCAAACACTGGAAATCTTTAGCTCTCTAGATATCAATTTAGGTCCGCAGTGGCATGGCATAGACATTATTTTGTCTATGTGCGGTTTCCGCTACCTTAGACGTCAACAACTAGGAAAGAGAATTGAGTGTATTAAATGTGCACCTTGGTCAACTCCTAAGCCTTCCTCCTAGACTTCCTATCCTACTTTCGTCGGCTAGGCGATATCAATATAAAAAATGTAATGTGCAAAAATTGAAGATGACTTTGTATAGAGGATGGAAAGCAATGATCAATAAAGTGACTTCATAAATTTATGACATCTCCAGATCTCACGTTAAGTTATTGGATCGATCGAGAAGCTTTAGCGTTACATTCTCTCTACCTTCTTCTAGGTTATACTCTATGCGAAACTGTTCATAAATTTTTATTATCACATTCTCAGAAACACTTCGCCTACATATCTATATTCACCTTTAACTTGAATACAAATTTCGCTCACATGCTTATATCCACATTTAAATTGCTTTCCTGAAAATCAAGGGTTAATGCCGTTCACTTTAATGAAAAGCTCAGTCTTTGATTCCGTTTCCACACGACCTCTGCTGCCGATGGACTTGTAGGCTGCAACGATTCGCTGCATTTCGAATTTAAACTGCTGGAAATCCTCACGACTACGTACCTGTCCAGCGCACACGGACCAGGTGAGAAGGTAAAGCGAAAGGCTAATCAAGGCCTCATCTTAAGACGGAGTAGAAGACGGAGTTCTTTATGATTAAATATGACCCTGTAATCGTCAGGATCCGGAATTCTCTCGATTGCTCAGAACCTATCATGAGAATATCGCAAGTGCAAAAATCACTGGAGGAAAAAGTGTAGCACCACGGAAAGACTGATTTCTCTGGTACTTTCCTATCAGTGATCGCGCTATCAGTGATACACTTTCACACTTTCACTATTTACCGCGTATTTTTAAACATTTTGTGTGCTTCTTTAAGCTAGCTATACTACAATTTTAGGCGCTGTTTTGTTGTGTTAACAATGATTTTTGGAACGTAGATAACGTAAAATAAAACCAAAATCCAACATAGAAGTAAAACAGAATCAAAATGTAGTCAAAGTAAAGATAGAAAAAAGTTAAGTATGGAGGACCTCATAACGAGATTGAATTTGTGAAAAACGAAAGAAACGAAGATGACCAAAAAGAGCAATAAATTTCCAAAGCATACGCCTTTCGATCGGCTAGGTTCGATACGTCGCGCCTCCCCGAAGTGATCGAATCTGGTTTTCAGCACTTCATTTAACTGTTTAGTGCAGTGCATTATGCGCACAATTATTCTTAGGATGCGTGAAGATACCGTATAACAACGAACTATGGGGAAATAAGAAATAAAACAAACCATCAGCTTAACGAATTGATCTAAGCCATCGTTATTATTTAAATGTGGGAGTGGAAATTGAAATAAATAACATGAACTTAACTAAAGTAGTAGAAAAATCGGATTGACACAGAGGAGAGGGATGGCGCGAGGTTGACGGCGAATAGCAGAGACGCGCCAGCACTGGAAGGTCCGTCAAGTCCAACAACTCCACCTACGAGGCTGGCATGGGAAACACGGTTGAAACCAAGCAAAGTGGTCAAATGTATGAAAATACGAAGAGAAAGGATGATGGCACTAATGGGCTTGGCGCTAATCTAGTTTATAGGGGTAAAGTGCGCATTACAGTCCTCTGTAATGTTGTAAAGGAACTGGGCTGTGATAGTTTCTTGGAGCGGTGGCTTGCACGTGCTTCAGTTGGGCTAATATATTAGGTGGCTTACAAAAGACGAGGCGGAACACTAAACAAAAACAATATTATGCAATGATATAACCTAAAAAGATCTGAAAATATGAAAAAAATTACAATCGTTTCGTTGGCCAGTAGTCGGTCGAGGCGTAACGTGGTTCTGAGCTAAGGAGTGGTCTGCATTTTGAGTCTGCAGTGAGGTAATTCCTTTGTACGTCATGAAAAATGCAACTTAATTTAGCTACATTAGGTTCAACCACGATTTTAGTTATTCAATTGGGTACTCATGAGGCAGAGTGCGCTGAGACCGAAGCCTCTTGGTTGGGTTCCGCCGACGCGGAGAAGAGCACAGACCAGGCTAGGGAAGGAACTCCAGGATGTGGCCAAGCTTGAGAGAGCTGTGGTAGGTGGGCCGTATTTTAGGAGTCTTTGCATGCGAATGGGTCCTCTGCGTCATAACCGAACCGAACTTATCTAGCAATTCCAATTAGGAATATTCGCCGCACAGCCTACTTCTACGAATGTCCTCAATAGATTTTCAATGCATTTTGGAATATTCAAAAGCAGCGATTATTAGCCGCTGGAGTTGCCAAGGTCTCATTTGTCCCGAACAGCACTCGATGCCCTTTGCATCATTTTACGGTCCGTGGAGGAACAGAATGCTTCGCTGGCGTTGGAGGCCCAAATCTTTAATCGAACAGAGCAGGCGAGAGCCATCTCTAACCACGTTACCGCGACCATGTCTCCACAATTTAAGCATTCCTTCCACACAACTCATTTGGAAACAGAGGAAAGGTAGTTGACACAAAGCAGATTGTTTCAGTGAAAGGCATGTCGTCAAAGGGAATTCTAAGGTCAAATTGTCTTGAAAGGGTTCCTACAGAACGTCATAATTTTGCTATGAAGGAGTCACTACAGCGAGATTGTCTAGTACCAGAAAAAGCTTCTACGTGGTGTCCGGTCTCACGAGGTCCGTGGACCGGAAGGGTGGTGGCGGCCCTCGGAAGTCGCGGGGAAGTCGGCCGTGGACGACCGTGGAAGTAGCGCACGGTGCGCGTAAGAGGGACGGGCGCGACGCCATTGTGGCGGCAACGGCGCCCGATACGATCGCCACGATGAAGAGATCAGCCTTCCCGAGGCTAATCGGAGGTGAATGCACCGCCGCTTGGGGACACTTCCCGCAGCGACGGACTACCGCAAAACACCTGATTTCCGCCGCATTTTGAGGAAAAGTGGCAGGACTGGGCTTGCTCCTGCGATTCTGAGCTCGTTGCGCTCTACAGAACTGCTGAACACCAAGTAGCATTCAGTTCTGAAGTTAATAAAGAAAGAAAACGACCAAGATTTATAGGGATAGCACAGAGACATGATAGGAACCTGGTGCTGCTATTTTTTCCATTTTTTTCCATTTTTTTACACTGAACTAGACTTAACACAAGAAATGGTCTTTCATGTGCATTTCTGCCTCCTTTCATGTTGATCGCACGGAAAATTGGCCTTGGCGTCTATCTCTTCTTTGCTTGCTTCATTTTTCTCCAGCACTTTTCGTTCTTTTTGACAATGACATTGCACATCAATAAGTATAAACAAATAAATAAACAACAAAAAATTCCAAATAGGGGCCGCTAGGAGGAAAAAGATATCTCTCAGGTTGTGCAGAAGTTAACGTAGAAAATACGCTCCGTCCAGGAAGGCCGCGTTAATTAGTGCAAAGCCAGGAGTCTAGAGACCAGCAGTTTGTTCGTTTCCAGGTTTGTTATTTCACTAAGATCAGTGGTGGGTGATGCAGTCGGCAGAAGGACTTATTCTCATTGGCACCATAAATCTGTTCTAGGTTTAGTGCACGTCCAGGCCAAAGAAGCTTGCCTGTGTTTGGAATGGCACCCGAGATGATTCGAATGAAATATTTGAATCCCGTCTGTCTTCCAGTTAGCGCGATCGTCTGAAATGACTCCCATTTTGCCATAAACTATGTTGTTAGAGTCCGAGAAGTTGGACTTTTTGGTCTTATGTTAGGAAATTCGCTTGAACTTCCAAAAACTTCTTTTTGTTTGTTTCCTGTTTTGGCTGCCTTTTAGAGTTCTAGTAAAAGCCTGTAATAGATAGTCGACTATACAGTCATTTTACATTAACACACGATGATCAAGAGAAGAATCTTTGCATCTCCACTTTTGGGAACTTTAGATGATTCATGAGGCCCTGGATATCAACCACTGCTTCGTTTAAGTGGTGTACCTGTTTCAGCTATGTAGTATGACTAGTATGACTTTGTATTATGTACTAGTTGGAAAGAAAGAACTACGCGCCTAAAAAGTGTCCTAATTTTGTTCGATTTTAAACGAGAGAGTGAGACGAATCAAGGAAGCGTCATTGCCACTGTATATCTCACTGCAAGAACAAATTGCCACAACAAACTCAGCTTCTTAAAAAGTAAATGGGTTGACCCTAAATTTTGCAAAGTATTCACGGAGTCATTATGTCAGAACACGTGGGATTTCCATTTGTTCAGAAAAAAAAATCAAATGATCCCTTTGCTCTTAATGAAGCGAAGATATGTGTTTGCGTAAAAATAGACTGGTGTTAAGCTGTGCCGGCCAATGACCAAAACGCTCGTCGTGGTGCACTCAGGGGAACAATTCGCGTGAAATGATGAATGTGAAGCTGCACGTCACCACAGCGCCTTCACTCAAAAGGGCCCATGGCTGGCCTCGTGGAGACCACGTAGAGTAGGTGGCTAGATCTGCTGATGCTCGCTTGTGAAGGAGCATGCTGGAGCATGCTGCAGCGATCATAAGCGGACAAGGTCTTCTATTAGCTGTGCAGTCTGAGCTACGTGAAAAGAAAACTCCCCACTAGGATAGAACCGCACTCCCTTCAGAAGGGAGTATCAACAAGACAACAAACGAAACTTGGATTTGGCAAGGCTAACCTCCAGAAGCCGCTACTGGAAGCGCAAGCCTCCGGGGGGAAAGTGTTAAAGGCGGAGAAGAGGAGTAGTGGTTAGGAACGTCGCATCAAGCACCGGATGCAACTATAAGTTTTCAACCATTTCAAACGGTTTGATCTCAACCCTTATCTCCGACAAGGGTAGCGCTGGGTAGTTACGGACCGTTCTCTGCGAAATAGAAAAATACGTTGTTGTAATTACTTTCTTTTAAAATGGGGATTGGAAGCACTAAAGGATCCTCGCAGAAAGAAGTTGCCCGCGACTTTTTCGGACTGTGCGGCAGCAGAAGAGGGAAAGAGAGCCAGGAATGCGGATAGTGCAGTCAAAGGAGGTGTCGGGTGCTGCATGTACTCAATATCAGGTTCTTGGTTGGGGTTTTCCGCAAAGGCCAACAAAACCTTCCATCCCTCCGGGTACCAGACCTTGCTCTGGAAAGGGTAGAACATTGCTTGACCACCACAGGTCATTTTGTAGGGAAATGCGCATTCAATTTGCCTCCACGACGTCCCGTAGAAGTAGAGTGCGTGGAGATTCCCCAAAAAATTGATAAGCGCCGTCCTTTTGAAGTGGAATGTAAGATGAGGGCGCTGTGTGGCACAGCGGCAGAGTTTGCGCAACGTCGGCCTAGGGCTAACTCGTGTTCAGCAAAGTTATCGTCTTCAAGTATGATAAGCAGACGCCAGGATTCGAACCACTCAAGCCAATCATGATCGATGCAAACAAAGGCTAGGCAAAAGACAGACTGAGCCACCGACAACGCTGGCAGCGGAAAATGGGGCTGAGAAGCCGAATAATGTGAAGAGGCGGAAACAGGCGCGCTTTACAAGGGCATGTAATCGGGACGGTAACCTAAACCTAGATCTGGCTAGGTTAACCTCCGGAAGCCGCAACTGGAACTGGAAGCCTCCGGACGACTGGAAGACCTGCAAGGCGCGACAAGTGTCTGAGGCGGAGAAGAGTAGTGGTTGGAAATGTCGCATCAAGCACCGGATGTCACGACCGCCATGAATCACACAAGCGGTCACAAAGTTACAAAACTGGTTCGCGACACCTCGGTGCGGGCGCAGGCAGAGCGAGGGATGACGCGACGGCGGAAAAAGGCCCGACGGCAGGATCCGCATATGCTTCATCCTCAAAGAAAGCTGCAATTCAAGCGAATCGCCGGAGACCGTCGAAACACCTCATTCGCATACCAGCGGCTTTTTGCTCGGATACGATTCGCAGTGGTTTCGAAGAAACTCGAAGAGACACGCTTAGTGGGAAGTTCAGTCCGTTGATCACACGAAGGCCTACTACAACTGGATGACAATGAAGTCTATTCTACACCTTCATGAAATTTATACATATTCCAATTGTACACCTTTCAAGCCTTTCAAATCAAACTGAACATCTTCCAAATTTAAGTTGGCTTTCACGATATTAAAATAGGGACCTTAGGAGGTGGTGAAAATAACTTCTAAAAGAAAATCTGTAGTAGGTTTCTTTGAATTTTAAAAAAATCTTCTCTCCATAGAAATAAACCCACTGTTCAAAATTGTATAAAGATTTTATTCTATTAAGAAAAACAATGAGTTAAAGTTTGTTCTACAGCGCAAGAAGACAGCAATTTTTCAGCTCAATAAAAGGGCGAGTAATGTTGTGAATTGTTTGCCAGGCCCCGAAGAAGGCGAGAACCGCCGAAACGTCATCCTAATTAAAAGCGTTGGTGGACAGCTAAATAACAGTCATCGATAGTCAAGGCTATGATTGTTGATGGCAAGAGCAACTCCTTAATTTCGAAACTACTTCTTTTGTTAGAAACGTTGGATAAGAGGAATATTAGGTTGAGTCATAAATTTCGAATTTTTTGAATTTTTTCTGGCACCTAAAGTGAATCCGCTGAAGTATTGTATTGTATTTAAAAGCTTGTTTACTAACGATCATTTTGAGATACAGATCGTTAATTTTCCTTGCGCTGTTCAAAAGCTTTATTCACTAGAACGATTTCCACTCCGAATGAAAAAGTGTGGGGTTTCGTCTTCAATTAGTTCTCCTTCGACAGCAACAGAGCGATGGGGTCAAGCACATTGAATGAGTCACCGGCAAGTTCACGCCTAGCCAAATAAATTATCGGAAATGGTACAAGAAGTTCTTTTCCTCCCAGAAGAGCAACAAAGACTAACCACTCCCGGGAAGATCAACTGCTGTAAACGAAGGACCTCTGCGCGAAACCATCAATTCTTCTCAAACCACGCTAGGACTGACCGCTGGTCTCCACACCCCCCAGTGAACTACCGCTTGTCGGCTGCAGTAGATTGGAAAGTCGTCAAAATTGCCTTCGTCAGTTCATGCGGTGACGGAAACCCAAGTAAATCGCTGCTTCCGACTCCTGCGCCGGCCCAGGCGAGGGGGCCTGGATCGAGTCGTTACCAGCGATGAAAAGGGAATGCTTCACTACGATTTTAAAGCCCGAAAGCAATAGCTGGAACGCAACGAGCTGGAGGTACTGAAGTCAAAACCGGAGCTTCGCTCAAAGAAGGTCCTGCAGTGCGTTTGTGGATGTGTAGTGGTCCAGTGCACCGGGAGCTGCTTCACGTAGTTAAGACATCATCGACGCTCGCTTTTGCCAACACCAGTTCCAGCAAAAATTGGTGGAGAAAGAAGTCTATACGAGCCAATGTTTCCTCCACCAGAGCAACATCCGACCGATTACGGCACTTCACGCGCTGGAAAAAAATGCTGGAGTTGGGTGGACCAAAATCAAGCAGCCACCATACGCCCCGGGCACTGCGCCGTCTGACTGCCATCTGCTTCGGTCAATGGATCACTCCCTCCATGGTAGGCGCTTCGCTGAAATCAATGAGGCCACGGCGATGGTGCGCGACTTTTGCAGGTGAAAACGACCGAATTCTACAGAGATGTGATCCACTCACAATCAGTTCATGAAAAGCGGAAGGATCTCATACAGAATAACGGCAATTACTTTGTTTAAGTCACCCATTATTCGTTTGTGGTATAGTCTTATTTTTGCTGGAAGACAAATATTGTTGCAAAATTTATGACTCAACCTAATAGCTACGTAATTTAACCACGCCTCCCAGTCCCAAATTCGCTAAACATCCGTACTTCAACAAATTTCTGTAGGCATTTTCTAATACTCAGGCAGAATCTTCTTTCACCGTTACGGTAGGGGTGATAAAACGTGAACAGTAAATAAAACATGCGGCTGTTTGGAAACTATTCCGGGTAGTGGAAAAAACGGTAAGTACTATAAATAAAAATTTAATTTAAAAAATAATGAAGCTTTATCGTCATTTAGATTTGTATCGACATATTTCGCATTACAATGCCTTTATTATTTATTTAATATTTATTTTCTACACTCACATTCAACAATTCTCACGCTTACACTTGTATATCTCTATACTTGAGAAATCCTTACCCTTTCATCAGCTTTTTTTCGCTTGCTTTCTTCAACCTATCTCCTTTCTGCTTTCTACTTCTAGTTTCGAGTCATTCCCTATGTAGGCAAAGTCTTAACATAACTTAAAATATGGTCCTCTCCTTCACTGAAGACCACAACACAACGGTCTATCTGAGGACGAAAAGGACCTTTATATAGTTAAGATGGAACAGATGTAGTTACTATCATACACTAATCATAGGTTACAATACAGTCTTCATACATATAAAAGCGGTAGCCGAAATCTTCTCTTGAATTAAATTTTCTGTCGAACTGTTGTTGGTTGTTCGTTTGGGCGGAAGTCTTATACCTCTTCTTTTTCCTTTTCCTACTTTCCTCGTCTGCAAAATCATACGGTGAAGCCCATCGCTAGATGCACACATCTGCTGCGGTACGGATATTGGTAGAGCAAAAAACGGGTACTCCTTGAGAGCTTGCCTTCCGACCGTTAGTGTAAGCAGCCTGCTCTTGATTGATGAAGGCGGTCTGAAATCTTCACGAGTTATGTGGCTCCAGATAGACTGTGACCGACTCGAAGCAACTACTTTGCCCAAGAATGTAATAGTCAACCTAAACTTAGCAATGCAGAATAACCGCATTCCAAGATAGTTTGTTCCACTGAGTAATTGTTGAGCTGTTGAGTGAATAATTCTCACAAAACATGGTTTAGCTGAAGGCGTGACCGTCCATGAATTGACTAACACACGAAGATTCATTGAGAAACGCACGTGTAGGCTATAGACGAGTGGTTTGTTCAGCGTAGCCAAGATTGGTACAACTCTTTATTGCGGCTTACGTTTCGGCGCCGTCGCCTTCTTCAGAGCCTGGAAAAGTCGAAGTCATCTGAGAAGCTACCCTCCCAAATGCCATTTCATTCTGCAAGAGCTGGCGCCGTACGTCGCCCTCTGCGGGTTTTGACCTCTGGGTCATGACCCATTAGGTCCCTAAGGCCAGCAGCAGAGTCTTGCGGGTGCCGCGGGCCCGCCATGACAACGGCGGGTGGTGCAGCTCCGCGACGCAATACTGCGTACTTTTGCCGGGAGGAACGAAGAAATGGAGAAAGAAACGAAGAAATGCATTTTTTAGGGGAAAAAAATAGAGGGAAGGGGGAGGGTTGTAAGTAGCAAGCTGAGTGCTGTTACTGCCCCTAACATTTGTACGTCAACGGCTTACGATTATGATTCGTTAGTATACATTGCATCCGATCGAAAGTTTCGGATAACGCAAATTCCTCGAACCACGGATTTCTGGTTGAATTTGACAACGGAGATTCCGTGGGTCTGGTCTTTTGAATATTTCAGAAACGAGCAATTTCGCGGGCCATGAGTTTTTGGAGATTCGGAAGGGGTATCCGAAAATGATTGATTCGGATCCAATGTATCCTGCTTGGAATTGACGATATTTGCGCAATGACGCTGAGCCTTGGCCTTCTTTCCGTCCATCTTTCACGCTCCTTTTAGATTCTGTTTCTAACTTTTATGTTCGCGACGTGTTAGGATCCAAATTAGCGGAGTCGGAGGAGGTGCCAGCTGTCATTGATCTAGGCAAATGGTTTGTGTTAAACGTTACTTCGTGTATTTATTTATTTATTCAATACGCTACATAAGATAGACATCAGAGAAAAATTAAATTAAATAATTAATTAAATTATTTTTAAATAATTAAATTTGCACATGGCACGTAGTCGATTGGAGAAGGCGCTAACTCTCGTGTGCACCTCAAATCAAACCTATTAGTTCGGGTCCCGCCGAGGCTAGCCAGGCCTTTCACCCCACAGGGACCGCTAAATAGGCGCCGGAGGCGCTAAATTGTCTGGAAATGATAGAGCACTGATTGCTCCATCGACTGACCCCAGCGTGTCTTGCATGAGCCAGATACGAATTCAAGTTGACACTTCATTGTATCCCATTTAATGAAGCTTCCACCGGTCGGGAACAAAAGAAAACTCCCCTCCCTCCATGCTTCCTATCTGGTCACGCCCTCCAGCGGGTCTCACCCGCAGCTCCTGGCGCTGCGGGTGAGAGCCGCCGTGAACCGCGGTAGCCCTCGAGGACCCTTGCGTGCGGCGGCTCCGCGACAACTCGTCCACGCCGCGGCTTCCACCACAGTGGCAGCGCGGGTCCCACTGCGGCGGGAGCGATTTGGACGAGTTCTCACGGTGCTGCCGCGAGACTCTGTAGAGGCCCTAAGGCGGGTGGTCCCCCGGGCTCTAAGCTCATTCACCCATCTTTCGTCCAGCCAGGGTGATGGTGGACGCCTTTTGTCCACATCTAAGGTTAGCCATGTTTTCGACTTCTTTCGGCATCATTTTCGTAGTCTCTTAGCCTTTTGGATGGGTTCCTGCAGAATGAAATGGCATTTGGGAGGGTAGCTTCTCAGATGACTTCGACCTTTCCAGGCTCTGAAGAAGGCGACGACGCCGAAACGTAAGCCGCAATAAAGAGTTGTACCAATCTTGGCTACGCTGAACAAACCACTCGTCTATAGCAACATCAAGGATGCCAAGGTTCATCGAGAGTAGAACATGGAATGCACGTGTAGGCTCCTCTTGAAAATAAAATTGGTACCAAATCCACCGAAGTTGTTGAAGAACGAATTCTTGTTATACGTTTTCTTGAATGAATTCTTGTTTTAATTATTCCACAATCTCTCCATCCTGGTACCGGTGTGCAATTTATGAAGAACACAGGCGAAGCTTTGCTGTTATGCTGTTATGACGGTCTTTTGTTAAAGAAGTACTATAAAACAGTCAAGAGTATACATACCTCCTCTGTGGCCCTAGTAAAAGTTGCAAAATTTAACATGGAATCTATTCTAGTCGGACCAGAGCACCGCTAGAAAGCGAAACAATTACATACGAACACGGTGGGCCATCTTGGCTAGGAACATTTGAAGAAAATAGGCTAGTTCAAATGTGCTTTTAAAAAAAGGTTTTTTCAATTTTGCGACCGAATGAGTGAAGAACTCCTCTCATCCCGCACAACTATGATAGATCCTTGTTACGCTCATCTATTAATTTCATCTTATTAACTGTATCTAATAATTTCCTATCCACTCTCTAACTAGATACCTGAAGTGGAAGTTCGAGTTTTCCAAAATTGGAATAGGGCCTTGAAATTAGTAAGACGTTGGTATAGTACCATCTACAAATGTCGAGCCTTTTTGCGGACCTCGAAGGGCAGCACATTCTATATAGAGCAGTCGGCAATGCTTACAGACGGGGTGTGTTTGCTCTCGTTTTACATTCATATCGAAGACAGCCTATACCAGATTTGTGTATTTTCTCCAAAAAACCGTCACGGTGACCCAGTTGCAGAGAACTGAGATGCGTCATCGGCATAGTAAAGCTCGAGAGAACACCGTTTTCCACTAACATTCAAGCGAGAACACCGAGATCGAGGATAGCAGAGGTTCAGATTATCCCTTTGAATGATAAGCGGAATTAAGACAGAGCTTTCAATGTCGTCGTTATAGAGCGGATGTTTTGAGCATGATCGAAAAGATTTCTTCCATGGTCTATGATACTGTCAGGAGTTAATGTAGTCACATCATACTTAGCGAGACAGTAACAGCCTACATGACATGAGATTCTTCTATGAGAATGAAATGAAGTGCGAATTTTTGTTTGGGACCGTATTGTTGCGAGTATCGGTTCCAATCATTTTCGATTGAACGTTACCAGTTAGATTGCCGTCGCTCTCGTAAAATGCTACAAATAGAAAACAATTTTCATTTGTTACTGACATACAGCTGGCAATCTGCGGATCTGCGGTCGTTTTCAAAATGATTAGTAGTCTTTAGCTGCACCGATATTTCCTCTTCTACCACAGTGCTGCAGAAAAAATCTCTCGACAATTAGTGTGCATCTATGAACAATAGGAATTGCGTACATAGTAGCGAAGTAGGAGGAGATGCCGACTGTGGTGTGCATTAGAATCGAGATCATTGGTTCGATTTCCGCTCAAGCCAGGGAAGCTCTCCATCTTCCCATGGTGAAGGACAAGGATAAAGGTTAGTGTTGTTCAATCTTTTTTGGGATGCGCCACATATTCTACTTCTATGGGATGTCGCGAAGGCGGGTTGAATGCGTATTTCGCCATACAATGACGCGCGGTGACCAGCCAATGAACAAGTCAGCGCTTTATCCTTCCCAGACAAGTGTGACACCAGTTCACCAACCCCGAAGGATATGAGGCTTGGTTTGGCTTGGGCAGGAAAACCGAACCCTGGTATAGGGTGCAAGGGACAGCTGGTACCTTCTCTGACTGCGCTACAGGCGTCCCTCCCATGATACATACATGAGATTGATACCAGACTTGTCTAGGAAGGTTACTACACTGCCCCATCTATGGACTAATTACTGCAAGTCATTTATTTCAAATAAAGGGTGAAGGGCGGCGTTAATATTTTCCTGTTCAGGTGGGCCACACATTCGCCTTCTTCACGACATCGTTGAGGTAATCTGAATGTGTAGTTTGCTATACAGTTGATTTGCTGTGCTCAGCCGATGAGCTATTTAGTGATGAATCTCTGTCAGAACCGTCTGGTTCCAATTCAGCTACATGTAGGAATGGAAGGACATATAGGCCTGGGCGGGATCCGAATCAAGAGCGAGTGGGAGTGCACACGACAGCCGATTCTTCCAAATGCTGCGCGACCACTAAAGCCAACTTCTATCCTTTGTCCTACGTATAGCGATACTTAGTATTCGGTTCTCGCAAATGCAGAATTAATACCCAGCTCACAAGCCATCTTAAGCTTAATTTCGGGCTTGAAGCCTGAAAGAAATAGAGACGAGCTCCAGTTTTCTTCTAGAGACAGTGAGTTTAATGAATTGACTCGCACTACCTGTTTTGTTAAGACCTCGCTACTGAATGACAACTTTACTTATGAGCTATAACAATTTTCTTGCTGTAATGTGCTCAACCAAAGAAAAACTACTCTGGCAAAATTGGAGGTGTGTAACATTTTTTATAACTTTCTTAACATAAATGAAACATGAACAATAACGGAAGTAACACGGACAACGACTAAATTGAACAAGAGCACAAAGGATGAAGGAAGAAGGTAGGATTCAATCGTTCTCACCCGTTATAGTATATAGTGGTATCATGTTATGGATTGCGCGTTTTATCACATATAGTGCTAGGGATTATCGTGGAGACAGTATTAATGCCTACAGTGCATATACAACGACTTTCGGTGAGCAACTGATGGAGAATCCTGCTCTTCACTGCTACGAAGTGTGGCACCACTTTAACAACCGCCGAAATATAGTGTGCTTCGCCCGACAGGAAGAGACCGGAACCTTGCGCCTTGATCCGCAGTGAGTGCGAGAATCGGCACCTCTTCCGAATGACGTGCCCGCTCCTTTCAGTGAGCGCAAATGGAACAAAATTTTGCAGGCAACGCGAAAGACAGAACTAGCTCGAAAACGGAGAGAAACTTAATTCCCGAATGAAAATGGAAACTGCGCGCATTCCTGCTCGATTGGAAACGTAAAAAAGTGCCAAACAGCATTGTTGGCTTTGGCTTTCGCAACTACGACACTGCTCAATAGCTCATCCGGCTCCCATTCGCAACCCAGTCGACAAACTGATCTGACACCGATAATCAGTTGAACGTCAACACGTCTTCAGTGTAAACCGGTCCTAATCGCTCGCCATCCCATTATTTTCTTTGCTGGACTCGCCATCAGTTGATCTCGACAACGATCGTTCCCGGCGTTCCGAGGCCATCCATGGCAATAGGGCCTCCATTCGGAGTCGTTCGACTTAGCAGACCTAATCTGCAGCCACTGACCGAATGGGTGTCTGCATGAAGGTAGTGCCGCTGAGCGCATAATTCTGTTCTCTAATTCTAGTTCTCTGGTTCTCTAATTCCGACGGATTTTTAGTAGACGACCTCACGACGTTTTCCTATAGCTGCAAAGCTGGTTGTTCAAGAAGTGGAACATGTACTGCTTGAAAGTATTTTTTTGTCATCAGAAAGCAGAAAGAAACATCAGAAACATAATTTGCTGTACTAGTTATTTGATAGATTGTTTATTTTATTATTTTGTTCCTTAATAATTAATTGAATTAATTATTAATTATATTGATTTAATATGCATTTTATTTCATTTCATTTATTGCACAGGTTGTGCGCTTAAACAAACAAAAGTAGGCAAAAACAAAGACATATGCTGCAGTCTGAGTGTTTTTCAATCCTGTGATCCTAAATGTTTAGGAAACTTTTATAAGATGATACTATACTATACTATACTGCATTACTCGAAAGTGATACCTATCGCTGATGGAAGACATGAAGAATAATCTTTAAAAGGAGAATTACGTTTGAATTAGCCATGGCGTGCAAAATTGCAGGAGAAAAGGTCCACATCGATGTCAGAGATCTCCTTATAGAGTTTTGCTAGAGAGTAAGAGGGGCGCCATATATACAATTTCCACATCAAATTGAACATTTTTCACGTTTGATTGGACATTCGGGCAGGTGGAATAAAAAACTTTAGAAGAAAGAGATATAAATGTTTATTTAACAGAAATTATTATAGTCGTCCTGGAGATTCTCTAGATTAATGTGTAAGAAACTTGTTTTGATTTTAAATAGGTTCGCGTTTATTTTAGAAACGACAAGCTGGTTTAGAAGAGTGTCCAATTTCACACGAAAATGGTATATATATATATATATATATATATATATATATATATATATATATATATTGTAAGGAAGGCCGAGTTTTTCTCTGCAAAAAAGAATGGCCTCCGTCTTCAAAGCCAATCTTCTCATCATGTTTTTAGCTGAGCTTAGAGTAGTTGTTCTCGACTAGTGGACTGCTGTATCGAATATAAAAACGAAAATTATAATACATTATGCATACTCCACCTTTTATTTACTGCTTTCTATTTACTCGTTTTTTTCTGTTACGCAAATAGTTTGTAGCTATTAGTTGCGTTTCCACAAATTTGTTCAGTGTTGTAATCGTCATTGCGTGTATTTTTCATTCTCATAAATATATAATAAATAAACGAATGAATTTAAGAAAGCAAAACGTCAATCACACATTCATGCCTGCTGCCTAGGAATGGCAGGTGAAGTAGTAGCCGAAAATCTTGCTTCTTCAACTCTACGTATTAGATGTGGTTTACGCGTGAAGGAGCCGTAGGCTGATGCTCGCGTGAGCAATCCGCTCAAGGTCCCAGTCAGGCCTATCTCAAGTGCTCAACCTCCTACCAGGGTCAGTGAGTTGGTGTCAGACATCTACGGAAAGTAAGAGCCGCTGACTTCCTTCAACGACGGACCAGCCGTGATGCACAAGCACCGCTCCTTATGATCGTGTGGAATATTCCAGTGGGTGCCGAATAACGCCGACTTTCATTCTTCTCCTTATCTTAGAGAGTTCAAGACAGAGGACCATTAACACAAATCAAAATCTGAGTTCTTGGCTTACTATTAGCCTTAGTGTTGCTGATTCTTATTTGAACAATGTAACTCATACAAAAGGAGAAAGTAGAAAGTGCCGTTAATGAATCATTTTGTGCGATGCGCAGCGCACTCTGAATACTACGCCATGTCGTGGAGGCAATTGAGTGTTTGGCTTATTCAAGGTGGTCAGTAGATGAATAAGTGAGTCTTTCATTCTTCCCGACCAAGTCTGGCACTTGTCCACCTACCATGGAGGTATGGAAAGGTTAGCTCTTCTAGGCCGGATCCGACAATAAAACCTTGGATTTGAGGTGGACGCGATAATCGGCGCCTTCACTACAGCGCCACGACGTAGCCTCAACTGAGCTATTCAGAGCCATATCAAACTTTTGTTGTAGTGGAGATCACTGTATGGGAGTCAAACAAGTGCAATTCATTATTAATACCAAAACGATTGCTGATTTATAGACCAGATAGGTCTAATTCCAATAAATTAGGTTAACAGGCATTTCTGTAAAGAGGATTTAAACAAAAAATGCAAAAAAATGGATGCAAAAACGTGCTGTAGGGAAAAAGCAGAGTGTGCAAGGCGTGAGACCAGCGATGTCAAATTCGTTAAGTCCTAATTGCTGCTAAACGAGGAAAATGTGACTTGAACAAAAACTTAATCGCCTGCGAGCAACTGCGCTCGTTCATCTATGCAGCGACAACATGCAAATGGAACCGGACACTACATACACTTCCCTCTTGTCGCCGTCGCCATAATTCGTTTCGGAAGCAAAAAACGAAGGATGGCTCAGCCACTTGAAGAAGAAGGTTACATGCACTCGTAAGATAGCCGGGCTGACCTTTCTATAGGACGGAGTTGGCTGCAGTAAAAGCAACGGTACGCGGTGCGTAATCGCTTGAGAAAACACTTGCTTATTTAAGTGGTTGAAGCAAAACAAGCGCGTAACGATTTCAGTATATGTGGAAGACAAAACTCTTCCCACGCCCTCGTTTTTGGACTCCCCAAAGCGCTTAACCGCCCATGTTGGTCGGTGCTTTCATGGCCTCTTTGAGTACGCGATCCTCATCTATCTACTTCACCGATTGTCGCGTGCTCCCCTATCGGGCTTGGTGGTTCAGGTTTGGGTCTTACCTAGGATAACCAAGCCTTCCATTAATTCGTAGTGAGCGAATTTGCAGGTTGGCAAGGATAAAACACCTGATGACCACCACAGGCTGTTGTATTGGCCAAATACGCATCAAAATTGCCTCCACGATATTTCATAGAAGTAGAGTGCGTGGCGTGTCTCGCAGTGTGATTGATCAGCGCCGTCCCTTATCTTTTATCCTTTCCAGTCACAGTCCGTTGTCACTGCACTGTCCGTTTGCAGAATTGCGATGAACTTCCAAAAGTTGTGATTTATGAAGGCGAGATATGCCGTCACTAAATGGTAGCCCTATAATATGCGCTCAGCGTCCCTTCTTTACAACGACGCCTAGATGATCCATTCGACCCTAGGATGGACGGTAAGGCAGAGTAACCATTAAGTCCACTTGAGTAAATATGTTTAAGGAAAGTTCTATGATAGACCAGCAAGCAACTCAGCGTAAGGAACCAATCGAACGAGATTTTAAACCATGCTAGTCGTCTTCACTACACGGACTGTAGTTGCTTGTTCAACAACAACAACAACAAAACAGTGACTGACAGTTCGAGACCAGCTTGGTGTAGACATCCTGTTTGAGAGCATGTTCAAATCCCACTCCACTGGGTGTCTAAAGCTGACTTTGTTCTTGGGGAATCAGTCATCATTATTCAATGTGCAGTACCGGTGGAGTACTGTGATTTGATACGAAGACACTCAAGTTCTAAACCTCTTCATTTTAGATCAGGTTTGATGATAACTAAAAGTAGGAGTAGTAGAGCGCTATGACTTGGGGTTCAGAAGTCACGAAATCTGAGCTCATAGCATCAGCTAGGAACTAGACTTGTCGTGTTGTCGCAAGGTCGTTTTGTTGTTATCAAAACTGTTGCGCCAGGAGGGACTCGAACCAAACCGTCTGTTTTTCGTGCAAGGTGTTTGCCCATTAGGGGGGGGGGGGGTTGGGGTTCGAGTCTTGCCCGGCGTAAGTGTTTTGGCTGTAACAAAAGATTCTTGTAACAACATCTGACCTCTATAACGGCTACTCCAACCTTCATAAAATCTGCAAAAGCATAGAATGAAATTTCTATGTCTTTGCAGATTTGATGAAGCTTTGGTGAACGTGTGAGGAATATTGGGGCAGCTTTGGAGGGCTTCCTTTTCACTTTTGAAAGTGTAGATGAAGTCGAATTTTAGACCACTGTTTAGAGTGGCAAGAAACTTCTTCCTAAATGAAAACAGTAGCTAGTTTCCGAGTATTTGTGTGTCGACCAAACACACAAAAGCAGCGGCGACTTTCTAGGTGACTGATTCTCTTGCGTGTCCAGTACCCAATGGAAAACGCAATAGATCTCTGCATAAGAGCTCACACATCGCTTACTCTTTCCCGTAAATTCAGGGGATGGCGCTTTTCCCCACTTATTTCAGGAATACCTCTGTCGCGCATTTCTCACAGCTCTTGAGCAGAAAATGGGAGGACAGAAAGAGACTGCGAGAATCGAAGGTAAAAGAACGGAATCGTGAACGTGAACGTGAGTCCATTTTCGCCAAATTCGGATACATGCGCCAGTTGAACTGAATGCGGCGCTGCACACGTAAAGAGAGTATATATGTGGTACGTTCACGACATTCTTTCGAAATGAGAGGATGAGGTGCTATACTTGGAATTTTCAACTTTAATTCGATTGGCTAATTAATTCAGTGAATCAGAGCAAACATAGCAGAATTGGCTACGAAGGCGTTGGCCTCAGTAGTCAGCAGTGTTTTCATGCCGCATCAGGAGGGAACCTCATATCGAGCGACAATCACGCTCTGGGAAAAAACGAATTTATCGTTAGTGGGGTGATTGAAGGGCGAGCAGGGAGATGTTCGGCCATGTTCCGCGGAAACTGGGCGGACCCGTCGAGAAACCGCGTAAATAGCGTCTGCTGAGGGAAAAACCGTCGGGGTATTTGGATGCCCTAGAGGTTTTTGCCCATTCAATACGACGCTACCTATGAAGGTTACGTGACAGGCCTTCGTAATTGAAAGTTGACCTTGATTACGGTCGGAATGGGATGTGCAGGATTGGGCGGCGATTGACTCCGAGGTTTTCGCATTTCAGACTTCAGCGCGAACCGGATTGACTCTCGAGAAATGCTCCTCATGGGTGTCCATGTCCTTCTCATCTGACACGTGGGTGTGGTCGGAGATCAATGAGCGTTCCGTAAGTGATGCGAACGCCGTAGAACGTGGTGACGGAACTTGACGGGTGTTTTATGGCCGACGAAAGTGGTGGACGGGGTGGACCACTGCCACCACAGGTGACCGCAACGAGGTTAACAGTCCCGAATGATCCGATACGCTCGACGGTTTTCCAAATACGACATGGGTAGTAATCCGATCAAATACTGCGTCATGACGTCCAGCTCGAGCGAAGATTAAACGATTAACGCTGCTGATGAGCTGCACGGGCTATCCCTTAATAGTCCCTAACCTTATCCCAAGGCATACTCAATTCATCTTCGTTAGTGGAATAGAAGACACCATTCGAAGTTGAGCTTGGCAAGTCCTTCTCTTCTGATATGGTGATTAACGGATCTCCAGAATTGTTTTTGCGGTCTTGTCCAGTTTGCTTTTAAAAACTTCGCTTTTCTGCTATTTCCTTAAGGAGATGGCAAGAATGTAAATAAACACAAATAAAAGATAAGGATGAAGGAGGCACTATTCAAACCTTTTTGGGATGCGCTACGCATTCTACTTCTATTGGATGTCGTGGAGGCGATTTGATGCGTACATATTTGGCCACACAATGACTTGCGGTGGCCAGCCGATGAACAAGTCACCGCTTTATCCTTCCCAGACAAGTCTGGGATCAATTCACCGTCCCCAGAGGGATGGAGGGCTTGGTTGGCCTGGGTGAGCGGGAAATCCGAACTAGGAACCTGGTATCGGGTGCAGGCGACAGCCGGCGCGTCCTCCGACTGCGCTCCACGCGCCCCTTCAAGGCTATACTTAAATTTTGTTCTACTCCAACCAATGTGGAAGCCGAAACTGTTCGCCGACAAAACTATGAATAACAGGTGAAAACGGAAAAGATTTTCCACACAATGGGCCTACAGAAAATGTTGAAGAAGTACTGAGGGATTGAGCATTAAACGCTGGTGTCGTTTTCATTCGTACGGTGCGGTGACCGCCACTCTGATTCAGAGTTCTTGGTTTGAGTGCCGCCAAGTCAACCAACTTCCAACCCCTCCAAGGTCGGTGGATTGGTGTCACTCTTGTCTGGGAAGGGTAAAACACCTATTTCTCCATCGGCTGGTCATCGCGAGTTATCCATGTTATCCATTACAGGGCAAAAACGCAATCAGGGGCGGGATTCATCAAAGTTACTGCAGTAACTTTAACGGAGAACTGTAAGCGAAAGCTCAGATAGCGCGGCTTATCGCTCACAATATCGCTTGATAGGCCGTGTTATCTGAGCTTTCGCTTAGAATTCTCCGTTAAGGTTACTGCAGTAACTTTGATGAATCCGGCCCCAAGTTTCCTACAGGTCCGGAAGATGTAGAATGCAAGGCGCTTCCCACAAAAAGATTCAGTTCCTCTCACGCCCTCTTTTATTTATTTTTTGCACATAAATGTGCGCACAATTATAAAATATGGCAAATTTATGAACACATCATACAATAACTCAACGTGGTGGAAAAAACCACAACGAAAAGTTCCAACAAACCAGCACTGTTCGCAAGAGAGGGAGAAATCTGCAGAATGAAAACAAGGAGTAGTGAAATATTATATTTTGATATCGAGCAAAAACCAAGCCCTGAGGAGCTGATTCACGGAGTTTTATGCAATAATAAGCCCCTAGGCCCTCGATTTTTGCCCCTATATCAAAAGGTATGCATGTTGCATCCGATCACACGTGGTGTATTGGCGTAAACATTCTCGCCCGGTCAGCAGGAGGTGCCGGTTCGAGTTCCGCCTGGCGCTAGAGTGTTGATCACAACAAAGCATCGTTATGTGAGCTTAGAACCTTGATAACAGCTACTTTAAGCTTAAAGAAAATGAAGTGAATCATGGAGTTGTATCCTTCCTCCTTCTCCAAAACCTCCCTCACTGTACGAAGTATAAAGTACCGGAGCTACGACGAAAATGCAGAGTAAAGAGCAGAACAGAACGGTCATTCTCGTAAATTTTACCGCGGTTGTTGAAGCCATCCGCAACTTCACTCACAGCTCCGTTAGCTTCTTATCGATATCCAACAGTTCTTTCGCAGGCATTCGTTTGTCGAAGTTTGACGCGTCCAACTCGACGTATTACGTACTGTACTGTAATACTGTGGATTCATGTTGTGAAAGATCGATCGTTCTTACAATAATGGCATAGAAGACAATAATTCTCTTCTTTCTATAGCAGTCAGACTTGTCTTAGCTTCGTAAAAGGTCACAATGAAAGCGCTACATGTGTTTCTGCAGCCGAGGCATAAGTGTGCTCTTTCTGGAAGAAGTGGAGATTTTTCGATAGGACAAACCTCGAAAAAGCATTCTGCAATGGGGACACACGTAGTTGGTTCAAACCTGTCTTCATCGCCGAACCTGACCACTGTACGGTTCAACTGCTTCAAGCGAAGAAGAGCAATGCTCATTTGAGCGTTAAATAACCTCCACAAGCTACCACAGCGCAAGAAATGCATTGAGATGTCAATACGAACCCAGGAGGGAACCAGAAAGCTGCCCAACGATGTGTGACAACGACAGTAGTGCTGTAACAGCGACTTGTCTTGTTGTACAGCATACGGCTTATACAGGTACCTCTCTCCGGTTCTGAGCGAAAAATCCAGTACCTCCTCTCAACTTTTTAAAGCCAAAAGGACGAAATGAGCTTAAGTGAGGTGTATCTCGAGCAGTATTATTCGTTATTTGTTCTGTTCGAATAAGGGAGTGCCAATAGGAAAATCTGCAGCGATCGTGGTGGGTACGGTCACGAGGCTGTTATTTCCACAACCAAGTGTTTCCTGTGTTTTTTGTCTGCATTTAGTTCATTTGTATGCGTTCTACTATAAGTCTACCTTCTATTCCTTCTACCACTTCAGGTGCACGAAAGGAATGTGAAATGTTATTGCTAAAGTACTTTAACATATTTTCTAGTCTTCGTTTTGTTCGAATACGATCTGCAGTCACATGAGATTTCTCGAGTAGTATGCAGTGATCTTTTCTTGAAGGAATATTCCTCTTCTATATCGCCATGGTTGCAGTTGTAATGTGTCTTTGAAAAGGTAGATGATATCGGACTAATGAAGGTCATATTCATGATAGACGCAAGGAATGGTCTACATTTCTGACTAAAATGCGCCTGAGGATTCATGCGTATGAGGAAGGATGGAAGAATTTTTTTAAAAACTGATTGCTCTAATTTATCGACAACGGGAGATAGTTCTCATAGACATAACCGCTTGCTCTAACCTAATCCTAGTGAAAGTTTCTTTTCATGACAGTTTGGCCATTAATATGAAGACCAGTCATCATAAATGTGTTCCGACAAGGATGTTAAGCGAAAGGAGATCTTCAAGGATGTAGGCGTCGCCCACCGCTCGACCTCTGCCTCCACTTTCATTGTAGATGAGTGGCAGGACGTCGTCCGGCGCTTTTACGGGACCCTTGAGACCGGTTTTGCGGATCAAGTCTCTGGGATCCAACTCTGCTAGAAAACGAAAAGTTGAAAATATTTGAATTCACACCAAGAAAGCAAACTGTAGCAGACACCCTTGCTATAATGTTGAAGTTTAGATGCAGAAGGATTCGGCATTCTATTTCTTTTTAGAGACGCATTGAAAGGAACGGAACGAAGAAAGGAACGACTATTGGGTTTTGAGGCTATATTGGTCAGCAGCTCTCAAGCAGTCCTGATTCTACCTAACTCGAGGCGAAAAGCATGGGGATGGAAACAGCCTATCCATTTTTCGTAACGGAGTGGACGAACAAATAATCAGCACCTGCTCATACGTAACAGATAATGCTATAATAAAATCAACCACCCTCACCGTGCTTCCGATATGCGTTAAAAAAGTAGCGTTTTGGCGATTGAAACTACGCATGTGTTAATCTTTGTAGGGAAATCGCGTTGCTATATTTGCGCGTGGATAGACAAAAGTTGAGAAGCCAACACCGCCTCTTCCCACAAAGGTTAAAAATGAAGGTCGGCGTTAGCACCTTTCTACTGGATGTCTTGGAGGGAATATAAATGCCTGTTTGACCTATACAACAACTTGCGGTGGCCGACGGATGGACGGGTTAGTGTTTTTTGCAGACAGGTCTCGTACCGGACTGCCAATCTCGGAGGGATGGAGTGTTCGGTTGGTCTGGGTTGGAAATCCGAACCGTGAACCTCGAATTGGATGCACTACAGCCGGCGTTTCCTCCAGGTGAACTATGTGCACCGTGCTCTGTAAATTTGTCCACTCCTAAGCTCTACTAACGGTTGCTTTCAAATTCTTGGCCGAATGGTCGAAACGGATCGAAATCCCACAGAACAACACGACGAAGAACAAGAGAAACTCAGCTAACTCTTTGAATGAGTGACAGATATAACTTTGCAGCACAGCAAACTTTGTATCCTTGTCCTTGAAGATAGAAGAAGAATTAATTTAACAAATTAACATTATTAGCATTGACGTGACAAATTAAACAAATAGTTGTAGTACAAATAGTAATTTAAAGAAACAGTTCCTGGGCAGACCGTAATTAGGGATGATCAGGAAAGAGTGCAAGAAGTCGGCTGACTCAGGTCTGTCGAGCGAATAATGAGCATTTGATGCCTCTTGAACGATTCAGGCCAAAGGAATGCACAAGTAAGCGGTGACAGGATGGCAAACCGATTCGTGTCGTTATCGCATTGAGGGTGTAAATAAGAACAAGAAAGATGGATCATAAAATTGCGTCGGGCAATTCTGAGAAGTACTAAGCCGAGGTGAATCAGGACAACGACAAGAAGCAAACTTGTCCGTTTGAGCAGCTCTTGAATGAGACATACATGAATCATACCGAGCAAACAAAACAACCTCTTCAACAAACTGATAGTTGCTTTGAACTTATCACTAGCGACACTGTGGTTCCATGTCGACGACTACATAGCAGCTCGCTCGACGAAAAATCCGCCGACGACGAGCAAATAAAACACGGATCAGTTCCCCATTTCGACGTTCGGCGACTTCGAAAACACTTGAGAGATCAGGACGGTACAAGCTGCTCTCGGCCGATAGATTCCCAACTGGATCGCAATTCAGGAAGCCTCAGTCGAAAACTCGCGTATGTATATCATGCTTTCACTTTGAGGGAATTGTGTGGTTCCTAGAAGTAACTTAATATCGTGTTTCCTGAGCTTCATATTTACTCACCCTTTTTCTTAAGGGTGAAGCTCGAAATAGCGAAATGTTTATTGACAACGTTTCGGATCTTAAGCCCTTCTTCAAGTCTAAAAGAACTACCATACTTGTACGAACAACAATAACAATCGACGCATCACAGACCTGGGTTCCAGCGAGAGGAAGGGGGGCAAGAAGTTACAGTGCTGCGATTTGGCCAGAAATGAAGTGCAGGGTCTCTGCTCTATTTAAGGAAGAAACGAAGTATGTAATGAACTCTATCAATCTCTGAGGTATGCGGCGTGACTGCTAAGGATGATGGCGGCTTTGGGAGACGAGAGACCGGTCACTTCTCGCAGATCTATATAAATAGCCCAGAGACCCTGCACTTCATTTCTGGCCAAATCACACCACTGTAACTTCTTGCCCCTCCCTTCCTGTCGGTGGAACCCAGGTCTGTGATGCGTCGATTGTTATTGTTTGTATGAGCATCGTGGTTATTTTAGACCTGAAGAAGAGCTTATGGCCCGAAACGTTGCCAATAAACATTTCGCTATTTCGACCTACTAGTAACTATTAAATAAGGTGACGTACAGGCAGCAGCAGACAACTGGGGCCGAATGTAGGATAAAGATTATAAAGTGTAACAATGCAACAGCATCTCTTAAGAAACTAATGCTTTTTGGTAACAAAATACTTCGAAAAGCATAAATTTCTGGCAAAAACTTGAACATGAATGCTTTCTCAGGTCAACGTTATTTTCGATTAATGGTGAAGGATGGAATTGCATGTCTTAGAAAAATACGAAAAACCTTTATATTATATTAACTTCCGCATTAATAAATGGCTGGTGGCATTAGGTAAAACCTTGATCAGTAACTCTCCACCGGTCGCTCTTCTTTTTGGAAACCCACTCTAATGGTAAGAAACACTTGGGTGCAACAAGGACTTCTCTGTCTGCAAGTAGATTTGCTTCTCCATTTCGAAGTCCAATTTACATAGCTCGCAGTAATTGGCAGCTTCTTTTATCCAAGCTGATGGAACAATACAAGCTAGAAAATATGCTGAAAAAATGTCTGTCACTGCCTATTTGCTACTCGCGTTTGAAAAGCGACACGCGTTCGTCCAGAAGGAACCGCTTATAGGAGGATGACGATGGATAAATGGACTGCGTTTACACATGAACCCGCGAGGAAACATACTTGTGGCTACCGACCTGATGAAGCTTCAACCATCGAATTCAAATTATCAGCTTTGCTCGTCTCGGTTTTCACCTGCCACTTTGTTAGGCTTGAGCTAAGCGGGTTCTTACGTCGTTTAAACCTATCTTGAGTTTTCGAGAACACACAAGGGCTTGAAGCCATTGCCGAGACTTGTTACTTTACTTTTTCAAAGGAGACTTTCAAAGAAAGGAATCAACAAATTCAAGCGCGATTAGTAAAATCCAAGTTAGTAGGGTGTGTAATATACCATAAATCACCTGTATCACCTGTCATCCCGTTGATCATCGACTTGCTCGAGCGGGCGCCAGCAGCGTCTCCATTCGTCCCTGTCGCGTGCCAGAGTGGTCCAATGGATCCTCCTCGCTCGAGGGACACGAAGAGCGTCATATCGGTCGTTCAGGGCTTTCACGAAGAAGTCCGACCAACGCGTTGGTGGGCGTCCTGGTGTTCTTTTGACATCCCGCGGAATCCAATCTGTGACGGCTCTCGTCCAGCGGGTGTCTGCGAATCGCATTACGTGGCCGGCCCACCTAATTTTCGACGACTTGGCCCATGCGACAGCGTCTCTGATCTTCGAACGTCGGCGAAGCTCGGAACTCCGGAGACCTTCTCTCACTTGCGTGAGTCGTGTCACTCCGAGCATCGTCCTCTCGATTCCACGCTGCGCGACGCTGATCGCGTGCTCATCCTGCTTTCGTATAGCCCAGGTCTCTGAGGCGTATGTTAGGGCAGGGAGAACAGTGGAGTCGAATAGGTGGGCACGGAGTCGGACGTTCTTCGTTTTCTTCACGACTTCTTCGACGCTCTTGAAAGCTCCCCAAGCCGCTCGTTTCCTTCTGCTCAGCTCTGGTGCTAGGTCGTTGGTCATGTTGACTTCGCGACCCAGATACACATAGCTGGAGCATTCGGAGATGTTCGTTCCGTTGAGCGAGAATGGGGCATCAGAAACCCATCCGTTCTTCATGAACATCGTCTTCGTAAGATTCAGCTGCAGTCCAACGCTTCCACATACACGATCGAAGTCGGCCAGCATTCGTTCCGCCTGACTGATGCTCGGGGTTATGAGCACGATGTCGTCAGCGAAGCGAAGATGGTGCAGTTGCCGGCCGTCGACCTTCACTCCCATGTCTTCCCATTCTAGTTCGCGCATGACGTTTTCGAGGGTGGCGCTGAAGAGCTTCGGGGATATGGTATCCCCTTGTCGAACCCCTCTCTTCACGTCAATGACGACGTCGTTGTAGAATGGTGAGATCTTGGTCGTGAATCCACTGTACAGCTCTCGAAGGACTCTGATGTACTGAGTAGGAACACCCTGGGTGAGCAGGGCTTCCATGACCGCTTCAGTCTCGACGGAGTCGAATGCCTTCTTCAGGTCAATGAACGTAAGGCACAGCGGCAGCTTGTACTCTCGCGACACTTCGATGAGCTTCGTAATGGTGTGTATGTGGTCGATCGTGCTGAATCCTCTCCGAAATCCTGCTTGTTCGCATGGCTGTCCTTCGTCCAGCGTTCTACTAATCCTATTCAGGATGACTCGAGTGAACAGCTTGTAGACTACGGACAACAGGCAGATCGGGCGATAGTTGCCAATGTCGTGCACGTCTCCCTTCTTGTACAGCAAAACGGTCTTGCTGGTCTTCCACTGAGATGGAACCTTGCATTCGGACAGGTAGCGTGTGAAGAGCCGCGCCAAGGTGTTGATGAGCGCTGGCGGGAGGTTCTTCAGGTGTTCAGTTCTGATCCTGTCAGAACCGGGTGCTGTACGTTTCTTCACCGACGAGATGGCGTGTCGGATCTCGGAAGGGAGAACAGAGGGAACGACGTATCCATCCTGCGGAAGATGGCATGGGGGCAGGTGGACGTGGCTATCGAAGAGATCGGAGTAGAAGTCGTGGATGACTTTCTCCATGGTCCTTCTGGAAGAGGTGGTGGTTCCGTCAGGACGTCGGAGAGCGGTCATCTTGGTCTTGAAGTTGGCGAAGTTCCGGCGGGCATTGCGAATGCTCAGCCCTGCCTCTGCTGCTTCAGCCAACACTTCCGCCCTTCTCTCCTTGAGATCTTCCTTTATCGCCGCTCTGCATAGCTTTGCAAGCTCGGACGTCAGTTGGTAGTTGCCTGACGCTCGTGCTGCTCCACGCTGGCGTATCAGCTCGAGAGTTTCCGGAGACAGGCGTCTCTTGGTGGTCTTCAAGCTCTCGGCTCCCTTAGCACTATCGTGGAGATGGTGCACGAAGCGATCGTATTCCTCGTCGACGTTGTCCATGACGGCATCTTCCCAAAGGCCGACAAGAGAGGTGTAGAGATCCCAGTTGATGGTCGTTCTGGGATTCCTCTTCTTGAACTTCGCGGCCTTCTCTCCTTGACGCGAAAAGCGGAACCTCGCGCGAAGGAGGCGGTGGTCCGATCCCGTGTAAAACTTGGGGACAACGGAGACATCGGTCAGGCAATACTTGCGATTGAAGATGATGTGGTCGATCTCGTTGTGGAACTGGCCACCGGGGGATTCCCAGGTCCATCGTAGGGAGGGAGGCTTCTGGAACTGCGAGTTTCCATGGATGGTCTTGGTTGACATGATAAACTCAGACAGCCTTTCACCTTGCTCGTTCCACTCCAAACCGTGGGTTCCGATGTGAAGTTCTTCCGGCGACCTTCGTGGCCCGATCTTGGCGTTGAAGTCGCCGACGATCACCTTGTAGAAGGTGTGATCTTCCTTATAGAACTTCTCCAGCTCCACGTAGAAGGCCTCGACGTCTTCGTCGTCGTAGTCGGATGTTGGGGCATACGCGACGAACACAGTCAAGGCTGGCACGGAGCCACATCGCTTCAGTCGCAGACGTCCGATTCGGCTAGTCAGAGACTCGTACGAATCGATGTTCATGGCCAAGTGCGTGTTGACGAGGACACCAACGCCGCCTACTCCCCTGCTGTCGCATGTTCCGAGGAACAGTTCTTCTCCGGAGTCGTAGGCGGCGTGTAGGGGGTGGTGTCTTCTCGTCTCGGTCAGTCCGATGACGTCGTACTTGATCTTCCTGGCTTGCATCATCAGGTCCTCGACGGATGCTTCGGACGCAAGCGTGCGGGCGTTGTAAGTACAGATCGTCATCCTAGTCCTTCTCAGTTTGCGCAGCCTGGTTAGGCCCTGAGATTTTAGCAGCCTCTCCGTACTCGTCCTTCCCATCGCTGCAGAAATGGGGGCTCTTTCGGGGTCAGGGGAATGAGGCCCTTTAGTGCTGCTGTGTTTGACTGGAATACAACACGGGTAGCTAGTCAGGCTCTGTCGTGCGGGCGAAGAACTCCGGGCAGCCAACCAGACTGCCCGAAGGGACGGGCGAGACTTAAGGCGGCCTCGAATCGCCTTACATGTACTCCCAGTCTACCGAGTGCAAGCTTTTGGCCGAGCCGACACAGTTACAATCCGCACAGTCACGGACACATCCACGCACACTGTGCACGAACATGCCGCTCCCACGCACAAGGAACGCATCGACCCGACACAGCAGGAGCAAGGAGTCCATCCCCTGCATCCCACCTGCGTCTCTGGGCAGTACACGGTCGCATTTGGTTCGCGTTTAATTCCCCTATCCACCACCCGGGGACGCGCCACGTGGCCCTGCGACAAGCGGCCCGAGATCCCTCTTAACAAGAGAGCCCGAAGGCTCTCTATCGAGGGAGACCATAAATAGAAATTAAAAAATAAAAGGGTCTTGAATAGTGAAAATACTATGAAACCTCTAATTGATTGACAGTTTCAAATACTTCTCTAACGCGGAGTAATTAAACAAATGTTCCAAAAAAGGATGGCTGTCTCCTTTTTAAAGCAGGTTATACGTGGTCTTAGCCTTATGTGAAGACATCAGCAAAAGTGAAAAGTGACAGATCAATGACGATAAATTTCTCTAAACAAAGTGAAGATCAATCGACTGATCGCTGTCGTAGCAGGTATCACCAGGAATTACCGCGAAAATGAGGAAACCAGGGGCCTGCGGTTAGAGGCGATATTCAATTGGACAACGGTGTCACAAATATTTTTTAGGTTTTCCAACGAGAGGCGGTCTGTAAGAGGTGCGGTTCAAATGAAGGTGGCGGTCGAGAAGGGGTTACACGGTATTTGGTGGCACACAGCGGTAAAAATGATAATGTTGCAAATAATTGAATGGTTTGTTATATCTCAAATAGCTGCTCTTAATGAAAACCTTATCTAGATAGTTTGTAGAGTTCTACTAAAGAAATTTGCCAAAAAACTATCTTCAACTCCACGTCTTAAGAGGTATACTTTTGCTACTGCGTCAAAAGCACTTGTAAAATTTTCAGCAAAATCCACACTGATTTTTGCATTGCGTTTCATTTATTTCATTTTCATCGCGTGAAAGTTATCTCGCTGGAAGGCTAGGTTTCAAGACAAACCACAAAAGTCTGTATCGGTCAGGAGTAGACTGTTGTGTCAGCCAAGAATGTGTAGGTGCTAAGAGGTGCAGTCAGTTGTTTAAACTGTGTCCCAGATCGAGTATGAAAAGGTGATTGTCGTATGTGGTTTCTCATTTAGTCCCTTTACGGATGGCTTGAAGAGGATAAAAATCTGTTGCTCCTAAAGTCCTGGTCAAAGTCCAGCTGATGGAAAAGGAGTAAGGACATATCCAGTTCTCTACAACTCATCGCTTCTTGCCTGCAACCGCGACTATTGTGCAGCCATATTACACAAGTGTTTACACTAGCGACTAAACTGCCAATGGCACAAGCATAGGGTAACTAGTAGACTGGTGTGGACCAATGGACGTGCTCGAACTATCGTGGCGTCCACACTTAAGCCCTCAGTCGATGCTAGATGCCTCATCATTCCTTGCACTAAGTGAACGGCTTCTCAGGTGAAGGTTTTCTGCTAGCACGAGAGAATGTTGAGTGCATGGCAATCTGGGAGCAGACAAATATGAGCCGCCGGTCGAGGCGATATTGAAAGGGCGTGGAGCGTTAGCGGCGCTTGGAAGCCAACACTCAATGTTTGTGTCACGGATTTCACATGCAAAGCTGCGGACGGCGGACACTTGAGAGGAGCTGAAGCGACTAAGGTGTTCTAGCTGCGGGACTGAAGTGACTCAAATGGGCACTAAGTCCGGTGTCAGGCTCTAAGCTTCTCCTCGAAGACCGCTCCTTGTTCGGGCGCAAAGGAGCGGTAAGTGTAGATTAGGCTTCAATGCTGCGGAACAATTCTTAATCGTTGAATTATATCGAGAACTATCCTTGCTTAGAAATGTAGTTCTAGCTAGGTTTTTATCCATCATGGGATATGCTGAAGGAGAGGTAGCAGACCAAATCGTCAGTGGACTTTTATTGACGTAAATCGAAGAAAATACCGAGAACCTTTGTTAAACCGTAAATCAAAACGCCCCAATAAAAGGTGAGAGCGCTTTTTGGTTGGGCTATGAAATAGAAAAGTTCACTTTTGTCTAGAGTGCTTCTGCGTATCCCATCTATTGAGATTTCTCAATTTCTCAGTAAGTGTGTTCTCTATTTCAGTGTCCCTAGCCTTTGCAGTCATTAAACATTTTTTCCGATAACCAATGTGAAACTGCTTTTCGACGCATCGATTAGTGGTAATACATCGAAGCATTCCGCCTTCTTCCTCGCTTCAAATACTCCATTTCTATGTGGGAGGTGCTGAACCGAATCACAACCGGAAATGAGATAGTCGGATTAAAACCGGCGGGGGCGAGAACCGAGACGAGTTTGGTCGATCTAAGTGGCGATTTAAGCGCAAAAGCAAACCTCCTCGGACGCTGATGATCGTCGTCTTCTTATTGAATTTTTTGACATGGCTTGAATTTGAATCTAGAAACAGCCTCAAAAATTGGCGTTTTAAACGTAGCAAAATGCCAGTATCGCTTCTCGAAGGGAACAGCAGTCTGATCATCTTGATCAGCTTGCCAGGGGAAGACTTCACCGCCTTCTTGCACCTTGAGCACGCTGTTATTAATTGAACTGGATTTGTTGTTCACTTTTCGGAGTACATCACTATGGCAGGATGCATTTAAATTGACCGCCAGATGCAAATACCGGGAAATGTGCCGTGCAGCTTCACCATTCACAATATCTACTGCACGTTCACGATAACTTCGCAGGAACGAAACCAACTAAGTTCTTTGAAGAATGCCAGTTACAAAAAAAGCCGCCTGGTCGACTGGAAAAATGATACAGTCACTTCAGCCGCCTTTGAGCAACGTTAGTGAGGTGAAAACTTAGTCTGCAATGTAGACCTTGATAGACGGATTCAACTGAGTAAAAATTGCACGAAGATGTTGCTTTTGTCGTCAAGGGAATACCATAACCACAAAGCTTCTTAAAATCACCCCGAAATTTCAAGAGAACTGAAATGGGAAGAACCAGAGGTGAAGGTCAATGGCCGGTATCTTCGCTTCGCTGACACAACACCGAGCATTGGGCCAGCGGAGCCAACTTCGGTTGTATTTGTGAAAAAGTGGAGGGTCACAGCTGAATATTCCAATACGATGCTCATGAGAAAAAAGTTTTTCATGCATGTGTGTGTCACAATGAACAATCAACCCACGTTCGTTTATGTCGTGAAAGCAAGGCGACCAAGATATGTACATGCAGTCGAGGGATTAGGAGATGGTGAATGACCTGTTGTGCTAGAGCTTAGCAGGAAGAAAGAGGAGGACCTTGGAAGTTTTTAGGAGGGAAAACCAAAGTAGTAGTGACGAAGAGAATGTACGTCGGCCTCCGGGCAACCTGTGTAACTCCAATATTCCTAGTCCGCTAATCTACACCACAGAAGGTGATCACAGAAAGTGTTTTGCCCCGTGCTTACGTGGAAGTCGAGGAGAGAGATAAAGCTGCCACACGAAAGTTCATTCTCCTAGCAGTCTCAGCAGTCATAGTTTTGTTTCATAGTTCCTCAGGTACTGACAGTTTTAGAGGCCGGACGGTTTTTAGAAGCCAAAAAAGATATTAATGATAAAGCGCAGAGGTCTTGTAGAACGAACACCTACATGTAGAAGGTTTTAGTTGAATGAGCGCTGTGCAATGTTAAGTGCAGCAATACTCAAAAGTTCTAATTTTTAACACAAGGCATAATAGGAACTACACACTACTTGTGATTTCTTAAACATTGACCGCGAAAGGGTTATACCCAGCACTTCACGAAAAACTACTGCAGCATTAAAAGCCTATTCTAAATCACTTGTACTCGATGCATTATTGAAGTGCGATCTAGGAAAGGTTACAACCAAGGCCTCCACATTCCCACACTGAAGACAAAGCGGTTGAAAACCCAAAAATCTTCAACCAGCTCGACGACATTGATAGTGAGTGCATTTGAGCTATCGTCAATTCAGATCTCAACAAAAGTCGTTTAGAAGTCCGAAAGTGGTTTAAAAGCAGCTCGACTTCACGTAAATGGAAAAGCCGGATGCTGTGGTTGCCATCAACCAAGAGAAGATTTTGCTAAACATGTTTTTACTTTTCATTATGTTTTGTTTTATGGTTCATCTTTCCGATTCTTATTTCCAATTTCCGATTGAAATCAAAGATCTACAGAACCGTCGTCCGACCAGTAGCGATGTACGGTGCTGAGTGCTGGCCTGCACCGAAGGAGGTTGAGAACCGCCTCACCGTAATGGAGACGAAAATGCTGCGCTGGACGGCTGGTGTCACGCGTTTGGACCATGTTCGCAATGTCTCCAGACGCCAAAGGTTTGACGTCGCTCCAAATGCTGACAGGCTCGCCTACGATGGTATGGCCATGTTCCTCGTGCGGACGGAGACACCGTTCGGAAGATTGGCCTTAACATAGATGTGCCCGGAAAGCGACCTAAAGCACGGCCTAGGCAACGCTGGCTCGATACGTTGCACATGGACTTAAAAGGAGTTGATATCCACCCCGATCAAGGGTTTGATCGTGCGAAGTGGCGCCATCATACCAGAAGGGCAGACCCCGCTGCTAAGCGGGACAAACGCTGAAGAAGAAGAAGAAGTTCATCTTTCCGATTCTTCAATGAATTCCTTTGGTCAATCCATTTGTATTCGTCATTACACTCAACATGAAATTGGTCCAGTAAGTAAATTCGCGAATATCTCATTGACAGTATAAACCCTAAAAGGCCTAGAAATAAAGTCGCCATTAAGGGGTTGGGCTGTTATCAATTCAAAAAAAAAACGGTATTTCTCTGCAATGAAAGTGCACCTTTGGTGAAACATTGACCTGAAAAAGCACGTAATTCAGGAATTCTGGTGCTGAGAAGGAACGTATGTCACGTGCAAAAACGCTACAAGAAACAGTTAGATGCTGCTGTCAGCTCAAAAGAGGGAACGATGGATCCCACAGATGACACCATATACAGTGGTCGATTGCAAATCGCCGTGGAGGAACAGCCCGGACAGCTCGTCCAGGTCTGTTTGTCCAGCCGACGTTTGACAGCCGACGACCGCCGTCGAAATCGGTGTTAGCCGAGCCGATTACGCCACCTCGAACGGATCGAGGGATACATTTCCGGACGAGGATGCCCTGAAAACTTCTGACATCTCAACATGGCTTCGGCGGATCCAGGTTTATGCGGACGCCTAACAACGCACAAGAATAGCTATCTATATCGTGGGTGCTTAATTGAAGGTCTACAAAAACATTTCTGGAACATCCGACATTCAATCGAATACTGCTATATTTCTTTTAGCTTAACATTCTAACCGCTTTTGGAGATTATCACATTTATCATCATTTCAATCAATGAAAGAATGATTTACACCTTACAATACTACTTTTTGAACTATTAAGCTGTACAAAACCGTTGGTAATTGTTCATCAAAACGCGGCCGGCAGCGGATTAATCCGCCGTTTCTGCCGCTTTGTCATAATTCCCTACAAAGTCGACTATATAGACTGAAACACACATTTTCGGAATCAGAGCAACATGGTCTACCAAAAGGCGTGAAAGGCTTATTAAAATTTGAGAACTTTTGAGTTTGAGATGACCTAGATTAAGCGAGCCCATAATTGTTTTGACCTGACCCTCATTGGCTCCTGAGTCGCCTAATTATGTTCCCTGGCAGGGATGGACCTGCCCAGTAGAATTTTTGAATTTTTAAACGCTGTCAAAAATCTATTCACTGCTAGTTATAGGTTTTGCCTTATCATGCCGATCTACTTGATATTACAGTAGATTTTCCGATATTGGTTCCATTTACGTCATTCTTTGCATTCTCAGCTGCCCCTTTTCTCCATTTTCGCCAAGAATTTACTGCAACACCACCTCTTTTCGAGGGAGACTTTTGCTCAATTTTTTGACTGTGAAATGCAAATTACCAATATAGGTTTTAGATAGCATTTAGTTGAAGGAATGATAGTAGTCAGCTACTAACAGTGCATCAACCTTCCAAGGAAGCACAACCTGCAGAGGTTACTTCTCGCGTGCAGATTTATGTCTCCACGCGGCAGATCAGTATGGAGATCCGATATGGGCACTATGCAGGGATACTGCCCAGCAGAAATGATAGAGTTAGCTCATCATGTTTGCCATCTGCAATCCCTCAAAAAGGCAGTTTCTTTCAAATCCGACAATGACGTTCGAAAGCATTGCCTGCACAGACCTTGCAGAGCAGTTCCTGTTATTTAGCGAAGCATATGTTTATAAATATTTTTCAAAAATTACTCCAATCGATTAGAGTCTTATTTGTCTCCAGAGACAAGCTAGGAGTTGGAGTCCAGACTCTTGCTCGTGATTGTACTGACCTGACCTCCCCATCCAACAATGTCCTTTGGGCTTGCAATCACTGCTTCTCTCACCTTAACAAACACTTATGTAATAGCAAGTAGCAATTATTGTTCACATATGCAGCAGAAAGGGATGCAAATAAGTGATAAATTATAGAACATACAATTATATACATTTCATAAGGGCATTTCTGGCTAATATGTAGGGAGAAATCAGGGCCTCGGATCACTCTGAATTTCAGGAATCCGCGATTTTTTCTGTTTGTGAACAAAACATGAAACTATTTAAGGCAAAATGTCAGATATATACAGGTGTAGGTTGCCTGCTTCAGGTGAAAAATATTTTTTCACGAACAACGAGCATTTTGAAGACGACCTCTCAAATCATATCGAAGATTGCAACAGAAAAGCTTGTTTTTTAGTGCATGATAGCGAAGAAGTTTACGCGAAACAACGACAAAAAAGGAATTTCTTCCGCCAAAATCAAAAGAGACCCCTCCCCAAAAAAGTGAGGCAAATTGCGCACTTTGAAAAGTAGATCCGATATTTGGGTTCATCATGGAATGATATGTCCATGAAGAGGAAAAATCCCAGTGAATATTAGAAATGTTGATTTGATGACCCATAGTTAGAATGCGAGCTTTAGGTGTACCCCCGCTAGGGAGGGGTTCGCTGCACGGACCAGAACCTTGTCCATCAAATCAACATTTTCAATATTTTCTAGGTGATGTTCTTTTCATCGGATAAACCATTCGGTTCCAAATTTTCAAAGTACGCAATTTGAAGAGCGCGATAGAAAAGCGGCGGAAAAGGCGTTTTTTCGAACAAAGAACAAGCATTAAGTCCGATATTGTCCCACCCTTCGATTGTTAAACCTCAAACCTGACCGTGCATTAGGTTAATGTGAGCAGTGAGAAGAGAGAAGCAGGGATTGTACTATGTCCAAAGGACATGCTTGGTGGGGCACGTCAGGTCTCTGCAATTACTGCTATAGTCTGGACTGCAGTATCGAACCTCTCAATGGAGTGAATGAGATTAGGGTTGAGTGGAAAATTCCTGTAAATATTGGTTTCGCTAAAGAACAACAACTATTCGACGAGTTTTCGACAGACGTGGGTGTTGTGTCTCATGGTCCGACTAGAAGGAAATAGCCTTTTTGACGCAGTGAAGTTGCCAGACATGAGCTGCCAGGTCCATCATTTTTGTGGGCAGCATCATTGCATGTTGTATGCCCACATATCCAGCTTTCATGCTGATCTACGCCGTGGACACACAGAGATGTACACGCTAGCAGCCTATGCTTGAGTGTCTGCTTTGAACCCTGATACACTGCAAATTTGGTGGCTGATTACTACCTTAATTTTGACCAAGGTGAACCTAAAACCTATTCTAGTAATCCATTCTATTTTCTTTATAGCCCAAAAGTTGAGTAAAAAATCAGCTTTTGAACAAAAGTGGTGCGGCCTAAATAATTAGCAAAAGTGGAGAAGATCGGCAGCTGAGAATGCATGGAATGGTGTTAAACTAGGCAAATTTGATATCAAATAGATCGCCGTGATGAGGCTAAGCCAGAAATTGGCGCGAAATACATTTTCGACACCGTTTCAAAAATACACGGCAACAAATGTTGTTTACGTTCATCGAGCTCTTTGGAAGTGGAAAGGTGAGAATTGTTCACTTCCAGGTTAAGCAAGTCAAAAACTGATGCTAGATTCGTGATCAACACCCACAAATAACTCCCACCCACAAAGTTTGGGCGAAATCGGTGCATCCGACCTCACCTCCTCACCACGACCTTTTTGTTCAAAAATGTGTTGGAAATGGAGGTAAAGGGTCCCATTGACGATAAATCGCAAAATGCAAAAGCACAAGCACAAGGAGGAATCGAACCCACGACCACGCTCCTGTGAAGCTGCAACACTACCACTACGCCAACCAACCACATTGGGCTGGGTGGCAGCAGGGCGCCATGAACTTTGCACTCACTCCTTCATACGCTTTTTTCGACCGCAGAAGACCGTAACTATGGTTCTGAATTCCCCACACGGGACCCTACATCTTGTAAAAATTGCATCGCAAACGCTCATCGCCAGTTTGGAGGCTCTCCTTGTGAGAGCTTCTATGTATATCTGTAGTTCAAATTGTCTCATGTCGTGTTGGGAGTCTCAACGCGAGGTATTATACCATCCCAGTGGAGCGCCTTTTTAACACCAGAGCGCACCATCTCCGCCTCGTGATGTGGACATGGATGTTTTAATGAGGTTGAGGACCATGAATGCTAAGAGCAAGTTAGGAGGTAAAAGCAATCACTTCTAAGCGAAGATCGATAGTATTTTTCCTTCTCCATTTGATAGAAACATGATTTTGTATGACAAAAGTCGTTGAATTTTCCGGTAAATTTGGGAATTTACCGAAAATTTCGCTACGAGAACTCGCCGCGAAAATGCTGGTAAATCGTTCAAACCGGTAAATTGTTAATCGTTAACCGCACACCCCTCTTCGGGATGAGGCGGTCGCTGATATCAGTGTTGAACCAGTTAAGCTAAAAGTCTTGATAGAAATGATTCAAGTCAAACTCAAGCACCAGACGGGTTCGAGTCCCGCCTGGTCCTGGTTTCGATCCCAGCAAAACCTTATAACAGCTTGCAACCTTGATGAGAGCCACTTGAGGCTTAAGGAAGCAGAATTGAACTACAGCTTTCTCTCGTCATAACGCGTTTGAAGGAACCGGAGAAAATCCGCGTTATAACGAGAGTCGCCTCCTAACCGGAGCTCAAAATTTTTAACTATTTTATGCGCAGGTTTAACTAAAACCAACTATGAGTAACTATTCTAGCGATAACGTATCTGGCCATGGAAAAATTATGAATGTATAAAGCAACTTTGAATTATTGTGGTTCTACACATTCAGAGATACTCAATGCTATATTCGTAAGTATGACAGATCTGTAAGGAATATGCGAGTACCAGGGGTAGTTGGACGTGATCCACAACAAAACTGCGTAACCTGATGCTACAATACCTTTTGCATCCATCAAAACTCTCGCACCAAACGGGAGATTTACCTGCACTCTCTGTCTTCCATGCAGGATGTTAGACCATTGCGCTATCAGCGCTGTTAAATCGCGCGCCGCATCTGCCATGTTTGTTGCAGCGACCTCTCAGCACTCTTCTACGGCACCAATATGTTGCATGATCAAGCAGCGCTGTAACCTGTTGATGTCATCCTGTCTGGAAAGCAGAAGGTGCAGGTACAAGTCCTGAATGGCTCGAGAGTTCTAAACGCAATAGCACTCATGTGACAGCATAGAGCCTCTATGCCAGCCTACTCTAGGCTTACCAGGATTGTATCTAAGCGGAAGGTCGGAACGCCGCAAGTGTTGTATATGGGCAGAACAAACTCTCCCTGGGAATTAACAAACTGCAAGTATCTCGACTCCAATACAATTCTGCGCAGAGTTAGGGGCGACGGAAGTCGCGTGTTGGCGCCCTGTTGATTCACGTGCTCCACAGTTGACGAACGTGCGCGGGATGAGGGCTCGTATCGCAAATCAGTGCAGTGTACAGGTGGCGTAGTAGGGAAGCACTCGAGCTCGTGAGCGAGGGGTGGGGGGTTGGATCCCACAGACTGCGTTTGTTTTGCACTTTTGCTAAATCCATGTTTATCATATAGGTAATCCACCTAGAGGTATTATAGCGTGTTATAGAGCATGTTTACATATAAGACATGCTTCAAACTACAGATTAGCCAAAATGTTCACTTCTGTGTGTCACTTATTTTAAGCCTATTTTGTGTGAAGCTGTAGTTATTAACAATAGATATTTTGTGGCACTAGTTGAAAGTTCCGACTCCACCGACAAGACTTCGGTCCAAAATTTTTTTGCTGAAACCTTGTCTAGGGGGTTATTTGGGGTGCTGATCACGAATCTGACGTCCGTTTTTCACGATTCGGTCGGAGGCCACCCACACCGTTAACATGGGTGATCCGGCAGGGTCACCGATTTCGCTGAAACTTCGTCTAGCGGGTTATTGGGGTGCTGATCACGAAACTGACATCCGTTTTTTACGATTCGGTCGGACACCACCCATACCGTTAACATGGGTGATCCGGCAGAGTCCTCGATTTCGCTGAAACTTCGTCTACGGAGTTATTTGGGGTGCTGATCGCGAATCTGACATCCGTTTTTCACGATTCTGTCTCTACCTGCCGTCACCGGCAGAAACTTTAAGAATGTAATCCTGTGCCTTCCTGTGTCTATATTATCCAGCCGAATGTATTATGTAATGTCAGTGTATTTTAATAAGAATGTGATTGGTAAAATTCACCATTTATAAGCCACTCTTCTTCGTGCATATCTCTCCTTTTAAGCCCCAACATTTCAAGAACAAATGCTTTATTTTTCAAAGAAACACTTGTAGTATTTTGATTATTAATGTAATCGTTAGGGCCTTAGCTGCGAAATGGAGCTGATGAGTAATTTTGCCTACTTCAAGTGTCGAGAATCCTAGGATCTTTAAACCGAGGTTTACAATTTGCTGATTGTATTGAATTTTGAGTGTATTAGAAATTTTTATAAACGTCTACAAGTTAAAACGCTTGCTCTCGACTACATTCCTAGTCATACGAAAGCGTTTGCTACCGGAAAAATGGACCATTGTGTAGAATAATTAGGTCATCTGATAATTTTAAAATTTCCTGTTTTCTGATTTTCTGTTTTCTGGTGTTTTTGGCGTTTCTGTTTTCTGACGAAAGCGATTTCCTGTTTTCTGTTCTCTGGGAAAATTTTTAAATTTTCTGCCCACCCCTGGTTGGGAGGCGCCTCCTGCATGACGAAGAGATCTTATAAGGATAAAGGATAAAGGACGGCGTTACTCAATCCCTTCTGGGATGCGCCAGCGCATTCTACTTCTACGGGATGTCGTGGAGGCGACATGAATGCGTATTTGGCCATACAATGACTTGCGGTGGTCAGCCGATGAACAAGTCAGCGCTCTATCTTTCCCAGACAAGTCTGGTACCAATTCACCGACCCCGGAGGGATAGAAGGCTTGGTTGACCTGGCGGGAAATCCAAACCAGGAACCTGGTATCGGGTCGCGCGACAGTCGCACCTCCGACAGTCGCACCTCCTCCGACTGCGCTACATGCGCCCAAAGAGATCTTGGCGGCTTAAAAGTATGTAGAAGACTGGTCAAGTTGCCATATATATCCGTGACTTACGAGTTATGATATGAAGTTCCCTCTTCGCTTCGAGTAGATTCTATTAGACTTTATTTTGATTAGATTTCTTTTTTTAGGCTTGTTTTTACCTACATCTACAATTTATTCAATTTTTTACTCGCTCCGAGCACAATCGACTTTTAATGAAGATATGCACCATTTCTGTCCACAACATGTACGCCGTTGATGTTAAAATACATAACTCATTTGAAATAGAAGCATGTTGGTTCTTCAATCGGCTATCGATGCAGTTCAAAGTTGGTCCAGAGAGCGCGTCCTGCTCTAGGCCCACAAAAGTGAAAGGCTGACGTTGAATTAGAGGACGTCACAAAAAATGGTGGGGTAGGCTTCCTTTTCACCGACAAGCTGATCGTGAGTTTTCTCCATCATCTAGGACAGAAGGTGAGTAGCTCCCCCCTTAAATACACTCTATTCAAAGCACTAAGAACAAGAGACTTCACAACTCACATGAAGTCCTTTAAAACCTATATAGGTTCCTTTTTGGCAGAACTACTGTTTTTGATCTATCTCTCAAAAAACATAAGCTTCCTTGCCTTGAATACCGCTTTACTCCTAAGGCGCCTTTTTATACTCCCGCCGCTGCGCGATTGCAGTTAGAAACAGTGGGCGTCAACGACGCGAGGCCACGAGCTTCTGCTCAGTGGTTCGTGCGCCATGACGGATGACGAAGGAGACGGTTCATCAGTCAATGGAGAAGCAAAACAGAAAGGATTCGTCTGGCTGATCAGCGGAATGCATCTTGCCAAAGTTAGTGGTGAGATTCCTGTGAGAGCGACGAACCCTCCCTTAAGGTTGGAGCCGAAGTCGTCCGCTCAACCTACGGTTGAAACTGGTGAGAATGGTGATGAGCCGAATCCCCTGCAAAGCAAATGGCACAAAACAATTTTAGAACATGTGCGCGTCCAAAAAGTAAAATTGCTGGAAGGTACTCATCGTCGAGAATCACTCAGAATTTTCTCTCATATGGCTATTTCGGGATCATTGTACACGACACATATCTTCATCTAGTAGGTGAAACTTCGCGAATGGTTCCTGGTCTTGCCCAAACTCCAGCGTAATACGAAACACGAAAAATGACTACAGATCTCCATTTCCTTCCTGGGTTACGGAAGGTACGTGGTTATTGTACCCGATTTTACCCAAACTATAGCGTAATACGAAAAAGGAAAAACGTTAGATTTGTGATCAGCAGCCCAAATAACCCCTTTGGCTAAGTTTGGGCGGAATCGGTGATTATGAGCTCGGCAGCCTTAATCACCCGTACCTACCGTGAACGACCGTAATTTCAAAAATGGATGTGAGATTCGTGATCAGCACCCTAAGTGGCCCCTCCCCCTAGGCAAAGTTTAGTAGAAAATTTTTTTCAAACTCTCATCGACCTCTGGAGTCCTGAAAGTACAATAGTGCCATCGTTTTGCTTCACCTTTTTTGTTCTCTTAGTTGGGAAACCAAAACAAAAAGAACATAGCAGAATGGTTGATCTCGGTGGTAAAATTCCCCACCCCACACCGAGTCCGCTGCAGCTGATCACATCGCGCCGCGTCTTTCCCCTAGACCTTGTTTGGAGTGAACGGGACACGCGACGCGATCCATGCGTAGTGGCCAAAATTGATCGAGCGACGCGATTGATCAATTCGGCCACTAAACATGGCATCGCGCCGCGTGTCGCGCGCATACTGAACAAGGCATAGCGGCGCGATTCGCCGAATACTGTAACACGAAATTCCGTCAAATGTGGAGCTTTGAGGCGGAGGAGTATAAATACGATGCGGCACCGTCCGGCGGCACAAAAAAAATCGATAGCTATGTCAGCAATCACGCTGCGCCGCGAGACGGCGCTACCCCCCAGACGTCTGCAGCGTTGCCGATGCCCTATCCTTCATCATAGGGCAGGGATGCAGAGCTCGCCGCCAGCGGCGTTCCTGCGCGCTGCGCGATTGTAGTTAGAAAGAGGAGCTTGAGCGACGCGTGGAGACCAAATTCTACGTACTATGTTCCGTGCGCCATAAAGGACGACGGAAGAGACGGTCCATGAGTCAGTGAAGAACCAAAACAGAAAGGATTCGTCTGGACGATCAGCGCAATGCATCTGGCTAATGTTAGTGGTGGGATTCCTGTGGGGAACGACGAATCCTCTCTTAAAGCTGGGGTCGAGGTGTGATCAACCTACGGTTGAAATTGGTGAGTGCGGTAATGAGTCGTGTCTCCTGCAATGAAAATGGCACTAAACGACTCTTATTTTGCAACATGTGTGGGTTCAAAAGCAAACTAGCTGGAAGGTACTCATTGTCGAGAACAGCTCAGAATTCTTTCTCATATTGCCATTCCCATTCACCCCTTCATGTGCCACCTCACCGCGATGAAGGGGTGAACTTCACTTAGTGATGGCTAACGGCACAAATGGTCACGCAGTACACGATGCTTTGTCGTGTATGGGCGGTTCTCATGTATCCCTGGCCAGGAACATGTGACTAGCCAGACCACCGCCATGGCTCAAACAACTAAACCCGCGCCCCAGCCCTCCGCGCCGGAGGTGGACTTCTACGACGTCGGTTGCATCCACCTCCGGCGACGGGCCATCTAATCTCGGAGTTAAACTATCAGGACGTCATTGGAATCGGACTACCGGAAACTCCCTTCTACCACAACACGGAAACTGCCTATTCGTCTGCACTTATTTATAACTGTCGTTCGATCGCATCTGGGCAGGATCTTCGGACTCCGCTTTACAGAAGCCGCAACATCAAATACGACGTTATCGCCTTGCAGGAAACGAAAGGCAGAACGGAAACCATAAGAAGGACCGACCGCAACGAGCTTCTCATTATCGGAGCAAAGATGGACAGAAAGAATATTGGTGGAGTTGGATTTCTCGTCAATTCGACAGTGCACCACCTAGTGGACTCTTACGAGATCATCAGTCCGCGAGTAGCTGTTCTTCGTCTGGAAACCAAAGATCAAGGAACCATCTCCATCATAAATGGATATGCTTCAACATCTGCGGCCACAGATGAAGAAAAGGAGGGATTCTACAAGCTGTTCGAAAGGACTGTCAACGACGAGAAGAGCTACTGCAAAGTTGTCGTTGGTGATTTTAACGCTATCGTCGGTACGAATGATCACGACGGATGGAGGCTAGGACCACGGGGAACTTCCTCAAGGAACGAAAACGGAAAGCGCCTGATAGACTTCCTATCCGCGTGTCGCCTCTACCATGGAAATTCTATGTTTAAGAAGCCTTCAAACCGACGATGGACCTGGGAAAGCCCAAATGAAGAAACACGTTAGATCGACCATGTTCTTACAAACAGACGCTGGAGTCTGTTCAACGTCTCCGTGCTGCCTTCATTTAACACCGGCTCGGATCACCGTCTTGTCCGTGCAAAGCTGACTCTCAAAAAGAGGATGTTCAAGCGTGACACCCATAAACCGGCACCAGTGAGGATCCCCACATTCAAGTCTGATGAGTTGAAATACGCAATAAAGTCGTATGATTGGAATGTTCTTGAAGATCCATCGAAAGACTACGACCTTCTCTCCAAAGGACTGTTGAAATGTGCTAGCAGCTCTTGCGGAGCCACATCACCGTCTACTTCAAAACTCAACGCACATGCGATTGCAAACTACGCATCGTCTTCTGAGGACAAGCCTTCGTCAGCAATGGCAAGAAGGCCTACGAAGCTTGAAGCTACGGGAGAAGTCGCAATTAGCAGACCCGCTGCAGTACATGAAGAAGTCCAAATATCGCTGGGCCGGACACCTGCTTCGACGAGGGAACGACAGATGGAGGAACTCTGTGTCACAGAATGGCTCCCGAGAGACCATAAGAGACCACTGAGATGACCGCCAACGCGATGGGCAGACTCATTCTCGAGATCTTTCAGAGAGCGGAGTCTGCCTCACTGGATGCAAGCAGCCAGAGATCGAGCGGTCTGGAAGAGTTGTGGTCCCCGCTGAGAAGACCTCCAGCCGACAAAAGGACCATCAAAGTATCAAAGTAAGTAGGTATTGCCATTCCGGTGCCATCTGAACATACCTCTAGTGTAGTAGGTAAAACTTCGTGAAGTCTACAGATCCCTTCCTAGGTTACGAAAGGTACGGCGGACTAAGGTAATGGTTACTGAAAACGGATGTCAGATTCGTGATCAGCACATTAAACAACCCCCCCCCCCTGCGGGAGAAGTTTGGTAAAAAAAACATTTCGACCTCTCATCGACCGCTGGAGTCCTAAAAGTACAATAGTGCTATAATTTTGCTACACCTTCTTTGTTTTGTTAGTTGAGGAGCCAAAACAAGGAAGACATAGCAAAATGATTCATCTCGGTGGTGAATCTCCCACTCATCATCGAGCCTGCCGCAGCTGATAGCACCGCGCCGCGTCCTTCGCTCCAGCGGCGCGATTCGCCGAATACTGTAGTCCGAAATTCCGTCAAATGTGGTGTTTTGAGGCGGCGGAGTATGAATTGATGCAGCGCCGCCGTGCGGTGAGAAAAATCGATAGCTATGTCAATCATCACGCATCGCCGCGCGGCGGCGCGAGTATAAAAGGCGCCCAAGCCCTAGTTTATACTTGCGCCGCTGCGCGGCGCGGCACGATGGTCGGAATAGATACCGACCGAGCGGCGCGAAAAATCGATATCTATTGCGATCGTGGTGCCGCGCCGCGCGGCGGCGAAAGTATAAACTAGAGCTAAGGCCCGCTTATACTTCGACGCCGAGCCTCGCGACGCTGCGTACAGCCGCCATATTGACTGAGTGACGCGAGAGATCGATTTAGCCACTTTAAATGCCATCGCGTCGCTCTGCGTCGCAACTATAAACCGCGAGTTTCCCTGCGTTAGGATTCCCTTACAGCCTAAGGATAAAAAATCATCTGGCTATGGCTTTCAACATTCCAACTGGCAGGATGCCACTCAATCCTTAACAGTCCTTCAAATTTCCTTATGGATCTTGGCTCGGACCCTCGTTTTTTGTCATAGGGTTGCCCCACAGAAGTAAGTGTCCAATAAGTGATCCTAGTAGTGTCGAAGGGAGGATTACTCCTTTTTCTCAAACCATCTAAAAATTAGTTACCCTGACGGTATCTTTATCCTATTGTCATTCGTTTGCGTTTTTTTTCACTGCTCTTCTCGAGTTTTTGCGTTTTATCGGTGTTTTATTATATTTTAGGGTTGTGTTCACTTGTCGTAACTTTTATTTCCCTGCGCTACTAATGTTTTTTTTTGCTACTATTACGTTCAGAGTTCTTGGGATTATGCTATGTCCTGCGTTAGGATTTTTAAACTCTCTTCATCCTAATGCTAATGTGAGTCCATAGATAAAGATAAAATAAAGGCAAAGATCTAATAGTTAATTTCTAGATACACCTTCTATAGAATTTTTCGGGCTTCTAAAAAAATCGTAGAGGCATATTTCAAGATACATCCCGTCGTTAAACTACATCTCTTCCAAATGGTTGGACATCTCCACACATGTAACTGGCTAAGGCAATGCGGGGATGCCCCATATCTCTGCGCCTTCCTAAGCCCATCTGCGGTACTATTGTGGTGTGACTGTACTCAATGTCAGCCACCTCACGGGTGCTATGCTGGGGATCGTCTTGAACCAGCTCCAGAAGGCGCTCTAATTCACTGTGCCGTTTTTGAACTTCCGGAACCAAACTTTTATTGTACCGTAGGGCGAAGCGAGAAAACCTTTCGGGTCACAAATGTTCCAACAATTTTTTCAAATTCGTTTATCGGCTTCAAAACAATCAAGAATTAACAGGCATGAGCTGGACCCAAAAATTATAGGTCCGCACCCTGATTCATCCACCATTAGCCAAAGCTTACGAAAGTCTAAACATTGGACAGGAAGAGAAAACTGAACAGCAAAACTAACATCCATCGATATTGGCTCAGATAATTGGGAGAGCTGATACAACTGAGAGAACTGCTTTTTGGGCCCAATGATTTCCTCAGAAAGAGCCTTCATTTGGGCCTCGAGTCCTTGTTTTTCTTGATCAGATAGTCAATCTTGTCCTTTTGGCGACACAAATATAGAACAATCAGTCCTTAACATGAACGGGCAGAGACGCATCCTTTTTTATCTGATCGATCGCTTCCGCGATCCCCTCGTTACACTCCTCAGATTTCGGGTTATTAATTGGAATCCGTTCTTTTGTCGCTCTGTACCTCACATCTACACTTGGGTAATTAAACATATAAGGTTTCGTCACTACGTTTTTCGTCAACACGAATCCGGCGGCTGCGACGACGCCTGTGCTCTCAACTATTCCTCACGTCTATGCCGCACCCTATAATCACTTGGTTGCGCGTTCTAAACTTTACGTGTTTAACGGAAATCATAATAAGAAAATTAACCTGCATCCCTCCATCCGAGCGCTAATGGAATAAACATCTTGGCATTGTCGATCAGTTGAAAAACGAAATCGCCTGAAAATTCACGGAAAGGGTAGTTACTGTTGACCAAAGAAGTTAACTGTTTCTCAAGGTTAGTTGTTCAAGGAAGCGAACACTTGCGTATAACGTGGCATTTGTATTGATTTTTACACCAAAGAAGGTAATGTCAATCTCATCAAAAAGCTTAGAAGCGGCAATTTGAATTTTATTAAATTTAGAAATTTTATCAGCTCAAACCACATACCAAGGGTGGTAGGAGCAGGCATCTTCTTCAGAAATCTCAAACATTGATGCTTTTCATATTTCTTTCTATCTAACTAGCATATCTCTCGTACCATCGCAGTCGGATCCATCATAGTGCTACTGTTGTGCTGCTATTCTAATGAGATTCACAAAGACGGTAGGAATAACTCTGAACAACGACTTTCTCTATCAACATAATCAATTAGTCAGCCTTGTAGAATCGCCAGCGTTCCTCCACGGATCCGATAATTCTATTCGGTTTTAGTAATTCGAGAAAGCCATCTTTTCGTGAATCTGCGTTATGATGGAGAATTCAATCTTTAGTTCTTCTGTGCGAACGCTGCAAATTATTGTTGTATCTATAACAGAATTTTTATTAGCAAAAGAATCCGGGGTTGGGGTGCGCTCTAATGATAAGAAGGATATCGAAATGTTCAGGTCTATCTTTTCAATGGACAAACTTTAAGCCTTCAGATGTAATCCTCTATATTTTGGTTTTTGATCATAAGAACACCGCTCCCTCCAAATCTTTCAATTTCTCCTTCTGCAGTCTCTCGATATCAACACTTCTCAGCGATGCCTGAAATGCGTTTTTGCTGCGAAACATTTTCTTCTTCAAAGAAGCTATCTCGATCCCACACACTTCACGTCTGTGAACTCTGCAATAGTGTAAATGAATCCTAGCTTGAAGAATTGCATTAGGGAAGCATTTATGAAAACATGGCGCTTTGTGCATATGACAGCGAATTGCGAAAAATAGGTCTTGCAAAACGGTCATAATCCCGCTTAATAAAAACGCTAGAATAGTTTGTCAGTTTGCTTCATGTTAACTGTAGAAGCTTACTGCAATAACCGACCTTCGGGAACTCGGACTCTGTCGTCGGCTACGATTTATGCGACATCTTTTATGTAATGCCTGCTCTTGTGGAATATGTCGTCCGAAGTATTGCAATCATGGGAAAAATTCCTTAACCGCGACATTACTGGAACGATTATGATTAAATGCGACAGTTGACCAGTGAATTTGTAATGGAGATAATAGGAGATAAGTAATCGTGGTTTTCTTGAGCACCTTTGAAAAGCGCTTCCCGGTAGGTCTTGAGGTGCTCGAAACAATCTAATATCCCCGTTGGGGTTATCCGTTTTGTAGTTCATATCAACAGATAGAACTATTGACAATAATATGAACTATAACGCGCGAACTTCGAATTCCTGAAAAGGAACGAAAATATGAGTTCTGGTGCGCGTTGTAAAGTTCGAAATCTCGCTATGAAAGAAAATAGTTAATTTAAAAACAAAAACGAAACAGATAAAGACTATTGATAATGATGTAAACTATAGCGCGCGAAATTCGAATTCCCGCAAATGCAACACGAAAAGTTTGAGTTCTGGCGCGCGAAATTCGAAATTTGGCAAAGAAAGCGGCAAAATTTTATTTAAAAAAAACGAACCTAAAGGTGCAGGAGATCTCTCTATGAGGGACGTATATCATCGGGCGTGTCTCTTGATTGTTGATAACAATAATGTTGAAATCGTTTCAGTGAATCGCAGCAAAACTGCTCTATGTTATCGCGATGAAAGCGATCACGACAACGTGTATGATGTTGCTGTTGCTAGTTGTTGCTTTTTATGTGTGTAATTACTTCGTTAATTTGTTAGCGCTCTCATATTCGTACGCGTTTCATACTTTTCCCGTCGGCCCAATTCTGTTTCTTTCTCTCGTTTCTCCGTCAATCCACTTCTGTTTCGCTGTTTGCTCCGAGAACGAGTTCTCATCTCCTTGCGCGACATAAAAACAAATGACCACTACCTCATATTTAAGTTTATTGGCGAAATCCAATGGAAACATAGCAAAGTTCTGAGGCTGCCCTGCAGCAGCGACACGCATGATTCTGCGCAGTGGTGAACAGCTTGGCAAGGGAGAAACACGATGGAAAATAGAATAGGAAAAATAATAAAATATTAAATAAATAAATAAATAAAATACGTGCTTGGAATATCGTTACTTCTAGTTCTGTGAAGCCCAGAGAGCATCAGTGGTCGTCACTGACGATCGCCGGACTATGCTCAGAAGGGAGCGACTACGACTACAAAAGCACCTTCAGGAGCAAGGTCGGATTACACCTAGTTATAGCTTATGAATAAATGCCCCATCTTCTAAAGAGGATCAAATCAACTTCAATCAATCAACCAATCAATTGTTTTAAATCCCGCCAAGCTGCCTAAAAATAAAACTCCGCTATGGAGCTATATCGTTTAAAAAGGCCTTAACAATATAATCTAAATCGCGAAGCATATCTTCTATCAGTTAGAAACGCGCACAATTTACCAGTCACCTCCAAAGACTCTAAACCCTGACACTTCCAGTAATGCTTTAGACCAATCAGGCACTATCGAATTTTCTACTCCCACTAGACAATGTTTCATAGATACATCGATTCAAGTCTGAGCAAACTTTGCTTCGAAGAGAGGAAGAAGGAGGAACTTTACTTCATTATACTCCCAAAATGGAAACAAAGTCGCTCGTTTTTTCGCATACAGACCCATCCCTCTACACCTCCTATAAGCTTTTCGATAATCGAGTAGGAAAGTTCTCAGGGAAGACGATTGCACCTTTGAAGAATTTTTTGAGGACTATTCCGAACTTATAGAGCGTATGGGCATTTCACTTGATTACGCAGAATTTCTCATGCCCTCGTATCTAACTGGCGGCACAAAAGTGAAGTACTCGGTACTCAGTGACATCGATAAAATAGATTGGAGAGCCATGACCGTCGCCTTCCAAGTTTAAAACACACGCTAAAACACACCAAGTTTAAAACACACGCTGTACTCAGCAATATAAGAGACCAGCTTCGCATCATGAGACAGGGGAAAGAAAGTATAGGCGAATTTGCACGGGAAATTCTTGCAAACGCAAAAGTTGCCTGCCAGTGCCCAAAATAAAAACATCCCTCGGAAATCAGTCATAGACTTTTTCATCAAAGAATCTCGACCGGAGATCCGGAAAGCGATCCGTAGCCTTCCCAGTAGATACTACTTCGAGTCCGTCCTCGCAAATACTGAAAAAGAAGCAAGGATATTAGATCAAGAGCGCAGAGAAGAGTTTTCGATTTGCCGATAATCTCAACTCATTATTAATTAGCGAAAAAGTGGATACACTGCAGAAGCCAGTAAATGGTCTTGTTAGTAGTCCCCAATAGAATAAACCGAAAATCAATTCCGAGGTCAGAACTGGATCTAAAGAGAAAATCTAGATAGTTACCCCCAACGCAGTCGTTCTTTCCACCGAGTCAGGCCCGTGGCTCCTAAAGGACTAGAACCAGGAAATTTCTGGAAATTTCCTGGTTCTAGCCCTCCCATAGTGCCTCCGAACCAACTCAACCAGCCGCAATATTTAAACCCTGCTTAGCAATTTCAACATTAGCCAGCTGCGATGCCTCTCGCTAACCAACAGCCCCCCCCCCTCGACCTCATACAATAATGGATTTCCTACTATCCTACCTAACCCTTACATTCTTCTGCATGATGACTTTGATATTGCTTTCATTCACACCTACTGCTGATGCTCAGTACCAAATATTTGACTCCAATTCCTTTTGAATTCACTACTTCTCCCAGAATTAGTAAATGCTCCGTGAGCTTCTATGAGCAAATGATGAGAATCTCGGTTGTACGGTGAACGTAATCATCCTACTCGCACAACTTCCTCTAGCCACCCGAACTATCATCAGTCGTCAACGCATTGCAATTACATCGCAAGAATGTCTCCAGGCTCATGCAACTAACACCATTTACGGTCATGCTTTAACTTAAACTTTGACTGTCTCCAGACAACACTTCGAAGAAATTTGGAAGAAATTGACACTTCCCTTCCATTATGGGATAACACTATTTACCTCCGTAGCATCAATTGTGTCGAGGAAGAGGAAGTTGCTTCGCTAGACGGTCGCGTTATCTATAGTTCGTAGCCGATCTCTCTAACTGCACCTTCTCAGCTGGGGTTGTAAACTTCAACAGGTACCGTCGTATGGACTCTGACTATCTGCCGCTTTACGCTCATCGGAAATTATAATTCCATTGCCACCCTCAAATTATTGATCATACCGGGCCAGCATCTTGCTTTTCAATTCGATAGCAACCACATCTCCAGGTCTCGACTGCTCATTGCATCAAGCCTATATTAATACATCAAACCATATACTAGCTTTTCCTAGTATTCCTAAAAAATATAATGCTGCAAGATCATATGATACAGAACGCGGCTCAATCTAGCTGTAGGCGAGACACCATTAAGACCGCTGTTCCTCTATGAGAAAGTTCTGCCACAACCACCTCTTATTCACACTATTCATTCCGGATTCTTTGTAATATATTCCTATCTTTCAAACATGACCAATCACGGACGGAAGTCTTCTTGCTCTTATTCTTCCCTGGAATATCACCAGCGAAGATTTTCAAGTAGTATATTTTATGTAGAAAACGAGCACCTATAACTGCGTTAAGAACAATTAGATAGAGCGAATAGCGATTCCGCCAATTGGTAATTGGTATCCACGGTAAGTCCAGGACGACCACTAAGCTACGCGGAATCCCTAATCCGCCAAGACCCAAACGAAGGAGTAACAGAGGGATCCACACCCTCTATTTTCGACGACTGTCGTAATCAAGAATTCGTTCCATTAGCCTTACGGCTCAGTAATAAAGGGTATAAGGATCATAATGATGATATTCCATGTTTCAGTCATCAATACCTTGTTAGTGTACTGAAAAGCAGTGCCATTTCCACCACACCCTCTACATCAAAACCCAAGATTCCATCTATATCCACTATAACCACTGCTGTTCTCACTTCATCACATCCTTTCGGAATTACCATAAAGCGGTAATAAGTTCTCTCTCCTCCCCCCACCGTTGATAACATCCCAGCCACCTAGCAATACCATCACAGCGATTCTTTTGTCCACCAGTGACATCCCTCTTATTGATCTTGCTGCAGTAGATCCTATAACTACTGCGAGCTCTGATGTTCCCTTTTTCGAAACTGTCGATTTCACAAACATGGATATTTTCATTGGACGGAATGAGGCACCCACAAGAGCTTCCACGGGTTCTGTATCACCAATCATACCTAACCTAGAGATTGATATCCGTGCAACGCTCTCGTCAAACGTACCTTTAAGGCATAGATTTAATAACATCTCTGTTCGACATTATCGTGACATCATTCGTTTGCTCGGTGTCGCTCAAATATCGGTGTTCAAAGCAATAATTCGGTGCAAGGAGCTGTGCCATAGAGGTAACCCTCCAGGTCGAGCACGTAAGCGCACCGTCAATACGTCCCAAATACGGAAAATCATCAAGAAATGAGTTGGCCGGAGACTTCAATGAGGAAAACAAAAAAAAACTTCAATCGCTCGAGAACTCGGTGTCAGCCCCTCTTCGGTGCGTCGTTAGCCAAAGGCGAATAAGGCTTCAGACCCTATAGAACAAAAAAGTTCAGCTTCTAGCGGAAAAGAGCAAGCGCGAACGGCTCTTTCGATGTCGCCAACTAAGGATGCGGGCAGAAGATGGGAACGGATACCCTTCACAGATGAGAAGCTGTTCACCGTGGAGCAGACGTCAAGATAGGATCTGATCCACAAGGCTCCGGACACCGCGTCAGTGGCAAAACACCCTTTACTTTACTTCGTGGACTGAGGAGTGAAAAGTGACCATGATGTATACTGGCGAAACATTTTTGAAGCTGTGGTTCTATCTTGGGCTCAACAGCACTTCGGCGACACGCAATGGACTTTTCAACAGGACTCTGCATGAGCGCAAAGAGCAAAGCAGACGCAGGAATGGTGGAAGACCAACATTCCCAACTATAACATTCCCTTGGCGATGTTCTGACTCAAATTGAGCAACAAGAAGACCGAGCACCTAACGACTGACGTAAACGAGCCCGGCTCCATTAAGATTAATGGCACTGCACTTGCACGCACTTCGGTGTTAAATACCTGCCTGGTGTCAGCAATAGCGTCTGACGGCGGTCTGATGGTTGAAGTGAACTCACGCGTGAGTGCAGCTTGGTCCAAGTGGCGTTCGCTGACTGGCGCGCTCTGCGACAGGAAGATACCGAAGCGCTTGAAGTCGAAGATCTACAGAGCAGTCGTGAGGCCAGTAGCGATGTACGGCGCTGAGTATTGGCCTGTGACTAAGGAAGTTGAAACGCGCCTCAGTGTCATGGAGACGAAGATGCTGCGCTGGACGGCTGGAGTCACCCGCATGGAGCTCATCCGAAACGATGTCACTCGGCAGAAGTTCGGTGTCGATAGCAAACAAGATGCACGAAACTCACTTGTGATGGTACGGTCATGTTCTGCGTTGGAAAGAAGACAGCGTATGCAAGATAGGCCTTGAGTTGAAAGTGTCGGAAAAGCGACCAGAGGACGCCAGAACCAGCGTTGATCGGATACTTACACATGGACATGAAAGTAACTGGCGTCCACCCTGATCAATCACAGGATCGGGAAAGGTGGCTTGAAGCAGAAGAGCGGACCCCGCGACGAAGCGGGAGAAACGCTTTAAAAAATAAGATTCCGATCTGCTTTAGAACTACCGACGAGAAGATTTGCTGATGAGAAGACTACGTTGATCAACTAATACCAATCCTAAGAGCCATATCGGCTTAATATTGTCACTGCCCAATCTACCCAGGGGCGTAACTATGACCTTCGCAAGCGTAGTAAACCATTTCACTTCGGGATAGGTCAACAGGAATTAATAAGAAAAGAAACGACCATGTCGCATCTAAATTTGAAGGTCCCTTCACTGTCGTAGATATCGATCGTCCTAGCTTGATCATCCCTGAGGACGTCGCAAGCGCACGATTCACATGGACCGCGCTGAAATCTATCACCCTGAAAATTGATTAGACGATTCTATAAAGACGAGGACTTCTAAATTCAGACATGAATGATTTCTCCATTTTTCATCCAAATAACCAACATATTCTTATAAACCTTGATTACCGCATAACACTAACAACAGTACTATAAAATAAGATGAAGTTAAACAAAATGATTAATTGATACCATAAAAGGTTCGCAACAATAGCCAAGCAAATATTAAAAACTGACGCTTTGATTGATCCTTCTTTACGAAACTGCCCCCAGGTTTCCGCTCCAGCACAACGGGGTCCTTCCGGAAAGTCGTCAGCTAAACACTGCAATATGCTTACGTGCGTTGTCAGTAAAGTATGCCACTAATACTAATAAATACGGGACGTATTATTGGAAGGGTTACTATATACATACGGAAAAAGACAACGATAGCTAATAAGATCAAAACCAAGCGGATATTTAGACATAACAACTCAGTGTGTGAGCGGCAGGTTCTCTTTTGCTCTGTACTTTGTGTCTATTTCGGTTGAAATTTGGTTACTCAGCACTCGTTTTCCTTTCTTGTTTGCATACCTGCCTTAACTCCACCTCTGTACCCATTCTTTTAAAGTTTCCGGTAATTTTCCCGCTGATTTGAAGCGTTCCGCTTTTATTTAGGGTGTTGCTATCAATATCTGTTCTCCGTCCACTGGGTAGGTCAAATAGCCCAAGTACGTCTAGATGGATCGATCCACTCGTAAAAGAGGTCTTATGTCGGTTTCTACTGCCCAACAGTGTACGATTTCAGGAACCGCCGATGTGGTGGTGTCTATTCTTCAAAGTCTGAGCCACTGTGAACTGCTGAAGAGCATCGCGGAGGTACTGGTACTGCGGAGGAGGAGCGCTCGCGGAGTCTGGTTGTATAGGGGCTTAGTGAGCCCGACTGCGAACACCTCTCGCAGTTGCTTCAGCGAATGGAGCTCAAGGAAAAGGTCAGCAATCTACTCGACGCTTTGAAGGTATTTTCAGGTAGATCTGTGGAGGTTTCTAGAATCGGAAGCACTGGCTCCTCTCGGCCTAGACTAGTCATAGCTATTTGTCTACCATTGGAGAACTGCGTTGGATATTGCTCGTTTATGTGCGTGGCTCCTGGCGTCAGTCATGTCTTTGTGCGAAGAAGCATAACAGGGGTTGAACGGCAGCCAGGGAGCGAAATAAGGGTAAGCCTTGGTAGGAATAGGTCGCTTATAGAGGAGAGCTCAAGTATAGATCGAAGCTTCCTGCTAGGGAAACGCATAAAATTGCATGGTTCACGGGGACGTCTTTCTTGTTTTTTGCTCAACGTTCGAGGACTTGCTAATAAACTGCCTCACTTCAAATATTTTCTTGCTACCAATAAACCAGACATTGTTATCGCCACGGAAACATGGCTTTCCTGTCTGTTAAGTTAAAGATTCGGACCTGAGACCGTTGGAGGTTTACCGTATAAACATATGTCGCATGAATCGGAAGGGACGCAGGAGTGGAGGAGTCTGTTGTGTATTTAGTGATACCGTTTCACTGCATGTCCTCAAGCACATCTTCAGAGGGGAGGCGGATGTTCTATGTTGAAGTTCACAAAAACTACACTAGCTCCTCTATTAGGTTCGTTGTCCTGTATCAACCTCCCAATTCGCACAAGAAGGACAACGATGATATAACTGAATTAATCACTGCCTTTCATCAGGGAAAGAAACACTGTTACTTGGAGATTTTAACTTTCACATCGATTGGTGCACTTCTAGACCATTGAAATCTGCTTCGGAACAATTTTTTACCCTGTTCAAAAACCTTAGCTTGCACCAGGTAGTAGATCACCCAGCACGATATATACTATGACATTATTCTACCCTCCACCCTCCCCCTTGCCAGTATATTAGATTATCTTTTATCGCTCTCTACCTCCGATCATGCAATTATTTCTTTTGGATTTAGGCTCAATTATACGAAGTCTGGACTTATCCCTATGCCTGATTTTACTAGGGTAGATTATATATACCCTGACGTCCAGTTAACAGCATCAAATGTATGGAAGTTTTTTGTTACTCTTCAGCTTCATATATATATATATATATATATATATATATATACATATATATAGCGGATTTTGCAAAGTTGTTTACAACGTGCTCGCTGCATCCGTCCCTCTTGCTGCAAAGTACCCTATTTTCCCGTCCATACCCGGAACCTTCTAAACCAAAAAGGAGCGATTTTTCTATTCCCTTCCTAATCCCTTGACAAACGCTATATACAAGAAGGTTTGTGGCGATCTAGATTATTACGTACAAAAATTCTGGGCTTATAACGCAAATAACGTCATCTAGCTTCTTCTGGGTCCATGGAGCAGCTTCATGCTTTCATTAGGAACCGAAGTAGGTCCAAAAGTAATTGCTTTTTTATAAGGAATGGTAATGGGCAGTTGTTCTCGAGCAGCTCCTCGAAAGCATATGTTCTTGCCAATCACTTTTCCAGAATTTTTTCTGGTAATACATATCCACCTTCTTTCCCACCCAAGATGTTCGGATACCCTCGGAAATGCCAGAAACTTCGCCTCCATCCTTCCACTCTATACAAATTTCCTAGGTAAATTAAGCCTTCTTTAAGTAATTCTTACCATGGCATCACTTCTGTTGTTTTCCAAATGCGCCAAGTCACTTTCTAAAACTCTGACAGCCATTTCCACCGCGTCTCTTATGCAAGGGTAGGTACCTGATCTGGGTAAAGAAGCATTGGTGACTGGCATTCCGAAAGTTCCCGGAATACAACTAGTATCGGAGTATCGACCTATAAATATAACTCCTACTCCTTTAAAGATCATGGAAAGAGTAATCGGGTGGAAACTGCTTTCATTGCTGCAAGGGCAATATGATGACACTAGCTCGCCCCACGATTTCCTACCAGGGTATTCCGAAATTTCGAACATACAAGAGTTATGGACCATTTTTATAGCAAGCTCATTTGCCCTCTAGGTCCACGCAGAGCCAGTCACAAGAGAGCGAGCTCAAGTAGTCTTGAAACTGCGCTGCCGGCCGAGCGGGGGTAGAGGAGAGGCGTGGTGAGACGGGGTGGGCGGGGAGTCGTTGGACACACCGCCCTCAGAAAGAAGCGGGGCGAAGGGCGCTCCGAGGACAAGATGTTCGGATCCCTGCCTTCACATGGAGGCATTGCATTTCTAATCACTTCCCTTAGCTCTGCAGCTCTATCTTGAACTGATTTCGTTCTTGAGACAAGAGCCAGAACCTTTTCACCATATTTTGAGGAAAAGAGTTTTCAGCTGCAGCGCCAAGGCTTTCTTCAGGTTCTGCACATTGCTCAGTACTAAGGCGTGGACCGCATTTTCCGATAAGTACAGCTTAGCGAGATATGTCCACAAGGAAAATTGTCTGATATTTGGAAAGAGAGGATGGTGAGCCGGTTGCGCACTATTACGGATAAGTCTTCAATGTAGAACTCCTGACCGGAATCACCCATAGTCTCTAGTTGATGCGAAAAATTAAAGAATTGTGGCGAGAATCTGGAGATAAGAGTGGCGTTCTCCGTTCCTCAACTGCCTCCATAACAGAGCGACTGGAAAATGACTTCAGAGTCCCCTGAGATGAGCTTCCCCATAGTCTTCTATCAACTGTTATGTTTTGTTTTTGTTTTTTTGTTATAGACAAATACATCAGTGCTGCCGTTGTAAGAGTAGGGCTCTACTATGTCAATAGGGAAACAATATTGCATTGGTGTTTCAAACGTCCCATGGTGACTGTGCAGGTACTTTGCGGCGTACCGTGAATAGAAAAGTTCTCAATCCGTGAGAAAAGTTCTGAATCTTGAGGCATAAAATTGAGTGTAAATCAGCGGTACAATTCGAAGAATTGAGTCGCGGGAGTGAAGTGAGAACTTTACACCGTGTGTCAATAGACGAGAGGTAAAACATTTGCTCACACTTTTGAATGGCAGAAAGAAACGTACGTACGTCTAATGGTTGTATTTGTGATGTTGCTCCTGCAGGAATGTTTATCACTTTCGCTGGTGAGAACATAGTTTGAAAGATAAGTCGGCAGTATTGTTCTTACCGACCCTGTGTGTCGTAAAAAAAATCGCACAAGGGAGTTATTTAAGGCACTGATTTACCCTCTTGTAAGTACAGGTGGTGTGATCATGGTAATCGATGTCGCCAAACTTTGCCATTTGTCATAGAAAGCTTTGGTTGATCGTAGCAGATCTTTTTTAAGAAGTGCAGAAGTCCGGCACCACAGGGAACTCGATCCATAAACCCCTACTTCTTACTCTTACTACGTCGCTCCTCTACCCCCGCGCCACCACTGCTCGGCTGGCAGCGCAGTTTCAAATCAACTTGAGCTCACTCCCTTGTGATTGGTTCGTTTTGTGTGAACCTAAAGAGCAAAGGTGCCTGCTATGAAAATAATCCTAATTCCGTTCACAGATGCGCACAGCAGAAACGAAACACATATTTGAAATCCGCGTTCGAAGCCGCATCCAGAAGTGTACGTCTCATCTCAAAGTTCCATAGTCACCTAGAATCCTTTCCTTGTTAGTTGACGGCGTTTTTGTTTTTCTTGTTGTTGTTGTTGTTGTAGTTGTTAGTTGACAGCATTTTTGGCTGGAAGGCAGCAATGAACCAGGGCAAATCTGTGGATATGATCTACGTGGATCTCTCCAAAGCTTTTGATATAGTAAACCACTCTATACTAACTGATAAAATTATTTCCCCAAGGTGTTCGTGGCAATTTTCTTAACTGGCTGGTCTCATACTTTGGTGACAGTTAGGGTAGGTGATGTATACTAAGGTAGGCATTGCTGTTTCAGTGGAGTACTAAAAGGGGGTGTGTCGCCACCATTGCTGTTCCTGATATACATAATTGACTTAGCGGAATCGATGAAGTCTTCCAACCATATTAAACATTGTACGCTGACGATAGAAAGTTATACGGGATCTATAACCATGAGGACTCACTGTCACCTCATCGTTACAGGATTCACTAGATAGATTGATCATATGTTACCGTTATCCTATGTTACCACTTTGAATTTAGCGATTAATCCAAAAAATGTCATATGCTGCATCTTGGTAATACAAAAGCTCCTGTGTATACTGAGAGTGGCGTTAATCTGAGTCAATGTGCAGAAGCCACAGATTTTGGTATTCTCGTAGACTCTAGCCTGAAGTTCTCTGAGCACATCAAAAACGCCGCCGATAGTCTCCGCCCTCTCCTGCATGTTAGTGGTATTAGAATTTAAAGCCCCTGGTTAAAACTTACGTTTTGCCTTTTTCATCAGACTAACGCGATGGTTGATCCGACGACAGACGTTCACAGGCACAAGACGGACCGGCCTTCAAGCAGGATGTTGGAAAACATAATGTTCTCGAGATCCTTTGCGTTAATGACGCAGTTTGATTTTTCGTCTGTTTTTCTTAATGTATTTACCTTTGCTTGTTGCAGTCTCGAGTCTGAACAGTGGATCGGGCGAGCATTTCCATACCTATTTATAGTCACAGTCTTAGAAATTCACAACACATGGGGCCACCTCCAGACGATCACCTCTTGGAGTAAATGTCCGTTGAACACTACAGCAATTGACGGTACATTGACAACCCCTAGAAGCCTGTCTGTTTTTACTAGCATGAAAGTGTCTGGCAGTACAGTCTAGGGAATTCAGGGTCGTCTCTGGAGTTTACATGATTACCTTTAGTGCCAATTATACATAACGGGTATCAGCTTCGGTACTGTCTCAAGAGCCACAGGCAGCACTTCTCACTCAATCACGTCCAATTTATACCTATGGAAATTTTTGTTCTTTGGAAGTTACCCGCTTTAGGACTGCTTCAGGACGTGCTTCTTCGTTGGCACCTTTCGAGGGGTCATGCCCTCAGGACACTCTTGAACTCGTACCTGTTACAGGCTAGATTGCTTAAACCTCCGTTCCTTTACACAATGTTACCCATGAATTATTTTTTGGAAATATTGCAATTCGCATTTCCTGCTAGCAATAATGGGGCTTGTCTCTTGGTGTCACGTTTAGTAATGGCATTCGATAAATAAATGAATAAGTAAATATAGAAGACCCAAAACCAGAACGAAAGGCGCCTGACATACCACGGTTTCGCTCAGAGCGATTGTTGCGGGAGCGATTTGAGCAGAGCGACGATCGCTCCAACGATTATCGCTCAGATCACGCTCGCTCTAGCGACTGGCGCTGGGGCGTTTAGACGCGCTATCTTTGCGGCTAGAAGTTGTTGAAAATAGGGTAGTAGGCTATTTTCCAACATCTGGACGTTGTACTACGGTCCCTCCTCATATATCCCACATGACTAAACGGAATATGACTGATTCAGTAACAAAACCTTTTTGAGATAAAGATGTCGGCGTTTCAGCAGATTTGGCTAACGCTTTTATGAACATGGAGGAAGCTGAATTGAACGCACTGTACACAGCCGTTCTGGAAAGAGGATGCGCTACGTGTTGCTTCAGACGGTTAGCGTCTTATTGTTATCTGAATGTTAGTCCATCTCTTATATGAAAGTTCGTTCTCGCCTATTTTAGTAGCAAACAGTGCTGGAAAGCCCTTTAAGCTTGTCTGGCGTTGGCGTCCGACAATCCTACAGGAGCAGCGGGAGCAGTGAGAAAGTTTTGCGTGACACCACCTCATGCTGAACATATGGATGACCGGGTCACGTCGCTCGATTGCTACTTCTGTAGCAATTCCACGAGTACTCCAGACTGAAACCGCAAGAATTCGTTGAAGTGTGCGGTGTACGAATGCTGTCGAGCAATCGTAGAAGATTCGTCGCTTTTGTTGAGGCGTCCTTTATTTGGAGCAAAATAATTCTTCTTAAAGTACTAGAGAAGAATTATTTTGCTCCAAATAGAGGACGCCTCAACAAAAGCGACGAATCTTCTTAAAGTACTAGAGCCACGGATCTCCCTCGATAGAGAGCCTTCGGGCTCTCTTGTTAAGAGGGATCTCGGGCCGCTTGTCGCAGGGCCACGTGGCGCGTCCCCGGGTGGTGGACAGGGGAATTAAACGCGAACCAAATGCGACCGTGTACTGCCCAGAGACGCAGGTGGGATGCAGGGGATGGACTCCTTGCTCCTGCTGTGTCGGGTCGACGCGTTCCTTGTGCGTGGGAGCGGCATGTTCGTGCACAGTGTGCGCGGATGTGTCCGTGACTGTGCGGATTGTAACTGTGTCGGCCCGGCCAAAAGCTTGCACTCGGTAGACTGGGAGTACATCGTAAGGGGGGGCCGCCTCAAAAGTCTCGCCCCGTCCCTTCGGGCAGTCTGGCTGGCTGCCCGGAGTTCTTCGCCCGCACGACAGAGCCCGACTAGCTATCCGTGTGTACTCAAGTCAAAAACAGCAGCACTAAAGGGCCTCATTCCCCTGACCCCGAAAGAGCCCCATTTCTGCAGCGATGGGAAGGACGAGTACGGAGAGGCTGCTAAAATCTCAGGGCCTAACCAGGCTGCGCAAATTGAGAAGGACTAGGATGACGATCTGTACTTACAACGCCCGCACGCTTGCATCGAAAGCATCCGTCGAGGACCTGATGATGCAAGCCAGGAAGATCAAGTACGACGTCATCGGACTGACCGAGACGAGAAGACACCACCCCCTACACGCCGCCTACGACTCCGGAGAAGAACTGTTCCTCGGAACATGCGACAGCAGAGGAGTAGGCGGCGTTGGTGTCCTCGTCAACACGCACTTGGCCATGAATATCGATTCGTACGAGTCTCTGACAAGCCGTATCGGACGTCTGCGACTGAAGCGATGTGGCTCCGTGCCAGCTTTGACTGTGTTCGTCGCGTACGCCCCAACATCCGACTACGACGACGAAGAGGTCGAAGCCTTCTACGTGGAGCTGGAGAAGTTCTATAAGGAAGATCACACCTTCTACAAAGCGATCGTCGGCGACTTCAACGTCAAAATCGGACCGCGAAGGTCGCCGGAAGAACTTCACATCGGAACCCACGGTTTGGAGTGGAACGAGCAAGGTGAAAGGCTGTCTGAGTTTATCATGTCGACCAAGACCATCCATGGAAACTCGCAGTTCCAGAAGCCTCCCTCCCTACGATGGACCTGGGAATCTCCCGGTGGCCAGTTCCACAACGAGATCGACCACATCATCTTCAACCGCAAATATTGCCTGACCGACGTCTCCGTTGTCCCCAAGTTCTACACGGGATCGGACCACCGCCTCCTTCGCGCAAGGTTCCGCTTTTCGCGTCAAGGAGAGAAGGCCGCGAAGTTCAAGAAGAGGAGTCCCAGAACGACCATCAACTGGGACCTCTACACCTCTCTTGTCGGTCTTCGGGAAGATACCGTCATGGACAACGCCGACGAGGAATACGACCGCCTCGTGCAACATCTCCACGATAGTGCTAAGGGAGCCGAGAGCTTGAAGACCACCAAGAGACGTCTGTCTCCGGAAACTCTCGAGCTGATACGCCAGCGTGGAGCAGCACGACCGTCAGGCAACTATCAGATGACGTCTGAGCTTGCGAAGCTATGCAGAGAGGCGATAAAAGAGGATCTTAAAGAGAGAAGGGCGGAAGTGTTGGCTGAAGCTGCAGAGGCAGGGTTGAGCATCCGCAATGCCCGCCGGAACTTCGCCAACTTCAAGACCAAGATGACAGCTCTCCGACGTCCCGACGGAACCGTCACCTCTTCCAGAAGGACCATGGAGAGGGTCATCCACGACTTCTACTCCGATCTCTTCGATAGCCACGTCCACCTGCCCCCATGCCATCTTCCGCAGGATGGATACGTCGTCCCCTCTGTTCTCCCTTCCGAGATCCGACACGCCATCTCGTCGGTGAAGAAACGTACAGCACCCGGTCCCGACAGGACCAGACCCAAACACCTGAAGAACCTCCCGCCAGCGCTCATTAACATCTTGGCACGGCTCTTCACACGTTACCTTTCGGAGTGCAAGGTTTCATCTCAGTGGAAGACCAGCAGAACCGTCTTGCTGTACAAGAAGGGAGACGTGCACGACATTGGCAACTATCGCCCGATCTGCCTGCTGTCCGTAGTCTACAAGCTGTTCACTCGAGTTATCCTGAATAGGATTAGCAGAACGCTGGACAAAGGACAGCCATGCGAGCAAGCAGGATTTCGGAGAGGATTCAGCACGATCGACCACATACACACCATTACGAAGCTCATCGAAGTGTCGCGAGAGTACAAGCTACCGCTGTGCCTTGCGTTCATCGACCTGAAGAAGGCATTCGACTCTGTCGAAACTGAAGCAGTCATCGAAGCCCTGCTCACTCAGGGCGTTCCTACTCAGTACATCAGAGTCCTTCGAAAGCTGTACAGTAGATTCACGACCAAGATCTCACCATTCTACAACGACGTCGACGTCGACGTGAAGAGAGGGGTTCGGCAAGGGGATACCATATCCCCGAAGCTCTTCAGCGCCACCCTCGAAAACGTCATGCGCGAACTAGAATGGGAAGACATGGGAGTGAAGGTCGACGGACGGCAGCTGCACCATCTGCGCTTCGCTGACGACATCGTGCTCATAACACCAAGCATCATTCAGGCGGAGCGAATTTTTGCCGACTTCTATCGTGTATGTGTGAACGTTGGACTGCAGCTAAATCTTACGAAGACGATGTTCATGAGGGACGGACTAGTTTGTAATGTCCCATTCTCGCTCAGCGGAACGAACATTTCCGAATGCTCCAGCTATGTGTACATATCTGGGTCGCGAAGACAACATAGCCAACGGCCTAGCACCAGAGCTGAGTAGGAGGACACGAGCGGCTTGGAAAGCTTTCAAGAGCGTCGAAGAAGTCGTGAAGAAGACGAAGAACATCCGACTCTTGCCCACCTATTCATTGGACCACTATTCGACTTCACTGATCTTCCTGCCCTAACATCACCTTAGAGACCTGGGCTATACGAAAGCAGGATGAACACGCGATCAGCCTCGCGCAGCGTGGAATCGAGAGGACGATGCTCGGAGTGACACGAATCACGCAAGTGAACGAAGGCCTCCGGAGTTCCGAGCTTCGCCGACGTTCGAAGATCAGAGACACTGTCGCATGGGCCAAGCCGTCGAAAATTAGGTGGGCCGACCACGTAATTCGCAGATACCCGTTGGACGAGAGCCATCACCGACTGGCTTCCGCGGGATGTCAAGAGAACATCAGGACGCCCACCAACGCGTTGGTCGGACTTCTTCGTGAAAGCCCTGAACGACCGATATGACGCTCTTCGTGTCCCTCGAGAGAGGAGGATCCATTTTAGCACTCTGGCACTTGACAGGGACGAATGGAGACGCTGCTGGCACCCGCTCGAGCAATTCGATGATCAACGGGACGACAGGTGATACAGGTGAAAGTACTAGAGCAGGCTTTCCCGGTCTCAACGGCCATCATGTAGCACAGAAGTGCCGAAGAGTTCAGGAGCCTCTGAAAATATCTAAAAGGAGTAGGCAGCATCGAAGGGAAACATTTCAGATGTGTTTCAATTGTGTTTTTGATGGCTGTTCGTCATCAAACGTTTTTGCAGGCTCAGCAGAAATAGCGGCAGCTAATGACAATGGTAAAGGGTATTCCTCTTTTGTGTTGATAGCTGTCGTGAACGGAGCGCATATAATTCCGGCGTTTGACCTTGGCGACCTACATCTGAATTAGCTATGCCGGTCATGAGTTGAAAGAGATTAGTTTCTGTCAGTTGTTTAGCAATGTGCAATGTTTAAGTCTGTTTCGAACATTAAGCTTGAAGCCGTTCCTGGAGTGGGCCAAGAGGCATTTCCCAGAAGGGTGTGACCTCGTGGGACGGCGTGGTGGACTACCATATCATCTCTGATGGTGGCTTCGCCCAATAAACGTGGATGCAGCGGCCTTTTCGACAGGTAGAAGTCGCCAATGACCAGTACAAGGCTCACTTTAACTAAGTTTTCATCTCGTAGATACCAAGCGCTCTACCTAAATTCTCATCTCATGTTACCATGTCATCATTTTTCAGCTCTCGCCGGATCGCGTAGAGCGTGTTTGGCATTACCTGTGCCAAATTTCGAGTGTCTCAACGTGCCCTTGTGGGAATAGAGGACCACTGCAAACTTATTGTAGGTTGCGAAACTGTAGGTCTTAGTTGTTAACGGGTTGTGTTAGTCTGAATTGTTTTTGAATATTGAAGGTTTCACATAACCTGCTGGGAGGCAGGATTCCACAACGAGGCACCGATATGGTCGGTGCCGTACGAGTCCAGCAGGGATCCGTTCTCGAGGGCTTAGGAAAGAAGTGAAGCGCAACGACCGCGCTGGCGACTAGTGAAATGCTTCGTTAGAAGGGGCGGCTAGCGTGAATGTGATAATATGAATATTTTAACATGATATCACTGATAACGATTTATTGTTATTCAGATTCATTTTAATAACTCGTTACTCGAATACACGTTACACGAAGACACCAGTATAGGCCTTCACATATTACAAAACGTGTAACATGAGAACAAACAAAACGGAAGAACGAATAAATAAATCTAAAAAGAAAAGGGCGTCATTGCACACAGTACGCGTTGTAGGTGGCCTGAGACATCGTCAGCAAGAAATCGTCACACTTCGGTATCCATTCTCAACACAGTCTAAATAGGTGAAATTTTGCTCATTTCGCGACAACAGCCGAGCTCATCGAAACGAGGTCACAGCTGATAATTTCAGATCCTTCTTCAGGGTTCTCTACTGGTGTGATGGTACAGTACTTGGTTCTGGAAATGTGCTTATGCATCACATTCGGAGAGAGAAATGATTTGAGGATAACTAACAAAGGCTCCAACACTGGAGCCAAGTAGCTTAAGGATTCATAAAACGGCCACGCCTCGATCTCTTTGTGATTGTTCTCCGATGCTTGGCTCCCAGAAGAGCGACTTATGTGACTCTTTCGTTTCCCTCTATTTACGTCAATACATGCCTCGTAGGTTCTTGGAAATTCGCTGGTTGACAACTGAAGATGGTAGATTCTCAAAGTACAAGGACAGAACAAGTATGTAGACGACAGCCACCTTATCCTGATAACGTTTGTTGAATTCTTCCTCCATTTCACTTTGAATTAGAATCCACGCATGGTTTCTCCTGCCGACATCTTTGTATGATGGAGGGCGGTCATCTCAAACTTGAGAATAGTTGCCTATGATATCAGATAGGTCGACATGTTCCTCAATCCCCAAAACCTCGCGATCTTCAGATGCGCCGACTTTCGATGGTTTAGTCGACAACATAAACCTTCAAGAGATAACCTGAATCGCTGCTTCTTCACTTGTTGTTGCTTGTTCTGCGACTTCCTTGTTGAGGTGTAGGCCTCACACTACAGTACCGGAAGCATCTTTTGAATAGACGCCAAAAAACCGCACTTTTGCGGTTTTTGCGCCTTTTTGCCATAACTCGCCAAAAATTCATCCATATGAAAAACCAAGAGACGAGTATATTTGAGCTCAGGAGGGCGAGCTCTATCGTTTGGTATATACACATCATATGAAAGATCAAAAATGGCCAAAATTGAACGGTTGCATGCTCACAATTCCTCTAATTTGAGATTTTTTGAGAAACGGTCGTCGACGTCTCGTCGAGATCTGCACAATCATGTATACAACTTCGCCACCGCATTTTCGCAGTGGGTAGTCAAAGATGACTAGAGCAGACTTTTGGTAAGTATATTTCTGAACAGCGGATCCTGCAGACTCAGTGACAACACGAGGTAAGATGTTTTTCATGCCCACCAGAGTTACACCTATGTCATTCAACTGTTGTGTCATCTGACACAACTTATTGTCCATGTTGAGGACATACTTGTTCAAGTATTGTAATTCTCGGTGGAAGTCTTGTAAGGATACGGGGGGAGGAGGCTGGTGACCACGACGAGGCTTCGACAGGAGTTGCACGGGCTGGTTGTCCGGAGAGGGCAAGGTTGCGCTTGCAGTCGAGACGGTGTCGGTGAGATCTTCGAGGCCTAGATCGACCAGACGCTGCTTTGAAGCTGGTAGGGCGGCGTCAACTGTGTGCGATTTCGTGGAGATTTCGACGCTTTTGGTACTGGAGAAGCTTATATTCCAGGACTTGCATCTTCTCGGAGCATCTCAAGCATGGCGTAAAGAGTTTTGTCATGCCACTATGTAGATGAGTACACTGGCTGATTGTTGAGATTACTTCAACAGCATCCTGAGGGGTGCTATCCCCTTGTCGAAACTGAACCTTATATGGAAAGTGCAAGCTTTTCGACACAAAGCTAAGGTTTAAAAACACTTCATCTTGTCAGAAATAAGAAAATCGATGTTATCACTAACGATAAGATAAAGCTATATATCCAATAAACTAACCTCAATATTAGCACGCAACTCTTCTAAAGCGGCACAAACTGGCGCAGATTCTTGCGAATAGTTACTCCGAGGTCTGCATCAAATATGAAAAGGCATCCCATACAATTGTAGATCAAATACGAAGACTCGTCATAAGTATTTAACCCTAAAAAAAGACATAAATCAACAAATGCTTACTTGAGAGAGAGCGCATCGAAAACGAGTAGGCAAGAACAACAATGAGGAATACCGAGAAAAATATTTTCAAAAAGTAGCACAGATGGGTTAGACACAGCTGCTGCGATTCCAATCGCCTAGGTCAATGGCTCCAGAGACAATCGCTGGGACGGAGGTATGCCAGTCACCTCGCCGACCAATCGCGGCGATTGGCAATGACAACAGCCTTGGCGTCCGCGACCGCCATCGAGTCTGATGCGGTCCCGAAAACAGTCTGCATGATGCTTAGAATAATGTTTTGTTCAAATAAAATTCGGTATAACGTTCTCTGATTTTTTTTGTTCACTAGCTCCCATAAGTAAAGCATAAGTTTCATAAAGTCTACATTTTTAGTGAGCAATTATTAAATTACGATTTGTCTTGATGCTCAACAATACAGCAGTAATGTAGAGCATTAAAGCTCAATTCGCTCCTTGCATGCACATAAAAACCTCGCCGACACTTGCGGCGAGGTTTTTATGTGCATGCAAGGAGCATTGCAGGAGCGAGTATGTGCATTTGATTGCAGGTGTGAATGCTACTTGAATGAACCATCGAATTGAGGATATGAAAGTTCTCAAGTTGTTTTTCTTATGTCGTTAACAGGTGTGAAACCTCATGCAAACAGAAATTTTGCCCTCAGTCGAATAAAAATCGCGACGACTTGAATGGGGGCATGGCGCAATATGATTTTTGTCATTAAATTGAGATCCGCCTTCCTGCTCCTTAACAGGCTTCTCCTAATAACCTACTCGGCACTACACTTACAACGCTGAACTTTTCACGGGAGATTTGTAGGGAGAGGGACGATGGGTTTGGGGCGCGGAATTCGCCGTGGAGCGCGCTCTAACAGATGCGACAGGGATTTCGGCATCCACCCGGAATTGGAAGGAAATCGATGGCTTGTTTCATCTTACACACCTGCCAATCGTTTTCTATGATACGCAGGACGCAGGACGCAGGACTCATCCGTTGCAGTGGGCGAGAACTTCTTATGTTGCCAAAATCTCACCTATTCGCTTTCAAAAGGAGTGAAGTAGCTTTGGAAACGAAGTGAAAACGGTTTTCACGGCACATATTTGTTCTTCTGCATCTAATTCGCAGAAGAATGATGTTTTGTAGATTATCTACTACTCTATTGATTACCTACAATACCTACTTATCCAGCTCTAAGAATAAGTCCAGCCACAGTGAAATTGCAGTAGGCTGGACTTATTTTTAGAGCTGGATAGTGTAGCTATTAGGAGTTTAATAAGTTAGCAGCCAACACACTGCGTTCAATATTTATTCATCATAAACATTGAGTGTGACGGCGTTTTTGTAACCTCTGCATAATAGTTCTACAAAGACTTGTCCACACAGCGCATGGACCCAGGCTTCACAATTTGTACAACGCATCCATGCTGTCTCTTTTGCAATTAGGTCTTCAGAATCCGTGTTAGGTGGAGGTCTGGGCATTCATCGAAGCACAACAAGCAGAACAAGATGTTTTCTTTGCTTCTTTACAGGGAGGTGTTCAACTGCTTGTGACCTCGTATTTCTTCGTAGCTTCATAATAAAACCTAATTCACAAATCCTTATTCTGCTTTTCAGCTAGTTGCGTCTGTTTTTTCATTTCTTCTATCGGTTTTGGAGAGGCGCCGTGTACATCGCGATGATGTACGAAAATATTCCTTTTCAGCAACATTTTCTCGCAAACGGAGCACTCAACATCATTTGAGTCCATATCCTGTTTAGAACATCTCATTTATTAACTGTGATTTCATATTTGTTAACAAAAATAGAGCTGTTATGGTAGGTTAAAATATAGTTCAAAAACCTATGGCTAAACAAAGATTGTGTTGAAGTAGGATGAGTTATAGATGGATAAGAGTTGCTGTGAAAGTGATTGCAGAAAGATACTACACCTAAGAGCCATCGATAATAGATGTGACTGTTACCATATGTGGAAAGATTATTTCATGTTCTTGTGATGCATCATTTGTCATTGCGCTACAGTCATATCAACAGAAAATGACAGAAAATACAATGGAAACGTACAGCAAAACTTTTGCATCTTTCTGGAAGGTACTATCAAAGTGGCGTTCCCTTGTATTATAAGTAGAGAATAGTTTTTTGAGAGGAACGAGTAATTCGTGAGAAAGCAAGCGATCAGCTTCTCCTCAATGCAACTCATTATTGTGCAGCAGCACAGAACCGAGGTAAACGTGACAAATATTAATGCACTAACAAGCAGCAAAGAAATAAGTCAAAACGACATCCCACTTGCAGTTCTCATCAGTACGATCGTTAAGGATCTGTAAGTGGTTCACTTAAAAATTAGTCAAAATGCCATGTTCTTTGCGTGTCGCATCAGTTACAGCGCGCTCCACGGTGAGTTCCGCGCCCCATGTCATCGCCCCCCCCCCCTACCCCGATAACTCGTCCATGAAAAGTTCAGTTTTGTACGTGTAGCATCGAGTTGATATCCTTGAGCCTACTGCACGTATGTGAACTTATAACGAGAAACACACGTAGAGTTTATATGGATGACGACAACAGATAGAGCTTTCTCTCCCCTCCTCGACAACAGATAGAGCTTTCTCTCCCCTCCTCCCCACTCTACGATGTGTGTAAACATAAAAGAGAATGGTTCGGCGGGGTATATAGGAGGCGAAAGTATGAAGAGAGCGGATGAGGCTAGAAATGGAGGTAGTCAGGTGATGTTGGTCGGCGCGCGCGTCCCTCACCGGAGCGCGCTTTCCTTTGAAACGCGTAGCGGTTGCAGGTTCGCCTGGAGTGCGTTGCGACGACGCCGTGCTGCGCACTATAGGGGACGAGCGTAGTAGCTTAAAGGCGCAGCCCCACTTTTGCCGTTTGCCGGCAACAGCGTTGTCGCAAAAGTGTGCGGACGCTTTCACCGTGGCGTTGCTCGTCTAGCTTCCCTAATTAAGCGTGGCAGCGCGAAATTCAAATACGGTGTCAAAAACAATGAAAGTTTATTTATTATGAAATTGGAGCGCAGAATCGACTACGCATTCTAAGCGCAGCCCACACCAACTAACAAATTACCCCCAGTAGCTTAGTGGTTGCTAACCACATAGCACAACCTATGAACCCCTCCCTAAAATATAATATAATATAACATACGTGCACAAATCAAGCAAGGAAAACATAAACATTAAACCTCCTTAGGGTCGACAACAGCGAGCAAAACGCTTTCTGAGTGGAATTGATTGCCTTGCCAGAACCCGATTAGAGCACGTTATCCTGCGTACGTATAGTACACCAAGGCGCTTTACGCCCTCTAAAGCCCTATGCATACCATTTCTTCGCTCAACAGTTTATTTCAGTAACATGAACGCCACACAGCCAACCTCCGCCCGTTCCAACCGCTCGCCACAAACCTCGCATTCCTCGTCCTCGCGACCTCAGACCCCCGACGACGGGTCGACCACCTCGACGCCGCCACCGGTCGAGAGGGCCACGGCCGCCCGTCAAATGGCCAAACGAGGCAAAGGAGACCAGGACGCCCCATTGATATTGCTTGTTTGGAGGCACGTAGGGCATGCGATTGGCCGTTGTCGAGAGAGGCCTCACCCCGTATGCCCTTTGGCGAAGAGGAGCCAAGAATCGCCCTCGGGCTGAGCTGTGGGAAATTTTTCCCAAGTATTACAGCAAAAGGGAGCACTCCCCAACCCGTGCTTCATCTCCTTCCACCGCCTCAGCTTTTCCGAGTTTCCTTGATCCCATCAGCCTTTGTATTAAATATCGCCCCGGTCCCGTACAACTTACCCACAATAAGACCTCCCCAGCGCACTTTGTGCAGCTAACCATGACACAACACTTTATAGGGCAGAAATTCCGTATTGCGTGAAAGCGAATGTTCTCTACCTCCAAAACTGCTGCAAACGTTGCATTAGGTTCCTCGACCTAGAGAATTGCCTTTGTAAGCGGCCCTACACAAAATTTGGCCACGGCTAAACCACAGTTCTTCCTCTCCACCCCCCTCTACCCCACGCTTACACCCTCCCGCTTTAACTTTCTTCCCTGGGGTCAGGGTCTTTCGAATCGGGTAGGATGTAATGTGACGAGGAAGCATACCATTATATTATTTCGTTGCAATCGTCCTTCTTGTGAATATGACCTCAAGGCTACCGATGGCTTTTTATTTTTCCGTTAGAACTGTCTTTCTGCGAAAGTTTCTTTTAATCTTTTTTGCCTCCACTTCTTTTCCAGCTACTCGTCTTCCTTGCAATCGCATCGTTGTCTGGTCTTCCTTCCATGTTATGTGACTCGTAATCTTTCGCTTTTGTATATGGTGCAGGTATGCTATTCTTCTGTTGTTTTTAAGCAAAGAACACGCCAGATAAGATTTCGAAGTTCTATTCTACTTTCGAAGTTCTATTCTTTCTATACTCCGTTTAATCTCCGGTTACAAGAACGAGGCAATAGACAAGAAAAAGCAACTGAAGCGTTCGCCGTTATGCAAGTTCGTAATGGATGTGTGTGGCATGGAGATAGACATCGAGCAGCTGAACCATCTCTCCGGTAACCGCTACTCGCTGATCCACTCCTAAGAGGAGATTTCGAAGACCCAACCAACGGTCATATGGGTCCAGGCGATCTGCTTGGTTTTCTTAGGTTGCTGCCCCATTTCAGCATGACCGCGTATTCCTCTACAGGGATTTAAGATATGACCTACGAGCTCTTCGGAACTTCAAAGATCTAGGAGTGTGTTTTTGTGAGCCCCCATCAGGGAAGCTTTACGGCTCTGGAAAGTGGCACGCTTGGTGATGATGTCTGCAGCTAAATTCGGTGGAAACCTTTTACAGTCAGTGGTCCCTTAGACGAAGCTGCCTGGAAAGTCGGGCGGATGGCGATGTGATCAGGTGCACAACAGCAGTTACTCGAAGCAAGGTGCTGCCAACATTCATGGCTGTTTTGTGCTATGCAGACTTTTGCCTGCCTGGGAGAGAGTAGTCGAGCGACGCTGTATTCTTTCTATTATACAATGACTAAGTCAATATAATTCTTGCTGCTGTGACTAATGTATCCTTCGCCGCAATGAATGGGAACGTTGTATCACATGTAACATGAAATTTGTTTTAGATGTAAAATTACGCATCGCAGTCGCAAGCGACAGCTGAGCAATGTCGAAGCGGCACAAGGATCTGGAGCAGGGTAAGGAACGAGGAAATCGAGATGGTCCTGCATCTGGAGCTCGCGCTGAAATGATTATAGCGCTCAAGATCACTTTCCTAAGTGCGCCCGGTTCTCCCCATACTTATGATCATTACGTTTTCTAAATACTACTTTCCCAATATCATGTTCAACTTTTTTCAGTTGTTATAAAACCATGACCTTCTATAACATTCAATCAGGAACTTGGCCTTATTTTGTATCATGTCATTTAACGATACAAAGGCTTCGCGTTGCCATCTTTAAGTTAAATGTGAGTCCTGTTTAAACACTTTCTGCTCATATGTTTGCGTAGATCTTGAGACCGACCCTCATGTTGTTGCCTCAATTCATATGAAGTGCAAATTTTTACATACTACAGTGTTCTACACTAGTGATTAATCCTTCATCCTCCTATTTGTCGACTGGAAGTCGATACGTATGGAGGATGAACAGGGCCGCAGGTCCATCTACTCCTCTTGCGTTGTACGCTATTCTCCATTGCACGTGAGTTTTCTTCAGCATATTCGAGGGTAGGAACATGAGTCTTCTAGGCATGATTTACTCGAGCCGCGCACCATGCACGAGCATCGGCAGCTCTTGCGAAATTATGTTGGTTTCCGTCGCAGTTGTGCCTGCTGGAAGCCCGTCGAGGAATAAAGGTTTGTAAGTCCGCTCCTTTTCACCTTTCCAGAGTGTGGCAGCCAGCATCCACTTGCCGAGTAAGAGGCTAACCATGGTGCATCTCTTGGTCAGGCTTACAGACCGTCGAGCAGACATTACTCCAGCGAAGCGCGAACGCCACAAAGCATCGCACGGGGTTCGGGAAAATATTGAGTCAGGTGTCCAGATCTTATATTGGAAACGTCGTGCGCTGCGATAACTCAACGTCGTGTTGTGACGTCCTACCGCCTGGAGGAACTGGTTTGAAATGCCTTCAAATTGCAAAGGCGAAAGTGCCGAAGTGCACTAAAGAGAAGCGCAAGAAGCAAAATGAAGTGGAAAAAGTTGGTTATATACACTTGCAATTTCAAAGTTAATCCTTACGTGAGTTACGGCTAGTATACCCTTTCTTTGACGGAATGAAGTCGTATGAGCTTGACTTTCTCTATTCTCACAAGGAAGGTATGCTAGGTGACTATGGGACTTTGAAATGCACGTATATCTGGATGCAGCTTCGAACGCGGATTCCAAACATGTGTTTCGTTTCTGCTGTGCGCATCTGTGAACGGAATTATGGACTATTTTCATAGCAGGCTCCTTTGCTCTTTAGGTCCACACAAAACGAACCAATCACAAGAGAGCGAGCTCAAGTTGATTTGAAACTGCGCTGCCAGCCGAGCAGTGGTGGCGCGGGGGTAGAGGAGCGACGTGGTGAGACTGGTGGTTTATGGTTCGACTCCATGTGGTGCGGGGTTTTGCACCTCACAAAAAAGATCTGCCACGATCAACCACAGCTCTCTATGTCAAATGGCAAAGATTGGGGAAATCGATTACCATGATCACACAACCCGTACTTACAAGAGGGTAAATCAGTGCCTTAAATAACACCCTTAGGCGAATTTTTTTGACGACAAACAGGATCGCTAAGGACAACACTGCCGACTTAGCTGCCAAACTTCCCCACTTCACAAGGAAAATTGAACTCTAAACGCCTATACTACAGTTTCATCAACTAGTTACTCTAAAAAAACATAGGACGGGCGGCAAGGTGATGTTTAGAATACTGTAACGGCAAAAGCGCAAATGAAGATTTAGGAAGTAGTCTGTGGACCAGTCAATTGCCTATCCTTTCTTCAAATTTATCCCATTACCCCGTTTGAAGGATTGACATCGCTTCGGTATGACTGCTAGAAGGAAACGATACAAAGCGCATGCACTCACATACAAAGCGGCTAAAAAGGTAATTTTAACCCACTCCTATTTTGGTTCGCGTCGGCCAGCAATCCTCCGAATCCTTCCTCCGAAGTGCCACATCGTCTGGTGATTTCGTGCTCCGTTGTGAACCGGGCCTGGCCTGAACGTTCCGACACCCATTTCACTCACGACGCCAGCGCATGTCCCGTTTTACCGCTGCAACGTCGCATACGGCTAGCTCGTGGCGTCGCAGTAATGTCTTTGGCCTTTGTTATACCACCGCTCATCCCGAGCGACGCCTAATGATATGCACCCATGTCAGTTCCATCACGCTGGCCGATCGATGTGGAAGTGTATCATTAGACATCGCTCGGGGTGAGTGATGGTATAACAAGGCCGTGGAGCAGTCCTGGGGCCGGATTCATCAACGACTAACCCGCGGGTATAAGGGGTAGAGATACCCACAATGAAGCCTGCGTCTCTGACTCTTGCGTTATCTCTGCCTGACTCTTATCTTATCTCTACCCCTTATCACCCGCATACCCACGGGTTAATTGTTGATGAATCCGGCCTCTGGAGCCCTACAAACCACATACCCTAGCACGATGGTACGAATTTAAATCAGCCAATAGAGCTGCACTTAGACCACAAAGATTACCTAGGATTCATGTACCTAGGATTATCAAGAGAGTGTGGAGTCGTTCCCTCTCGCATGCTACTTTTGGAATTTACTTTTCGCCTTTGATTGCCGAAATTAAACTTCCTTAACCTTACCTCGACCCCAACTACAGGGTGCGTAAAAAGTATTGACGCACCTACATTTTATTTCAGCTCCAGCTTTCTCTTTCTACCTCTCTAGGTTTTTGTGTGTTATTTTTGTTTCCTGTGTTGTGCTCAAAAAACACTCACGAAAAAAACTGATGAAACATGACCATCGTCGCTACGGTGGCCCTTTTTTGTTTGTTACCCAAAGAGCTGAATATTTCCTTAACAAGAGAATTAGGCGCTGTTCGAAACGGTTGGTGAGGAAAGAGGTCAGCAATCTAAACGTCAGCCACGGCTCTATCATAACAGATGATGATTACAATATTTTCAAACACGATAACGTTCGAATCCAAAATTATCAATCTCTGTCCGATAACGGCAAACAAGTAACGCGTGCAGGTGTGGACAGCTTCTCAGACGAACACAGCTTAAACATGAATTCGCTGGATTACTTTTTTTAGGCGATTTTGGAGAATGAGGTCTGTGCTACTTTCAACAGAAGTGACCAGTCGCAGAAGGCAACCCTGTTAAAAGTACGGGACGAAATCCAAGCGAGTACTCGAGCGAGTACAGCAAGTGGTCATGAATTTTTCCGTCGTTTTCGCTCCTGTATTCACAGCAAAGGAGCCAATTTCAACTACGAGTTACTCTATCGTGTTCGCAAGATCGTTTTCCATATTTCTCAAGTGAATATTTGAAAACTTACTGTGCAATACTATTTCCACAACCGTCATTTACTGCGTCAATACCTTTTACGCACCCTGTATTCACTTTCTAAGAAAAACCTAATCCTCAGGTCCGCGTGTTTCTTCATCTTTGACCTGAGCCTCTTTCTCTTTTTACAAAAGCCTTGCTAGGCAAGAGCTATATGTAGTTAAAAACCGACGTGATCAATTTTTGTCGGCACGAAATATCAGTGTAGTGATGTTCATCAAAGCCATGTGTTTTCCATCCACGGACTCGACAGAATTCCATGCTGTCGAACCTGTTAATTTCCTCATTCCTTTGGATGGCTATTGTCAAGGCGTAATCCTTTCTCAGTTGTGTTGTAGTAGCTTTGTTGTATTAGTTTCCTAGTGCCTGAGCGCCGGTGCCGTGTGACCCCCGTGATCGTACGAGATCTGGCACGTTATCGTTATCGTAGTTATCGCGTTATCCGCCGGCTATAAAAGACGACCACCCAGTAGTGAAGACAATTTTTTCAACGTCTGCTTTGGCCACAAGTGGCCGGAAATAAAGTTCCTAACCGCGAACGTATTCTCTGGCCACCCCAGCTGGTCGACAACGTTGACTTGGGGGCCGAACGCCCTTAGGCCGACAAGAACGGCTACGGCGTGAACTCCTGTCTCCTCGGAGGCAGCGTACACTACGGAGCCGGGACTCTTCGTCGCGCGGGAGTGCGTCGAAGAGCCAGCCCGGAGAACCACACAGCGCAGGCAGTACGTGGCGCGCTGCGTGTGCTCGGCGCCGGAGTTATCGCCGGGTCACAGACGCCTTGAGCGCGTGAAACGCACACGTGTACGTGCGGGCTGTGTATTCTCCGGGGCAAAGAGCTCACGGACAGTTCCGGGCAAGGGGCCAGGGCACCGATAGTGTACGGTGCTTCGATCCAAACATTCAGGAGTTCACACACACAGTAATTGCAGAGTGTGAGCATGGCGAGCGAACAAATAGAGAATACCTCACCTGAATTGGAAAGACTTCTACTGGACGAGCCAACCATGGAGGAGCAGCTTTCAGCGATGAGAGCGACACTCGCGGAAATGGCGAACGCTGTAAAGGCGTTGGCGCAACAGAACGCCTCGCAGGTGAGGGAAATAGTGCAGACATTGAGTGGCCACCTAGTAAATTTGGAGAGCATGCCGGCAACGGTCCTCGAGGACCTAGACCAAGGGTCTACGCGTGCGGCTACTAAGATAGTGACCACAATGGCACATTCTACTCAGACAAATCTCGGGAGCGACCGCCGGCGAAAAGGCGAGATTCTGATAGCCCGCTCGACGTCCGTATCCAAACGTGGGCGGAGACGGTTACCTAAAGTGCCGGAGGTGCGGCGGTTCTTCATCGGTTCACAAGCAGTTCGGGCTGCGGTCCACCGGAACATGAGCAGCGGTTCATAACCCAGGCGGAGGAGGAGCCATTCATCCTCGAGGAGGAATATGATCAGCGGTCCACCGGCTTTTGGCCAGCGGACCATAACATGAAATTTTACCGAAATTTTACCGACCCGGGTTATGGACCGCCGGTTGCACCGTCGTCCATAACTCGGGTCCATAACTGAAACGTGCGACGTTATGGACCGCTGGTCAGCAGTGAGAGGAGGCCGTACTGGTCACCAGCTGCAACGATGGTCACTGCACAGCACACATCGGATCCGACGCCGATGACGGATAATTCGGATTTCGATGACTTTTGGATCGTCTAAAGGATATCCGAATGGGATATGATTTTCAGATTAAAATCAGTCATCGGAATCGTTAGAAAATAGTCTGCTGAAACCACCTCTGCCGAATCGCCCCAAGATCGGGACTTGAAAAATGTCGTTATCCCACTGGGCCCTTTACAGGGGGTTTGTAGAAAATCACGGACCCGAATTATCCGTCATCGGCGTCGGATCCGATGTGTGCTGTGCAGTGACCATCGTTGCAGCTGGTGACCAGTACGACCTCCTCTCACTGCTGACCAGCGGCCCATAGCGTCACACGTTTCAGTTATGGACCCGAGTTATGGACGACGGTGAACTTTTCGCCCCCTTCAATGAAAATGTGGCCTGGTGAAAGTGTCCTTATCTGAATCATCCTGAGACCCGGACTTTTAAAATAAGTCACGGATGGTGTCCCTTTCCAGATTTCGTCCCTTTCAACGAAATTCTGGCCTGGTGGAAATGCCCTTATCTGAGTCATCCTGATATCCGGACATTTGATATAAGTCACGGATGGTGTCCCTTTTCAGTTTTCGCACCTTTTTACTTTTTGTGCTTAGAAGATCTTAACTAGAGCGTTTTATTGTGTTCACTATAGAAAAACAAACAAATCAACACAGGCTTCACAGGGATAATTGAACATCTAAAAAACAACAACAACTGGTGATCAAATAACAACAACTGGAGATCGAACCATATCATCTTCAGCTGAAACAAGCAATGGAGGAGGAACAGATCTCAAAATCATGATACTTTCAGCAAACTAAAAAACAAATCTCTAAGCATTGAGAGGCCGCATCTCAGCGATGTGTAATGTGGAGACGAATTGAATTGAGCTCTCTTGGTCGAAACTGAGTTTTTTTTCGATAGACTTCCCCTTGTTTATACGTAAATAAAAACTGCTACCCTCTGGACAGCGACGGCTAAGTAAGAGTAAGAGCTACTTTAATATGGGAGTGATAATTCTTGAAATCTTTCTTCGACGCGACGTCGTTAAGATGTGGCCCCTACAAGTAACTAAGGAGGTAAGGAGGATTGTCGTGGGAGGTTCATTGTTAGTGTCGGCGATTTTATTCACTTGTGATGTATTCGGTGCTGTGCAACACGGGCCGCTTGCGCTTCTGAAAAGAATCGTGGATGAGGAGTGCATCGCTTGTTTGCAATAGACAAGAACTAGTTCTCCTCACATTTGACGGGACGAGGGTACCGTCTGGTTTGACGTGGTAGCAGCGTAAGTGCGTCCTAAATGCACATTTTCGGAGCAGAAGGGTGTAAACATGGAGTGGAGTATGACTAGCACTACTCACAGTGCACGCCCAATAGCCTTCCTTGCCAACGATATCCATTCGACCTTTGCCGATTTCAGCCGCCTTAAAAAGTTAGACCGCTCCTCGTCCTTGCTGCCGAGCGTATTCCAGAACCTGTGCAGTGATCAGGATCAAAGCAGGAGTGGAACACTTGAGTGGCTGTCGAAGAGACATGAAAGCTTACAGGCTCCGGGCGACCAAGTCTCGCTCGTGCTTATCAATATCAGGGTTGCCCAGTCCCAACGCATCCATGAGGAAGTCTGAATGTTAAGCACTTCTCGATATCCGATAGACCTCGCATCCCGATTTGCAAGCGAGAGGACCTACCAATGACGAAGGAAACAATATCTTCGGGCAGGTCTGTAAGATCAGGGTCTTTCCCAGCCTTGCCAGTCAGTCTACAAGCGAAACCTTGGATTTCGCGCTCAGGATCGCAAGCCTAAGAGAACTATATGTTGGTATGTGAGTGTGGGGTGGGTGTTAACTGAAGAGCAGAGATCAACAACTCTTACATGCTGGAAATATCGCCTGCAAAAATCCAAGATGAGAGAATAGTGGTCGTTCGGGCCAGGACGACTTGGGCGTTGCCAGCAGGCGAGGAGATACCCGAAGTTAGCCTTCTGTAAAATGAAGCCCATTTTCGGAATTAAGAAAGTGTTAACTGTTAACGGCGGAACCTTGAACGGTGGTTTAGCTTCCATGATCCACGCCCTGTTGAGGTTTTCTACACTAAACCTTCGATCTCCTGGAAGTGTTCCTCTGGACGCTGAGGCGACGTAGCTGTTAGCCCTCCTAAGAGTTGCATCCTGTGCGAGACCGAGACTGATCAAGGACTCGATCTAAAGAGGACCGTCAGTCAATGAAGTGGAAAACTGAAGTAGGGGAATACGCTTACAGTGGCAGCCATTCCGACAATGATATCTGTTTGCTGACGGACCGTTTCGCACAAAGACCGCACGACAGGAGAGCCTGAGCTGGTTGGGATGGAGCTGACCGCATGCGTGTGGGCCCTCACGCGTTCCATGTCGATTCGGCAGCCTCGTAGTTTCTTTATGACCGATTTCTCTAGGGCGATATAGCTGATGACCGGAAAAACCTCAGGGCCATATGGTGGAGGACAAATAGTGGGCACCTCGTACTCGGGTCCGGATTCCACATTTCTTAAAAGTTGTCCTAGTTGGTATGTGAGTGTGGGGTGGGTGTTAGCTAAACAGCAGAGGTCAACAACGCTTACATGCAGGAAATATCGTCTGCAAAAATCCAAGATGAGGTCATAGTGGTCGGTCAGCCCAGGACGAGTTGGGCGTCGCCACCGGACGAGGAGATCGCCGAAGTTGGCCTCCTGTGAAATGAAGCCCATTGTCGGAGTTAAGAAAAAGTGCATTGTCGGAGTTAAGAAAAAGTGTTCACTGTTGACGGCGGCACCATGAATGGTGGTTTAGCATCTGTGATCCACACCCTGTTGATGTTTTCTACAGAAAACCTTCGATCTCCTAACAGTGTTCTTCGGGACGCTGTGACGACGTAGCTGTTGGATTTTCCAGGAGCTGCATTCCGTGCGGGACTAATCGTAAGACCTATAAGCGAGTCGATCTAAAGAGGACCGTCAGTGAACGAAGTGTAGACTAAACATTGACTAGAATTGATACGCTTACAGTGGCAGTTAAAACAAACCTAGTCAATCATTTTATATTTCAAAAAATCACACAGCAATTGTCTGCAGAATTCGACTTCCTAAGTGGGTTTCAGTTAGAAAATGAACGCAGCTCCTAACTACCCTGAGCGACGAGAGCAGCATGGATGCACAACACCGTGGAGTCATCTCAAAACATCTTAGGCCCATTTTCTAAAGAAAACCCTACTGAAAAGGTAAAAACGTAATCATAGAATCAAAACAATGTCAAAAAGGCGAAATAAACTATGTGTGATGCTTCGCTTCCACTATTCTAGGTAGGTTCACTTCCAAACTAAAACCCACCTAAGAAGTCGAATTCTGGAGACAAGTGGCGCTCACATAGACACGGTTTCTTTGCTCTCGTCCGCTGACGCGGAGGAGAACACAGAAACCGTGTCATATTGAGCGTTTCACGACCATGTGCAATCTCAGAGCGGGCACCAGCCCGCTTAGTTCCCTTGTTTCTCCCTTATTATCCATCCTCATTGCGAAAACGACGGCGCGAAGACGACGACGCGAAAACGACCACGCGAAGACGACGACGCGAAAACGACGACGCGAAAACGACAAATGACTTCTTTAATGCCACATGGAACATTGGTAGCGGATCTGTTGGTTTTCAGGTTAACTACTTAGAGAAAGAAGGAGCTGGAGATGGGCTTTGGGTGCCCTCTATTAGACCTGGTGCAGTTGCGTCATCTCCTTTTCCCTCAAGCATGGTGATGTATAAATGTTCAACACGAGTACACATACATACACATGTACGAAGTGCATGAAGCAGCACTGCGCACAATACGGGCAGCGTACAAAGGCTACAGGCTCTCACAGTTTGTTTCCTTACATGGACGAATGACCTTGGAAAAACCATCCTGCTCGGATTTTCAAAAGATACCAGGATGTGACGTCGGAGGTGGTTAAAATGAGAAACGAGGTGTGCGGATCCCACAAATTAAGCTATAGGGCATCAATACACACTTCCCCTCATCTTTACCTGTCTGGAAGTCAGAGGTCTGCTGAACCGCGATTCTCATCGGGGCGCGTTATTGTCTGATGAAACTAATACTGCCCGTCTGGTCACAAAATGCGCTCGAAACTGGAGTTATGCAGTTATTTTGAAAGAGGCACAGCACAGATTAATGTAGCCAAGTAGTAACAAGAATGTATTCCTGTATCTACATTATCCAGCGGAATCGTGCAAAACGGATATCAGATTCGTGATCAGCATCTCAAATACCCCCCCCCCCTAGACGAAGTTTCTAATTTTTTTTTGACCGAAGTCTTGTCGGCGGAGTCGAACCTTCAACTAGTGATAAACATTGTATTTACATTATGATCTCTCGGTGCACTTCAAATCCAACACTTTGCACCTTCTACCAAGTTTCACCATAACTAGCTACACTAATAGGCACTCCTCTATATGTAATATACAATAATAACACCCAATAAATGTATCTAATGGAATCGTTCTTTAACGCCATGAAACTCACCACACACTTTAACTATAGAATTCCTGTTCTAAATACCACTTTCCAGATGACTGCAAAAGAGATAAAAAGCACAACGACAACGAAAGACTGTGATTTGTGGGTTCTCCTAGGTGGCTGAATCGGCTGTGCTGGACTTAACATACACTATAGCTGCATAACTCCAGTTTCAAGCGCATTTTTTGACCGGACGGACAGTATTAGTTTCATCAGACAATGACCCGATGAGAATCGCGCGCCCCAAGAAGATACACAAACTGCTCCGAACTTTAGGAAACCTCGAAACCTCGAGGGAAGAAATCAAGCTGGCCGAACGATGGCCAGCATACTAAAGGACTTCGAATCACGTCAGCTTGAAGTTGACGAAGGCGAACAGCTGGAAGTAGTGGAGGAACAAGAAGATTAGGATCCGCAAGATGAACCGATGGGCGTGGGCAAGCAAGCAGTGAAAAACAACAACCAACTCGACATGTGATAAGGCATGACGAAAAAAGAGACGACGCAACTGCACCAGCCACACGTAAATTCACGCACAAGTAGTGAGGGAACAGCTAAAAGTGGTGTAGTGAAAACAGCATCGCCTTGTCCTAGAACAACAGCTTGTGAGTACACGCTGTTTGCTTGAAACAAGAAGTGAGAATATGTCTTCCTATAACAGTTTTTCTTGTACCGTTTACAAGTGATACTTCACGCAGAAAATCTTCTTGCTATCAATCGAATTAAATACCGCGGCGAGCTAGTCGAATACACTGCGCGATCTCGCTTAGCTTAGTATTCGTTATGATTAGGACATGCCAGGTCAGTCGGACTTAATGCTCGTCTAAAACAAGACGGTTGATAGCAACTAAAATCGAGCTGAACATTCAGAGAGTTTGGTTCGATGAGAACAAGTTGCTAAGGCGCAAATAGGGTCGGGTGGGGGTCACCTTGTAGGACAGAGCAGCAACCGGATTTTTTTGCAGCAATGGTGTGTTTTACTCTTGCGGTGAACTGAGGTAGGCCATTCCGATGTAACTTCACATACACGTGATTCCCTCCAAGGCGTAAAACCAACGGCACTGAGTATGCGGTAAGCCCCCCCCCCTCCCTCCCTTCGACCCTATTTGCGCCTTAGCAGCTTCTTCTCATCGCACCCAGGCACATTCAACAGACGACGAGCTCAGCAAACCGAAGATCTCTTCGGTTTGCTGAGCTCTTAAGAACTTGTGCCACGAAAAAAATCGAAGGGGCGCCGAACGGAAGCGAACTGTGAGCGCCGACCGCTCGGTGGCGCTCAAACAATTGAATCACGCGCTCGCCGCCTCGCGCGCCGGACGCGCGTGCGGCCGATCGATTTGGGCGCCGGCGAGCGTTGTGAGCCGCCAGGCACCCGCCGGAGCTCCGCCGTTTGCCCGCCCAGGGCTTCGGCCGGCGGTCGACCCCGGGCAGCGACGCCTCGCGCGCCGGACGCGCGTGCGGCCGATCGATTTGGGCGCCGGCGAGCGTTGTGAACCGCCAGCCACCCGCCAGAGCTCCGCCGTTTGGCTTCGACCGGCGGTCGACCCCGGGCAGCGACGCCTCGCGCGCCGGACGCGCGTGCGGCCGATCGATTTGGGCGCCGGCGAGCGTTGTGGACCGCCAGCCACCCGTTGTGAACCGCCAGCCGGTCGTGGGAAGTCCGCCTTTTGGCATCGACCGGCGGTCGACCCCAGCGATCCCGCGGTAGCCGTTTTCCTGAATTTTCCTGAATCCAGCCGGGACCGACACCCCCGCCGGAGTTCCCCCCTTTGTCCAGCAAGCCCAAAAGTGGGCGGACCGCCCGGCGGTCCACATTCCGCGTCGATGCGCGCCGATGGCCGGCCGAAGGCTGGGGACACGCCCCCGCCGGAGTTCCCCCTTTGTCCGCCAAATCGAAAAGTGGGCGGATCTGCCGGCGGTCGTTCCCGAGGTTTGTCTGAGTATGAGGACGTCCTACTAGAATGCAGCGCCATGTCTGCTGAGATAGAGAAGTTGAAGAAAATCGAGAAAGACCAAACGGCACTATGTGAGCTGTTGTCTGGCAGATTTTCTTTCCTACTCTGCTCAGTGCTCGCAGACATTAAACGCGATAAAGCCTGCATGCGGGAGCTAGGGGAACAGCTCGACGTTGAGGCCAAAGTAGTAGTGGACAAAACAAAAGCCCTACTCAGTGATACTCGACAAAATGAAAGAGCAATCCCGAAATCACGATCTGTTCAGGTCACGCCATGTGCGGATCTCGCAAATGCGACGAAGACGGTGGACATTCAACAGATGAATGCCGATGAGTTCGACAACGTCGAGTATCACGCGTCGTTCGATCCAATTGCGGCGGCACAAGGCCAGTATTTTTATGATGGCCTAGCGCCCGTGAATTCGAATACGGGTCTAAAGACTCGATTTCAGCCAGAAGGGACGAGCTCGCCGAGGCCGATGCGAATGTCGTGGCAACCACCGGCTCAGAACCGGAGCGAACTGAAAGGTGAGTGCGACAGAATTGGTCCCAATACCAATCTGGGGACAATGTTTGCCGCCATGATGTTGCCGGACGTTGGGAAGTACAAAGACCCTCAGGGCAAGAATTTTAAGGATTTTGTCATAGGGTTTAACATGAAATACCGCAACCTGGGGTTGCCGAACGACATGTTAATCCACTTATTCTTGACAAAACTGGAGGGCTTCCCGAAATTGGTGGCAGACGCACTACCGAAAACCGTTAAGGAGAGAAACTTCGAGAACTTTGTGGGGCAGATGAGCGCGAAATTCGCCTCCAACGACTATGCGGCACAAATGAAGGCATACTTGGCGCCTAAACATCTCCAGAAGGAAGGGGACGTGACACGCTATTGCCTGAAACTCGAAACCCTCACCCAGCAAGCCTACCCAGATCTAACAGACCAAGAGCTGTCGCGAACAAGAGCTGGTGAACTAGTCAGCCAGCTGGCAGACTGGCCGGAATACCTTCAGCTTTATACAGCTATGGAAACAGCTCCAAAAGAGCTTGCCTACGAGCTTGTGAAAGGCATGGCACAAAGATGTGAAAGGAGCAAGGAAGTGGCGTCAACGGTACGGGAAGTATCAGTAACCACCCGACAACATGCAAGAGAAAGTAGGAAAAACATCCCTACGATGCCTCCACAGTTCCAACATAAAAGTAGTCAGAAACCCATAGAAACGTCTACAAGGTGCCCAAATGGACAACCCAAAGAACAGTGGAACAGTAAAGCGAAATGCTTTAACTGCGGCAACGTCGGACACCTGGCACGGCAATGCAGGAAAACGACGTCCGCAGGACCGAGGAGGCTAAGGAAGGCTGAGGAAGCCCAACAACCCACACAACAGCGAGAGGATTCTGTGAAGAACTTCACAGTATCCCTAGAAAGGTGGATTTGTGGATCCACCACCACAGGAAACGCGGACGATGACTTGGTGGGAAAGCCGACTGTGGCAGAAGTCCACTTATTAGGGCTCTCCAGGCGGGCACTACTTGACTCAGGGTCACAAGTCAGCATTATCCCACTAGAAACACTGAACACCGCATACAAAGCAGGATTCGACCTAAATGCGGATGTGGAAGAAATCCCACTAACAAGGAAAGCTGCGGTGTATGACGCGTCCGGAAACCAAATGACGTTTAAGGGGGCCGTGAGACTTACCATGCAGCTGCAGGACGGTATCAAGCAGCGAATTGCATGTTTCGTCACGAAAGAAGGAGACGGGACGATAGTGCTGGGCACTAACGCCCTCCAGAAGCTCGGGGTAAAACTGCCCATAGTAAAAGAACCTCCTCAGTTGGCAGAAGCTAACAAGACACGGAAGAACCCTAAACGGAAGTCATCACGGAGAAACCGAAAAGAAGACCGAACGCCAACATGTGTCACGGTAGCTAAGCGAATGTACCTTCGACCAGGAGAAACGAAGCTGCTGCAGCTAAGCTGCAAAGGGCTGTAAGGAAGCGGTATAATGTGGTCGGTCTAAGTCCACATTGGTGTCACACCTAATTTGCAGCGCTACCTCTCCACAGATAGAAATACCGGTCACTAACAATTTGGCTTGCTCAAAGCTCTTCAAGTTGGGAGAAGGGATAGGACAGTGTGAGCAGACCAAAATAGTGGAGCGGGAACCGCTCCGGTGGCAGAGTGACATGCTGGAGCGAACAGAGGGCGAACAAGCCAACCGGCTAGAAACCCTGTTGAGCATGCTGAACAGCAACAAAACCTCCAAACTGGACGGCAGTCCAATTGAGGATCTGGTCAAGAAGTACTCCGACGTTTTTGCGGTCACCGACCAAGAACTTACCCAAACGAGCCTGGTAGAACACACAATAGAGACAGGGGATGCCAAGCCGATTCGGCAAAAAGCTCGTCCAATTCCTCTTTCCACGAGGGTCGAGCTACGACGTATCCTGGTCGATCTATTGCAGAGGCAAATAATCGAACCGAGCAAGGCGAGTCGGGCATCACCCATAGCCCTTGTGCAGAAGAAAGGTGGATCGCTCAGATTGTGTGTTGACTATCGCAAACTGAACCAAGTCACAAAACTGGATAGCTACCCATTACCGACAATAGACTCGATACTGCAGAGCCTCGCAGGGAGGAGATGGTTTTCTACCCTCGAGCTCTCCTCCAGCTACTGGCAGATATCCCTTTCTAAAGATGCGAGGGAGAAGTCTAAGTTCACTACAACGGAAGGGCTATACCAGTTTCGAGTACTACCCTTCGGGTTAGCCTCATCGCCAGCTGTATTCCAACGTCTGATCCACGCATCCTGGACACACTGTTGGGAGACGAAGTTTTCTGCTATCCGGACGACATTATGATAGCAACTACTACATTAGAACGCCATGTACTCGTAATGGAGCAGGTGTTCAACGCCTTGAGGAGAGCGGGGCTGAAGCTAAACCCAAATAAATGCGTTCTAGCAGAAGAACAGGTACACTTTCTAGGACACATAGTCGACGCCGAAGGCCTCCACATGGACCCGAATAAGGTAGCTGCAATAAAAAATTACCCGCTGCCACAATCGAGATCCGACCTTCGGACGTTTCTGGGGATGTGCTCCTACTACAGAAATTCGTGCTGGGATTTTCGAAGGTGGCGGCGCCTCTGCATGCACTGACTTCGGAAAAAGAGAAGTTCCAGTGGAATGTTGAAACGGAAGGATGTTTCAACCAGCTTAAAACCATTATAACGAAGGCACCGGTACTTGCACAGCCAAATATCGAGGAAGCCAGAAGCGGTAGAAAGCCTTTCAAAATCCACACGGATGCAAGTCAACAAGGATTAGGAGCAGTCCTCAGTCAAGAAGGGGACGATGGTCTCCTACATCCGGTGTTCTTCGCCTCGAAAGGACTTTCCGATGCGGAAAAGAACTATCATGTGACAGACTTGGAGGCATTGGCCGTGCTGTTCGCATTACGAAAATTCCACATGTCCGTCTATGGCCTACCAGTGGAGGTACATACGGATCACCAACCCCTGACAGCTCTGTTTAAACGAACAAATGTGTCGCCAAGAGTGCTCAGATGGGCCTTAGAGTTGCAAAAATACAATTTGAAGATGGTCTACTTGAAAGGCGCGACTAATCGAGTAGCGGACGCGCTGAGCCGAGGAGCTTGCCCTCTGAAAGACGCTGAACCTAGCGAGCCCATTTCAAATGAAGTAATCGTGGCGTCTGTGGCGGAACCGGAGTGGACCACCGAATTGAGGCAACATCCAACATATGGAAAGGTCATTCGGGACCTTGAGGAAGGGAACTTGAACACCAAGGTCGAGTCCCTCGAAGGAAGTCAGAAGCTCAAGGTGGCCGACTTTATTTTGGAACGAGGATATCTCGTTCTTTTAGACTCCGACGCTCACAGGAAAGTGGTACCACCTTCCAAGCAGTATTCCAGGAGGCGCACTGTGGAGCGCTGGCAGGACATTTTGGTCCAAAGAAAATACTCAAACAGCTGTCAAAAACTATGTTTGGGAGACGATGAAACGTGATATAGCGCTATGGTCAGAGGAATGTCGCGATTGCTTATGCCACAACAAGCAACATCCCATGGTGCCACCGCTTAAGCCTATCGTAACGACGCGGCCATATGAGGTGGTTGGGGTCGACATTCTCGAGATAGGGCCAACAACAGAAGGAAACCGGTACATTCTCTCGGTGGTGGACCACTTCACCAAATTCGGAGCCGCTTACGCGATCCCCTCGAAGAATGCGAACGTAGTGGCCCGCGTGTTCTTCGAAAGGTGGGTCGCGGAAGGTTGTCGTCAACCTAAATGTATCCTATCAGATCAAGGCGGCGAGTTTGAAAACTCGCCGATGGAGAAGCTGCGCGGAATGATGGGAATCAATCATATGTTTACCAAAGGATACAATCCGCGCGAAAATGGAATCACGGAGAGATTCAACCAGACTCTGATTCAAATGCTAAGGAAGAAGGTGAAAATACCAGCGGAATGGGACAAAGTTTTCCCATTTTGTGTGTTTGCGTATAACACATCACCTCATGAATCTACGGAAGAGTCACTTTTCTTCCTTCTCCATGGTTTTGACGCACACGTGCCATGGGAGTGCCTTCCGGATCACGACGTCAGTAAATATGCAGTCGACATCGAGAGCTACGTTCAGGTAGCAGCTATCGCAACCCAAGTGGTCAGGGATTTTGCCAAAGGGGTCAACGAAAAAATGCGGAAAAAATGAAAGCTGCATACGATCAAAAGAACATAGTATCTGAGAATCCACCTAAAGTAGGCGACAGAGTCTACATAAAAATTTCCACCGAAAAGCAGCCGTTCAGCCACCCCAAGTTAGCAAATCCTTGGGAAGGTCCCTACCGGGTCATTGAGGTTAGCGATAACAGTGCGCTAGTCACCTTGATAAATGTCGACCGCGACCCCGTCAGAGTTCCATTCGACTCGCTAAAGAAGTTACCGCCTAACAGACGAGAGTATAACAGACGAGCCCCTCGTTACTAAAAGAACGAGGAGAAAAAGAGGAAGACCCAAGAAAGTACCCAACCTAGCAGATGGGGTAACTTCTAAAAAGGTCTCCTGTTTCAGGACAATGGTGCTCGAGGACGATGTCCTCAACTTGCGCCGCCGTTGCAACTGTGGCCTTTTCGGACAGATGGCGCACGTAGCGCTCCCAGAGCTGAAACATCCCATGGCCAGATCAAAGAAGGTCCACGACATGTTTCAGCTCGCGAATGTAGCATCGATCTCGGGACAGGAGTGCTGGGGGGACGAAAGGAAAGAAGAGGAACTGCGAAAAAAACAGTCGTCCTACCTCACCCCCTACGGGCTCGCCCTAGCTATGAACGCGCATCGTCGCAGATGCCACGAGTACGCTGAGGCTGTGCAGAACGCCAAAGGGAAGCGTTTCGATCATTCACCAGCCTTCCCGCAAGAGTGCTCTACGACACCGGAGCTCACCTCACGACCGCCATCGCGATGCTCGACCAGCTGGGAAGTTCTGAGCGCAGCCCTTCGGACGACCAAAAGGTGTTCATGGCCCTGCCGCAAGCGTTCTGCCGAGTGAACGCATAGATTGGTTATCCAGACCACGTAACCATTTATGTATGCGCAGATTGGTCCACACTCGCGTCGAAGCTCCTGGCCATCCCGATCACTACGACGATGATAATAGTATGGCCTGACCAGATGCCGGAGAGCAGGCCCATGCGCCAGGCCCTGATTGGTCTGGAGAGGAATCTCCAATGCGGCGGCACATTGCTGTTCTTCCAGAGCCCCTATGAGGACACAAATGAAGTGGAATGGCGACGCATGGGAGAGGTCTGCCAGGAGTTCGTGAAATATATGACGAGCCCAGAGCGTGCGTTTGAAGCAGTGGTCCGTGATCACTACAGTGACGTGCTACACGCCTCCACTTACACGCACCCGGCAATGTGCCTTGAGACAGAGCCTCGATTCAAGCGCTCTCCCTTTGTCGGCAGGCAAATGCTTCTCTTCCTGGAGAAGCTGCGCATTACTGCGAACGACATCATAAAACTGCCGGAGTTTCACTACGCGTCGTCGGAGGAAAAGGAGAGGAGGAGGCAGGAAAAGATACTGAAAGCTAAACGCCGCTGCGACGAGAGGAAATCGAACTTCTTCGTGATCCAAGACCCCGATCGACAGCGCCATAAAATCCCGATGACGTTCAACGACGCGAGAGCCGCAGACAGGAGAAGACCACACCACAGTCGCGACGAATCGAAAGATGCTCACCGACGCCCGTCACCTGCGCCCAAGAAACACATCGGCAAGGACCATACCACGTTCGACGCCAGAATCACCGACCGGAGACGTTCACACAACCACAACCCATCGAACCGTGAGAGAGAACCACATCGTCGGGACGACTCTCCTCCCACCGGAGGCATGTCAAGGCGTGATCCTTTCTCAGTGGTGTTGCAGTAGCTTTGTTGTATTAGTTTCCTAGTGCCTGAGCGCCGGTGCCGTGTGACCCCCGTGATCGTACGAGATCTGGCACGTTATCGTTATCGTAGTTATCGCGTTATCCGCCGGCTATAAAAGACGACCACCCAGTAGTGAAGACAATTTTCAACGTCTGCTTTGGCCACAAGTGGCCGGAAATAAAGTTCCTAACCGCGAACGTGTTCTCTGGCCACCCCAGCTGGTCGACAACGTTGACTCTATTGATATTATCATGCTTATATATCAGAGGAATTATCTGTCCAATAACCATTTCAATACAGGAGTTGCATGTTCCGAAATGCTACTAAATAAGATGAATAAGGCATTCAATAACGTAAACGACGTTGCGAAAAAACCGAAAGCCAGGAAACCGTTCCAGGAAAAGGATGGATGTGAGTCATATGCATCTCTCAATTGATCATTCGCCTTATCTGCTTGGCACACCGCATACAGGGCTAAAAGCAACGACAATAGCACTTCTCCTTAGAGTGAGTCTTTGATCACGCGCTTGAAGAACAGCGTTTGCAGAGCAGCTAGCGTAGAACAGGCGCTTTCTAGCGCACAGTGTCTTCAGCGTTTATTTATTGGTGCAATTTCCGAAATGAGCATCAAAATACGACAAAGGTACATGAAGACGAATGACATGCTCGAAAATCACAGAAGTCAACATTAAATATTGAAGAGGAAAATTTCAAGGGCATATTCATCACACAGCGCTTAAGAGAACATTATTTGTAGGCCGATGACAGCATCGCAGCAGACAGCATGGCATGGCATACCCTAGGACAAAATGAACAGACCGAGGCAAGGAGAATACAGAAGAAAAGAGATATGTAGGTGACAAAGAGGTCGAAGTAATTGCCTTGTGCTTGCACAGTGAAATACCCCAAGCACTCAATAGGTGGGGCAAAACATTAGACAACATGGATATCGAAAAGGTTCACCCCGATCCGCAAGGACAATGGATAGAAATCGAGAAGACAACAAGAGCAATGATGTACAGAATTGCGTCCGGAGAGTTGACAAAAAGGGCAGACGGATGCAGAAGAATCTCAGAGAAAATAAGGGCCCAAAGAGACCGACGCATCATATACAGCCGCACTGAAGCTCATCCAACCAGGCAGAGGTCGAGGAGATCTGTCACTAAAGGAATTGCTCCAAGGAGAATCTATTTGCGGAGTAAATCAACAAATGAGCGCAGTAGATGAAAGGATCACACCCGGAGGTAGAGCATTCCATAATATCTTCAAAACTCTGAGCGGACACATGAAGAATAATGAGCGATGGAGGAGAAAAGATGCGCGGTGGCCGTCAGGGCGGGGGCGGTTGCGGAGGGGTTTCGTCGTCTGCCGTTTGATCACGGTCGTCTTCATCGAGCTTATCGCCCACGGGTAGGGTGTCGGCTGTAGAACTCTCGCGCACGAGCACCACATCGTCCGGATCTCGAACAGGATGGGAAGAGTCGTCCTGGTGCTCCTCAGGCATCTCCGAGTCCTCCTGTAGATTAGGCGGTTCGCTGACTGGCGCGGCTTCTTCGCCGTTGGACTCGTGTGTTAGAAGAGTCGTTGGCAAACTGCAAATGGCCGGTCTTGAACAACGAAACGCGCTCTAGACTAATCAGTGGACTCACGCTATCCAGAGCTCGGCTTCTCTGCGAGTCGCTCTGGTGGTGTCGGTCATCGCCACATCCACACCTAAACGAAGACGAGCTGTCGTTCTCGGGCTTCGGCTAGTTATATTCAATCACGAAACTTTTTCAGCTTACTATTTACAAAGGCGTATGTCTTGCAGAATTGTGTGATGACATTTTGGACGTGTTTGAATGAGCCCTCTCCACGCCATAGGGAGACCACACAGACCTCGTTCTGGTTCTGCGCTTCACGCACGACCTTCTTCAGAATAGTGGACTTCTGAAGCGCAGTTCAATTAAAAACTGAGACGTCGAAAAGAATAAATGGGTAATTTGTAAACACTCAAAAGGTTTGTTCCTGGCCACATTTCTTCGAGCCAATAATAGCAAAGTCATCAAGCTTAGAAAGTTATAACTTTACTATGCAACGCAGAAGGGCACCACTATGTGATGGAAATATTCTGTAAACTAAGAAAGATCTTGATTCGGTTTCATATCTGTTAGCGTAAATGGTGGCAGCGAGGCTATGATCTATCAAATGCTCTATGACCTGCCAAGTACGCGACGGACAAAATCACACCTTGAAGGGCTAAGTATTTTAGGAGGTTTTCAGTTGCCTGAAAGTTTCAGGAGCAGTACAGGATTACCTTTTTGCCCTAAGGTTAAATTTTTCACGATCTTCTGAAATTGGTTATGCCTGTTGGTAAAAACCAGTGTGACCTTTGAATCTGATCAAAATGAAGCTGCTTAAGGAGCCAAAATAATCTTAATAGGGAGCTTGGTACATCCACAAAATTTCGAAAAAAAAAATCAAAGACTGAAATCCTCTATATATGATAGGATGATTGGGACGGGCCTACTTCCTTGAAACAAGTGATATTGTTTCTTGTAGTATTAAGTTGTTGCAAAAGTAGTTGACGTTTCGGAACCTCTTGAAACAGGCAAGGATTCTCGTGAGAAAGCACCTTTCAAGCCAACTTGAGCAAACCATTTTGAAGGATTTTCGCTTCGTTCAAATTTGTTTCAAATTTTCGCCTGCCCTGATCTCGAAGGTTATTATAGGGTTTCATAAACAATGAACCGACTCAATTTTTAAGTGATAATGCTGTATGAGTTTAAACTCCAACTCATTCTTCAGCTGAGGTAACCCGTAGTACTGCGAGCGCATTCGGCTTGGAATCGACTTTTGAACGGGAAGCATGAAGGATAAAGGACGGCGTTACTCAATTTCTTTTGGGATGCGCCACGCACACTACTTCTGTGGATATCGTAGAGGCGATTTGAATGCGTATTTGCTCGTAGAATGACTTGCGGGGGCCAGCTGCCGAAAAACTCATCGCCTTGTCCTTCCCACACATGTGGAGTACCAACACGCCGACCCCAGGGAATGGTTTGGTTTGCCTGTGCGGGAAATCCGAACCAAGAACCTGGCATCGAGTGAACGCGACAGCGGCATCTCAACCGACTGCGCTACACGCACTCTTTTAGCACATTGACGACAACGCGTAATTTGCAGTGGTGAGCACATGAAACAATCGACTTTTTAGCCAGCTAGAGCGCGCGCATCATTTATGCTAGATTTTGTCCCTCAGGACCGCGTTTTTGCCGCACTAAAAGCGTTTCGGGATTGATGGCTCAATATACTTCGAGAAATGGAAGACTTTATTCCCGCCGGTGTAAGATAAAGCAAAATAACAGTTTTCAAAAGACTTTTTTCCAAGGGGGCTTATACACTTATATGTGAGTGTTTGGCCTCAGTAATGTGGATAGAATCTTTTGAAAGGGCACCGAGAGTAGACAGCAAGTTCGAAATGTTTCTAGATATCCTATATCACGCTATTGAGTTATTCATTCCCTGGGGCAAAGTGGAGGCCACACGAGCTACCTTGCCTGATTACTTACAAAGAATGCTGGATCATCGGTCCTGCCTATTCAATACTGCGTATAGAAGTAATCTATCATCAGACTGTGAAGCGTTTAAAAAGTTTTTAGAGATTTTTACTAAAAAGCTGAACAAGTATAACAGTTATATTGAAAAGAACGTGGTCGAATCTGGGTAAAGACAAAGTTCCTATCACTTATTGAACAGTAGACTGAAAAAATTTACATACGTAGGAGCTTTAAAGAGAGGAGGTCAAAGAGCAGTTAGTGATTTTGATAAGGCCAACTTACTAGCTGATCAATTTCAGTCGGTACATTCCACAGATGACGGAAACCTGCCCACGTTCGCCACGGATATCAAAAATCCCATGTTATCAACTCCTTGGTTTCAAGAAAAAAATATTTTTAACTTAATTTATCATTGAAAAATATCTCATTCCATTAAGCCTGATTATGTGCCCTTCTTATTTCTTCGAAAGGTTGCGCATGTGATCGCCAGACCATTCGTCTACCTTTGTAATCAATCGCTAATGCGATCCGAAATTCCGGGTAGATGGAAATATTCTTTTGTGACATCGCTATTAAAGAAGAACCAGCCTCTGACCCTAGAAATTACCGACCAGTAAGTATAACATCTTTTTTCTGCAGTGTATTTGAGAAAGTTATCAAAAGGTCATTACTGATTATTTAGAACGGAACTCGATCATTCCTAAGAACCAGCATGGGTTCGTAAAAGAGCGTTCAGTAGAGACGAATTTGCTCGAAAACCTAAATGAATGGATCACTCTTCTAGATGATAAGAAATGTTGCGACGTGATTTATTTCGACTTTTCTAAAGCGTTTGATGTGGTTAGCCATCAGAAGCATACACAAAATGAGCAAGGTTGGCTTCCACCCCCTTTTAGAGAATTGGTTAGCAGAATATTCGACAGGAGGGACGTTCCAGGTGAAAATTAACGGCGTACTTTCAACGATTAGATCAGTAAGAAATGGTACCCATCAAGGAGCCGTGCTGTCGCCCCTTCTTTTCATCTTGTACACAGCGGATCATCCCTCAATGTTTAAAAACTCCAGCATAATATGCAAACAGTTTGCAGATGACCTGAAGATCTACTGTTAATACAAGGAAGATGATCAGTTGTGTGTTCAGAGGGGTATTAACCTAATGCATGAATGGTCATTGAGGTGGCAGCTGCCGCTATCACCGGAAAAAATGAAGTTTATGAGAATCGGAAAATCAAGAATCACTACTTAGATAGGTTTACCACAGAACGCGTTAATAAAATAGTAGACTTGGGCTATTCGTGTGATGATAAGTTTGATTTTTCTGATTACTACCGACAGATTTGTAACAAAGCAAATGTAAGAACCTACCAAATATTCAAGGGACTTAGCACTACAAATAACTCTGTTTTAATGAGAGCTTATAAAACATATCTCAGGCCTATTGTAGAGTGTGAAACAACAGTGTTTTCCCCTCACAAGAAGAAAGATCGGTTGTTAAATGAACGAGTGCAAAATAACTTTACAAGAAAGGTTATTTTACGATACAACGGTTTCTTCAATACCGGCATTCCAAGATCAACTATTAGAAACAAGTTTCTTGAGATCTCTACTCTGTCTTCAAGAAGAGAGGTAAATGACGTCTGTTGCGTGTTTAAAATGATAGCAGGAATAAGTACTGTTGAACTCTTTAAGTTTTACAAACTCAGAATGTATAGTACAAGAGGAACTCTGCTGAAAATCTGGTTCCCTCGACCAAAATCCAAGCTAAGGACTCAGTTCTTTACGGTTAGGGCAGGTTCCAAATATCTAAGTTTACATAATGAAATAACTCCTTCACGTGAAAATTATAAACGTTTCAAAAGACTAGCGGAGAAAGCGTTACTTAAGCACTAGGGAGACATTTAAACAACCATTTCCTTTTTTTGTTTGTTTTACACTGTCATGTTATATCATGTTCTGATGTAAATGAGCTGTTCTCATTTAATGGGTTAACAATATGCTGTTTTGCGGCTATCTTAAATGGTCGTAATAAATTCTTATTATTATTATTAACACATAACACTGAAACATAACACTGAACAGCTTTGAAAGGCTCCAATCAGGTATGCGAAGAATTTGCATTTCCATGATTGAAATTCCGACTTTTGGCCATTCCTATTCCTTCCGTAATATTTATTTTCCGATTCTTTTAAATTGAGAAACTGAAAGACTGATGAGTCAAAGGTGATTCGACTGCAGAACTTTATCCGCGCCCGCCCGAAATGAAGGGACCCTCGCACACTTTTCACTCTCGCCGGGCTTTGCGAGTGCGCGTTGGCTCCCGAGGGCGCCGTAGCATTATCTCGTGAAACATTCAGTACCATCAACCATATGAAGTGATATAGGCTGTCCATAAATCGGCCTGTCACTAGGGCCTGTCGCCTGCATTCGATTGTCCGTGTTTGGCTCGGCTCGCAAAAGCAAGCAGTTTACAGTGGCACCACGTGGCGGAACGGAGATCGCCACTTGGATAACTCCGACTGTCATGATTTGTTATTCATTAAAAGAGACGTACACATGCGCTGTTTTAGATACTCGTTACGGACTTTTGCGACAACCCAAAAGAACTCACCTTCAGAACATCTTGATTTGGCTTGATCATATTGATGGCTACTGCAGTGAGATTGACGTTCTCCAATGAACTCAGCAGAGTGCCCAGTAAAGCGCGTACGAGTACTTTCTGAGAGGCATACACAAACACCTGAAAAAGCTGTGATGTTTCCTTATTCTGAAATTTTATTTCCTCCTGGAAAACAATAAAAGTGTGATGCCGCGCTAGTGATATTCCTGAGATGCATTGTCATCGAAGATTGCGCGTAATATGAATTTTCGAGCATTATTCGACCCGCAGAAGAAGTTATTCTGTGAACTGACGTCAGCTGCAAGATTTCCGCTGCAAAGTCAAAGTCGTCCAGTTTCTTGAAAGCTTCAGCTGAAGGTTGAAGTTCACAAGGGTTAGGAGAAATCGCTTTGGTATGAATTATGGCGCAACATGTAGCTCAAATACTCCTCTGTGGAAATTAGTTCCCTTAGCCATCAGTAATTCCCAGAAAAGGCCGTGGAAATGCATACGCTGTCTCAGCACAATAATGCAGAGAACGATAAAGTGCGGCTACTAGTGCTCTAGTCTCCTTGTTTCCTGTGGAAACGTTTGCACATTTTTATCACAGCGAGCTGAGGAATGCCTTACCGTATCGCGATAGTCCCGAACGACGACTTCGTTCTTGTCGTCGACCTTGTTCGGCGGACATCCGCAGAGTGTCCGAAGCATCTGATGGCTGACGTGCGTATCCCTGGTAACCATACACCTTACTAAGTACAGCGCTTTTTCAGAGCAGCATCTTTTAATTCTGTAATTCATAGCGGCGAATGATACGTAATTGCGAATTAGACAAGTGAGTTTCTGAGAATTGGGCTTCGATGGTGTAACAGACTCTCGCTTTGGGGAGAGTACAGCAAGAACAGATGAGTGCGTGGATGAACAACTTGGAGACAGAGCTTCAGCGAACCATTCGGTCCTAGAATGAGGCGCGGTTGAAAAAAATCAAAAATTGACTACGATTGCTGCGCCTAAACCGTACAACAGCTCAAAAGGTCTGCCAGCATTTGCCCAGTGTGACTCTTTACCAACGTGCCAGGTCTCTCAGATAATGTACCAAGAAAATGACATAACCCTATGGGAAATGCATGTACTCTGTGTAGCAAACTCGTTTTGGAGTAAAACCAACGGAGTGCGAATACGTGCTTGATATTTCTTGGTTAGAAGAATAATAGGTAAACTGAATATCTTTTTACCGGGGAAGAAATTGAATGTTGTTTGTTAGTGAACGCGAAGGTCTTCTTGATAAAAGGTAAGTGAATCAGGGCGTCTCAAAGCTGTTGACCTAAGATTGTTATGGAAGTTTCATTCGGATTACGTTTTGGCATAGCCGTCTTCCTCAGAGCCTGAAAAAAAAGAGATGGAGCAATTAGTCGTCCAGGAATCTTCTCAAATTGTGGAAGCTTCAAAAATTAGTGGGAGAATGAAAAGAAGGGACAATATGGACAACTCAATCAACTCTATGGAGGCAGCCGAGAGGCTGACAAGTCCCCTCAGGTGATCAGAAATTTTGATAATGAGCAGTCCTAAGGCAGGTAATTTTCGATAATTATGGTAGAAGATGAGGAAAATAGAGAAGATTACATAGTTTTTACACCAGCTGTACGAACTCTACTGTTGCTAGATGGAAAACTGCAGGCCCAATCTCCAAGTGGGAGAGACGACCATTCATGCGACACCACCAAAAAAGTAGCAGAATTTTACCTAATAATTTGTACAACCTACAAATGATTTGCCGCTACGACTTTGCTACACTAAGCCCTTTTTGAAAGCTAGTTGGGGACGACTGCTCCACAGTGAACATTGGAAGTGCTGACACACCAAAATGCACTGCAAATGGGATCAGTTCATGGTCCTGCAGCTCAGTTGCTGATCTTGGAGTTACCCTCGTCACTATGCAACCCACCAATGCCACCAGTTCTTGAAAAAATTCTGAGGAATGCAGGACTAGAGCGAGTGGTCCACCTTGTGTTTGCTTTTGTTACCGCAGCTGCATCAATCCTAGATGTCCATCTGCAGTTCTACACTGTAAACGGAACAGTTTTACATCGTTTTCGTTTCGAAAGTATTATCTTTGTGCAAATTCTGTGGATGTTATGGAGGGCAGATTAAATCCCCCTCCAAACTTTATAAATCATAGGATAGGGAATGGAGTCTGTTCGGCTGTACCGATCCAGTTAAAAGAAATGAGCTTTGAAAAAAGTTCGCATCGCGTAGAGAGTCACACCATTGTTATTATTAGTCTACGGAAGTTTTCAGTTGAGGTGTCAAATTACATTGACTACTGAGAGATTTTATCGATTTTTCGTATGAAGTGCACCGCCTGAAGTGGGCGGAGATATAGCCGGTATCATGACAGTGTATCAGCTTCTCAACAAATAACAAGTGTCGATCGGGCAGCCAATATCGTCGGCTTCTCCAGGTAGTTGGTCGCTACTTTTGGTTAGAGTTAATCGTTGAGGTGGGAAACACGGGATATGCCGGTCAATGGACAGGCCTAATCTTAAGAAAACAACATCGATTGGCAGACAACAATTTATCGATCCCATAGTTGCTAGTTAATTGCGACGAAAGAAGCCCTCTACATCAGAGCTCGAATTGATGCGACAACCTATTATTAGGGGGGGGGGGAGAGCAAAAATAATGAGACAAATTCAATAAATTCATTAATCTCTTCATAACGCAATTACAATCCAACGGTGCTGAGGAATGTGTTCGCCATCAAGGTCAATGACCTTGCTGCCAACTTCCTGATCCCATCCTTCCAGAACTGCTTAGGCTTGGTGCTGATCCACTGCTCGATATGGTTGTCAAGCACTGCTTGGGTTCTTGTGTCCCTTCCGACCAGGAAGTCCCGTAGGCCCAAGAAGTGGTGGTAGTCGCATGGAGAGATGTCCGGCGAATACGGTGGGTGAGGCATGTGAACGTGGTCCAGCTGAGCAAGCTTTTGCACTGTGGTCACTTTTGCCCGATGGGGTGCGGCGTTGTCGAAGAGGAGGACCTTCTCGGAGCGCTGAGACCGAATAAGTGCCAGTCGCCGGTCCATCTCTTCTATTTCGTTTACCATGGCCTCGGAGTCCATCGTCGTGCTTTTGGTAAACCGCTTCCAGTATACCGGTCCATGGGCGCAGACCCAAAGCTCTGAGAAGGTGATTCTCGCCATGAACATCTCGCCGTACGAAGGTCGGTAACGGGTCACCAGGGCTCACCTAGACTCGCTGCTTGACAGGCTTAAGGTAGAAGAGGTACTTCTCATCTTGCGTGACTATTGAGTCCAGGCTGCTCGGGATTGGGAATTGGGCGAGATTTGCGCGACACAGGTCGACTCGTCAGACAGGGGTTTCGGCATGAGACAGACGGGGTTTTGGCATGCTTCTGGGAAGGGGGAAAGTGGTCACTGCTCAGATGGCCTTCAGTAAGTAGCATACAAGCATACAAATACGATAAGCACGAAACCAGATTTCAGACACGAAATATAATGAAACGGCATGGAGACTCTCATTACTTTTGCCCCCCCCCCCTTATAATACCCAGATTGGTTGAAGATCTTATGTGAAAAATCATAGACTCGCTTATTTAAAAAATTGGCTACCAGCATGCAATGCCTAAAGATTGACTCAAAACGTGAATTTTTAAAGCGAATCTTTTCGCCCCTAATGCGAGCGGACAGAAAACCACAAACACAGGTTTTGGGCTGTATATTCTTTCGTTGAATTGAACGAATGAAGATGTCTCGGCAATATGCTCAAAATGAATATCCTCCAGTCATATTTGCTATCAAATGGATTGCCATCTGTCTGAGGGTGCGCGACAAGAAAATAAATTTTCGCCATGCTTAAACTTGAAATCGATCTAAAATCTACAAGTTTAATCATCAACTGCGCAGGTCCATTTGTGTCTGGACACACAATTAGGCCGCCAGTAGTGGGTCAGGTCAAAGGAATCGACGGCCTCTTGATATTGGTGCTGGTTTTCAAACCTTCGTATAATTCTAGACGGCAGTCGCAGTCTAAATGATAAGCTAAGTTGATGATAAAGGCCAGTTTTTGTGAGAAAATTTTTAAGTTGGGAGAAGCTATCAAGATGCGCCGCAAAAAAAAACGCATTTTTGCGTCGCTGACGCAAGTTGGTTAAATGTTTAGCGATGGTGCTAAAATAAGAACTGCAGTGTTGCCAACAAATGCTTTAAGACTTTAACATAGAGAAGAGTTCTCAAAGATCAGAAAATCGAACACTCCTCAACAAGCGAACATTACTTAACGGCAGAAAACTTCGCATCTGAAGACAACCTGATGGGCTCCATGTGAGGCGTAACGAAAATGTGTAAAATCTTCGCTCAGCGCAACGTGAAAACAACTGACTTCAAATCTGCCATCCAACCAAATCACTATTGTGCGCCTAAGAGGCAAGCCATAGTAATTTGGTTGGATAACATCAAGTATTGAAGTCAGCCCACACGACTTTTTAGGAAACGTCCTCAGGAAAGAGCTGACGGCTTGCATACTTTCTTGATCACTGTCGCTGAGCAGGTTGCTTCTCAATTCAGAAGGTGAAACTAGTAAACCTCTGTATGCTCTTCCACCTTCCAGACTGAACGGCAACCAGTTAGCAATTGGATGCCTTCAGGGCGCGCATTAATTATAGGTCTCGGCGAAAATTTGCGGATTTGAACCGCGAGCGACATGTCTTCTGGAAATTTAAGTGCTATTGTTTCGTGTTTCGTTTATATTATGCTACCCGGAAAGAATCATATACGTTCATCGCATTCTAGACTATGTTTAGCGCCCATCCGGAGCGAGTCGCCATCACCGGTCTGCACTGAGATGGTCATGAGTCGAAGAAAATTGCTCATCCTCGGTCTGTTTTCCAGCGATTGGTGCGAAAGACGATTGAACGGTTCAAGGAGCTTGCAAATACATCAGGCAGAAGAGGACGAGGTAGAAAGGTTTCTGTTGCAACCTGATACGTACCATAAAAAGGATTCGTGAGAAAAATTCTTCGCCGCTCAATGAGGAAGACGACGAATGAGGAAGACGTCCGCACCACCTCTGTGAGAAGCACTATTAGAGGAAAGCTAGGACTTCGCCCATACCGACAACAGATGGCACATTTCATCTCGGCCTATAAAGAACGTACGGCTAAAGAGATGCAGGAGACTTCTGAAGCGCTTCGCAGATGACACGCGCCGGAGCATAGTTCTCGATGACGAGAAAATTTTCGCAATACAACTCATGGCGAATCCACAAAACAATCGGATCCTTGCAGCAGATAAGAAGCTGGTCATTTCAAGAGGAAAAGTCACCGGGAAAACTGCAGGATCGAGCTCTGTTTTGGTTTTGGGTGCTATAACCTCAGATGGGAAGACGCCACTAGTGTTCGTCGATGCTGGAGTGAAGATCAATGAGTAAATATACTGAAATCGGTCCTGGAAAAAGTTTTGGAGCCATAGTCCATTTCTGGCTTCGGAGACAAGCCATGGTGCTTTCAGCAAGACTGTTCTCCTGCAGGCAAGTCGATTATCGTTCGGCAGTGGTGTTTCCAGATTTCATCGCCTACGAAGAACGGCCATCAAATTCACCAGATCTGAACCCACTTGACGTTTTGGTGTCGTCAGTTTTAGAGAACAAGATCTCAGCTACAAGGTACTGCAAAATGGGGTTCGGCTCAAAGCTGCGCGTACGAAAGCGTGGAGTGATCTCGATAAAGAATATCTGCGAACTACCTGCGACGCCTTAGTGACTCGTCTGAAAAACTGTATACGCGCAAGAAGAGGGAACTTCGACGAGGATTGTAATTTTCGATTAAGATACTTAACAAAGACTACGAAGTGTTTTTCTCCGTTTTTTTGTGTTACTATGGCACTTCAATTGTTTGAGGCCCACAATTAATGTGCACCCTGTATGTAACAATCTCTAAAACGAAAGCTCTGGAAAGGCAAGGAGGAAGACTCCCAGGAGAAGAAGAACCACTCTGCGACGGTGGAGATTCCACTTGCCTGGGCGCTGTTTCAATTCTTGAGGCTAATACGCACAGCCGTCTTGTCAGTGAATTTAGGGCCCATTCTGTGTTTCGACTATGAGTGTCGACCGTAAGGCTCTGAAAACATTTTGCTCGCGGTTTGCAAGTAGCTAGCTTCTTCGCAGAAAAATATAATATGGGGTGGAGGTCTAGAGAGGGTGGGGGTGCACCTCCTTTTTTCTTAGTCATAATATCCAGGTAATCTGTCGCAAAACGCTTAGGTGAGAGCATACTTAATGCTTACATATACCTTAGGACTACAAAACTCATATAAGCTTGCTACGGATGGAATACGGCTACCAATTAAGAGTGAAATGCGAGGTGGACGCCCCTCTCTAGCTAATTACACGCTAGCTATAAGCGGCTTAGTGGATCATTTTGTATTCGGTTTATTTACAGCCACGCCAAGCTAAATGAGGATCCAGCTACGTCGAATCTGGGTGCACTCCTATTTTGAAGTGGCATTCCTAATCGCATCAATTACATCTCTCTGCCCAGCCAGGTTTCTCCTTAAAGCTGCCCAAGAGCCCTCACACCATGAGGCAGTTGCTGGAGGCAAGTGCTGGAGGCAAGTACAGATGAAGAGGTGCAGGCAAGTAAAACGCAAGTTGCATCCACCAACCCATGCAGATCTGCAGTCGAAACTGTTGCAGTGTGCTCTAGCAGTAGGTCATATAGTACATAATCATCGCTTAATGTTCCAAACCGCGTTAAACACGACATTCCATACATGGCAATTACAAGCTGATCGCATGGAACCATTTTCAGAGTAAAAGAGCTTACAATAAAGAAAAATTGTTAAATTGGATACTAGTTTACCTTCAATTTTACCGCCGTTGGAATGGACACAGAAAATCGTCCTCCCCCACCCCTAGGATAGATCCACGTATGCACTGATGCGGACCAATGTGGAGTGCGATTGAGGGGCGAGAAAGGAAAATCGGTGTCCTGGTTGGAGGGAAGGACCTACAGTCGGGCGATTGTTCCCGTCCTGCACCTCCTCACCCCCTCTTGAAACTCCCCGAGCGCCGTGACGGCCGCTGGACCATTGGGGAGATTCAGAGCGGGATGGAGCAAATCACCATGCGGTCCACGCAGACTAAAGCAGCTCCAAAACTTCTGGTCGAGGTGGACCGCAAGCCGAGGCCACTGGGGAGCAACCGCTCAGAAGCTCCGCAAGATGCGCTTTGACCTTGTCGAGGCTTCTGTCACGGCGGCTACAGATCGATAGCCATCAAATCCACTACCCTTTCCCTGTGGAAACAAGGAGCTGTACCTTCAACAGGAGTACACAGGACGGTACAAGTTCAGCCAAGAATACCTGCGTGGAGTTCCGGTCCGGCAGAGGACGCTCGCTGTGACGGTCCAAACCGCAAACCCTCCGGAGAGGCTGATCCTCCTTTGGATTTATTTTGTAATCAAATCAACCCGCAAGGAACGAGGCAACATTTTCGACTGGTGGGCTACTTGTAGCTGTTACGTGGACCCTTCGGCGATCTGCACGCAAGAGGAACTACGTAACCTGGGGCCGGATTCATCAACCACTTACAGCAATTTAACAGAGAAAATTACAGCCGAAATCCCTGGTAGCGCGGTTTGTCAAGCGATATGGTGAGCGATAAGCCGCGTTATCTGAGTTTTCCGTTGTAATTCTCTGTTAAATCTAGGTAAGTTGTTGATGAATTCGACCCCTGGTTGGTTGGAATACGTTCACAGGGAGAAAATCATGGACGTAACCCCACTGACAAATAAAAATATAGCAGTTCATACTTTGTGTGTTAAAGTGTGACCGTAGCTTGGAAGGTGATAGCTTGAATTTGTTAGGCTATTTCTTTTTCGCAAAAACCCTTCATTTGCTACACACTGCGATATCCCTGGTAGGTTGCCAATCCTGGCTTCAGGGTTCGGCTTTTGTTACTCACATCTGAAACTATAGAGTTCCCTCAGAAACTGACTTTACCATTGCGCTAGTTGATTGAGGAAATGAGCCTCGTTTCCAAGCCAATCTTCACTGATTACCTAGTGCAGGTTTGTTGATTCGATTACTAAAACAAGCTGTGATTTAACTGCAATTCAGCCTGCACTTGCGTTTGAATGGTCCCTCCTCTACCCTCTGCCCCTGGATCCCAACTTCGTCTCTGGTAGGCCACAAATAGTTGCGATTCAACTCCCTGTCGCCACCCGGAGACCGCTATCTTGTCCTCGAGCAAGCTGTCAGACTGTAGGATTCTTATAGTAACAGGAAACGAGGATTCTCTAAAGAAGTTCTACTAAGCACATGAAGGACTCAACTGCTAATAAGAGGTTGATCATATGTCAAACCAGGTTGGAAAAGCCTACCGGGTCTCTACAATGACAGTCCCTACCAAATGTTTTTGGCTCAGGTATGAAGATGCGTTGGGAAGAAGTCGAGCCCCAACTAATCAAAAGTTGATGCAGGTTCTTTTTTTTTGAGGTTCGGAGCTCTCTAACTTCGCTAGAAGCCTTTCATCTCCCCGCTCCTGAAAAGGGGTGCCCCGACAATGGGAGCGGAGGTCTTTTCCTCGTCCCAATTGATCCGCGAAGTGCATGCGACACTTTGGCGAGCGTCGTGCGTCAGCGAAGCCAAGCAGGACAAAACCCACAGGGGCCGACAAAAACATGTTCGAGCTCATTTCCGCTATTATGCAGGCGCTCTCGCCGCCTAGCAGTATAAAGGCTGTTGAATTCAAGCGTGAACTAGCACAGACGTTTGGTCGTTGAAATCTTCTCAGAGGACGAGTTTGCGTCTGTTGCCTTAACAGTTTATGCTCCACAGCAAAACGAACGCTTAATAACAAGCTGTGCAATTGCGACTGTGCTCCACGCCCCGGAACCCGGAACGCCCGAACGCGTGTGGAGCGCAGTCGGAGGAGGCGCCGGCTGTCGCCTGCACCCGATACCAGGTTCCTGGTTTGAATCTCCCGCCCAGGCCATCCAAGCCCTCCATCCCCCCGGGATCGATGAATTGGTACCAGACTTGTCGGAAAGGATAAAGAGCTGACTTGTTCATCGGCTGGCCACCGCAAGTCATTGTATGGCCAAATACGCATTCAACTCGACTCCACGACATCTCGTAGAAGTAGAATGCGTGGCGCATCCCAAAGGGGAATAAAGCCGTCCTTTATCCTTCATCCTTTATGCAATTCCGATTTGCCTCGAAAACGACTAGTATCCACCATCGCTCCTAAACTGTGCACAGCTACATACGGTGCGGGCGGTAATGCCTAGATGGGTAAGGAAACATAGAGGCGAACTAACCGAAGAAAAAATTATGAATAACCAGGCCAGGGAAGAGTATCAGGCGTATGCCTGTACGGCTAGGACGACTACCACTGCGAGAATTTCCACCCTTTAAAACGAGTTGTGGAGATGAAGGTCCCACTTTTACAAAGCACCTGATCCTACCGAGGTACGGCTCCTAAAAGTTCTTTATGAACCCTCTGAGTCTCACAAATCAATATCTTTCAGATATCGATTATTTATTTTGTATATTTATTTATGCGCCAAAGGGCGCTTTAGTGCCTCAAAGAACAGACAGTTATGCGAAAAAAAAAACACTCCAACGGCAAGGAATCAAATATCTGGTCTGCGTCTATAAACGAATATTTTAGAATTCACTCTGCATATATTCGATGATTGGTAGGAGTTATCTTGAGAGACGGTGAGATTCCACAGCAAACCCCTAAAGGTTTCCACACGGTAGGTTCAAGGACACAGCAGACACAAGGACATTGGAACCCGATTTTCATATGTTTGAAGCGTGGAGGTTCTCGCAGGCTTACTCACCTTTGCCGTTCAGATATACGCCTGGTGAGACGTTCTCCTGGTCACTTACGATGGTGTGCTCAAACGGATATAAAACATTGTCGATTATACATGAAAATCGAGCTCAACAAGGCTGTTTAAAGAATGGGATGGAGATAGAAACGAGCAAAGCGGCAAAGCGTAATCACCACTACCCAGTGGAAACAGCGAGCAGTGGAGAATTACATAAGAATTATATGTCAGCAATTAGGGTTTACCTGAGAAGGCAATAAGCAACAATATGAGACTACCCTACCCTAAACTCTGAAACACCTCGCAGATGCTCCACCCTAATGAATTGGACAACGTACAGCGAAAAGAAGTTCTTCAGTGATGAACCAGCTTTAAAAATGAAAGGTTGGGATTACAGTCCTACTAAATAATCGAGGCGTTGTAGTGCATACTGGGGCCAGATTCGTCAACGACTTACAGCAGTTTAACGGAGAAAATACAGCCGAAGTCCCTGCTAGTGCGGCTTATGTTTTTGAAACATTTCACCATATCGCCTTGTAGGCCGCGCTATCAAGAATTTCGGATGTATTTTCTCCGTTAAATTACTGCAAGTCGTTGATCCCCAGGAGACTTTACTTACTTCGAACGAAGGGCAGCTTACAGAGACGTGCTATCTACCACCTTCGGAGAATGGAGAATGGGATTCTGGATGAAGTGCCAACAACATGGACAGGCTCACTCTCGAGACCGCTGTGAGAACTCTGCAGCGCGGTCGGTCCTCTTGTGAGTCACCAGAAATCGGGCGAAATGGAAGCGTTGGTGGTCTGGCAGGTCATCTAATGCTGCGGATTGTGCTCGCATCGAAATATGAGTAAGAATCTAAGAGCATGGGCGTGAAGGCTAAAAATGTGTTTGGAGAGTAGAATTTATAGACGTCGCTCCAAGAGAACGACATCATTGGTAAGCATGTTGTTGTCGAGCACAGTTTTGCTCCTGACATCATGTTCAACTTAATTACCTCACCGCATAAATTACGTGGAAGGAAGAGGACCGTATGTGACACAAGGGCTGCCAACGAATGGATGAATTGACCTCAATGCCTCTAGGAGTTTTCACACAAGCTCTGCAGTGAGAACTCTTCAGCTTCCCCCTTTTCCAAAACTTGGCGGGGGGACTCCTTGTGGTGCAGCTGGTAGGCAATGATGGACAAAACTCTACTAACTGACTCCTCACAAATTGAGCGGCATCGACCATCCGAAACACGCATTACCAGCGCCCCATTCCAGATAAACAACATAAATAAAGTAATTCGTTGCTAGCTATGTGGGTAATAACTGCATGTCAGCTGTAGACCCCCATTACGTGGTAGCGTGCGTGCTTCTTCAGAAGACCTTCAAATAGATATAGCTGTTTTTAGGCCTTTTCGACTCGTTGTGACGTCTACTGACGAACACACATACTACCTTGTCAAGATGTTCTTTAAGGTCTTATTCGATGAAGTGCAAAGATACAGTTGTTGTTGGTTCGCAGCGTTATAAAGATCTAGGATAGGATATAGAGAAATCAATGATGAAAGCTGATAAACATCATGTCTTCTAGGTTTGTACAGGTACATATCTGTCGCCATTTGTAGTTGCCACGAAGTTTCGCACTTCCCCAAACACAAGAATTAATGTGTTATGAGATATATGAAACCAAAACGTTCCCTCGCTCGCCAAGAGGAAGAGAATGGACTGATGAATGCCTTGAGCTACACCATTTTTCGGAATGCAGGGCGCTTCCCACTAGTTCACGTAACAGGAATCCGTGGTTCTCAAACCATATGGATTTCTGTGCATAAAATAATTGAATAAATGTGGTTAGCAGTCCCATAATTAGCGCTTTTCTACAGGGGATAGGCTGATTCTTGCTCCGGAGGACACGCGCTTGTTCAGATTGCAGCTCTGACGGCGACTGCATGCAACCGTAAGCACGATTGCTAGGACGGGCTGCAGTGTACGAGTTCCAGTGGACTATTTGGCCGAGCAAGTGAGGCTGTTTGTGCACCATCGCTGGGCCAAGAAGTAGGCACAGTGAAGTGTTGAAGGACACTTTCACACCCAATGAAATGATGAGTGTACTTCCATGGAGATCGAAGAGCCAGCAATACTGAGCCATTACCCACTACTCGTGCACTTACTAACTGCAATAGAATTCCCACCTAGGAGAAGCGATATGCAGAACTGCTGCTTGAGGACAGGCTTCCATGCGAAATATATACGTTTCTGCCACGGCGAAAAGCATTTTATGGAGAGGGAGGGCATGTGGAGAACTTCGTCCAAGAAGCGGCAGCTGCTTAATATACATATACCAGACGTTCAACGGCCAGCCGGCCGTCAAACGTCTGGTTGGGGCTTCGTCCCAAACCCGAGGAATAGAACACCCGAACGTCTTCTTGTCCTCTTTAGGCCTCTCATTCATTACAGTAAAAACACTAGTTTTGCTATATAGAATGGTATAGCGAAATACGGTAGGGCAAAATCTTCAAAACTGCTCCTATGGGGCCTCACCCTCTATTGCACGTACGCGATTCATTCTCTGAAGTACTCGTTCTATTTATTAATTATGGTCCCCCTTTATTGGTTCCATTACTGGACCTTTCACTGAACCCCCTCAACTGGTGTTCCCTTCATTGGCTCCCTTACTGATCCCCCTTGACTGGTCCTTCACTGGTACTTTATTGGTCCCTTCACTGGACTCCACCCCCTTCACCGCTCTCCATTACTGCTCCCACCTTCACTGGTTCCCCTTTATAGGTGAACCCAGGTCCTCCTCCCCCCCCCCCCTCTTTCACCGGTCCCACCCTCACTGGTCCCCTTGTCAACCCTTTTCCTGTTCACTCTTCACTGGTCCTCCCCCCTCTTCGTCGGTCGCTACTACTGCTCTCACCTTCACTGGACCTCGACTTACTGGTCCCCTCTTCACTGGTCCCCATTACTGGATCCTTCGTTCACTGGACCCCTCCTCCCCTCCCTCCCTTTCATCGCTCCCCATTACTGGTCCCAACTTCACTGGTAGCACATCGTCTGAATATGGAAGGCCTTTCGCGACATTGGTGACACCTCTTCTGAAACCGAGCGGATGACGAACGCACTCCTCCAACACTTCTGTGCAAACAAACACACGCACACACTCGCACACAGACAAACGATCGTTCTCGCTCATATATAGTAGGATTGTTTAAAGCGAAACTCTTTTCACCTAAATTAAGCCTTCCGAACACCTATTAGAACTAACATTTATTTATTTACCGGATGCACTAATACATAGAATAAAACGTCACAAGCAACGTTTGATCAAGAAAAGTTTGTTTTCTAGCCGTACTGTTCCGTATACATGACCGTTAAAAAAGGCAGTAAAATGAGCAAAGCTTGTCTAACCGCCTCTTGAGATTATTACTTAAGATATAGGTCTTACTACATTGGTCGGGCAACAAGCATCTTGCAACAACAAGCATTACAACAACTACAACTCCAACAAATTACAAACTCAGCCCACACTCAAATATAGTGTTCCTTCTCGTCTTGAGGGCAGCCTTTCGATTCCTTTGTGTCACAATTCCGGAAGCTGCGAAGAAAATGAGATCTCCATTTCCAGTGTGTTGGTCCTCAAACCTCCTATTTGGGAGACGCTGCTTTAGAGTCCTCAAACCTGGTCCTCAAACCCCCTATTTGGGAGAAGCTGCTTCAGAGCACTAGATAAATCGTAGTTAGAGAGGAGAGCACAGTGGATGGGGAAGAATTTCCCGGTCTAGCTCCTGGAATTTCTCGCGGTTCACCCGTGACATGAAGATGCGCGTTATCGTGCAGGAGGTATGTAGGCATATTCCCGTTCTAGGCGTGTTCGGCACATGGCGTCGGTTCTAAGACTGTCTAGTGTAGATCGACACTGTTACTGTGGTTTCCGTCACTTAGCCCTTTGATGGATCCCTTCTCATTTCCTCTTTCAAACGAACTTTCCTTTCGAATGTCTACGCTTCGGCCGCTTTGGTCCGCTTCAGGCGTGGTAGCCCTTGGTTTTTGCAAGTGTGGCTCACGTAGAGAACCCAGATTTCGTCACCAGCAGCAATGTCCGTGAGAAAGCGCTTTCAGTGTGTGCAAAGGAGTAGTGTCTTGGCAATACTGACCCGCAATGCCTTTCCCAAACTCGTGTGGTACCCAAAACGACAACGTTGCGATAGCCATTGACCTATAACTAATAAATAAATGAAAATAATTAAAAAACCTCTAGCTGTTTCATGACAGCGGTTCTAGCACATCAAAGTGTTGCGCGAGTGAAGAAGCTGATGAATGGGCTTGGCTTTGAATGCTTCACGCAGTTTGATTTCTTCTACAGCCGGAGATGTCCAGCACGTCCACCTCCGAAGTGGCCACTGTGAGGTATGTAGTGTATAACATCCTCCTTAAATCAGCTCAGGCATTGCAGGCAGCAGAATTCACGAAATGGTCCTGCAGGAATTGATAGTAGAAGGTAAGTCGCAGAGGACTGTTGTTTAGTGAAGTCATCGTCACCGCACCCATGATCGGCAAGGCTTCATATGTATGGTGCTCCCAAGAAAGCTATGAAAATGTGGTCTGACGTCAACATACAACATACCGCCTTTGCAAAATTCAGCAGGTTTGAGAGACAATACTGTGAAGAAATGAAATCTTATGCACCACATTCAGGCCTCCGAAGACGACGAGAAGTCGAAACGTCAGGTCCTGCTGAATAAAGATCCACCTAAAACCTCGTGTTGGCACAAAAAGTTTAACTGACTAACAACTCACAATGCCGAGGTTTGAAGAAGAGAGAAGTTGGAGAATACTGTGAAGAGTTGCGGAACTTCTGACTCAACCTAATAGATATATTTTTTGAGTTTCAGAGCCCACAAAAGTCGAAGCTGATGAGCGGAACTTATTAGGTTGTCTGGAAAGTTCTCAGCGTTTTGAGGGCTTCTCTTTGAGCTATCATAACTTTCTCAAATCTTAACGGATTTAGTCTAGATAAGCACCCTTCACATCAGCAAACTTTTGCCAAGGGACCACCAGTCGACTTTTTCATCTGCGAAAAATTAGTTGGTCGAGATTGGTCAAAATCCACGAAAGCTGTTTTGGCTTGGTTCTGGTTGGTGAAGGTTTTACGAGCGAGAAAGTTCTGACAGTGTTTGAAAGGGTGGCAGTCGGTTGGTGAGAGGTCTGGAGAATATGTCGGGTAAGGCAGAACTTAAACCCTTAATTCGTTCAATTTTTGAATAATTATTTATGAAAGATGTGGACAGGCGTTATCGTGCAAAAGAACCGGGCCTCTTTTGTTGACCATTGCTGGCTGAAACTCTTACACAGTAGGGCTCTGCTGTGATCGTTTGGCCTGGTGCCAAAAAGTTGTAATGGATCACACCAGCCGCCGACCACCACCCAGTGACCATCACCTTTTTTTGGTGGAGGTTCGCCTTTGGAAAACGCTTAGGGGATTCGTCGGCGTCCAACCACTGTTCGAAACGTTTTCTGTGATCATACAGAATACAATTTCATCACGAGTGATGATTCGATCCAAAAATGACTTGGCTCTGGTTTTAGTTTTATTGCGTTAAATTATAGAGGATATATCTCGAAACGTGACAGTTTTCGCCGCTCACTCAACTCGTTGGGCACCCACTTCTCGAGATTTTTCACCTTCCCGCGGCACTTCAAAGCATCCGCAACAGCAGTTTTACTGATATCTAGCTCTTCCGCGATTCCGCAAGCTGTTTGGGATGGTTTAGCTCCCACCAATTCCTTCAATTTGTCGTCTAGGTTTGCTCTAGGTCGACCGCTATGGGGATCACCTTCGAGGCTGAAATCTTTGGCCCGAAGCTTACTGAACCACTGGCGCACAGTGCTTTCTCCAAAACTATTAGGCCCCACACTTGAATGATTTGTCGGCTGTCTTGGCTGTGGATTGTACCAATTGGCAGTTGAAATAAAATATCGTTCGGAATTGTTCCTTCGACATACTTCAGTAAGCCCCTCAAATCAGAAATATAAATCAACGTTAAAAAATAAATTATTTAGTCATATAGAGCGAAAATTCTGTACAGAAAGTAGCATACATGCGCAATGCAAGTTGAACTTTTACTTAATAACAGACGAATGAAAAATAGATGAATAAATACAAAACGCTGAGAACTTTCCAGACAACGTATTACATTCCTTTAAAAATGCCTTATTCGTAATCGCTGCGGACATTTGTAGCCGTAACGGAAAGGTGTAGTAAGGAACAGAAATTGTATTGTATTATGCTGTGTGACCAATGCTTAAGAAATGCGGGACATTTTCGACACGCTGACGCAGGTTCTGGTTTATCAAAGACCAGGAATGTTCTCTCTTATTTTGTACCGCTCCAAAATTGCCTTCATAAAAAATATGTAGCACATGCCAAGAGACCATCGAAATTCACCTATATAGCTGGCCGCTTCTTGTTTTCGCTTTAGCAACTGGGCCTCAAGATACTCCTCTGTCTTCTTGTACTTTGTTTTTGAACTCCTTACTACACCTTTCCGTAACGGCTACTTGGCTATTTTATGAATGTTAAACTGGAGAGCCTAAGGACATGGTGAGCCCTGAGGTGTTTCATATCTATAGAGTGCAGAGAAGAGCCCTTCAACAGCTGAGGATTAGTGCAAGCACCTCGCGACACAGGCTGCTCAGAAGAACCAGGGAATAGTTGCTGACTGGTATGAATAGAGCCTTATTGGCCGGCCGGAGATGACGGGTGCGACAGACGAAGGGTTTCTATCGACGCAGAGGGACGAGAGGTGCGACTGCGTGAACGTGCGGATTCGGTCTCATGCCCATACACTCCCGCAGGCTGTCGCACGTGATGAACGACGATTGGAAACAGCGGTGTGGCGCCTCGTTTCCATAGCAAGTTCTAATTGTCGGGAACAGCTGATTGCGGGCAGCAGCCACCGACCGCACCGACTCCAACGGCGGAGAGCAGCGCGGCTAAAGCCCTTCTAGGCGGCGACGGATAGGTCGGTCAGATGCAGCCTGGGCCGCTTAGGGGAGCACAATCCGCAGGCGACTGAAATGCCCCTGCTACACCCATGCCTACAATCGGGCTCGCATTATTAAGAACCTATAGTAGCATTGACGTAAGGCCTCGGGTAACTGTGTAATTATGTACGACGAACGAAAATGGACGCCTTCAATGGCCTAAAATTGTAGAAGCTTGAAAATCATCGAAGATGTGTTCTAAAGGTCGGCGCCATAAAAAACTGTCCTTCCTTATTAAGCTTCGCATGTTTTGAGCCAAACAGGATTGGTACGATGGAGCACTATTGTACTGCCAAGTGGGCCTCTCAGGCTATTATATTTATATTTATTTTATTTATTTATTTATTTAAACAAAGACAACAGTCTTGTTTAAAGAATGCGGGAACACAAAAAAACTGTACACAACACAACAAAACACGAAAGAATGAGTCATATGCACATTGAATTCGATGACATAATAAGCGTCTACTGACTGTGCAATATTTATAATGCTTAAGGTGTGGAAAACCTTTTGCAGACCTGTACAGATAACCTTGTCATGTCTTCGTATTTACCTAGCAGCAGATTGAAATCACCAAGTGTTCTGTATGTTAGAAAATCAGATCTGACTCGAGTTTTGGCAACTGAAACTCGAAGCTTAAGCTTTCCTCTTACGGATCTCGTCAGAGCGCCATCAAAGAAATCGGTTGGGTTAACGGATAATTTGTTGCTAATGATCTTGAACATCATGACACGATCTGCTGCTTTTCTTCTATTCTTGAGCGACGGTAGGCCAAGTAAGACTGATATTTGAGAAGCATGTGGAATCTGATCGTAGTTCATTGAAAAGCATCTCATCATAAGTTTTCTAGTGAAGCTATTTTGAACACTTTCCAAAAGCTCGATATCTTTCTTCTTAGTTGGATTGAATACCGTGATTCCCGATTCAACAATTGGCCTCACATATTATTAAACCTTTTCATCTCAAAGTTACAACATGGAACGTAAGGATTATGATGATTGCCAGACATTGTCTCCCCCTCCCCAAAATCCTATTATACTGCATGGTGACCGCAGGATAGAGTGCCAGACTAGACCTTGTATGAGGACAATCACCTGTCACCTGTCGTCCCGTTGATCATCGGCTTGCTCGAGCGGGCGCCAGCAGCGTCTCCATTCGTCCCTGTCGCATGCAAGAGTGGTCCAATGGATCCTCCTCTCTCGAGGGACACGAAGAGCGTCATATCGGTCGTTCAGGGCTTTCACGAAGAAGTCCGACCAACGCGTTGGTGGGCGTCCTGATGTTCTCTTGACATCCCGCGGAAGCCAGTCGGTGATGGCTCTCGTCCAACGGGTATCTGCGAATTACGTGGTCGGCCCACCTAATTTTCGACGGCTTGGCCCATGCGACAGTGTCTCTGATCTTCGAACGTCGGCGAAGCTCGGAACTCCGGAGGCCTTCGTTCACTTGCGTGATTCGTGTCACTCCGAGCATCGTCCTCTCGATTCCACGCTGCGCGAGGCTGATCGCGTGTTCATCCTGCTTTCGTATAGCCCAGGTCTCTAAGGTGATGTTAGGGCAGGAAGATCAGTGAAGTCGAATAGTGGTCCAATAAATAGGTGGGCAAGAGTCGGATGTTCTTCGTCTTCTTCACGACTTCTTCGACGCTCTTGAAAGCTTCCCAAGCCGCTCGTGTCCTCCTACTCAGCTCTGGTGCTAGGCCGTTGGCTATGTTGTCTTCGCGACCCAGATATGTACACATAGCTGGAGCATTCGGAAATGTTCGTTTCGCTGAGCGAGAATGGGACATTACAAACTAGTCCGTCCCTCATGAACATCGTCTTCGTAAGATTTAGCTGCAGTCCAACGTTCACACATACACGATAGAAGTCGGCAAAAATTCGCTCCGCCTGAATGATGCTTGGTGTTATAAGCACGATGTCGTCAGCGAAGCGCAGATGGTGCAGCTGCCGTCCGTCGACCTTCACTCCCATGTCTTCCCATTCTAGTTCCTGCGTGACGTTTTCGAGGGTCGCGCTGAAGAGCTTCGGGGATGTGGTATACCTTTGCGGAACCCCTCTCTTCACGTCGATCATCGATGACGACGTCGTTTTAGAACGGTGAGATCTTGGTCGTGAATCCACTGTACAGCTCTCGAATGACTCTGATGTACTGAGTAGGAACGCCCTGAGTGAGCAGGGCGTCGATGACGGCTTCAGTTACGACGGAGTCGAATGCTTTCTTCAGGTCGATGAACGTAAGGCATAGCGGCAGCTTGTATTCTCGCGACACTTCGATGAGCTTCGTAATGGTGTGTATGTGGTCGATCGTGCTGAATCCTCTCCGAAATCCTGCTTGTTCGCATGGCTGTCTTTCGTCCAGCGCTCTGCTGATCCTATTCAGGATGACCGGAGTGAACAGCTTGTAGACTACGGACAGCAGGCAGATCGGGCGATAGTTGCCAATGTCGTGCACGCGTCCCTTCTTGTACAGCAAGACGGTCTCGCTGGTCTTCCACTGAGATGGAACATTGCACTCCGACAGGTAGCGTGTGAAGAGCCGTGCCAAGATGTTAATGAGCGCTGGCGGGAGGTTCTTCAGGTGTTTGGGTCTGGTCCTGTCAGGACCGGTGCTCTACGTTTCTTCACCGACGAGATAGCATGTCGGATCCCGGAAGGGAGAACAGAGGGCACGACGTAATCATCCTGCGGAAGGTGGCGTGGGGGCAGGACGTCGGAGAGCGGTCATCTTGGTTTTGAAGTTGGCGAAGTCCCGGAGGGCACTACTGATGCACAACCCTGCCTCTGCTGCTTCAGCCAACACTTCCGCCCCTTTCTCCTCGAGATCTTCCTTTATCGTCGCTCTGCATAGCTTCGCAAGCTCGGACGTCCCTGGTAGTTGTCCGACGCTCGTGCTGCTCCACGGTGGCGTATCAGCTCGAGAGTTTCCGGAGACAGGCGTCTCTTGGTGGACTTCAAGCTCTCGGCTCCCATAGCACCACCGTAGAGATGGCGCACGAAGCAGTCGTATTCCTCATCGACGTTGTCCATGACGGCATCTTCCCAAAGGACGGCAAGAGAGGTGTAGAGGTCCCCGTTGATGGTCGTTCTGGGTTTCCTCCTCTTGAACTTTGCAGCCTTCTCTTCTTGACGCGAAAAGCGAAACCTCGCGCGAAGGAGGCGATGGTCCGATCCCGTGTAGAACTTAGGGACAACGGAGATGTCGGTCAGGTAATACTTGCGGTGGAAGATGATGTGGTCGATCGCGTTGTGGAACTGGCCACCGGGGGATTCCCAGGTCCATCATATGCCTGTGTATACTCCCGCGGAAGCATCCGCGGAACGTCCGCGGACAATGGGTGCACTGCGGACGGCGGGCGTGGCGGGCGAGGCGCGGCGATTGGCCAGGTGAGGGATCTCGGCGCGATTCCCGCCCTTCCGCGGATGCTCCCGCGGGAGTATAACATAGGCCATAGGGAGGAACTGTGAGTTTCGATGGATGGTCTTGGTCGACATGATAAACTCAGACAGCCTTTAACCTTGCTCGTCCCAATCCAAACCGTGGGTTCCGATGTGAAGTTCTTCCGGCGACCTTTGTCGCCCGATCTTGGCGTTGAAGTCGGCTACGATCACCTTATAGAAGGTGTGATCTTCCTTACAGAAGTTCTCCAGCTTCACGTAGAAGGCATCTACCTCTTCTTCGTAGCATCGGATGTTGGGGCATACGCGACGAACACAGTAAAAGCTGGCACGGAGCCACATCGCTTCAGTCGTAGACTTCCGATTCGGCTTGTCAAAGACTCGTATGAATCGATGTTCATGGCCAAGTGCGTATTGACAAGGACACCAACGCCGCCGCCTCCCCTGCTGTCGCATGTTCCAAGGAACAATTCTTCTATAGAGTTGTAGGCGGCGTGTAGGGGATGGTGTCTTCTCGTCTCGGTCAGTCCGATGACGTCGTACTTTCCTGGCTTGCATCATCAGGTCCTCGACGGATGCTTTCGAGGCAAGTGTGCGGGCGTTGTAAGTACAGATCGTCATCCTAGTCCTTCTCAATGTGCGCAGCCTGGTTAGACCCTGAGATTTTAGCAGCCTCTCCGTACTCGTTCTTTCCATCGCTGCAGAAATGGGGGCTCTTTCGGGATCAGGGGAATGAGGCCCTTTAGTGCTGCTGTGTTTGGCTACAATACAACACGGGTAGCTAGTCAGGCTCTGTCGTGCGGACGAAGAACTCCGGGCAGCCAGCCAGATTGTACGAAGGGACGGGGCGAGACTTTTGAGGTAGCCTCAAATCGCCTTACGATGTGCTCCCACGGCAGGAGCAAGGAGTCCATCCCCTGCATCCCACCTGCGTCCTGGGCGGTACACGGTCGCATTTGGTTCGCGTTTTCGTTCCCCTGTCCACCACTCGGGGACGCGACACGTGGCCCTGCGACAAGCGGCCCGAGATCTCTCTTAACAAGAGAGCCCGAAGGCTCTGCATTGAGGAAGATCCGTGGATGAGGACAATAGCAGTGGTATTGTATTCTGTTGTATTGTATTGTGTTTGGAAAGCTTGGAACCGAATCCCCAATCCCATGACCTCTCTTGGCTCAGGGTTGACCTATGCGATCTGGCCACACGGACTGACGGAGACTATTTAAGGCCACCGCCGCCGCCGTTCGACACACAGTTCGACAGTTCCTACTCTCGTCATCGACCACACCGCCGACGCAATCCTCGACCGCCGCCCGACTCCGACGAGTCGCCTCCAACGTCATCGAAGGGCTCGTCGGCCTGATCACCCGCCGTGCCGTCACCGTCAACCACCGTCGCCGCGACCACCACACCTGCCTCCGCCGACGTCACCTCTGTGCTCGGCCGTTTTCTGCTATGATGTGCTGATAAAATATTGTAACCGAAGCGTATCGCCACACTCGAGGGGCAACTGCCCGGTAGCAGTCAAAGTGACGCTTCTGCGGGCAGGTTAGTTTGCAACTTGTTTTCGGCTCTGATGCGCCTGAGCTCGAGGATGCGGGAGCTGCTCAGACCTTTTTGGTCTAACTTCTCACCACAGTAACCACAGCATCTGTCCCAGTCGGATCCACGTGCTATCCGGCAAGGTTGGTTTGTTTTAGGCTGAAGCCACAGTATATTTAGTGTAATCAATATCGACTAGTCCTTTTGCTTTAGATGGTAGACGTCTTATGGTTGAAGTTCTTTCAGAATAGCGGTCGATCGCAGTGCGTACCAAGTACATGAGTCTACAGAAGCGCCCTTTCCATAGCGGCAGGTCGCAGTACGTACCAATGCATGAGGTTACTTTGGCGTTCTTTTGTTAGCTAAATTATACCAGTAGAGTTGCTATCGGTTCTAGATTCGTGTGTTCATTCGTATTCAATTCCAGGTCTGGTGTTTTATTTGATTGCGTGCTCTTTTGTGTGTTTTCTTGCATAGTTCAGTTCGTTGTTTCAGTTTTCGGTTCATTTGTCTGCTTGCAGTTGGTTTGTTCCACTTTTTGGTTTATTCTGCTTGCAGTTGGTTTGTTCCACTTTTTGGTTTATCTTCGCATGTGCTATTCATTTCACACTCGGGTCGGTTGGACACCTTACTTCTCTTGGTTTGTTCTATTCAATGTCGAAACCCGGGTTCGCATAGCTCTTTTCCAATTGGTTTCGTCGATCTTGGTATCAGAAGCGGTCGCCTCTGCCTCACGATCGTTCGATATAAAAGATCCTGAGGCCTGGTGGCTATATCCATTCGGCAAGGTCGGATTCACCCTGGATGGTGTCCGTTCTTCTCCTCCTGCTATTTCCTGCTTCCTCCATTCAACCTCTGGGCTGTTGCCCCTCAGTCACACCATCTTGCCGAGGCTTCGTCGGCACCCGAGGAGGAGACGGAATATTGCAGACGCTCTCTCCCCCTCCCTTCGGTCCTGCTGATCGACTTGCCGCATGGATAGATCGCCTTTTCCCTCCTTCAGTTTAAGGGCGCAAAGGACCCCCTGAGATGTGACGCCGCGGCGCCTGCTCCTAGATGCCAAGTCCCGGGGATAGTAAATAAGGCACATCAGCCTGATCCGCTTCCAGCCTAGTTTAGTCCATATAGCGAACCCCTCTCGTCTGTCATCGTTATCCCGTCGGATGTCCAATCCCAGTCTCTTGGTGGTGTCGTCATTTCGGGTGTACGGCCTTCGTCCGAAATTACAGACCTGGCGCGGCTTGCGAAATCCCGCGTCTGGAAGGTTACTTCTTCGTCCTCACCTATTGTTGCCTGCCTCTTGCAGCCGCTCTGCTTTCCTTTCGTATGTCCGTACTCCTCGACGGCCCTTCGTCCGTTTTGTTCTCTATGCGGTGCCGCTTTCGCGCTGATCTTGACGTTGCTCTCAGGGAAGTCTCTGCGGACGACCGGCGGTGTCGAACAAGGACTCTCGCCACTGACGTCTATTTCTTTCCCTGCTCGTGTCACCTTGTCTTAGGAGCCTGCGCCAGGATCCCGGATCAGTTGCTCTATCATGTGTGCTAGCCAACGTGCGGGCTTTCCCGTCTCGGTCCTTCCTTTTGTGGTTGTGTACATGTCGTGTTTGCCTCCTCCTCTATTGTCACCGTCAGGGAGCTGTTGCGCCTCCCGATGAGTCTCTGTGATACTGAGGGGGGGACCACGTACGTAACCGCACTAAGGTTTTGCAACACATTTTGTTCCAATTCCGTTCTACACCTCGTTTCCTAGGAGTGACCGGTGCTTTCCGCAGGTGCTCTTATAATGAATCATGCTCGCGTCTGATATTTTTCTACTCAGTTTCGATTTTCTTTCATGTTTTAACAGCTTTTGCCCTCGAGGTTGAGTCGTCATCTTCATAGCAGTTGCGGAAGGGGGCCATTAACGTTAGCAATGCCCTCCATTGATCAAGCCTGTGGGCCTCATGCTAGTCAGTTGCGTTTTGTTCACTACGCTTAGTTCTGCAACGGCGTTTTGATACTAATGGTCCCTGCAGTGTGTCTCCACGGCCCTGTAGGGCTTCTGTGATCGATTTGGGTGTCTGGCGCTGGCAATTCCGTAACTCAGTTGCTAACGGCATTCCCCTGATCGTAACGGCTCTCGTTCGATCCCTGCGTAGCCGGGTAGATAGCTCCAGGTTTCCGTACATCTGAGTTCCAATTATTGGTCGCTTTCGTCCTTTTTCTGTCGCTAGTGCGCGCTGTTCGTTAGTCTGGCAGTTTCCGATAATCATTATGAGCAGTCTTTACTGTACGATCGTCAGCGTTCTCTGATACCATCTGAAGGGCTTACCCGCAGACCATCTGTAGTGATAGTACTTGAAGAGGTCATGTTGATCAATCACGGTGCATCCCCTCGGATGTCAGAGCAGGCAGTCATGATTTGCAGACGATACAAACGTGGACGCGAGCTACTCGAGACGTACCTCTTCGATCCTGACCCTGCTCTAAATCTCACGGAGGAGCAGCGAGAGGAGTACAGGATGGCTGAGCATGAGGTGTCCGACATCACGAGCGACGTCATCCGCATCATGGGGACCGAAGCAGTGTGCCTCACCACGTCGGCCCTGCTAAACGCCGTGACGTCCGGCGGCGTCTTCAGCGAGTTCCTGATAGATGCCAAGACCGTGATCGCAGACGAAGCCTCGCAGATTCCTGAGCCCACTATGGTAGCGATCGCCACGCGACTTCCGCAGGCTCGCCGCATCTACATCGGCGACATTAATCAGCTCGAGCCGCACGTTCGTTGCTCTTGGTCATCGAACCCGGCTCCCGGCTCGGCTCGGAACTCTAGGCGCAATGGAGTTGAAGGAAGATTCTTATTATTCCTGGAGAAGGGAATACCACCGGCGCCACTCAATACGACGTTTAGATCCCACCCCGACCTGCATGAACTGCCGAACCAGCTCTGCTATCACTAGACCCTTCGCAGTGGCGCCCAACCCGCCGAGCGGCAGATGTTCCTGAACACAGTACGCTGTTCGCCCTACAAACTGGCGTTCTACTTCGTTGACGTCGTGGGATCATCAACACGTTCCATCAACGGGTCCCACTCTAACGTCGTCGAAGCCGAATGCTGCTACGAGATCGTCACATCCCTACTTCCTAACGGTGTCGCTCCTGCCTCCATAGCCATCGTCATCTTCTATAGGGAGCAATACCGGATTCTGGAGGATTTCGCCCGCAAATTCCGCGTCGACCTGCATACCGTGGACTCTGTCTAGGGTCGTGAAAAGGACATCGTCATCGTCCTCGACACAAACACGACTTCGAACCGTCCCAAGGCGAGTTCATGGACGATCTTAAGCGTCTCAACGTGGCTCTTACCCGTTGTCGTCACGGGCAGTTCGTTCTCGGTCATGAGCCTTTTCTCGTCCAGTTGCCTAACTGGGCGGTCGTTCTGAATTGGGCTCGTCGTGCATCACGACAGATGCGAACTTGCTGGACCTCTTCCGTTGAAGACGTACCTTTTTAGATACCTTGATCTCATGGTAAGCATTCTTTCCTTCTTCTTTCATTCATCTAGGTTTTTTCCCTTTTTTACAATTACGGCCAGGTTGCTACCCACTTTTCTACCTCACTGTGTCTTTCGGTTATTTTTGTTGAAGGGCAGGTGTAGGGGTTTGGAAAGTTCGGAACCGCATCCTCAATCCCGCGACCTTTCTTGGCTCAGGTTTGACCTACGCGATCTGGCCACACGCACTGACGGAGACTATTTAAGGCCACCGCCGCCGCCGTTCGACACACAGTTCGACAGTTCCTACTCTCGTCATCGGCCACACCGCCGACGCAATCCTCGACCGCCGTTCAACTCCGACGGATCGCCTCCGACATCATCGATGGGCACGTCGGCCTGATCACCCGCCGTGCAGTCTCCGTCAACCACAGTCGCCGCGACCACCACACCTGCCTCCGCCGACGTCACCTCTGTGCTCGGCCGTTTTCTGCTATGATGTGCTGATAAACCATTATAACCGAAGCGTATCGCCACACCGGAGGGGTAGCTGCCCCAGCCATTACTATATTACATATATGCGTAGCAGTGACATTATATCATGGTGTCCGGAAAGTTTTGAGAATAATCAGATCTTTTATTGTAAGCAAACTGCAACTGAACAAAAGCTTACTCAATCAACAATGTGTGATCCTCAGTAGCTACCACCTTCGTTCATCGTTCGGGCTGGGAGACAAATGGCTCTCTCCAAAAAGAAGCAGGGCGTGAGGCTTCCATTCGTCGACTGCGTGCGCGATGTCGTCGTTGTGAAAGTACCGTTCACGGCAGAAGTGCTCGAGACCGCGGAAAGCGTGGAAATCACAGGAAGAGAGATCCGTGGAGTAAGGTGTATGGGGTAGCCACACGATGTTCAGCTTCTCTAACTGGCTATGGGGAGTCTTTGCGAAGGGTGGTCTCGCATTATCCATTAGAGGAAGAATCTTGCCTGGACATGTGGTCAGTAGGTAAGCTGGACTCCATCTCTACCAGTTTTGAGGAGTAGAGGTTGGCATCAATTGACTATCCGGCCGGAATGACCTTATAGTAAACGACACCCTTGCTGCAGCAGTACAAAGAGAACAGGTGCTTCTTGCCGTGACTATCTCCCTTTAGGATGGGCTCTGGGTCTTTATCGCGAGGCAACTACTACAGCTTCCTGTTCGGGTCGCTGTGCGTTATCCACTTTTCATCTATGGCCACTATCGACCCAGTCCATGAAGTCGTTCGGTAGAGGGAGAGCAGTGAAGAGCAGACCTTCACACGTGTATTTTGCTCGACGGCTGTCAGATCGTGAAGTGCGCTATGAGGACGCTTCGCCACAGGACCGGGTCGAGTGAGGATATCATGGACGGTGAATTTAGAAGTGCCCGTTTCTCTCTCTATATTTCGCATACACTTAGCCGGATTAGCTTGCACAAACGCGAGTACGACCGTTGAACTCGACGACTGTATTGATTGGGGTTTAGGTCAGAACGCTATGTTCTACAAGTAGGTATAGTTACATGATATAACGCAGAACCTGTCAGAGGATATATTATTTTATTTGGATGCATTAAAAATTCATAAAATTTTCCGGACATCCTGATATATGCAAAGCTGTAAATTCTCGCCCAAAATATGTTGTAAGCATCCCTGCCCAGTTTATGTAAACGGGGACGTGGCTTACAAAATTGAGAATAGAGCCGAGTACTTGTCTAGGAGTTAATGAAAGTGTGCAGTGATACTGTACGGACGGAAGTGTTTCCAAGGATCCCACGTGGTGTGTGGTTCTGCAAGAACCATATTGTTCTCTTGGTATCTTCTTGGTTCACCTCACACTCGGTAACTTCTGATTTTATACCTTTACACTTCATCAAGAAAATTATTTTCTATATCTGCAGTCCTCTTGGATTTATTTTCACTCTTCCTACAAGGCGAAGCTCTCAGAAAAGTAAGAGGAGAACTACTAAGAGGGAGCAGTAAGAAGGACCAGTATTTTCTCTCAGTCCAACGTGCATAGGTCTCAGAGGACGTGCAGCAGATGTCGAGCAACGTGTGTCGGCATGCCAACTGCGTGTCATAGACATCGTGTCAACGTCATGACACGTGAGCCAGCAAATGTGTCACAGACATAATGCAACATGCGTCCAGATCCGAGAAGGCAGGCCACACATCAGACTTTGCGCACCATGCGTCTCAGAAGACCTTTTAAAAGCTTGGCGTAACAAGCGTGCTTGACTACCACTCTGTTTCTCTGCCAGTACATGGGTAAGTAGGTGTTGCCGGAGATAGGAAGGATGACTGCGGAAATCGGACTAACACTAATGTCATCGGACAGTAAATGGTACCGGCTAGTTGACCGACAACGATTTGCTTCAAATACATATTTATCTTCTGCAGATTAAGTGCTTCGTATTAGGACTTTCTTGCCAAATAGAAAACGAGTACTTTGGAGAATAAATCGCCTACATGTGACCGAGAGTGGACAGGCATCATAAAAGCAGTTTTGATGTTTTCTTGTTCCATCGTATCCCGCTATGCTATTCTATATGGTACAATCAGTTCTTTACTGCTATGAAAGTAAGAAGGCTTATGAAGAAAAGAAGACGGTCAGGATGTTCTATCGTTGGGATTTGGGGTCGGAGAGGGGGGGGGGGAGCAGCCAGATGTTTTACGTTTGGCGTTTGGCCGATGATAGGGCGCGGAACGTCTGGTGCAAGTTTTTGATATATCAAGCCCGCAACACAGGGTATGGATGGGAATCATGGGCCGAGCGCCCGGATTCAAAAGACTAGTCACAGGCGTCGTTCAACATTCGTCCGGATCCAGAAGGAGTGATGCAGATATTGTGCAATGTGAAGTGGAATTCAGATACACGCCACAGACCCTGTGCAGCTTGTGCCGGGATTCTGAAGAGTAACTGACGTTGCGCAACGTGCGTGCACATGTTTGTCTGCCGCCACGGGGGGGGGGGGGGAGAGAGCGCTAGAGAAAATTTCTTTAACAGGATTCGGTCGAGGTATTATTTCCGTAGGACGGTGGACGGATCACTAGGTCGAACAGTATCGATTTTACTCATGTTTCTGCATATCGTTTCGGAACTGGTCTCTCACGGTCCTGTGACAAGGAAGAAAGCATATGTATGTTGTCTGCCGATCGGCCCAACGCGATGTCCCCCCGTGACAGCAGTCGGGCATGCGCACGCACGCTGCGCAACGTCTTTTACAGTTTTGAATCCGGGCACACGCTGGAAAGCGTCTTTGGCATGTCATTCGAGTTCCGCTCTAGGACGCGCTAGCCGCTTACGACGTCGCGGCGTTGAATGGCGAACTACGCTCGGTGACGCATGGTTAAACGAAATTTTGCCAGTTTTCAAGCTTCTGGACCATTTTTTTACGTTTTGTTGCTGTTTTCTTTGAATCAAGCTAGATACGGCTGTTGGGAATGTGTCTGGATGACTTTTTGATGCGTTTCCTGTAATCTTCTTTTATCAACTGATTTGGCATCACTTTTGATTCAATGAATGGATGAGGATCTCATGCTTGTATCCTTCTTAGTTCTAACAGAGGCATAGGTATGAGAGCAATGCCCTACCAAACTCGGAAGTTCGAATGTATTAATGTGTTGCATCACTCCCCACCTACTGAGCCAAAATCTTATCTAGATTGCATTTCTCCTCGAGTTCTTCCGACTTTTCCTCTGTTCATGTTGTCGTTCAATTTTATACAATTTCCAAACCTACGGTTACCATATGTCTCTAGTTTTTTTTTTTGTAGAGGGAATCTATTATCAATTCAGGGAATGTGCAGCGGAGATTCAAGTTTTTGCTCTATCCCTCCCCTCCAATAGAAACTTATCAGCACTTGCCTCTAAGATTTCTAGTTAGCAATTCCGGCCCAGTTCTTGTTTTGAATTTTCCTCACCAGGTCCTCCGCCGTTTTCCTTCACTCGTTTGAAATAGAGTCTCATTCCACCCGCACTTTGTTATAAAAGCTACCCCTTCCCTACCAGGATACATCATTCATTCAACTGTTTCCCTTCTCCCTTCTCACGTTAGCTAAAAACGCAGTCGACAGTCGCCGGCACACACTTTGGCGCTGTAGCGCGACTAGCAGTAAGAGGTCGTTTAGTGTGTACGCGATGCGTGACGCGATGACATGAATGGCGGCCAAATCGATTGATTTCGTCGCGCGATCGATATGGGAGCCTATCATAACATCGCATCGCGCTTCACGTGCACACTAAAGGCGCGGGCATACTCGGCAGCAGCCACGGATCGCCGTCGCGCTCCCTTGCAGAGCGATGAGCGATGCGACGAACACTAAGGAGTTCAAATTCTTTCGCGTCTCTCTGCAAAAGTGGGCTCCTGCTCACATTTAAATTGTCAAATTTGTTTAATATTCAATAAACTTGAGTGTCTACAGTGTCTGACACATGATAACACGTGTCTTTCACGTGATTATTATGTTATAAACGTCAAAAGAAGCCCAGCTCCAGTCAATTTGTTCAAGTAGTAACACGTAACAAGCATTCAGACCATGCGCAATCAACCTGAAATGCAAGGTCTTAAGGTCTTAAGCGGGAGCATAGCGCAATCTTAACTTTTTACACGATCATGACTATTCTGTGCTTTCATATGAGTCTCATACATCTAACACTACCTGCATTTTTCGCTAGCCGTAGTGTGTTTTTAAGTTTTAAACCTCAAAAAAGCGCAAATCAGTCGAAACGGCCACTTTGTGAAAAAATTATAACAAGTATTCAAGCGAAACACAATCACTCGAGTGTAAAATGCAAAATTTCAGACGACAGCATGGCGCATTCCATGACAATTATATGTTAGAAAATTTCCATTTTCTTAAGCTTTTATATTTGCCCTCAATTTCTTGAGTACCTTTATTGTGAGCAAAGTTATCACCTTTCAAAGTATAATTTTTTTAGACACCTTGTATATGTAAACAGCTGCTGAACGTGAAATCTTTGAAAGCTATAGCTTCGTTTAAACGGACAGCATAGAACATCACTATTCCAAAACAGCATTTCAAAACATTATCAATTGAGAAAACACTAGGATACGCTGAATAGCCTCAACACAGCCTCATTCATGCCGTAACCTCAACGTGTAACATGCCTAGAAATTTCCGCTTTTCCGCTCTTTATAATAAGCTACAGAACTTTGCCGTAATAAAGAAGCACGAATTTCATTAGCAGTAATGCATACTTCTTTGAAATACCGTGTCGATGAACTTGCAAGGTCAACTGATGGGCAGGCTAATGCCTCCAATGTATCAGACAACTCTGACATTGATTCCTTGACCCATACATTCAAAGCGTTTCGGCGATATATCTTCTAGTTAAAGCAGTAAACGTGGCACAACCAAGGAGGAGTTCACTAATCTAACGTCGATTTCTACACTCTAATAATATCGTTAAGCAAAAGCGTTAGTAAGCAGGAGCGAGTAATTCAAACGTTAATTGTGAAGGAAATCAAATCACATCTGGGCCTTCGGGTCACGACGATTCCTCACACGCCGAGGGTGAGGACGCGTGCGTAACGTTTCAAACCAAGTAGGCGCGAAACATTAGCTTGCACGAAAGCTTCTTGCAAGCTTGCACTGCAGTTAGTTGCGTGCAAGTTTAAAATTCCTGGGTGCAACCTTGCAAGTTGTTAACCGCGAGGGATAAGTCGCATGTAACTTGTTTTGGAGGTCTAAGGCGCAAGTAACTTATTTTGGAGCTCATAAGGCGCAAGTAACTTGTTCAAAATTTTCTGAGGTGCGACGAAATTGGACGAGTTGTCGCCCTACGACTGCTTCCAACAGGGACGGCTGGCGTACCATTCGTGCGCGTTTCCCGCGTCGAACGCCATGGGACGGCAGCCTTCCGCGGTGCACCCTCGTCGTCTGTCGGCGGCGATCCGCGGACGGCGGGTGTGGCGGGCCGCGGCGAGTGGCCCGGCGCGGGGTACCGCGCGATTTCCGTCCATCCGCGGATGCTCCCGCGGGACTATAACATAGGCCCTAGTTTACACTTGCGCCGCAACGCGGCGCGGCACGACAATTGCCATAGGTATCGACTTTTCGCGGCGACGCCGGGTCGATATCTATTCTGACTGCCGCGCCGCGCAGCGCAGTAAACTAGGGCTTAGCCCGGGGGCATACTTTCATCGCCTCGACGCCATCGCGGCGCTCAGTTCATGGCCATTCCGCCGCACGCGGTCGATTAATCAGGAACTTCGCCGCTGCTGCCGCAACGGTGGCGGCCGGCATGCGCGATGGCTTCCCGCGCTCATCACGGGCATGGCATACTTTTTCGCGCCGCGCGCGGTGTTTAGCGTCGGTCCTTACTGCTAAAGAAATTCGTGCTGCTTTATTACGGCAAAGTTCTGTAGCTTATTATAAAGAGCGGAAAAGCGGAAATTTCTAGGCATGTTACACGTTCAGGTTACGGCATGAATGAGGCTGTGTTGAGGCTATTCAGCGTATCCTAGTGTTTTCTCAATTGATAATGTTTTGAAATGCTGTTTTGGAATAGTGATGTTCTATGCTGTCCGTTTAAACGAAGCTATAGCTTTCAAAGATTTCACGTTCAGCAGCTGTTTACATATACAAGGTGTCTAAAAAAATTATACTTTGAAAGGTGATAACTTTGCTCACAATAAAGGTACTCAAGAAATTGAGGGCAAATATAAAAGCTTAAGAAAATGGAAATTTTCTAACATATAATTGTCATGGAATGCGCCATGCTGTCGTCTGAAATTTTGCATTTTACACTCGAGTGATTGTGTTTCGCTTGAATACTTGTTATAGTTTTTTCACAAAGTGGCCGTTTCGACTGATTTGCGCTTTTTTGAGGTTTAAAACTTAAAAACACACTACGGCTAGCGAAAAATGCAGGTAGTGTTAGATGTATGAGACTCATATGAAAGCACAGAATAGTCATGATCGTGTAAAAAGTTAAGATTGCGCTATGCTCCCGCTTAAGACCTTAAGACCTTGCATTTCAGGTTGATTGTGCATGGTCTGAATGTTTGTTACGTGTTACTACTTGAACAAATTGACTGGAGCTGGGCTTCTTTTGACGTTTATAACATAATAATCACGTGAAAGACACGTGTTATCACGTGTCAGACACTGTAGACACTCAAGTTTATTGAATATTAAACAAATTTGACAATTTAAATGTGAGCAGGAGCCCACTTTCCAAGATGGATTCTTTGCTGACGAAGCAACACTCAAGCTGAATGGAGAGGTTATTCGGCATAATTGCAGCTTCTGGGCGACAAAAAACGATGAAAGAGCACAGCACGGGTTTAAGTGGCCAAGTAGTAACTAGATTATAGCAAGCATTAAGCCCATGCACTGTCGTGTCTGAAATGCAAGATTTCAGACGAGGGCATGGCGCATTCCATGCCGCTTATGTGCCGGATAATTTCCATTTTCTTAAGCTTTCACACGAGCTCTCACCTTCTTCAGTGCCTTTACTGTTAGCAAAGTTATCAACTTTCGAGCAGTGCACACATTTTTTGAGACACCGTCTGTATATACCGTCTGTATGTAGTACTAGCCAGGAAACGGTCTATGGTGTACATCTGAACGGCCAAGTTGAATACCACGAGGAGAATCTCCACCCTCGAAATAGTAGAGAAGCATGTTCCATTTTTCGAAGTCCTTGGATCTATCGAGTTAGGGGCCACAATAGTTTACTGTAGAATAGCACTGTCGCACAAATAGCACTGTCTATCGAGTTAGGGGCTACAATAGTTTACTGTAGAATAGCACTGTCGCACAAGACAACACCTTCCAAATATCGAATTTGCAGAAAAAAGTAGAAATACTACTTCATCGGCTTGGGATCAGATGTTCGATTTTTTACCTTACAGTGTTTTGGATTTTTGCATCGTATTTATTTATTTATTTATTTATTTATTTATTTATTTATCTGCAGACGTGGAATGTGATCACAGGAGTAAAATTATCAAGAGACCGAATGAAAACAAACATAAAAATGAAATGAAAATAATAACGACAAGGTAATGGTCTGCTATATATAACCAAAACAGTGCAATCAGGTACATGATCCAGTAAAGACTAAAAATTGACAATAACAGGTCATTTCTCTATACGGCTATAAGTTTTTCTAAATTCGATGCTTGGAAGGTACTGCCTTGTGAGATTGGGCGATTCCGTAGTCAATTTTCTAATAATCGCATCACAGGCAATGCCTTCCAAACATCGAATATGTAGAAAAGAGCAAACTACTTCAAGAAAGAAACAGAACGCTTGAGCAAGCGTCTCTGAAACTGTCTTTTTGCTCTCCGCATATTCGTTTGGAGCCATTGCGGAACGAGATTGAGAGAGACTAGTACATATAGGACCCTTTAAGCTAAGTATGTCCTACGGGTGCTATAAGCTAAAAGGATCCTGAATCTAAGTTACATGCATCGGCTGGTGCTATTATGTAGGTTGAATTGAATTCTATAAATTAGATTTATACTAGTAGTAGTTACCTATGACTTACATGGGTCTTCGTGTAACTTACATGCGACATCTTGTGCTAGCTTGCAGCAGCTTACGAATGGCTAGCAGGGCTCTTCGTGTAACTTACTTGCGACATTTCTGCTAGCTTGCAGCAACTTACAAATGAGTAGTTTGAGGCAATCTATGACCCGCATGCAGCTTGCAAGTAACTTGTTCAAAATTTTCTGAGACACCGTGCGCGACATCATTGAAGTTATATCTGCCCCCTGCCGATCTGTTTGTTTCTCGTTACACAGAGAGAACATTTCGTGTATAAATAGTTTGAATGCGATAGAAGGTGACAGGCTTCACAAGAACTGTTTTAAGGTCCTACGGTATTATATCGTCCTATCATATTCTATATACTGTAGTATGCAAGACCAGTTTTTACTGCAATGAGGAGGCCTAAGAGGACCTAAAGAAGAGAGAACGACTAAAGTTCTTCTTTCAGAGTGCAAAGAACCGATGATCCCAACCAGATATTTGGAGGATGCTAGACCGTTGAACGTCCGGTGCAAAATATGTGTTTTGCAATTGGAATATCTCTACCGAAAAGTTGAAATTGAGAAAACTGAAAAACCGTTTATAAAAATTTCTACTTGAACATTTGAATACAATGTTTAAATCCTTCCGTGCATAGTGAAATTCCAACTATGAAGACCTTTTAAAGAATCTAAGAAAACAACATGCGATAGCGAAATGCCAGCACAACAAGCAGTGCAGTAAATATACTTTTGAAACACACCCACTACAGGTTTTATCTCAGTTCTAATGAGTTTTATGTCAGCAGCTTATGGCTGAGTTTTTTATACAGCTCCTTCCTAACTTCCCATTACACCTCAATTTTGATTCAATTCTATCACAGGGTGGGATGAAGGGTACGGGTAAAGGAAAGCATTAGTCAATCCCTTTTGGGACGCGTCACTCATCCAACTTTCAGGGGCAAGGAAATAGCTGAGTGTGTGTTTGGCAGATACAATGTGTTGACCAGTCGATAAAAAAGTAAGTGCCTTATCCTTTCCAGAGAATCTATTACAGAACCAATTCACATGAAGGGTGGAAGGCTTGGTTGGCGTGGGCGAGAAATCCGAACCAGGGATATGTGGTGCCCTCAGTCGTTCTTTCCTACCTAGCGTACGAGAGAGGAGACAAAGTGTCTTAAGATCACCGACCTGAACTCATTGCACTAGTTTCGCGTCGTTCCTGAATGAATTCAAGACCAGGATCAACCATTCCACCACGAGCCATTGTCAACGTGAAGGCAGAGTCACGGAAAGAGGATACTATATTCCTGAAGCTCATCTGCGCCATACTCGGAAACATCGGCGCGATATAGATCTAGAAGGCATGGGAATGAAAATCAGCGGTCGGAGAATTGCACCAATTTTCTTTCGCTGCGACGCCAGTAATACCGATAACAACGCTCATGGCACCAAGCGTTGACCTAGCTCAGCGAATGCTGGCTGACACTGATCGTGTATGTGAGAACCGTGGACTGCAGCTGAATTTACGAAGACGATGTTCATGAGGAACGGACGAGTTTCTGATGGCCCTTTCTTGCTCAATTGAACGAGCACCATCGAATGCTCCAGCTACATTACTAGTCATATGTTTTGATTGTTGGCGGAGGAGAACGTGCAGGCAAACTTGCGCAGATTTTGCACTTCCCATTGCGGCTTTTTTAACCCTTTTGAAATGCAAGTACTTGTGAAAAGAAACCATTTTTAGACTCAGCAGCTCCGACCTCTATCGTTTAGTGTATTAATTGTCCACATTTTGCCGATCCCTCTAATCGTTGCTGCTCCCACTACCTCTGCCTCTTCTCCAGCGCAAGCCTATTCGGACTCCACCGACTGGAGCAAAGAATTGTCCAAACTTCGTCCAAAATCATCTACAGGGTTATTTGGGGCACTGATTACGAATCCGACGTTCGTTTTTGAAAATTTCGCCGATTTCTGTGGTTTGGATTAGTCCCGTTCGGATTACAGAGGGTGACCGCCTATTTTGCTGTGCAGAACACGATGTCCTTTTGGTTGATTACGGCAGGAGACCACCCATACCGATAACTGAAGGTGTCGGGTCAGGATCACCGATTTCGCTCAAAACTGCTCTCTACTCCACCTTTTCGTATCCGTTTCCCTAACCCTTCAGCTCAAAGCACTCCTTGGAGTTTCCAGATGGACAGGTATACGACCTGATACCTTCACACGACCCCGCTTCACGAACCTAGCAACATCGAACACACATCTTCAGCTCCATCTTCAGCGATGATAGTCCATGCTCCAATCTAACTGTGGAACACCTGCGATCAAGACCGAACTCGACAGTTCGCTTGCAGCGTCACAGCAGCTCCATGGCTTTTAAGGAAAACAATCACCCTGCTCGGCGGACCCTTTTTCGACGATACCAAATAACATTCTTGATAAATGAAACTATTAAAACTTGAAATGAATGGAATGAGTGGTAAATGAATAAAAAATGAAATAACTTTGGATATTGAATGCTTGGTTTTTCACACTCGATACCATATATGTAGAACACCGTTTTGTCCGATGCTCGAGCTGCCATATGGTTTTGACTTTTAACTTCAAGTACCTCAAGAACGAAAAGTAGAAAGGTCGCTGGAAGGACGAGTCTGCTACATCTCGAATTTTGACCGACTATACAGGTGTACGAAAACCGCCTACTCCTCATATTTGTGTGTTTATGATTGTGCAGGAATTGAGTGCTCATCCTACTGGCAGTTAGCTGGTGATTGTTGTCCAATGAGTTTTCCGTTTCACTGACTGTGCCGGAGTTGGACAGATGCTGTTAAATTGAATGCGCAGACGTGTTCGGAGCGCAATAACTGCGCCATGTTCCAATCGCGACTGCAAGTTGTGGATTTTGTAGGTATACCAAGGTACAACGGTGTAGCCTATGAAGAGAAAAATTCACAGCGGTGAGAAAATGCATGTTGGATTTGTGTGACCCAATCGATTCTTTTCCAATTTCCATCGACATTGCCGGAAGCCACTTACAGCTAACGGCCTACAAATGTATCTTCGAACAGTGGTCTTACAAGACATCACGAAACGTTTCTCACAATCATTGAGCTACCTAATTCTTTCAGCACTAGCTGCCGTTTAGAGCTGCATGAAAAGCGCTATTGAATGGTATTAATTTTGGCGAATTTCGAAAACATCGATTTTCGATGACTTCATCGTACTTCTAGCTCGTTTTAGAGCGGACGCGTCCTCGATGCGAAATTGTCAAAAAATCGATCTTCTCGAACTTGCCCGATATTAACGACATTCGCTAGAGCTGAATAAAATTTTATTACTTTAATTGTTCGAAACATAAATCTTGGTAAATAAAAAGGCAGGACACTTCAACCGCTAGCGTCCGCAGTTTAGGCAGCTGGGAAGCTGTGGACACGTGTCTTAAACTAAATTAGATGTTTCGCTCGACTACGCATTTGTAGGCCGTTACCCCGCCGCGTCTTTCCGCAGTGGTCGACAGAAATCGGAAAAGAGTCCGTCGCACTACCTTCACCTGCACTTTCGCATCGCTATAATTTCCCCTCTTCATAAGCTAACTACTGCGCTATTACAACATTGGCTTTTTACTGCCTACAAAATCCTCAAGCTGTAGCCGGAACGATTCGAACTTAGCAGAGTAAATTCGCTCTGAACACGCCCGCGCGTCCAATTTAGCAACACCCGTCCAACATCCACCATATTCGGTGGAATTGGAAAATTCATTGTGTGTTAGACGGATAGCCAAATGGTTTGCCATAGTTTCCCTGCATTTAAAAAACCTGTTTTCGTAAAGCTGTTCTCACATTAGGAGTTGTTGCGTGCACTCGATTGTTTCTGTCGGGCTTACATCCATTAATCATACCTGCTGATGTTTGTATGTCAAACGATAGAGCTTGGGCTGTTGAGCTGCGTTTCTTTTTACAAGTAATTGGTTTTTTTAAAGTTACCAGAAGGGCCGCTGTGGAACGCCAAAAGTAGCACAGGTTGGCCTACGCGTTCTTTTCGGCAAATGACGGAAAGACATGACCGGTACTGGACATGTGTCTGCGTCGCTAAGTCAACATGGCCGGCGAGCTAGTGCGGGAGCTGGGCAAGAGAGCCGAGAAGTTGTGAAGAAGCCAAGGACGTCTGGCTTCGCATTCGTATATTTTTCGTATTTTCGACCCCACTCTTCATCTTGCGCCAAAATACGCCCTAGAAGCATGGGCCGAAGAAAACAGGATAAACACGCGATCAGAGTCGTACAGTGTGGAATAGAGATCACGAAGCTCGGAAAGGCATGATTCGCGGAAGTGAGAGAAGGCCTCCGGAGTTCCCAGCTTTGTCGACATTCGCAGGTCAGAGGGGCTGTCGTTGAAAATTACATAGACTGTCCACAGCTAACGCGCTTCGCAGACATTTGGTTCTCGAGTAAAGAACAACATTATAAAACATTTTGATGAAAGGTCTAGACACAATATCATAACGCTATGTAAAGACTTTCACAGACCACACTTGAGCAAAAACAAGTAAGAAAACTGAAAAGAGAACTTTACACGGATAATGCCATCGTCGACTAAAAAAGGGTACTTACTTTACTTTGATGATCCTTTTGTCGGTTGGAGATCTTCTCAGCGGGGACCACAATTCTTGCAGACCGCTCGATCTTGGGTGCTTGCACCCAGTGAGGCAGACTCCGCTCTCTGAAAGATCTTGAGAATGAGACTGCCCATCGCGTTGGCGGTCGTCCCAATGGTCTCTTATGGTCTCACGGGAGCCATTCTGTGACACGGAGACTCCATCTATCATCCTTTCGTCGAAGCAGGTGTCCGGCCTAGCGATATTTGGACTTCTTCATGTACTGCAGCGCGTCTGCTAATTGCGACTTCTCCCGTAGCTCCGAGCTTCGAAGGCATTCTTGCCATTGCTGACGAAGGCTTGTCCTCAGAAGACATCTCTTCAGTGCACGATGCGTAGTTTGCACTGCTCTGGCGATTGTCTTGTTCTCTCAGTTTTCCGTCGCGTAACAAACGTAGGCAGTACATAGGCGTTGAATATCGACGTCCTGAGGCCGGTATCCTTGACCTGATCGGTGATTTCGCGAATCGAACTGAAGGCTGCCCATGCTGCGCGTCTTCTGCAGGCGATTTCAGGAGCGAGGTCGTTATCCATGTTCAGCTCTTTTCTCAGATAGACGTAGGAGTCGACCTGCTGTAGAGCGACTAAACTTAACCTTACGAGTCCCGTGTCACACCACTGGTTGACCATAAATTGTGTTTTGGACGTATTCATGTCCAATTCAATCTTCATACCTGCCATATTGAGCTCGTTCAGCATTTCCTCTACTTCTGCCGTGCTGGTATAGATGAGAACAATATCGTCGGCGAAGCGAAGGTTGCTGATCCGTTTACCGTCGACAAGGTAGCCTTTATCGTCCCAGTTCAAGTCTTTCATGGCATCCTGGAGTGCCGCTGTGAATAGCTTGGGAGAAATCGTGTCTCCCTGCCGTACTCCTTTCCCGATAGGAATTTTAAGCTTTCGATCGAACAGCTGGATGGTAGTCGATGTGTTCGAGAAGCATTCGTCGAGAAGTCGGATGTAGGGCGATGGTATACCAGCGTGCACAAGTGCGTTCAAAACGGCGTCGATTTCCACAGAGTCAAACGCTTTCCGGTAATCCACGAAGACAAGGGCAAGTGGGAGGTGGTGTTCGCGGCTCCTCTCGATGAGCTGTGAGACAGTCTGAATATGGTCCATGCAGGAGAAATCCTTGCGAAACCCTGCTTGCCCCACTGGCTGATATTCATCCAAGCAACGCTCCATGCGGTTAAGCAGTATCTTGGTGAAGATCTTGCACACAACCGAGAGAAGACTGATGGGTCGATAGTTGTTGATATCCTCCTGCTGACCTTTTTTGAAGATTAAAACTGTTTTCGACTCCTTCCATGAGTCCGGAATCCTACCAAGTCAAAGGTAGTGGTTGAAGTGCTTGGCAAGAAGTGAGCAGAGGGCACTGCCACCCGCACGAAGGAGATCAGCAGAAATGCCGTTTCTCGAATAGCTTGTAGAATTCCTCTTTTTCTTTATCTTTGGCCGCAGATGTTGGAGCATATCCATTTGTGATGGAGATGGTTCCTTGATCTTTGGTTTCCAGATGAAGAACAGCTACTCGCGGACTGATGATCTTATAAGAGTCTACTAAGTGGTGCACTGTCGAATTGAAGAGAAATCCAACTCCGCCAATATTCTTTCTGTCCACCTTTGCTCCGATAATGAGAAGCTCGTTGTGGTCGGTCCTTCTTATGGTTTCCGTTCTGCCTTTCGTTTCCTGCAGGGCGATAACGTCGTATTTGATGTTGCGGCTTCTGTAAAGCAGTGTCCGAAGATCCTGCTCAGATGCGATCGAACGACAGTTATAAGTGCAGACGAATAGGCAGTTTCCGTGTCGTGGTGGGAGGGAGTTTCCGGTAGTCCGATTCCAATGACGTCCTGATAGTTTAACTCCGAGATTAGATCGTCGTAGAAGTCCACCTCCGGCGCGCGGAGGACTGGGGCACGGGTTTAGTTGTTTGAGCCATAGCGGTGATCTGGTTACTCACCTGTTCCTGGCCAGGGATACAGGAGAGACGCCCATACACGACAAGTGTCGCGTACTGCGTGACCGTTTGTGCCGTTAGCCATCACAAAGTGATGTTCACCCCTTCACCACGATGAGTGGCACATGAAGGGGAAAAAGGGTAGATCTTCCTAAACACCAGAGGTCGGAACCACTAACAGTCCTATCCTATATACTTGTGGGCTGCCTCACTGCGTCTCTTGGTTCGGCGTAACGTGCAAAATATACGCTGAAAATCTACTTACAAAAAGTGGAGAAGCTGACAGTTCTCGTGAGGTTCAAGCTGCTATTGATTTCGTTGGCAAGTGGGCAGAAGACTGTGGTATTTCACTTAAAAGACGCAATGTCTTGATACAATCAAGACACCAAGCCTACTCTCCGCTCTACAGACTCAATGGCGCGGGATTGGAGCAACTTTCTGACGTTAGAGACTTAGGCTTTCTTATAACGACCGAGCTATCATTCGACCTACTTTACAAATTACTTGTAAAAAGAGGCCAGCTTCCGGACTTACAATTTATTCAGGGTGCTAAAAACGAGTGATCCGGGTGCTCTCCTGCGTGCCTCTAAGTGCAACGTAAGTCCTATTATGGAGTTCGGTACTTTTATTTTTAATCCATGTCAAAAAAGGACATCGACCTTCTCGAAAGTGTTTAGAATAACTTCACACGTACGTTATTTATGAGGTGCTACAAAATGAGTTACGATGACATCCCTAACGGTTCCACGCGGGCTAAGCTGCTCGACATAGCCAGTTTAAGCAGAAGAAGAAAAAGGGCAGACCTAATTATGTTGTTCAAAATCCTCACTAGGAAACTGCCTCTAGATCCTGTTAAGTTTTTTGCCACTTACGAGTAATAGAGCAGGCAGACTTACAACTACGGGATATGGCGGTGATCAAGTATGGTAAGTCTTTCAATTTTGAAAAAGCTGTAGTCGTTATAAATAAAAATAGTCGTCCTACCTGTATTGCAGCCGGCTGGAGTGAGACGTGAGGAGCGGCAAGACTCTGTATCCCTGGAATGATGATGAAAGCGGGCTCACAATGGCGGCACCCCAGAGCCGCGCCCGCGCAGCCGCTCGACGAGACGGAGGAAGCTTGGAGTGAGCTCGGCGGGGGGCGGCGCATAGCCGGCCCGCCGATCGATAGCAGGCCGGAGTCTCGGAAGCGCTTCATCGGGGTTCCGAGTGGATACGGTAGCCCGCGGGAGTATGAAAGGAAAGGAGCGAGCCATCGCATTCGCGACAGAATTTTACATTTTCTTACGTTTTATATTTTATATATATATTAGATTGTCTACAGTAGTTGGAAGGTAAACCTTTTCATCGGCGATAATAAAGATTTTCTTGATATGTCTCTCTCTCTCACTTTAAGCATCTGCTCAATCAAAGTGAACTTTCTTAGGTTATTCTGTTCCCACTTGTATGTTCTTGAATCCTTGCAGTTGTTTTTGTTTGTTTCGTTCGTTTATGTCTCATTTTATACGTGCATTTCCTATGTTATTCACGCCAGGAAATAAATAAACATAATAAATAAAACGATAAGAGCCATTTTAAATCCGATTATTGGTGCTATTCTAATAATTCATTAATTTAGCAGTTACGTAAAGCCCTTTGGTATGTCGTGTAGCGCTCGTTACTCTAATACATTAGCACCCATATAAAACTTTCACATATGAAATAAATTAATAAAACCAAATTAGCCTTCCAGTCTAATTTGGCTTTACATATGTGGAAAGCTTCTGCTGCTGTTCCATAGCAGATCTGTTTACCCTATTTCATACCGTGCTTTGAAATATCACCATTAGATGCACAGCTTTGCCACAACTTGCTATTGTTGATCTGCAGCAGACCAAGATTCTACGACAGATGAAAGCAACACAAGATATCCCTGTAATCTGACAGAAAGGTATCTAGAAAATTTCATTGTAGCGCCTCGCTTTTATTTGTCATGTTCATTATCTCACTCGAGTGGCTCTTGGCAAATAATCCAATGAAGGAGTAAATTTTTAAACATTTATACAACGAACACTATACATCTTCAACATTCACGTAAAGATTTGAGATTTATTTAGAACCATCTCCGTTTTCTGTTCAACAGCACATTGCACTGAGCAGATTAGCAAATTTCCGAAAAAGCAAATTCGAAGGAAAAATACCATTCTGTACTTTACGACTGTCATTACATTGAGCTTTTACAAAGCAATGCATTTTTATTTTCTAAATATAAAAGTTAAAGCTCTATATTCGAAAAGCGTTAATGATTCGATCGTTCTAAAAAACACTGCGGATAGTGCAAGTTATTTTTGCCTCTTTGCTTTCTTTTTAGAAGAGCCCTTCTTCGATGAATTAGTGACGGGACGCGGAGGTAGCTTCTTTTTCACCTGGATTGGTTTCTTCACAACTTTCGACGATGTTTTTGCCGGTTTCTTTGGACCTGTCCCTTCTGTCTTAGCCTGAGTGTTACTCGTGTTAATCGTCTTAAGAGGTGCTGGCTTCTCTATCGAAGAGGATAAGCCTTTTGACTTAATAGGCTTGTTGCCAGCGTTTTCTTCCGTCCGCTTTAATCGCTCTTTTTTGTCCGCTTTAGCTTTATTTACTTTCAATAGAAGATCGCCCAGCGATCCCGCCTTGTTGTCACTTCTATTCCCAAGCATTTCAAGGTTCACTGGGCCCATGATTGATTTGTATTCTATCAGGTCCGGTTGCGTTTCTTCCAAATGTTTGTAAGCCGCCCAGTCATCCAGCTCCTTCTTGGATTTACCTTTGGTAGACTCCTTTTCCTCCTTCTGCTTCTCAGACTCAGCTGGTTTTGGCTTTTTGTCGTTCTGCAACTGTTGACCCTCAATTTTTACTTCACCATCGCGAACTGCTGCTACAGCTAGAGGTTTTTGGATCAACTCTCCTTCTCCTTTTTTGGATTCAGCGACAGCAACTGGTGTTTTAGCCTTCATTTTTGCAGCATGAGGAGCGGGATGATCCTTGTCTCGTTTTGCACCTTTCTCATCGAAGTCGATTTCTCCCGCTTCCTCCCATACTCCTGCCTCTACTTCATCAGCTTCAGATCCTTGGGTTTGCTTTTCCTCTATTATTTCGTCATCCAAGCATGTCTAAACATAAGCAGTATTTCGCACAAATAACCACTTAATGAGTGATTAGCACCTTCAACGCGAGTGCGCTTGAAGACGAGGATCCGCTTGATTCCTGTAAATATTCAGGATTTTGATCTCAAAATAAGCAAGTGTACTACTACACCGCTCATTATTGTTAAATATTCTGACTGGAATGTTGCCAGTTAAGGCAACCTCCTCAGTCTGTTTCATATGACTATGCTGCGCAATCCTTAGGCTAGATCACCTCGGTCAAAGGAAAAAGACCTCTCTTCGATTTTAATAGACCGCACGAACTCCGCAAAATTACCGCAGAAGAATGATGGGTCACTGGGCCAAGAATCTTGATTGTTTATTCTACGCGTTCATCCATTAAAGGGATAGTCGAGAGTTGAGAATGGATATTGAACAGCGCAAAAATGGAAATACAATATGAGGCAAACAACGTTAAACAACCTTAAACCCTCTTGGTTATATGCTAAATAAAATTCCTCCTTGTTTCTGGAGTACAAAACGGAACAACTTGTCGCATTATGGGTTCAGTGAGCACGCCTATAGCCAGCATTTTTATAGTTTTCTTACCTCGTAGGGTCCACCATTCTATTGTTTTCCTTATGTGGCGATTGGTTACCGCAAAGAGACTAAACATTTTGTCCTACTGTGCGCTATAAATGTAACTAGGTATTAAACATTCATGCCTACGAGAGAGAGTCCCCTCCTTATCTTTATTGTGTCAAGAGCTGCTCAAGAAAACTGTTTAGCAGATATCCTCGTCGCCCTTCGTTCCTTATTTCTGCTTCATTTATTCCAAGTTTTTCGTCATCCTCATCTGCGTTAACGAAGTGTTTTCTGCTAACAGAAGCAGCTGCATGTATGACATATCTGCTCTTCTAAGGGTACCAATCATCCCCATCCACAGGGACGCATACCTGATATTCTTCAACGCCATCCTTAGCGCTCTTCACAGCTGATTAAGCAAGAAGCTCGAAAAAAGCTCCCAAATCCTAGGACGCACAACATGTTAGGCGTCTGATACAATAGCTACCGCAGCCTTGGTGCTCCCTTCCAGTTTGGTCTGGTCTTAACAGCGCAAGTTGCGGCGCGTGACCTCTTTAACCTCCTGGCCGATCGCGGCCGTCCAGACTTGCGGTGAACTTGGATGAGGCACTCCACTCGGGCGGCCTGTCTTCGCATCCTTTGGTAGCGATCAGGGGCGGAGCGCGTGGGGTGCGTTACGTTAGGTGTCTTCCATTATTGTAGAAAGCGAAGCGACGCGGCCGGTCATCGTTGGCAGGCCTAGTGCCGCGCCCGCCACAGACGAGGTTTCACTACGAGATGAGGCAAGTCGAGAAGAGCGGGATTTGCTGCCGTGGAACAGATTCCATGCAGAAGCAGGCCGACCTGATTCTTTTCTGTTTTTCTCTGTATTCTGCTTTTCTGCAAGTTTTCGATTGGACCACATGTCACCTCTGATTGTGACGAAATGGAAAAAGGAGCAACACATCAAGGTTCTTCCTTTTCTACACTTCTTTAGTGCACGACAGCTTTGTAGCTTTCGCTCAGGCCATGTTCTCTTTCCAGCTTTTTCTATGTGTTTTCTTTTACTTGCTTTATTCTTCGTTTTGTTGAGTACAGTCACAACTAGAACGTGGTTAACTCAATCTTTATTGCCTTCCTTAAAGTGTGTCATACGACGACCCCCTCCCCAGCGACACTCAGAGCCCAAAGCATATAAAAACTGGAAGCGTAAAGAGAAAAATAGCAGAAAACGAAAAAAGTCGTCAATCACTACTCTACGACAGGGAGTCTGCTCCACGGCGCATGGTCTGTTCTGTTCATCCGTTGCACCTCGTCCAAAGCGGGCTCAACAACTCGCCACGCCACCATATCGGAGGCGGTGGCGGGCGGCGGTGGCGCGCTACCGTAGCTCAGGGAGACACCTAACGTACGAACCCGAGCGCGTGCACTCGAGCGTCCGAGCGCCGCGCATAGTTGGGTGTCAGTAAACGTATGCAACGATCGCGAGCGGAGTCGCACCTTCAGGCCTATGGTACACTCCCGTTCACCGCAGCGACGATCGGCGCGACAACTGACAACTGCGACACGCGCTGCGCCGTCCGCTACTGCAGTGAATGCGCATCATTGACAGCCTCAGGCCGGCGCGACGTGGGAGTATACCTTAGGCCTTAAGATCCCCGCACACTTCTGCGGCAGCGCCGCTCGCCGCTATGGTTAAGGAACAAGTACGCCGCCAGCGGCGAGCTCTGCGTCCCTGTCCTATGGTTAAGGATAGGGCCGCGGCGTTGCCGCAGAAGTATATGGGGGCCTTTAGGGCGTCGCATGTTCGTCACTCTCTCCACTCAGTCCAGACGGAACTTTCCCTCGAGGCGTACTCACTATCTCAATCCGGTCAATACACCGACTGATCGGACGGGTCGCGGACCTGTCAAGAAAACCGCTGGTGCTCGGGTCGCCACACAGCCAATCCAATCGAGCGTCCAATTTCTTCCGCGTCTTTGCCATATTGTGTCGTTTCATTCTGTTCGGTCATACTCTGTCTGGCAATGCGACATTCAATAAATCTGCACTGCTTCCGAGTGTGCAATGCAGGAGTGCAGTGAGTCTCTTATTACATAGTTGCTCCGACGTTGGGTGCTATATGCATATTGGGTTTGATAAAGCCCCATGAGGTGTTTGCGTGGAGGGGCAGAGCGCTCAGGGTAGCCGCTGGCCCTCTATGTTGAACACTGCGTGGGCAGTGCGTGTACCAGGGTAATCAGTGCAGTTATTAGTTCCCCCTTAAAACACGGTTGGCCGCAAGCCTGGATTGAAAGGTACGCAATATAAGTCGGACGGAAGGAACGAACCGAGAGAGTCCACACTGCAGAAGGGAGGATAGAGTATGGGACCATTACAACTGCGGGCGTAGCGCAGTGCGTGTTGGGGGGGGGTACACTCTTATGATTACGACTTCTCTTCATCATTTTTTCTAAAGTTTCGTTTTCCGAAGGAATCGTAGAGCTGGGGTGGGCTACGCCAATGAAAGCACAACATGCTCTTTTATCGTAGGCTGTACATTAAGACATCATGACCATATACCATACAGGTCGTAGTAAGCAATCCGCAGAGCGCTCATTTGTGCAATGTTCTTATGTGACTGTGCTGGTTTTTCCATCATTCCCTCATCTACCCTGCAACTGCTCCGCCATGGCCATTCGCCAGGGCCGGCGTCTGACTCTGCGGCCGCCTAGCATGGGTGTGAATCAAAGGGTCTGTAAAGATATGTAGTAGGCGTAGATTACCCTAGTACAGCATCACTGTTATTGTGGACACAGTGCGTAAGTAAACGTTTAGAGCTCCACTGGCAGCGCCACACGATGTAATGATAGACTCCCATATGGATTCTACGAGGCGACGAAACGATGTAGGAGTTTACTACGTCACGTCGAGTCACACCGCGATGGAGGAGCTCTAAAACTCCCTTAAGGCTCTGTATATACTTCGACGCCGAGCGACGCGATGGCGCAAAGCGGCTCGGAGGGGGTGCCCTTTCATTCAGTGGTCATCCACCTTCTTAAAGCACGCTAGACCGTAGACTGCTCCAGTGCTGACTGGATTTCTTTAATTTTGTGCAACACAGAGTGTTTAGTAGGGCTTCCTCATATGGTGACCCTCTCCGAGCCGCATTGCGCCGCCGCATGTAATGGCCATATTGATTGAGCGACGCGATCGACCAATTCGGACACTTTAGGCCTATATTATAATTCGGCGACGCTGTTGTCGGCGACAGTGTTACGCCGGCTGCTACACAGTGCGTAGCACCCCGCCCAACACAGCGTCGTCGACGCGTCGCCAAAGTATAACATAGGCCTTAGATACGACGCAATGTGTTTTACGAGGTGCACTGTTGTACTGTCATTGTAACTTCATATTATATCCTTGAACTGGGAGAATCAGGTCAAGGAAAGCACAACATGCTTTTCTAGCGGACTAAGCTTGTATTTCCCTCGTAAGTTCTGCGACTAAACGGTGTACGCTTGTGCATGGATCAGGCAGAGGTTTTATAGTTGAATACTTCTTGGCTGGACAAGAGAGGGCGCTATGCGCGTGTGTTGATAACTCCACGTGAAGAAAAATGTGGAAAATTGCGGAAACGGCTATGTGGCGAATTTATGTGGTGGAGCTATTTTCGGAAGTCCTCAACGATTTCATGTCAGAAAAACGCCGCAGTGGTAAAGCATCCACGTCTACGACTTATGGAAGGATCCATAGCGCTATCTAGAACTTTAGGTAGTCCATAGAGCTCGATCTCATACACAGTAGAGTCATAGAAATGTGAGAGGAAACAAACCAACCTGCTTTGACGGTGAGGTTCCCATTGGATGAGGATGTACGTACGAAACCACTGATTAGGTCGGAAATGATGCAGTCGTTATCGGGAGCACTTATCCCCAACGAATCCGCAATGCAGGCCATCTCGAAGCTGTTCAACGCGCATAATCCTACTATATATAAAAGAGTAAGGGCTTGTGTCTGTCCTTCCGTCTGTCCGTTCGTTTGTCCCATCTGGCCTTTCGTAAACGTCGAGTAGTAGCCATCCCGGTTCAGGTGAGGTGTCACCTACGTCGTGTTGAGAGGGTCGGTAGACGTTTCGCCGATGTCACGCAAAAGGCGTCCGAGTTCCGCACATGTGTCATCGACGTCGTGAGGGCGAGCGTCTGGGTTTAGAAGAATACATGCCACCAAGCCGCGTAAAGGATGCCCGGGTTGAGAAGGGGTATCACCGACGTTGCGCCAGGAGTTAAAGATTCACACGACGTCTCAACGATGTCGCGCAAAGCACGTCCGGCTTGAGAAGGCATGTCACCGACGTCGTTATTCAGGGGCCTGGGTTCAGAAGGAGTGTCGCCGATGTCGCGAAAGGCCTGTCCGGCTTCAGACGACGTGCCACCGATGGCTGCTGCTGCAGCATCCCATGTTGAAACGGATATTTTGCACGAGTTGGATTCGATGAAGCGTATCTCACGCAGGTTTCTATCCTGCGTCAGATACGCCTCATCATCTACAGCGCGGGTATTAGCTCAATTATACAGTGGCAGATAGTCCCCCGCGTTTTAAATGCATCCACCATTAATAAGGTAGGCAAGCTTTACCACCTCGGATTGGCATATTTTTTATTCTTGTACATGTACCTACATGTACCTGTACCAAAAACGCGTACTTATAGTAAAGTTATGTTACGCGGGCAAAGGAAGTAGGCCAACTTTATTCTGACCGCCTTCTTGTGCGGTTGCTGACGTCATTTTTCACGTGTTTCTATCTATATCCTTGTAATAAACAGTGAAGCACGGCTCCGACGGGAAACGCACTCACCTCGCCGACGCGCTGCGCCTCTGCCTCTGGGTCATCAGCTCTGCTTTTCTCGGTTCCTGCACCTTTCGGTTTGCAACAGATAAGACAGCCATGAAGGAACAAAATGGTTGGAATAACGTATACCAACTCGATCATGGATATCCCATTAACAGGGTTTAGTTCAGCGAACCTGAACGAAAGCGCTACCTCAACAGTGACTGAAGACACGAACATCCTGGTCATTCTGCTCATTACCTATCATATAGCAACAATGAGGGTACGCTGATCAGCCACCGTTCACCCCATCTTTTCTGTTTTATCGAATCCTTATTTCAGGTATTATTCCTGACAATCAAAAATTTTCGTGATAAGAACGAACTGCCTATCCCCCATCTGTATAGGTAACTAAACTGCTAATTATGATCGAGGTGAAAAGTAAGAACTACTTGTAAGTATGATCGCCTCTTCGCGGTGATAGAAAACGGGATGCTTTCTTGAGTTTTAAGGCTCGCCAATGTCTAGATCCTTGTTTCTGATCACAAAGCCCTGATCTTCCCCATGTTTCCCATGTTCCACTTGGAATAAATCTTTGCGTGCCATTGTTAAACGTTTATACTCCGTGTTTTAGCCACTGACCAAGACTAACATAACTACAAGCCAAAATACCATTTATAGTAAAGGATGCTAGTCTTAACTACAGTAGAGGGAAAATCCGGTACTAGAATTTCAAATGGCGACCAACCTTCCAGATGGACGCTGAAGAGGGCCACCAAGCATCCTTATTTTGACATAGGTGTGGGTGAATGAGTTTCAGCTCCAAGACCATCCACCAACTTAGTCATCACGTGGATAAGATCATAAAGACCGAGGCTAACAAGCTCTGCGAATGCTGCCAGCGCCTGGGTTATCGTTAAAGACTCCTTCTTTCACTTTGATATGAAGACTCGAACTGCGATCTAAAGCGCTATTAATTCCTACGCGCCATTATGTCACTCTCTCGCAGCAAAATCTATAAGACTCCTGAATCAAAGTGACTGCATAGCGTCGGACCATAATTTCACTCAGGGAGTCAAGATATTACCTTTTGTTAGGCTATCCAGATGCTCCCTCAATCTGACACAAAGGGGTCTTCTTGTTTTCCCTATGTACATAATTCCCCCATGTTCATTGCATTACATCATGGGTGTCATACAGATGTCGATCTTCACGATATCAAAAGTATCATCGATGTCCCTCCTAGCACCTTGAGATGGCAACTGGTCCGAAACCGTGTCGTCGAAAGAATGTGCTTCACATCTTCCGGTGTTGTCAAGCCTAATGGGAAAGAAGGGGATCATATGACATTCAGTGTGACCTATCTGAGTCATACAATGAATGTGGGAGGACCAGATGGGAGAAAGGCGAACCCTTGCATCAGGATAAAGGAGCTCTAGATGACCTTAGAAAACATGACCTCTTGGAGGTGACACATGGCCTGACGCCTAATGTGGGCGCGTTTCTACATGTGTTTATGTCGATCCTGCGATTTAGTGACATATCGGGGCTTCGAATCAGAGATAGAGAGGCGAATCTCGCGTCGCGCCGCGATGCTGCTCTGAAGGTTCCCTAAAGCTCATTCACCAACGTTTACATCCATTTACGGGTGTTTGGTGTTTCTCTTCGGCGTCCACCAGGATAGTCGTCTATTTGGAACCGCAGTATCGGGTTTTAATTAGGCTAGAATTCCGTACTATGAAAAGGTGTTTGGGCAGGTAGTGTGGTAGACGTTCCCACCTTTTCCAGGGTTCTCATGAAGATGAACTCGCCGAAAAATAAGCAAAATAAGGTGGATAACAATGGGCCTGTATAATGGTAAGTCGGAAAGGAGAAGTACCTAAGTGATAATCGAGTAATCTGCTTACACCTCACCAATACCGCATGTCATAGGGCAGATCCTAGAGCTCTGGAACAGTTTTAGGAAGGATAATGCGAGGGGAAAGGGCTGCATTATAGCTGATTGAGATACTAGGAGAGCAATTAACGGCAGAATTAAAGCAAACAAGGGAGCAAATGGCTAGGGATGGGGTCATCAAATTTATAGAGCATAGTGTGTTCTACTCAAGTGGTGAACTGAGTTCTTCTGGGGCCAGATTCGTCAACTGCTTACCGCCCTCTAACAGTGAAAATACCGCTAAACCCCTGATGTGACATACATTAGCACCCGTATTTGCCTATATTTTCACCGTTAGAAGTCGGTAAGCGGTTAATGAATCTGACCACTGATGTAATTGGGTATTCATGTGCTTTCTTGCCAGGTATAGTTGTGCTCCCCCAAAATTTTTGAATAACCGAATATATTCAAATAGCGACGATTTTCAAGCATTCGAATTCGAATACGTTCGAAGGTAGCGTTCGAAGATAGCGTGAATTCGAGTATTCGAATTCGAATGTTCGAATACTTATTCGGGCACTTTTGGGTGGGAAGATCATTTCATCAAAGCAAACACAGGATGTCTCAAGAAATGTACACACTGTTTGAAAGTGATAACGTTGCTCACGGTGAGGGTAGTGAAGAAGCTAAGGGCTTAGTTTAGGAAAATAAGATTGCGCCATGCCCCTGTCGAAACTTTGCATTTCAGACTCGATTGATTGTGCATGGGTGACGCGAGTGGGTGATGTTTTGGAGAAGTAGTCGCTGAATCGCCTCTAAATCGAAGGGCTACTAGAAAATGGATGTTTTCAATTTTCCAGTAGCCCTTCAGGCTAAACTTCTTCTCCTCAAAGGAAAGCCAAAGCCGGGCGTAACTCGTTTTATGGGGACAGATATGTAGAGAGCGTTATTGAAGCGATGACGAGAACACCAAATTGTGCAATCAATAAACTCGCATGTTACGTGTCTCTCACGTGAATGTCAGGTTCTAAATGTTTAAAGAAGCACAGCACAGGTTAATGGGCTAAGTAGTAATAAGATTGCAACAAGCATTCAGCCCATGCGCTTTCAATTGAGTTTGAAATGCAAGGTTTCAGACTAGTGAGTCGCGCGATCTTGACCATTTGCATGTCACAGAATTTCCGCTATCCTTTTCTTCCATGTGAGTTTTAAACTGCTCCAATTGTTTCGCTAGCAGCACTGTAAGAGCACTTAAAATATTTAGTACCTAAATTTTTTAGGATATCCTCCATTTCGCAAGCCATACTGTGCTTTTAAATTTCAAACTTAAAAAAACACAAATTGGTCAACACGGCTCCTTTAAGGAAACATTACAACAAGCGGTTAAGGAAAACTTAATCAATCGAGTGTAAAATAGAAGAATTCAGACTAGGGCATGGCGTAATCTACACCGTTCATATTTCAGAAAATTTCTGCTTTTTTCTTTTATATTTTCCCTCAACCTCCACTACCTTCACTGTGAGCGAAGTTACCACCTTTCAAACAGTATATTCATTTTTCTGAGACACCCTGTATATTGATGACAAGTGTCCTGACCCACCTGTACGTGGGCTTCGCCCTTGCCCGCCTCGCTTGGTGTGCGACTTTCGTTTCGCTAATACAGGGTGTTCCAAAATAACGTAATGAATTTTTTAAAATTATAACTACAAAACAGTTGAGTAGCTTATAAACATTACTTAAATAACAACAGCATAGACAATAGGCAACACTATACTCGACCGGTTTCGAATTGGCCCCCATTGGCGCGAGTACAGAAGTCGAAACGCTTGGAGAAGTTTTTGGCGATGGACCGCAGGTCATCTGGAGACAGTCGTTCCCACTCCCGACGCAGAAATTCTTCTGGTCCTCTAGGCAGTGGTGTATACCTTTGTCCTTGGGAAAAAATTCGAATTTCGAATGATCGAATAATATTCGATTTTCAAAATTTCGAATTTCGAATGATCGAATAATATTCAATTTTCAAAATTTCGAATTTCGAATGACCGAATAATATTCGATTTCGAATGATCGAATATTATTCAATTCTCAAAATTTCGAATTTCGAATAATCGAATTTCGAATTGTCGATTATTCGAATAATCAAATGAATACCTTAATTATTGTGGTCACCCAATGATTGACATTTACTTATTTTTTATTACCCCCTGTAAACTGCGTTCGACGGAGCGGCATATACAAAGGCTCAGATTGTCATTACTCTTATGCCAGTTGGTTAATTGCGAGAAGGATCGGTAATTATCAATTATGGTCATCGATTTCTATCAATGGATCTCCTGTCCCGTGGCCGACATACTCCCGCTATTCTTCCGTAAAATCAGGGATAAAGAGTGGAGTGTGACGAGTCCAGTGAGTGATAAGCGCTACTGAGGCTGAAGGCTACGAGCGAGGCGAGGGCGAGCTGAGATCCGAACCGAGGGTGTGGAAGTCAGTGTCAAGGCGCAGATGCCGTTGTTCAAGCGCCGCGAAAGCTGCTCCATCCATTTCCTTCAGGAGACCAAAAGACGGTGACAAAGGTATAATGACAATGAAGACCCTTGCTTCCCTAAGAATTCGTGCCCCGGGAAGAGAGAAACACCCTGGTTAGGCAGAGCTAGATTGCTATACATCTTGCTCCATAGGTTACTGTCTCCTTAGGTTATACCGAAGCTTCTATGTGGTAAAAGAAAGGTTAGCATGAAAGAAGAAATAACACAAGGGCGATCTAGTGCAGAAGAGGCACATTGGAGGCTCATAAGTGCATTCAATCTGCGTCCCGGCTCTGTTGAAGAGCTTCGCGTCACTTATAAGCAAACGGACCCGAAGTCCATGGTTGGAATCTAATCTGGTAAGACACTACGACTTGGACAGTGTTATTGCGGAAATGTGGATGGCTCGCTTTCATAGGAAACCGAGTATGACTGGCTCTTGTACTCCATAGCCATTGCTCCTCCTCTCTTCTTTAAGGTCTTTGCTGGCAGAAAGCAGGAGCTTCCCATGCTACAGAAAGTGCTACCTCCCTACCGCAGCTCCTTCCGGCTTTAATCGTTCTGTCGCTGTACTTGGGGTAGAAATACAAAACGGAGATTCTCCCGTAGTATACCGAGGGCAAAAGCGTCATTGAACAGCCATAACACGATTCACTCGTTATTCACGTGACTGGCCGCAGGAGGCTCGATGGCCTTCAAAGGAAGCAGGGACGCAGCGGAGCGTTTGCCCGCGCTTTATTATGTGTTTATATTGTGTTTATATTTTCGCCAAGAAAAAACCCAAGGAGTACGGGGTCGTTGTAGTTACAAAGTAATGGGCGCCTCACGAGTTCGGCGGTCTTGTATGTCTGCGATGCGTCTGCCGCAAGCGGGTGGCAGCTTAGTGGCAGCTTAGTATAAAGACGTTGCTTCATGTGAGGGAGATCGAGGGTTCAATTCTACTGCGCTGCTGCACTTTTGCATTTCAACTAATTGTCGAGATTTGATGGATTCTGACGTCTATACCATTTCAGATGTTTCCTACTCATTTTTCCAGCTGCATGCTTTGGTGTTCAACATAATGATGTATAAACATTCAGCATCAGTGATACACAGACACAATGTGCATGAAGAAGAACCAGTGGTCACAACACGGCCATCGTATAAAGGCTACTGGCTCCTCACTGTTTGTTTCCCTAGATGGACCGATGACCTCGGGAAAAACCATCCTGCTCGTATTTTCAAAGACTGGATCCCGCAAACTGACGGCCATCGATACACTCCTTCTCTCAACTTTGCCTGTCAACTGGAAATCAGAGGTAGCTGAAGGTTTCTTAAACCTACCACCAACAATGTCCGCCGATGCTGAGTAGTGATCCACCTACTTACGCTGAAGTGTGGCCCACCTTTAGGCAAGGAACCTTCGAGGGAAGAAAGCAAGCTGGCCGAACGGATGACCAGCATACTCAAGAACCTTGAAGCACGTCAACTTGAAGTTGACGAAGACGAACAGCTGGAAGTGGTGGAAGAAGAAGATTGGGATCCGCAAGATGAACTGATAGACGTGGAGATGCAAGCAAGAATTGGACATATGATAACGTTTTCGGGTGGAATGATTTCACTCCCACGTCATTGTGCACGACCCTCCTTTTGACCTGCAAAAAAGGGACAACATCCTGAAGGTAGATGTCGAAGCTGCGGATAGCTGAAGGAGGACGGATTTGTTATAATGACATTGAAGGTGGTGTCGCTGGTATACCCGTGAAGTCCTGTAAACGCTTTTAAACGCTGTCCGATTGTGACCAGTGCTTCCGTTTCATGCACTTTGGCCCTGTGCATAGCTGGTGCTGAACATTTATACATCGTTGAGTAGCTTTCTCATTGCCTTTCGGTTAAAAAACCGGTCACTTATAAACAAGCGGCAAGAAATTTACTCCCCACGGTGTACAACTGGAAAATTAGGCAAAACATTTGAAAGTTGTGTAGATGTCAGAATCGTTCAACTTGCTTTTCGCCCTGTGTGCAGAGCGAAAGGTACGCAACTCCACGGTGAGCTTCTCGTCCATGTAAAGTGCTCTTCCCATCCGCTACCTGCAGTCTGAGCTGTCGGCATCAATAGAGCCCTTCGCGATTATTCTTATCCATCAAGAGTTGGACTTTAGGACTTTGTGGTTTCTTTCTGGCTATTCGATGCACTGATGTGAGACTGACACCACCGATATTACGGGTGATTTTTCTCAGGAGTCTCTTGGATTTGGATTTTTCGCTTCTCTATGACTTTCCGGGTCTGCGATGTATTGACAGTGCGATTTCTTCCTTGCCCTGGACGACTACCTTCATGGCCAAGCTCGCTGCATCGACGAGTTTCAAAGAAGACAGTTGACAGAGCAGGTTAACGATTCGCATTGGTGCTTTCATTAACGATGAAGCTCCAAAATCGCAGTGCTATACTTTGATATCTTGAGAAAACCGTAAGTGGGGCAAAACATAACTCAAAAATTATAACGCGGACAGAAAGATATGCTCAAAAAATGGAGTTATTGCCGCTGATCAATATATTCGGAGAACGTCAAACCTTCATCGCGTTATTTTGGAATACCCTGTATATGAACAAGATCACCCACACTGGGGTAAATTGTATCGTCCAACCCATGAAGTTTTTTTTTGATTTGGCTAACGTTGTGACACTGCAGCAAACGGTTTGTTTGAACCCATTTTAAATGTTATAAAAATCAAATTTTAGGCAAATAGCCTTCCAGTGCGATTGTAACTGATATCCCGCCCGTATCCAAGCTCTAAACCGCTCAAGTGGCAGTCCCAGAAGCTTGGGGCGCTGTTTTCAGCGTAGAGAATGAAAGATTTCCGCATTTCTGAGGAGAGACAGTAAAACATGATGCTTCAACTGGGCCACATCTTCAGATCTTAACCATAAATGGCAGCTTCCTCATTTCCTCCTCTTTTTGCTTTTGTTTTGCTTTATACTGAATGTATTCACGCAATGGTGAGCAATCTTGTGCGAAACATTGAAGGAATAACACATCTCGCCTCTCGCCACCCTTCTAACGCTCATTTAAAATTAACGGCCGTTAAGACCTGCCACTAATGCACTACCCTTACCGTTTATAATTCCAGATGTGTTATCAGGTTGGTTTCCACATATCGCGTGATGAAAGAAAACCACCCGAAGCGATAAAAGAAAACCACCCCTGGTTACTTGCCGCCGATGTTGATAGCGTATCTGGGGATTCAGGAGACGTCTCACAGAGCGAGTTCAGGAGGTCCCTATGAAACCGCTGCTGGGCTCTCAAAAAAATGAAGTTAAAGGTGCCTAGAGCTCACTCTGTTACTAGTACGATCCTGACGAACACACCCCGAATGGTTTCTCTATCCTTCAGAAAATCGCGCTTGTGCAATTACACACATTCGCTGCCAGTGCTTTCGTGCCGAACAGGTCGGCCAACGTGCCTAGGAGTTCAGTAGCCGTGCTCGTATGGAGACTATTTCGTCGCTCAGGGGGAGTCCGCGGTTGGGTTCTGTGCTCTTCGAGCGGCGAAGCGCATACTGCTGAAACAATGCGCAAAAAACGCGCAACATCTGTAGCCGTCGAAACCTCTCAGATATCAGATAGTCAGCTGAAATTTAAGAATGCCACAACGCAAGGGAACCGAGCCTCCGACATCCCTCCCATGAAGTAAGCCGGCTACCCATTGCACCACGACCCACTTGCCAGCAGTGTCATCGCGGGCGCACAAGGCATCGATCGAACGGGGCAACGTGGACGGCGACGAGCGATCTCTAAGCACGAGGGCACAGACAAACGGTATATGGTAACCATTAGGGGGTGCATTCGTCGGAATCGTTTCTTAACTCTGTTAGGAATGCTGTACTGTGCATTGCGAAAGTGCGCTCCAACGCGAACACCTGACCGAATTCACTGCACGGGGGAAGGGTATTTTTAAAAGCGTTCTCCATGTGGGCATTCGATCAATGCCTTGTACGCCCATGATGGCACTGCCGTCAACGGATTGAGCGGCAGTGGAAAGTGGCGTTGCTTCATGCGAGGAAGGTTGGGTGTTCGGTTGTCCTGCGTTGCAGGATTTTTGCGTTTCAACTGAGTGGTTGGGATTTGAGAGGTCTCTGAGGTCTAATAATTCGCAGGCGTTTTCTGCGCATTCTCCAGCTGTATGCGCTCTTCGAGCGCAGGACTCAGCTGCGGACTTCCCCTGAGCGACGAAGGCAGTTTCCACACGAGCAGCTCGGATGGCACACACCCTGAGGTCCCTTCTTTAGCCTCGTCCTGCGCTCAAAGAATATACGGTCCCTGATTGCCCGATGAGGGAAGGCGCACACTTCTGACTGGAGCGTAAATTATCTGCTTGTGGGATGCCTAAAGCAGGAAAGACTGGTTATTTTGTTGGATCGCAGACTTCGTAGCAATGGAACGCTCGAATGCGAGTGTTTCAAGCATTCGAATTTGAGCATTCGAACACGAGTGTTTCGAGCATTCGAATTCGAATACATTCGAAAATCGCAATTTTTCGAGCATTCGAATGCGAATACTTTCGAAAATCGCGTTTTTTCGCACGATCGAATACGAATATTTGAATTCGAATAGAATTATTCGAATTCGAATGCTCGAATATTCATACGGTCTCAACTATATTGTCAGGGCGGACAATCGCGTAACGTAAGTTGTTCTGAGCCTTTTTGCACCTAAATCAGCACACAAAGGTGACACACTGAGCCAATAAGAGGATCTTGTTTTCCAATACAACCTGGAAAAGTTCGCCTTAGAATTTCGGGGCGCAATGAGCGCACGGGACGCGGGGGTGCGGCAGCCCTTGGGCTCCGACCGTCTTGAGCACAGCAGTCGGATATTGTGGAATTTCCCACATTGTACACAAACAGATGCGTACGTATAATGCAAGTTACAAAGAGACGGGCTAGGTCAAACGGTACGTCGCGCGCGAACTAAACGGATAAAAACCCGTTCTACACGGATAATGCGTCACGTCGTACTTTTTGAGTGCTGGTGGACTGCCTCTCCCGTCCGCTCATTGCGCCTATTTTGGCAAAACCTTTGTTTGGCTCCGTCCTCGATGTTATCGGGAGCTCATTTTTTAGGATAATCATCTGAGATGTGCGGTATTTTGGTTTCCTGCTCCGAAATTCGGTTTCTCACCGTTTTTAGTCCTTTCCCATTCCTTATTCCGATTTTTGGGCCAAAAGACGGTACGGTAAAAGTGATAGATTGTTTTGCATTGACAATTCCCTTCCTGAACTTACGGTTAGACAGAAGCCCGAAGTGAGCAATGGGAGATGGGAGTTGGGGGGAGTAGCTATCAATACTCATGCGAGACGACGAAAGGTGGCTTACGCAACTCTCGCTGCAACTTGCATTGCAGATACATAACCGTTCAAAGGAGCAGAAGAATGCATCGAGGGAGGGTTTTACACGGTTCATCATTGTAGCATTGGTGTCGCTCAGTTGTTGGCACTGGCTGAACTACGACCCGAAACTATAGTGGAGAATCGGTCCACGAAGTGCAGCACCAGATACCTCTGTGGTATGCCAAAAAACAAGTACTTTTTGGACACACCAACCAGAAATGTAATAGTGAAACATCAAATCAGCATTAGCTCCTTTGCTTGACTTCTCTATAATTCATATGCTCTATCTCTAAAGGCCCCCACAGACTTCTGCGGCAACGCGGCTCGCCGCTGTGGTTAAGGATAGGGTAGGGACGCCGCTGGCGGCAAGCTCTGCGTCCCTGCCCTATGATGAAGGATAGGGCAGCGGCAACGCCGCAGAAGTCTGGGAGGGCCTTCAAGGATAGGGCTGCGGCGTTGCCTTAACGTTCCGGAATCCGGACGCGGCTGGCGCCTCCTGCCTCTGCATCTCCGACCGCGGCAGAGAAAGAGAGTGCGGTTTGAAATTCCCGCCGCGCCCAGAAACTCGTCCGTACTTCGGCCAGGAGTACGTTTAATGACGATGACGGCTGCCGTCCCATGTGCGGGAAGTTTAAAGGGCTGGGCACACTCGGCGTTGTTGACGCAGCTCCAATGATAAAGAATAGGGCAGAGACGCAGAGTGCGTGTCTAGGTGTCAGGGGTGTCGGCGCGCTTATGACACACTTCGCTTCACATTTGACGCCCGATTGATGCCCGCTTTGCATTTGACGTCAGCGCGCGTCGGCGCTGGCTGATTCAGTTTCACGGAATGAGCTCGTCCATTCCGTAAGGCCCCGTTTATACTTCCAACGCCGAGCGACGTGACGGCATGTAAAGCAGCCAAATTGATCGATCGCGTCGCTTAATCAATACGGCCACTATACGTCGCGTCGCATCGCTTGACGTCGAAGTATAAACGGGGCCTAAAGCTGGCTCTCTGACGTCAAACGGCGGCCACTACCTGTCCTCTCCATCATTTCTTTATTTTCTCCTGTTTCGTTCCTTTCGCTTTTTTCTCGTTTGATCTTGATTTCAAGTTCTAAGTCCAAGTTTACAGTCATTGATTGGCTCGTTCTGCTCATGTGCTCGATAATTGGTCGCCGGATTTCAGCTGTCTCTGCCGATTCGTGCTCTTCTCGATATCCACAGATAGAGTGCGCATTCTTTGAAGCTGTCGCTTTGACTGATGCGGTGTTGATTTCAGAACACAGCCAGCGCAAGGTCGGCTATCATCTTCTTCACGTTCGGCTCTCGTTAACACGTTGACTACTGCTTAATTTTTTTTCGGGTCGGGCCCGTGGGACCGCGCGTGTTACGCGCGTGTGACACGATATTTCGTAACCTTAGTTTGGCATGAATTGAATTTTCAAAATGCACGCCACGAATCTGAAATCCGTTCTCAAAATTTTGGTGTTGTTTTCGAAATATTCCAGAGATCTTTTCTTTTCCGCAATGAGCTTCCCTCTGTTCTCCATTTTGATGGCAAATTTGAAACATAATTGTTTTTGATGCGGGACATGGACTGAAAAATTCTAGAATTGCTATCAGAAGTCGCAACCGGCCGCAGTGAATCTAGCTAAGAGGATTAAGACAGAATGCAGTGGATGCAACAGATTATGTTGTTTACATTGCTTCCAAACATCTCATAGCTATTGACTGTAGATTAAAAATGTTTTCTGTCTGGACTTTATTTATGAAGTTGATTTCCTTAATGACGTTTGATAACATCCAAGTAATTGTGATTTGTAATCATGCCTGTTTGTTAATGAATGTCAGTGTTAATGAATGAAGTCTCAAGAGTAACTCTGAAGTTCAATGGATAGCTGGTCGATATCATAATAGGTTGCCTCTGATATATTCCCACATTAGCCACTCGTAAGTAATCATAATCGAGCAAAATTCGAGAAGCAGATATCAGATTCGTGACCATCACCTTAAAGAACCCCAATCAGGAAGTTTGGACAAAGGTTGTGACAACACTAGTTATCGCTATGGGTGGTAACCGGTCGTGTTTTACCAAACGGACATCGCCACCCTGTTCAGAATCTTGAATAAGCTCCCTAAGAAAAGTTTAGGCAATGCTAATGCCCCTCTGATTTAAATAATACTGTCGCGCACCATTGCGCGGCCGCGGCATTGTCGTCAACGTGTTAAATCTTGGCATAGTAGTCCACGATGTTGAGAAATTTATTTATTTATTTATGAATACACCCATAAGGATGGCCTAAACATCATGCGCATAAGCAAACGAAGAAACCAAGACAACAATGAAAGGAGAAAACTAAAGAAAATATGAAAAAAACTTAGTGCCTTCTAAATAGAGCAAGCGCGTCGAGAAGAAGAATCACCATCAGTGAGCGTGGACTTCAAGGGAATAGGGCTTAGGTAGGGCAGGAACACCAACACACAGGCAACATGTTCACTACAAAAACGACTAAACGTAAACTTGCCCACAATATGCTCAGGAGTCATGTCGCACCGCAAAAAGGAAGGGCCTGTGTAATAAATGCTACTTACTGCCAACGAAGATAATTATCCTAAGCCACCTGTATGCATATATGTGACAGACCATACGCCCGATAGACACATAATGGGGCGGCTGTAAGAACTGGCTGTAATTTTGATAATATTTATATTAATATTTGATAATATTTTGATAGAAATAATATTTATCTCAAGCCACTCTAGGATTGGTAACACAGACAGCTCTCAGGATAACGTTTCGGCGTTCTCGCCTTCTTCAGAGCCTGGAATGAGACGATCTGAGAAATCAATCTGAGAAACTATCCCCCAAACGCTATTTTATTTTGCGGAAATTGTTTGAGGTGACCACTAGGCAAAGAAACGGTGAATAGAGACTAGGATGGCTAACCTTTAGCAAGTGGACTAGTGACGTCCATCGGGCACCTGCAGCTGGAAATGGAACGAGGGTGACTGACGCTAAAGCCCCAGGGACTACCCACCTAGTACAGGGTTATGACCCTAGAGGTCTCCTAGGCGTGTAGTCCCTGGGGCTTTAGCTTCAATCACCCTCGTTCCACTTCCAGCTGCGGATGCCCGGTGGACATTACTAGTCCACTTTCTAAAGGTTAGCCATCCTGGTCTCTGTTCACAGTTTCTTTGGTCCAGTGGTCTCCTCAAACAATTTCCGTAAAATGAAATGATGTTTGGGGGATAGCTTCTCAGAATGATTTCGTCTTATTCCACCAGGCTCTGAAGAAGGAGAGAACGCCGAAACTTTAGTCTGAGAGCTGTCTGTGTTACCAATCTTGGAGTGGCTTGAGATAAATATTATTACTCAATATCTTCTTCTTCGTTCAAGTTGCAATGGTCTCAATTCTACTGTCTGTGAAGGCTTTATGCTATGCAATATCTTCACTGTTGGAAAGGGACCATGCTTATCTTCTTTATGGCTGGTGGCGCAAACATGGGTTGGGAGTCAGCGTGCCGCGTTGTGGTACACAACCATTGTGCGTCTCTGTATACAACAAATGATAATTCACTTATATCTCCTCGTTTTGATCACAGATTCGTATCTTATTCACTTCCGAATTGGGCAAGGGAGGGAAATCCAGGATATAGGCGATTTTAACACGGATGCCTCACCAGAGCCACACCCTGGAGTGCCTTCCCCTGCCCAAATCTGAGCTATAGCATTGTTTGTTCCTGTCCTTTATTATCAGAATGTCTTGTCTTTTGTTAGTGTAGTAACACTTTTTGTGTGGTGACCCCCCTCGATCCTATTTGCGCCGACGGCTGTTTTCTTGGGTGTGAGTAAGCGTTCTCCTCTTCCACGAATTTTTAGCTGTATGGAGAGACGTGCTGGTATGATTGTGTTTTGGTGACAGTTTACAGATAAGGCGTGAATAATTGCCAATGCAGTTTACGTTCGCTAACGAACACTAAGCGGCCTCGTGAGAAAAGAAGGCCTTTCTACTTCAGGAAGGGTTGGCTTCGACATCTGTTTACCGATTTTACAGAATATATTCGCAAAAGGTGTCCTAGTGACTATGCAGATTCCTGGCCTTTTATGTTGTGAATGTTTGTCCACTGGTACAATTTTAGTCAGAATATCTATCTGGGCGGTTCATATCGGTTCTTTGACAAATATCGAAAAATAACGAATAATAATACTAATACAAATATGCCACTATCGTGCCCTTTAATACCAGTCTTAGAGGTTGGAATATGTTGCCATAAAATATTGCGCCTCTGATAGGTTTTACATTTCCTTTACGGTCCACATTTTCAGACCACCAACACAGCTGGTCGGTCCTCAAGTGTCAAATCTTACAAATACGCCAAGAGTTGCTTATTTCATTTAGTGAAGTCGAGAGCAAAAAGATCTTCAAGGTTTGTTGTCTGCGTTTCATTTGACGTAACACCTGGCTTAACTGGAGTAGGTGTCACAGCCTACGAACGCAGGACACATTATTACCATATCATGAAACACTAGATTTTTGCGCAGGGTGGACCTCGATGCGACTAACAACTACGTATCTATTTCAGGGATAGTGTTTATGAAGCTGCAGAAGCACTACAGCACGCATGATGTAGAAGGTGTGGCTCAACATCGATGAACGGGATTACGTGCTTCGTTTTCCACCTCGACTAGTAGAAGAGCATTTTGGTTCGATGCGGCAAGAACTTCCTTCTGAGAAAATATCTACGTGTCCATTGTTTCATGTGGAATCGTTTTGTAGTGAGGTGAAGTTTTAACTTCCGAGTCTTAACTGATAGCTCATTGTTGTGTATAATTGCTGCAATTCGCTGTTCCTGTAAAGATGAACTAAATATTATTGTATACACCTTACATAATGGAGATCATCCGTGTCATCTAGTTCTGTGATTACTTTGACAGCTTTGCCGCGTTAGTTCCTTTCCCACTTGTTCTCGCGACCGTGAGTGCGTTTCTTCGGAAAATGACTTTCCATTGCGAAATATAATGTTTAGCGTTTCTGTTTGACAGAGTGGTAAGGAGAATTCTAAAAGAAGCGTTTGATCAGCATTGATGTTTGCCGTCTTGCCATCGTGTTTTTCCATGTGCAGTCGCTTTTCTTTAGTAGGATCGTAAGAGATTGTCCTTGTCATTGTGCGTCCCTGCAGGCTCTAGCTCATGGCAGCGAACTTGTGCGGAGCCTTTGAAGGACCTTCTCATTTGTGAATCCCGCATCCGTTCGGTGACTGCTCTTGTCCAAAGGGTGTCGGCAAAAAGCATTAAATGGACGACTGACCTCATTTTCGACGACAAGGCCCATGTGAGAGCGTCTCTGATTTTCAAACGTCTGCGAAGTTCGAAACTCCGGCAACGTTCACTCGCTTGAATCCATACACATCGACCATCGATCATAGGAAAGCCCTTTCCTCAACTAACTCAGCTATCGGACTCGAACCCTTTCCTCAACCAACCCAGTTATCGCTCTCGTGGTCAGTTGAGCGAGTGTAGGCAATGGTCCACTGTCGCCACCAGAGAGGGAGCGAGAGAACGACGCCACTCACCGCAAATATGTGCTGCGTCTGTCGAGCGTTGCCCCGCTCCGTTTTTGACGCGCAAAAACCGCTGCCGAGCGTGTCCAGCCCTTAACAACCGCTAAGCGCCCGTCGGCGGTGACCTGCGGACGGCGGGCGTGGCGGGGCACGACGACTTGCCAAATGAGGGACCCCGACGCGATTCCTGGCCGTCCACGGGCGGTCCCGCGGGAGTATATCATAGGCCTTAACGAATAAAAACTCGTCATACACGTGGGAAACGCCGCGATACATCGAACTTTTATTGTTGTATGTTGTTTGGGTAAGAGTCGCATGATACCTCGCCCGCTTCCTAAGTTCGTTAACGACAAATTAGTTACCATCACTGTTTTGGATGTATTAATGAGAAATTATTATAGATGAAGCTATCGGTTTTAAGTTATTTCCATTTCTATGCTTCGTATTCCATTTTCCGCCCACGATTATTCTGCTCCGCATTCTGTGTCCCGATTTTCCGCACATCCCTGATAATCATCTACCACGCACAGGAGCAAGCCATGTGCAGTCGCTTGGGAAAAAGTTGGGTCCCTTCTCAGCCTTCTTAAGCCGTATATATACTCTGCCGCGGCAGCGAGACAGCCATAAGCTCAACACTGACGGCGACGAAACCGTCGCCGAAGTATAACATAGGCCTAAGGCTCTAGCACACTCGCGTGCAGCGGTAGCGGCCGATACTTAACTAGCCAAATCGATGCCACTCTGCTTAAGCAATGGCCGCTGCCGCCGGGTGTGCACGGGCCTATAGCGTGGAAAGGCGGAGGCGAGAGTGGCGGGGTGTGTACACTTCCGCTGCGGCAGTGCAGGCAAGTTGCAACAAGAGGGGCTTAGACGGATAAAAACTCGAATGTTCCTTTAAGTACGTGCGGGCAGCCCCTCCGTCCGCGCATTGTTCCTCGGCAGCGAAAGCAGCAGCAGCAGTGGCAACGAGGAATGAGCTCGGGTTTTAATTACTGCCGCTGCGGCGCAGTTCCATGTGCTGCAGTGGAGTGTGGGCGGAGACCAGCTGCACCCACATTCCAGTCCACTGTCAGCTGCAAAGTGTGCATGCTTTAGGAAGCCCAGTCACTCGAATTTCAGGTATACTATTCTATTATGAATCTTCACGTCGCGTTGCCCCTCAACATAGAGAGCCAACAAGACCTCAACCGGTCACTGAACAAGCACCTACCAGTGAAAAGACCAGTAACGGAAACGCACCAAGCCGTAAGAAACGAAAACAAAAACTGAGCCATGCTATACCTAGCTTGTGGCTTTGCTCAAGAATCACAAGTAGCCTATCACACAAACAAACACCGAATCGCATCCATACACCTCATTTACTTCTCCTACACAGCTTCTTGCGGTGTTCTGACCTGACTCTCAGTGCGGGTAAGCATTTTTCGAAATTGAAAACGTGTACCTATTAATACAAGCGACAGAGGGCACAAGCGCGTTAGAGGGAGCCATCAGTACTCAAACGCACATACGGCGCAACATGACACTTTCCACATTGTACGGAGGCTGACACGGGCTTATGTGGTATGCATGTTGCAATGACGTAGCGTTTGACGTAGCTCTCAAAACCACACAGAAATGCCACATCATCGCTGTTGATATCCAGGTTCAGGTGAAAAGACCCCCCCCTTACACGCATTGCGCCAGACAAAATCTCTAGATCTTTTGCAGTGGAGCGAGCAGGGATGTTTCGACATCCATACAAACTAATAACTTTTCTGGCGTCCACATCCAACGCACGTTCTTACGCGCGAAGTCCATAGTGCTACAGATAGTGCGTAATGTTGGGTGGTCGCTCTCCGACACGGCCTGTCGGAGAGCGACCGCCTAACATAAAATGGCCATTCGGCCGTGGCGGAGCAGTTTCGGAAGGAACACAAAGTAAACAATGAGCTGTGATGGCCAGCCGATGCGCCAAGTCTGTGTTTCATCCTTTCCCTATAACTCTGGAAACATTTTGCTAATCCAGGAGTGGAAGACTTGCTTGGTCTCAATGGGAGCTAAACCAAGAAGCTGGATTCGGAGTGCCTGCGGCGACCAACCGCTTCGTTACCACGCGCCCTTTCAAATATTTGGAACGCTTACCGTACTATACATAAAGGAGCAAACCTCCTCTCCTTCTTCCTGTTCGACATTCCTTCTGTCCATCCGTACGTTGCACTGACACAGAGGCAAAATGACGAAGGTCTTCATATCTGTCGGCGTCTATCAACCTATCTATATATCTATCTGCTATTATTCAGAGGCTACCGCAATGCTGCTCGGTTGTTCTCTTAAGGTTTATCATTGGCGACTATCACTGAATTGATAAGGCGCCACCCAAGACGCAATCCTAGTCCCTTTTAGAAGATTTCATAAGTATTGAGACCTATTGAACTTAATAATGCCTAGGAAAACAAGTGCACCAAAGAAATCAAAATGAATAACACTAAAAGCGTGACGGCATAGAACAGTTGTGAGCTAGGTCGGGACGTTTGCAACTGATTAGGACGCTTAGTACATTGTCTCACTTGTGTCCTAAACGTTGATTGATAGAGTCTTGGCCTAATTTTAATTCACTGAAGTCACCAGTTTTAGCTGCTTGAAATTGATCCTCAAATCTAATAATAGGTCCCTCCTTTACTAGATTTGCACAGAGAATGCCCCTTTTTATTATATGTTCCGCTCCCGCCTAGTAACGAGCAAATTGCGTCTAACCACGTTGGCGTCGTTTGTTTATTTATAAATCTTGCTGCCCTCAGCAAAACGTGACACAGCTTCTCCTGATCCACGTGGCAAGTTGGATTGCGAGAATGTTCTGGGGCCGGATTCATGAACGCGGTCAGAGGTAAATTCTACTCCCACTTACCTCGACGGCCATTTACCCGCCACTTTCCCCGAATTTACCTCTGTTTTCTGATTCATGATGGTCAAGGCAAGGTTTTTGCTCCGTGGCCAATTTCTGACCCAATGTGTATGTATGCCTCCGCTGGCCCGCTGGTATCAGCTAACAGCGAAACCAAGCAGTCACACTTGCTGCTGGGACGTCGCTGGCACCGACACTAGCAGCATCGTATTTAGGGGAAATGAAATGTGAAATGTGGGGTTGGGCGAGGGGGGGGGGGGAGGGAGGGAGAGGGGTGGAAACTAGCAGCACAGCAGGAAGTACAGAAACAATGGTAAATGTGAGCCTACATGACTAATAATGGGTGCCATCCACCACAGTAGCCTCCATAGACAACATATGCCAAGGAAGGCTAAGGGGGCGGTCGGGCATAGTCTACCCACGCAAATCGTAAATTACGATCTCCGTGCTGGACTAGGCTCATGGTGGCCCAAGCCGACCCACAATGCCACTAAAGGAAGCAATTAACTTAAAAATAAGTGGCATTGTGGGCCGCCATGGTCCACAGAGCCCAAAAAATCATGGAATGCAAGCCTAATAGAGAAAAACAAAAGGTAAAGCAGCTCACCGAGGTGCGGCGAAAGACCTTCGCATGGCGACGGCAACTAGGCGCCCCTGCCGCAGCTGGGCTCTGCGCTCTTCGAGCGCATAACCACATACAGCCCTGGAAAAATGGGCAGAAAACGCCTGAAAATTGTGCAGACGTTGAAAGCCCTGAGATCTCATCCAGTCAGTTGAAATGCAAAACGCCACAATGCATAGGAACTGAGCCCACGACCTCCGTCGCCCGATGGCCGCGCCACTACGCACTACCCTACGAGCTGCTTGCGGCGCCATCGAGGGCGTACAAGAGACACAAAGCGCACGGCTTCCGTGCTCCATCACCAAAGTGGAGTGCAAGCGGTTGCGTCGCGTGCGTCGATGGGCATACTGCCAGCAGCCGTCATTCGCCTAAATCTTTCGGCCTCTGGAGTGTCCTTGGTTTACTGTATAAAACTGAGATTTGCACAAGGCGACATTTCTGTCTAATTATGGTATGTGACAACAGCAACCACCTTCCGCACTGCTTGTTATATTAGTTTGATGGAGGCCACTGCGCAGCAGACACGGCGAAGGGGTGTTCTCTATAAAAACCTGCAACACACGGTTTATGTCAGGCTACCGCAGTTTGGAAGATGACTCGAGGTCGGGCCGTCCAGTGGAGGTTAAGGATGAGAACCGCAGAGAAATTTACGAAGCCGATCCTGCCACAAGTACAGGGATGTGGCAAGAAGGTTGGGCTGCAGCCATATGACGATGGAGCGCCATCATCGAAAGCTCGGTAAAGCTGCAAGGCACGGCAAATTGATACCTCACAAACTGACGGATGACCAAAGACTCCAGTGAGTAGACGCCTGTAATTCCTTGATCTCCAGAAACCGCCATGTCGAGTGGCTCAAAACCACAATCACTGGTGATGAAAAGGACGTGTTTTGGTTAACCATAGTACACGTAGGAAATGTATGGGCGCCGGAACTGGACGTTAAAGGAAAAGAAAGTGATGTCGTCAGTTTGGTGGTTGGTCTCTGGAGTTGTAGCCTAGGAGCTCTGGTAGCTGGAATTGGTATCAAGGCTGCACTGGATCCGAGAACCGAACAATCGGAGAAGATTTGTTTCTACACGACAACGCCCACCTGCACTTTGCTTTCCAGACGCAGAGGAAATTGGTGGAACTGCCTCGAGAAGACCTACCTTCCCCCCTTATTCATCTGATCGAACATCATCCAACTTCCTCCTCTTCTGCTCTCTGCAGCATTTCTTTGATGGGAAAGATACGATAGCAGAAGTGACCTGCAACGAAACCTGGATGTGTTCTTCTCGTCGAAACCTCGAGAGTTCTACAGGCGGGACATTGAACAGTTGCCAAGAAGAGGGCAGCAAGTGATAAATAAATAGTAGTGATGATTATATTGTTGACTAGCTTGTTATTTAGAAAAATAAAAAAACTCCAACAATTTCAAAAGCGGACAGAGCTTATGTTACACCTTATAGTAAAGCCAGTTCTTTCTGCAAGACATGTATTACACCGGTGCAGCATAACTGTCGTAATGGCGTTGGGCGCAGTGCCCTGTGACACAGGCGAGTTCCTGAAGGAAGATGTCGGGCCATCCTAGAGATAGGTCAGGTTTTGCTTCTAACAATCCCATGCAAGTTTGGTGGGCAATTCATAGACGACGGGGTAACACTGGAACGCTCACCTCGCTTGGGCGAGACCCGAACCGTAGATTCTGTGAATCATTGCCCTGAGCTATTTGTTCAGTTAGTGCAAAAAAACCAAACTTCTCGTCCTATCACCGTAGCAAAACTTCGAGGCTCCACAAGTGTGCTGATGTATTGCACTCGAACAGAGACTCTGGAGCTGTTCTAATCAGAACTGCGGAGTTTGCGAGAATAGTAGCTGCTTTTCAGGATGTCCGCCGAGGATGTCGGGTTGGTATTCCCAGCCATAAGTGGTATTGCTGCTGTCGGTATGCTCGTCATTGGTGCTTGGATTCACGTCGGCTGCTGTAAAGGTGACGACGGTGACGACTCTGAGGCAGTACAAACGGCTGTTTTGAAGGACTCGGACTCATCAGTGGCAAGCACATTTTATACCTCCACTAATGCCTTTTTCTATATTCAACGTTTCACTGGAAATTGAACCAAAACGTTTAAATGCGTTGAGAAGACTACCTCGAGTTGTTTGTTGAAATCTCTCCATTTCAGAGTCCTGGTGGAAGTGGTGGTGAACCTCTGGATCCGTATTACGATCTACCGGGGAAGAAACCGAAACCAAAGCCAGCGGACGCTCAGTCACCGGCTCCCGTCAATGACCTGGCTCCCGCTGCTCCTCCACCTCCTGAAGCACCTCCGCCTCCTCCTCCACCGCCTCCACCACCTCCCCCACCACCCCCTCCTCCTCCACCTCCACCGCCACCGCCTCCTCCGTTCCTTCCACCCGAACCTCCACCACCGCCACCTTACAGTCCTGGGGACTTTGGGGAGCCACCTCCTCCACCGGATCTTGGAGGTGAGGATTACTCCGAAGTTCCAGCAAATTGAAAACGTTATTGCATGCCTTTGAACTCAGCGGTGCAGCCAAAAATGCTGATATGTTGTTATTGCCCGTTTGAACTGCTGCAATCAGTATTCTCGAGAAGTTCTACAATGCGCTCCATTGCGGATTTTATATCCAACAGTACTCGGTAAAAAATAAAACGACCATGTCCAAAGCGCATAGGACTTACATAGTTTGGTCAAGAATGCCATCATGAAGAAAAGTCGCCTTGCATTGCTAGCTTATTTATTGCAATATCAGTTCGGTAGGATCAGAAGAAAACGCCTTGCCTCCTATTCTGGGTCTGTCATTGAATTTTCTCGAGAACTCTGTTGCTGCTAGTGTTCTGAGAGCTTTAAGGCAGGCAAGGGAAGGTGCGTGAAGAAGAGAAACAGTTGAAGTCGATAGTGTTGCTGCAAACTAGGATTCCGCTGTGTGTTCGTAAAACTAAACTAATTTCTCTTTATCACGTAGCATTGTCCACCCATGGTGATCGGGTTTTGTATTTATAACTTGAATGTACCATAAAAGCGATTACTTCATCGGCAAGCAAACTTTTGCCAAATATAGGCGCAGAAACAAACATGGAAGAGTCCCGCAGGACTTTCGCGAAGAAGTCCAGTCAATGTGTTGGTGGGAATGCAGGCGCTCTCTCGAAATATTTCGATTTCGGATCAAGTGACTGACCCACCTAGCATTCGACGACTATCATGTCTCTGATCTTTCAACGTCGACGAAGTACGGAATGGAAAGCTTCCTTGAGCATTTTTATTAACCGTAGAAACCAGGAGTGCAGGAACGTGCTGGGGACGTTAAAGTTGAAAACAGGAACAAATTATTATTTAAAAAAAATTCCAACGTAGAAACATTTCTTCCTCTACTTTCAGGAAATAAAGGACCTAACATCTTCGAAGCAGTAGCACGAGCACAGGCTCAGAGGAAAGGCCAGGAGCAGGCGAAAGCAGCGGAAAAGGTGCCAGGTGTGGACACGCTGGTACGGAAAGTAGTCATGGCGTTGAAGGAGGATGCTCAGAAGAAAGGTCCTGCTCCTGCTGGTAAGAAAGCGCAGAAGCCATCGCCATCATCCCCTCCACCAGTACAGAAGGTCGTGGCAAAAGCGAAGGATAAAGACTCCTCGAAAAAGAAGAAACAGGATAAGCCGAAAAAGTCGTCGCCGCCGAAGGCAAAGAAGGAGCACAAGCACGAGGGAAAGCATAAACCGGGGAAGAAGAGATAACGTTCGTCTGAAAGAGCGTATTTCTCCAGCGTGCTAACTATCTTGGACAAGTCTACAATTAAAATTTGTAAAAATAAACTGTTGAAATATGTACATAATCTTGGCAACACAGTTTAACAATATTGACGAGGGGTTAAATTTACGCCGACATGATTTGCAACCTGCGATTCTTCTCGTAAAACATGTACGCTTCAGAAGCCCATGTTGGAACAATCATTCTTGTGAATTTCCGCCTTTTGGCAATCACAATCATGCGTCCTTGCAGATCCTTGTTGAGAAAAGCATATAGCTCTTTCCATAAGGTGCAGGATGCAATATTGTTGACGTCTTGTGAAAGAGCCCCTTACAGTCAAGTCACAAAAATCATGGGAAGGCGAAAATATGGCCGCGGAGAGACGCTACATCCTGCAGAAAGGCTCGTTTGAAGGTATCGTCGGAATGTCAGAGAAAACGCTGCAACCTTGTTGAGCTGTAAGCTTCTTCAACGAGAACTGATTGCCAACAGCCCACTTACTACTACGGCTTCTCGCTCTTCGGCATGCGCCTTCCACAGAGAAAAAGTCGGCTATTAGACGAGCTAGAAGGCTTCAATACAGTTTTACTGCTCGGTTTGAAACCCTGCCGTGTCTCAGACACTAAGCTGCTTAGTCACCGACCATGAAAGGGTTTGAAACCGAGCACACCCCCCGCAGCAAGTGTTGCCATAGTGCAGTGCTTGGTTTCAAACCCTTTCATGGTCGGTTACTAACAGACTCAATGTCTGAGACGCCGCAGTGTTTCAAACCAAGTAGTAAATCTGTTTCAAACGGTTTCATGCTCGGTTACTGACCGACTTTTGTCTGAGTCTATTCTGGAACAGTCATCATATCGGCGAAACTGTCAGGAGTCAACTGAAGGAGGTTCAGATCAGTACAACAACTGGTCATGGAGTTCTATTCTCCCATCCATGCCCTCAACGTCTACTCCAATGACATGTACAACGCAAAAGTACTGTCGCGACGCGGGTGGCACCCCCGCCCTCATCGGTGGTGACGGGCATACCACCCATGCCGTGATCATGGCCGAATTAGGATCCGCGACTCGCTGTTATTGCCAGCCTACATATGCCACACGGGCATCCTCCCTGGGAGGCCCTAAGCGGATCCAAAACGACTGCGATGATTTACGGTCTACGAACTCGCGTACCGCTACGGCTGCACCTTGTGTTTAGTGCGCTGTGGCTTGCACCTGTTTAGTGTCCGACGCAATCGATAGGTGGCCAGCCGATCGATAGCGTCGGACTGTCTTGACTGCGGTATGCTTTGCCCGACATGAACACCTTAAGAATCGATAGGGTCAATACCCTCTTTCCTGCGAACCATGAGACGATATAATTTGTCATGTTTTATCTGACAACTAAGATGTGCTACGAGTAAAATGAACGAAACGTACAACAACAACGACCTACGAGTTAGGAAGGGCAGACCGCACCCAAGACCTACCGGGGACACTAGGCGACTCAACCCGCGAACCGCGTCCGAGCCCACCTCCATGGGCCTCTGCCAAGGTGGAGGTAGCGAGCCCGGACGGAGGGTTCGCGTTACCTGCGGTTCCGGTGGCGACGAGATGATTGGCGATCCTCCCGGTACGACTGCGTGGCGATACGGCTCGATAGACTGCGGCGAACCCGAACATGTCGACGGCGGTGAGGCAGACTGCGTCCTAGTGACTGGATGTGGCAATGATCGCTCTTAACTACGAGAACTACGATGTGGCGCCCTGCTGCTACAGTGATAGTGCTGACGGTGGAGTCGAGCCGCTACGACGACAATACGCAGGATCCCTTGGCGGGAGGATGGAGACGACCGTCCTCTGGACGAGGACCCAGATTAACTGCTGGACACGACCAGAGAGCACAGGAGCACGCTCCCCCTGCGTCTCTGGCCGTGCGAGAACATTCCACGTAGATCGACGAGCTGATTGATGTGTTGACCTACGTGACCGGCGCGTACCCACCCAAATGTTGCACGAAAGTAACGACACTGGGGGGGGGGGGAGCGACGAAGTGGGACCAGCAGGCAGTTGAGCCCTAGTGGCTTACCTACAGAAAGTACAAACAAGTTAGCATCGTCGACTACGGTGGTGGCTGAAGGCGGAGGCGTGGTGGGCTATGCCACGAAGCGTGCTCCGCTGTGGGTGCGACAGATGCGGTCTTTGGTCGATGTAGGCAAGGCGGTGACGCTCGGGCCAGAGTTTTCCTACGAGTCAAACGAGATCTGCAACCTAACCGGATGATGTGACGTGGCGATGATCACTAAAACACGTGGTGGTGAGATGAAACGATGAATGGTAACTTCGATGTGAGGTAAAAATGATATGAGTAACATGTGGGTGCTGGTGACGGCGTCGAAGTGATGACGATAAGAAGTGAAGAAAATGTGACGACAGGAACAAGACATGTTTGAATTCTGCTTCACGAGCCTGCGAATAGATCGAGCGCGAGGGCGACCATGGTGAAATGCCTAAATCGACTTTTTGAAGTGAGATAGTAAGTGAAAAGTGTGTACAGAAAGGGATATTTTGGAGGAGTGTGAAATAAGGATGAGATAGATAATTGGCTTACCATCATTTGTGTTCGAGTGCGAGGCGTTCCATGTTGTGGATATAGCGGGGCTGATTGTTGGACTATAAAATGGACAGCTTCAGCAATCAGTCTGGCCTGCCTCATACGGTCGTCCCATCTACCCGGGGGGACGTCCCTAATTGCATGCTGGTTTAGGGGACAAAAAGCGGTGTGATGGCCGCGGCGGTTACATGCGCGGCAACGCGGATCGTTTGCGCGGCACATGTAGTCGGTGTGCCAACCGCCACAACGAAACCAACGACCATTGCTAGCGACGCGCTGCTGCGCCTGAGCCGGTTGCTGTGCGAGTGCACGATGGGGCTGTGCGGATTGGCGGAAGGGTTCTGCATCGCGGCGAGGTAGATCTTGCTGCGGACGCGCACCACCTTGTGCGGGTGTGCGACCGCGGCTAGGAGGGCTTCGCTCCGGCGATGCCCTAGCCCGTGGGCTGTGCCTGCTGCGATGCGACCCACGAGGGGCAGACAGGGAAGCTACGCTAGCGATAGAAGAAGAAGAGGCGTAACTACTGGACGGTTCCCTGGAGTAGGAGGCACGCCGACAACAGTGCACGTGGCCGCAGTGGCAACAATGGCGACAGCGAGACTCGCTGTGGCGAGTGGTGGTGACGTTCTGCACAGCAGTGTGGACCATGGCTGGTGGCGCGGCCCCGATGGTGTTGATGACGTGAGGAACTGCAGCTACCGGTGCTCTGGTCGCGGTGTCGACGTTGGTGAGACATGCGTGCGAGATGGGTTATCTCAAGCGGATTACCTAAAGAATTGGAAACTAAGATAAGGGGCGAGGACGTTTGGTTTTGAGCGCGATACGAGCGAAGCTACGCGATGACCTACGTTGTCAAGCAAAACTACATGAGTAAATATGTATAGTGGTGAAGTTGGCACACTTCGTCGTTTACAGAGCAGATCTTCTCGCACGAATCGGAGAGTTTCTGCTTAGAAAACGACGAAGCAGAGAAAAATGTAAAATTAGGTGTATAGATTATGTAAAATAGGAAATGGGATATAAAGTTGGATGTATTTATGAAAATATACGTGGGAAGGTAATGTTTGGTAGCTTTAGTGTTCGAATCGCTGTGGCGAAGCGACACACTGCGACGTGTGCGTGGCGCGACCTCGACTCGAACCACCTCGTATTGAATGATGCCGCTGGAGAGATGTGGGTACACTGCCTTGTGCGGATGTGGGACTGATTACGTCAGTGCGGCGTCGAACGTGAGATGGGGCGCGGCAGTGACGTAAACAGGAGTAAAAGGAGAAAGAATTACTATTTTGGTTACGGTTTACGTTTTAATGCAAATCACACGCAAATACATTTTTAATTGAAAGAGCCTAGAGGATCGGAAGTGTGTACATTGGCGCAAAAGTGATGTGTGAGAAGAAAAAACGAAAACGAACGCGGACGTGTGGTCACAGATTGAGAAGCTCCGGACGAAGCCAACCGTTCTGACGTTAGCGACATGAGCGATGTTACTAAATGGTACGAGGCAGTCGGCTGATAACTTGGCTCTGCTGCAGAGTATTCGTGCTCAGCAATTTGGGTAAGACAGTGCTTCAGTAACGACGGTGAGTTCGCAGCCCCCACCTGGGGAAGCGCTTCGAGTACGCAGCGACTACGTGGAACATAGAAGGAGAACGCAGTGGCAGTGGTAATCAGTCACACGTATCAATAGAGTGTACATGTGGCAATCGTCAAGAGCAGTGTGGCACAAGAGTTTGCCGCAAATACACAAAGGGGAACACGCGCACACACACTCGTACAGTCTAACGCATACGCGCATCCTTACAAACGGGCCGCTCGATACGTATGAGCACGATCATATCTTCACATAAATGCATTTAGGAGCGGATGCGCGGGAAACAGCGTACTATACGTGTTAAGCCATCGCTTAATGTGCAAAGAGTGTAAAAAAGTTTACTTGGAATGAGAGAATAGGACGAAAAACACGCTTACAAGAGTAGGTATACTAGTGAAATAAACTAGACTAAAAGCAGTTCGCTGCGAGCTAAACGAACGAAAAAACTGTAAGAGAGATGCGCACGATCGATAATGATTATGCCTTGTAGAGATCGTTCCAAAGGCAGTGCGAATGTTTTAAAAACGGCGTCTTGCGACGCGTTCGCGCGGGAATCCGCGACGCCTATGATTTCGCGGCCTAAGCGGAGCGTGTGTGTTGCTGAACCATCCTAGCTGGCAGTTGCAGTGGGATGAGGGCCTTATTCCGGGATACGAGTGGTCATGGACCGATGCTTCGCGATGTGTTCGCGCTGGTATTGCAAGTGCCGCGGTTTTGCGGTGCATGCGGCGCGTGCGTGCCATTGAAGCAGGATAGCTAGTGGCTGTACAAGGCTATGGCTGAGTAAGGCCCCGTTTATACTTCGTCGCGGCGCGACGCGACGCCACGTATAGTGGCCATATTGATTGTGCGACGCGATCGATCAATTTGGCCTTATTGCGTGGCCATCGCGTCGCGCTGCGATGAAGTATAAACGGGGCCTAATGCATGAACTGGCGACCGCAACGCGAGGATATGCGACGCGTGCGTCTATGGCAAATTCGCTCAAAGCGTGCAAGGCGCAGGAAAGCCGATTTTTTGAAAGGAGATGCTAATAATGTGGTTTTTTTCATTCGTCCGCGTGTGGTCGTCCAGAGTGGTTGGTTCATTGCTTCATTCTTCAAGGATAAGCACTCATCCACATACGACCATGGTGTCGTGACTTCCGTACGACAGTACGGTCGTCGCGAGGGTCAACAGGTCAAAACCCGTCGATCGACACGTCAAAGCCTGCGCCAACGTGTCTCGCAGGGAAGCTTCTGGAAGCGGCTCCCCGCTCCTGCTGAGCGGTCGTGCCTCGGTCGTCATCGTCGCCAGCCATCCGTCGTCGGCCGCCAGGCTGTCCAACTACTGTCGGGGCCTAGCTTAGCCCATGGATCGTCGAGGACCAGCCAGCTTAGTCCGACGAGGTACCATCTACAACTTGGAGCGTCCGTAGTCCATCGAGAGTTCCATCTCCAACGCCCGTCGGCTCGTCATCCTCGGAGTCCACCAGGTAACGCCGGCCCGCTGACCGGCCCCGGAGTCCCCGACTTGGCACACGCCACGGGGACCGGGCCGGCCATGGCCGGCGGGTTGTCGGCTTGCTTAACCCTTGGTAGTCGTGAGTGCGGTCTTCCCCCTAACTCGTAGGTATTTTGTAATTGTCATGTATTCTTAATCATAGTAGCTTAGAGTATCATAAATATATAACCCTATCGGTTTAATTGCTTAACCAAACTGGTTTGTCGGTTCCATGTCTGGTCGAAGTATGCAGGAGTGTGAGCCAGTCTAAAGCCAGGGGGACCGCCTGAGGTCGTGGCCACGACCACGGGGGGGTACCCCTGGGGGCGAGTGTCAAGTCCAGTGCTCACTGCAGGGTGTTGCATGGAAGTGTGTTGGAATGGGTTCATGTCTTAACAACTGGCAGCGTGGATCCGCACAGGGCCTATGGGCAATAATACCGCGTGGTGTAAAGGCGGGCAACCTTAGCGAGCGGCGGATCCGGAAGGGCTCCAAGCCGGGGCGTGGGTGGCGTCCCCCCTCTCCGCCGATGCTTCGACGGGGGGTCGGCCACCCGCGTCACGACACATGGCTTCCTCGCTGGCTTGTTCCTTGCAGAAGAGCGCTATGAAAAACAACGGCGGACGCGAAATCTCTACGCCAGAGGAGATCACTGTGGCACTGGAGCAGCTGCGGGCTGACAAGAGGACGCCGGTATTTTTGAAGAAGTTGGTGCAGCATTTCTTCAGTGTACAGGAGCAGCTATCTTCGCTGGTTGCCACCAACTTGGCACTCAATGAAGAGGCTCCGTGAAGAAAATGCTGCCCTCAAGGAGTCTTTTCGTGAATCAAGACAATCATCTGCCGAGTTGACTACACAGACCCATCCTCCTGCGGACAGTTACGAAGAAAAAGAACGCCTTAGGTCGATAGTTATCTCCGGAGTATGTGAATTAAGTTCTTCCTCTTCCGTCTCAAGAGCTGTTCATGACCACGACGTGGTGAAGCAAATTTTTGATCATTTGGGAATCGAATGTGTACCTCATGTGGTACATCGACTAGGAAAGCCTACCGAAGGTCGTGTACGCCTATTTAAAGTTATTTTGCCTAGCACGTTTTATCAAAAACTAACGCTTAGGAGGGCTCACAGGCTTCGGTTCTTCTCCTGCAAGGGGGTGTATATTCGCCCCTCATTAACTAGGCAGGACAGAGATCGAAACAGAGAGGCCCGGCTTGGACGGAATTCTCTGCTGGGTGCTAATCTTCTTTCCCAGTCAACTCAGTCTTCATCAGTAAACTAGTTAGTTCTCACCGGACACCTGTCTCGAGCCTCAAATGCTTGTACTGCAACATACGATCGCTTCAAAAAAAATGTATCCGTTTTAAAATTTGCTGTAGAGAGCATCGATTACGATCTCATTCAGCTAACCGAAACTTGAGTCAGCGACTTAAATGATATTGAACCGATTTTGGGGCAACTACTTACAGCATTCAATTTTGCTAGATGCGACAGAGCTCAAAAAAGGGGTGGTGGTGTGCTCATTCTTATTAAACGCTCCATTGCTTTTAATATAGTTTGGAGAGAATCTATACCTGACGCATTTGAAATCATCTGCTGTGACCTTAACCTACCTCAGTCCACTCTTCGAGTAATAGTGGTTTACAGGACCCCCAGTTACAATCTCAAGGATTTAGTTCAACTTTGCAAAGTTCTTAGTGATCTATGTTCATTCCAAGGGCACTCTTATCACCGGAGATTTTAATTTTACTGATATTGACTGGAAAGAAAATTTACCGCGTGGTACATCTACTGTCTCACAGCGCTTCACTGATTTCTGCACTTCAGCCAAACTTGTTCAAAAAGTAGGGAGCCTACCAGGGGCAAACACATACTTGCTTTAATTCTCTGTTCTCAAGCAAATCTAATCAAAGGTGTCAACGTATCCGCTCCTCTGGGTTCCAGTGATCACTTCTTCCTCTCGTAAGAAATAATTATATCCATACATCGTCTGCCCTTCCGATGGAGCAGAGCGCACCACAAGGCCAACTATGACGCCATTTGCCATTTTTTGCTTTCTTTTGACTGGAGGAACATCCTGGAAGGGCTTTCAAATATTAACGACAAATATGATTTCTTGGCTATTCTACATTTTTGCATTCAGAAATTTGTACCACTTGAAAAGCAACCTTTGAGTCATGGCAACGTTTCTCCGTACCTCTCTCGATTAGCTGAACTTAAAGAAAAGGCTTGGCACGATTCACAAAATGATCCGTGTCCAGAAAAAATCAAGCACTTCACCAGTACTGAAGAAAAGTTCGATCGCCTTCTCAAAAATACAATAGTTATCGTGAACGTAAGCTTTTGACAAATCCTAAAAGGTCTTCACTGTACAAGCTGCTAAATTCAAGGCTAAGGCGACTTGATAGAATTCCTATGTTAAGCGATGGAAATGGCAACACTGCTTCAAACGATTTTGAGAAAGCGTCAATGTTTGCCTCTCATTTCACAAAATCTTACTCTGAACAGGATCACGATGATGATTCATGGCCTCTCACTAAAGCTACCGTTCAATACTTATTCGGACAACTTACTGTGGTTTTATAAAGAAGACATTTATAAGCTGTTGAGTAGATTACCCCTGTCTTATTCGCGAACTCCGGAAATGAAATTCAATGAATTGAAATTCTAGCTTACTTCATTCAAAAGGTTGCCATTGCAATTGCCGTTCCTTTGGAACATATTTTTAACCACAGTTACATACATGTTGTAATACCCCATCGATGGAAACACGTCTATGTTACTCCCATTTTGAAGACATCATCGAACAGTCTAGCTTCAAACTACCGTCCTATAAGCTTAACATCAGTATTTTGTAGAACATTCGAAAAAAAATTGAAGACAGAAATAGTGAAGTACATTGAGACAAATGGGATTTTACCTGAGAACCAACATGGATTCAGAGTCAAACGGTCAACAGAGATATCCATGCTGTCTGCCTTAAATGACTGGACCAAAGCACTTGATGCAAACAATGATATTGATATCATCTACCTCGACTTTAGCAAGGCGTTTGACAAAGTACCGTTTAAAGAACTGGTTCAAACCTTTAAACTGTTGGAGTGCATCATCGAATTATTGCGTGGATAAAAGGTTTTATCACGAACAGAACCTTTCAAGTGAAAGTCAACGATTCCTTTTCAGATACGTATACGGTGACCAATGGAGTACCTCAGGGTGGGGTATTATCACCAGTTCTCTTTATTATCTACACTTCCGACCTACCAGACCAAATAGACAAGTTCAACGTGAAGTGTAGTATGTTTGCTGATGACGTACAACTGTACAAAAATATTAGCAAACCGGAAGATTGCTTGGCTTTGCAAGGCGCCATTAAAGAGATTGCTGATTGGTCTGACAAGTGGAAACTACCTCTATCTGCTTCAAAAACTAAACTTCTTCATCTTGGTAAATCGAAGACAGCAAGATACAACTACATGCTTGGTGGAACCCGTACAGTTTGTGTAGATACGTTACGAGATCTGGGATTTATTATGGACAAAAATCTCACTTCACTGACAACTGTGAAGGCATCGCAAAGAGAGCTGAGAGAATTGTTTACAACGTATTTAAATCCTTGTCTATAAAATCAGCACCACACTTTTTGATAGCATATAAATCATATGTTCGCCCTGTGCTAGAATACGGCACCACAGTTTTTAGTCCTCTTTTGAAGAGTAGCATACAAAGGCTTGAAGCAGTTCAAAATGGTTTCACTAGAAAACTCTGGATACGCTTATATGGGTATGACTACACCACCATTTCTTCTGCCACTATTCGCAACAAAATTTTTAAAATCTCTAGTCTTGAGACTCGTAGAAAACGGAATGACCTGCTCGTGATTTTCAAAATGATTACTGAACTGGTAGCTCTAAAGCTTGATGAGTTTTACACGCTACAAAATTCCAACACAAGAGGTAGTCAGAGGAAAATCCATTTCTCCAAGGTTAAGAGCTCCATCCGTGCTTCCTTTTTTACCCAAAGGGCTGGCTCTGAGTTTTTAATATTCTCAAAAAATATGCGCTCCCTAATTCATTAGCTCACTTTAAAAGGCTCGTGGACAGGTATCTCCTAGAGTAGCTAAGTAGTTACTATGCGTTGTGCTGTAGTGTTGTTTTTCTTGTTGTTGAATATTTTGTATTTCACTGCGTGTAATTGTATCTATTTGCACGTCTAAATAAATAAATGAATAAATGAATAGGTGTGAGTATGAGACGAAAGTTTGAACGTAAGGAGGAGTGTTAAAGGTTACGGGTAGGATTGATGAAGGAGTGATTGGACTTGGCGCTACGTTTAGGTTGTATTCGGGTCGGTAATGAGAGTTTGGTTGAGTCCTGTGCTGGTTAAGGTGTGGAAGCCGCATGAACCTCTAAGGAGTAGAGGTGAGATAATGATCTTAACAAGGATTTCCCATTGGACGTGCGGATTTCAGCTGTTCTGATACAACCATCCTTTCCGGGAAGAAGACCAGTTATCAAACCGTATTTCCACAATCCTCGTGAAGCTTTTTCGTCCGCGATTAACACTACGTCTCCGACTTGCGGGGGAGTGGACGTTGATCTCGATCGCCTCGTTCGTGCTTGGTGGCGTTCGCGGAGGACGGCGACGTAATCCGAGTGCCATAACTCCCAAACGTGGTCTAAAACAGAAAGAGTTTGTTTGTACCTAGGTTGTGAGAGGCGTCGTAAAAGTCTAATTGTAGCGGCAGTGATGGGAGTTGAAGTTATATCTCCAGAACAAGGAAATCTACTGGCCCGAGGGCGTGAATGAAGATGTCCCTTTTCCGAAAAGGTGTTATGGGACGAGAGTTTAACATGGTTTCGACCTCTATGACTACTGTCTGAAGCTGGTTTAGAGGAAGAATAGTACGGCCAATGGATTTTTTATAGGCCGACTTAAAGAGGACGACTAAGCGCTCGTAAAATCCGCCTTTCCAAGGCGACAGCGGGGTGATAAACTTCCAATTAATTCTGTGAGTAGCGCAAAGATTGGAAATGCTGCGCCATGTGGTAGGTGAGAAGAGGAGCGAAGTAATCGCAGTTTTTGCGGCGTTGAAAGGTGGTGGAGTTGTCGCTGTATACGACGTTTGGAACACCCTTGCGCGCTATGAACCTGCGAAGTGCGAGCAAGGACTCCTGTGTGGTGTTATCTAGAACGACTTCGAGGTGGATTGCTCGAGCCGCCATACACGTAATCAAGCAAATCCATGCCTTTCCGGAGTTAGCACCTGTGCATTCATGAGGACCGAGGTAATCGAGTCCTACGTTTTGGAATGGTTGCGAGCGTTGAGCTCGTTCCGGAGGTAGAGGTGGCAACTTCGGGTACTTGTAAGGTGCGCCATTAACCTTTCTGCATGCGACACAGGTGCGTAGAATTCTGGAAACATACGTGCGGATTGATGGGATAAAAAATCGAGCACGTATGTTAGTGTATGAGATCGTTGAACGCTCTTTACGCATTGAAATTCGCGAGTTGCAAGCTGCGAAGGTCTTGCTCACTCTCGCGATAGTGCGCTAATATGAGTTGAACTTCTGCCGTTTCAATGTCCGTCGGCTGAATCGTTCCTGACTTTGAGATGCAGGCTATCGCAGGTATTTTACACCCAAGTTTTGCCCGAAGCTCCGGTGTGAGCCGGTCTAGAATATGCAGGCGGAGAAATTTTAGCGTGTATGCTACGATCCTGAACAGCTTGAGGTAATTGTTAGTTCGTGTGAACGGCAAAACTGATTGAAACTTTCCCTCAGCTACGGAATTAACGTTCACGTATTCGGATTGGGCATCGACGTCAACGTCTGGCGGAACTTGGAAGTCGACGTGCGCTTGGGGCCATTGTTCTGGTGTTGTAGTTAAAAAGTGTGGTCCGGTCCACCATATGTGGTTGTGAGCTTCCTTCGTCGCAAGACCGCGAGTAGCACTGCGGGATTGTCTTCGGAAACGATATAGTGGAACCGAACTTGGATGTTTTGAGAATGAAATGCTGCAATGGCGTTGCGGATCGCGGTAACGCGATTCTGGACGAACACCTTGAGCGTCTTGGAGGTATGTACCCAATGTAGCGCTATTAAGGGGTCCGAGAAGATATGAATGGTGGAAATAGGTATGCTGAGTTGGTGAACAAGGTACTGCGCTAGGCGAACGCTGATAAGAGCAGTTAATAGTTCCCAGCGCGGCACTGTAAGCTGTTTGGGGCTGTTGAAATGTGATTTGGCCATGAGTAGTGTCGAAGACACGGAGTTATTACTGCGGCAGAGTAAATATGCGCAGCATGCGTATAGCCGTTTTGATGCGTCTCCAAAGACGCAAAGCTCGATGTCGTTAGCTGCCTGTTGCGGGATGATTGATCGCGGCAGGGGAGCAATGGGGTCACTCAGATTAGCGAGCAATTGGGATCATTGCTGGAGTTGCGACTGATCCAAAGGCGTATCCCAGCCCAGATCCTGAGACCACAAGTCTTGAATGAAAACTTTAAGTGGTGCCAAGAACGGGACCAAGAGGTCTAAGGGATCGTACGTTGATGCCAATGCGCGTAAGGCTGCCCGTTTGCTTTTAACTGTGATTTGAGTAGTTTTGATGGGTATGACGAGTGTGTCCCTTGCGAATTGCCAGCGGAGTCCCAGCAAGGTGGCGTTTGCCGGATTAATGGCGCGATCAGCGCTGGTCATGGAAGAGTTTACCGCTTGAGAATTGCACAAGAACTCTCTATGGTTCATATGCATCTTAGAGAATATGTTTTTTGACGCGATATATTTTTGAAAGATATCTTCGTGTGAGGCAGCACCCATGACTACGTTATCCACGTAAGAGTTACGTATAATATCGTCAGCAAGGGGGCTATCCTCTCTGCGAAGATAATACTGTATGGACGCGGCAAGTAGGAATGGTGAAGCGTTGATCTCGAAAGGAATGCGAGCGAAGCGTAATATGCGCAAGTTGGATGGTGATGGTGGTTTGTATGGGTCTTTTAACGACAGAAAGTGAGTTGCGTCTCGCTGCGAGACCTGGAGCTGTATTTGATGAAAAGCCTTTCTACATCAGCTATCAAAAGATAGCGATGTAAGCGAGCCCTCAAGAGTATTCCAACCAGCTCTGGTAACAGCGTCGGTCCTTGGTGAACACAGTCATTTAAACTGACCGCGTTCTTCATCTTGGATGACGCATCGAACACAACTCGAAGCTTGGTTGTAGACGAGCTCTCCTTGTATACCGCTTGATACGAGAGCCGTCGAACGAAAACTCATGGACGTCCTCTACGTACCCAGCTGAAATATGATCTTGGATAACTTTACATGCTGTGACCAAGCTGTGGTTTTGCTGAGACGCTGAAATTGGTTTATAAGCCTGCAGTAAGCTAAACGTTTGTTGCCCTGTAATGCAGGATGCTGATCTTTCCATGGGAATTAAACATACAAACAACCATCTACGAACTGAGAAGTGCGATTAAAGTTATCTTTTCCAACTTGCTGTCGATTGCGGGATTATGGTCATCTGCTATGCCCAGTGCGTCCAACGACCAAAGTCGCTGAACTGCGTCTTCGTCGTCGATCTCTGATGTTGTGAGTGCGTTGGCGGAGTCTGGGCCCTGCGGAAGCCCGACCGAAAAACCGAGTTGCCTGAGACGACTGTTCCAAATCGAGTGTGGCATAGGACCATACCCGAGGCAGGCATATCGGCGCTTCTGGGGAAATGATGTCCCAGTAGTGGTCGATCCCGATAAGAATGTCGGGTACGACAGACTCCTCCCGACACGACGGTATGTCGAAATTGTGCTGGCGAATGAACTCGGCGTCTTCCTGAGCAAGACGTGATGATTGTTGCGCCAACGTGACGACTTCCTTAGTCGTGAGCATCACGAACTTCTTGTCGAGTGCATCGACAAGGGTTATCTCTACAACACCTGAAACTTCAGAAGTGGTTTGTCAACCGAAGATAACATATGTACGAAGTTTTGGGTCTATGATATTAAGACCTACGCGTTGAGCTGAAATGGTAGAGATAAAACTGTTTTGAGCACCCGAGTCGAGGAGTAGTACGATCTCCTCGAAACGTGCGTTGATATGGTTGTAAGTTTGAGCCTTTACAAACATTAATGAAGGTACACTACGACGTTGACTAAGTGACAATATGTTGTTGTCTACGCAACAGCGCAATATTTTTTCCGTTTCAGCATCAGGCTCAAAAGCATGGAGCTGCGACGGATATGGAGACTCGCTGCGACGATTTGGGGAATTTGAGCGCTCCCTTGCGGGAGATTTGAATGAAACGCGATGTGGAGACTGCGAGCGAGAGTGACTGTTGCTTCTGTTATAGTCCTATCTGCCAGGGCTATACCGATCATTGGATGATGAGCTTGACTCGCTGCCGTATGAACGATGATGTTCTTTAAGGCGGTCGAACGAAGGACTTTTCTCGACGCGTACCGTTTTGGCGAACGGTGAGCGTAGTATTCACGGCTACGTCGTTTACGGTTTCTATCGCGACGATCTCTTGATGGAGTGCGGCGGTATATGCCACTGCGTGTTGCCTTTCTGCAGAGGAGCTCATTATGGTCTCCCCTGCAGATACGGTATGCGGGGTATGTGCACGACCGTGATGCGGGATTGCCGCTCAAGCATTTCCAGCAGAGATTTCGTGCCTGGACAAGATTACGGCGGACGACAATCGGCACATCTAAATAGCAACGCGTAGACTTATGATCGAGTGAATTGCAAAAACAACATGTACTGGTCTGAGTCCTGGATGGTGATGGTGATCGTGATGGATTATGCCTGTCGTACGATGTATGCACAGAGCTTTTACCTAAAGTTGTAGAGTCTTCATACTTTTCTTTCGATGCGATGATGTGGTCAAGTTTCTGCATCACCTGGTCTAGATCAAAGTCTGCGTTGCTCTGAAATTCAAGATCGTGCAACTTCTGGCGGATTTCCGCTGGGAACATGCTCTTGACCAAGTCAAGGAGTGGAAGTACCGTGCGGAAATCTTCGTACTTTCGAAGACCGTGAAGTATGTCTGAAATGCGAAACCGGGTGTTGCGGAGTTTGGATCCTGTACTGCGAGAGTGAGGAAGTTGTTGGAGTTGCTTATGCAGCATGGCACGCGTCTTGTGTAGACGATCGTACCGCTTTTTAAGCACTCTCACTAATTCATAATAATTATGTCCCTCTGGACCCAAGTCTTGCAATACCATTTGAGCTTCGCCTTTTAAAAGATTTTGCAGACACAGAAACTTGTGAATTGGTGCAATGTTTGGGTCATTATGGACCGCGAGCTCGAAAGCGCACCAAAAGCGGCTGAATTGTGTGATGTCACCACTAAAGGGCTCAAGCGTGAGCTTGCTCAGCTGAATGGCTGGTCTAAACTGCACCTGGGTGAATGGAACGCTCATGGGCGCTGTGGTGTTGTTAGCATAAGAATACAGCGGTAGTGTGGCATTAAGCTGCTGATATTGTGGAGCAGATAGCGGCGATTGCGGAAGAGTCTCCGGCTGCTGGAGATTCGTATGCGACGTGGTGGTAGTTTGTGTTTCGACAACCTCTGTGTTTGCATTAGTAGTATGCGTCATCTCCAAGAGTTGCGATAAGCGGCAACTTTCGATCAGCGATAGCACTTCATCGAGGTTGGATTGTAGAGTCATTACGAGTGACTCTGCCTCTACCAACGCGTCGTCTACGTGTGTCTCTTGCATGTATGCTTCATATGCGGCATTTTCTGCTTCTGGATTAGCAGACGACCCAACTGTGGCGAGAAATGTTTGGCGCCTTTCTTTGACCGTGCGGATGGCAGACTGGACGTCTGCCATAGATGATTGAATGGCTTTTAGGCGCGTGTCAAGTAGCGTGCATTGTTTGCGCTGGCTGGTATCAGAAGAGATGCGTGAATTTTACCTTTAGCCACTTCCAACGCCGTAAACGCCTTTGTAAGGTTCGCTTTGCACGTTGTTATTGATGGCATTGTTCGCGAGAATATATAGGAGTACTAGTGGCAGGAGGCGGTACTGCCTAAAGTCTGAGTCTAAAATGAGGTGGACTGAATGCAGGCCAATGTGAAGGAGAGCACTGATCAGGAGTCTCCTTCCCATACATACGATTGCATGAAGCAGGTTATACGAGAGCGCATAAACGACAAGTCTGACATAAGTGCAGACGTATGAGGTATGAGATGTTTAATATGGAGTATGAGGGCCTATAAGTGCAGGTGTGCACGCGTAAGGCAAGATTGTTGAACAGCATGAGCTCTATGGCGCCGATAGCTCAAAGACGCCGATAGCTAAGGCAAAGGACCAAGTGGAGTTGCGGGCCGGGCGCTGCGACAACAGTGTGTACTGCGCATGTCCTATTGACATGCCTTAGGGGGGCAACTATGCATTGTGGTGCCTGGAGAATCCTGCCGGGCCCTGTTTGCATGCTCCTTTGCAACGGCGACAGGGTCCAAGAAGGGTTTCCTAGTCGGTCAGTCCGACTTTCTGCTCCTACCCGCGCGGCGTAACATTTGTGTCTTGACGTATTACGGCTGTCTCTGTGCAAGCTCGTGCCACTCGAGGTTGCACAGGTGAGAGACACTGTTACAAGAAGTGAGGAAGGCATTACCCTATTTATAGCGTTCGTCCGTGCCATCAGTGGCACCTGTACTAGTCAATCTTGCTGACTCCTGCACCGTATGCGGTATGAAGGCGAGCGAGAGTGTGAGTCTACGGTAGGCTCGTTCACAAAGGCCCAACGTGAGTTTTCCCACGTTGGACCTCGGTCCGATGCACCATGTCGCGACGCGGGTGGCACCCCCGCCCTCATCGGTGGTGACGGGCTTACCACCCATGCCGTGATCATGGCCGAATTAGGATCCGCGACTCGCTGTTATTGCCCGCCTACATATGCCACACGGGCATCCTCCCTGGGAGGCCCTAAGCGGATCCAAAACGACTGCGATGATTTACGGTCTACCAACTCGCGTACCGCTACGGCTGCACCTTGTGTTTAGTGCGCTGTGGCTTGCACCTGTTTAGTGTCCGACGCAATCGATCGGTGGCCAGCCGATCGATAGCGTCGGACTGTCTTGACTGCGGTATGCTTTGCCCGACATGAACACCTTAAGAATCGATAGGGTCAATACCCGCCTTCCTGCGAACCATGAGACGATATAATTTGTCATGTTTTATCTGACAACTAAGATGTGCTACGAGTAAAATGAACGAAACGTACAACAACAACGACCTACGAGTTAGGAAGGGCAGACCGCACCCAAGACCTACCGGGGACACTAGGCGACTCAACCCGCGAACCGCGTCCGAGCCCACCTCCATGGGCCTCTGCCAAGGTGGAGGTAGCGAGCCCGGACGGAGGGTTCGCGTTACCTGCGGTTCCAGTGGCGACGAGATGATTGGCGATCCTCCCGGTACGACTGCGTGGCGATACGGCTCGATAGACTGCGGCGAACCCGAACATGTCGACGGCGGTGAGGCAGACTGCGTCCTAGTGACTGGATGTGGCAATGGTCGCTCTCAACTACGAGAACTACGATGTGGCGCCCTGCTGCTACAGTGATAGTGCTGACGGTGGAGTCGAGCCGCTACGACGACAATACGCAGGATCCCTTGGCGGAAGGATGGAGACGACCGTCCTCTGGACGAGGACCCAGACTAACTGCTGGACACGACCAGAGAGCACAGGAGCACGCTCCTCCTGCGTCTCTGGCCGTGCGAGAACATTCCACGTAGATCGACGAGTTGATTGATGTGTTGACCTACGTGACCGGCGCGCACCCACCCAAATGTTGCACGAAAGTAGCGACAAGTACCATATCATTAAGAGCGTTGAATGCAGCACATCAAGAAGAGTTGGCCAATTCCGCACAAACTTAAGAGCTGCATGGGACGAGGATCACCATAAAATCCAGATCCAGTGTTTCAAATCAGGTGGTCAAATTTCAACTGAACACAGTTTCCCTTAGCAAGTGCGACTTGAAGCCGAGACGCCCGAACTTGTTCAGCAGCAAATTCTGAAATTGATGAGGACGGTGCTGAGAGTGACGAGACAGGCAACAAGGCAGTGCCCTATTATCCCGCTACACTGCACCTACCCTGTTGCCAGTTGTCCTTCTTCAGCGTTTGTCTTCAGCGTTTCTCTCCTTAAGCGTTTCGTTGGTCAGCTACGGGGTTCGCTTTCTTGGTACGGTGGCGCCAGATTTCCCCATCAAATGCCTGGTCAGGGTGCAACCTAGCCATCCTCAAGTCCTGATGCAGCGTATGAAGCCACCGCTGCTTTGGTCGCTCGCGTAGCCGTTTTCCGGGCATATTAAGGGCAAGACCATTCTTTCGAATGGTTTAACCTTCTAACAATAAGGACGGGGCTGTACCATCCCAGACGAGCTTTGCGCATCTTAGATATTGGGGTGACACCGAACCTCTGCAGCATGGAGTTGTTGCGTACTCGATGCAAACGCGTAGCTTCGGCCGTTCACCGCTGCATCTTCGTTTCCATTACGCTGGGGCGCATTTCAATTTCTTTAGTCACGGACCAGCATTCAGTTCCGTAAATAGTCTCTGGTCGGACGGCTGCTCTGAAGATCTTCGACTTGAGGCGCTCTGGTGTCCTCTTGTCACGTAGCACTCCTGTCTACCCCGTTGCCTAATTATCTATCTATCTATCTATCTATCTATCTATCTATCTATCTATCTATCTATCTATCTATCTATCTATCTATCTATCTATCTATCTATCTATCTATCTATCTATCTATCTATCTATCTATCTATCTATCTATCTATCTATCTATCTATCTATCTATCTATCTATCTATCTATCTATCTATCTATCTATCTATCTATCTATCTATCTATCTATCTATCTATCTATCTATCTATCTATCTATCTATCTATCTATCTATCTATCTATCTATCTATCTATCTATCTATCTATCTATCTATCTATCTATCTATCTATCTATCTATCTATCTATCTATCTATCTATCTATCTATCTATCTATCTATCTATCTATCTATCTATCTATCTATCTATCTATCTATCTATCTATCTATCTATCTATCTATCTATCTATCTATCTATCTATCTATCTATCTATCTATCTATCTATCTATCTATCTATCTATCTATCTATCTATCTATCTATCTATCTATCTATCTATCTATCTATCTATCTATCTATCTATCTATCTATCTATCTATCTATCTATCTATCTATCTATCTATCTATCTATCTATCTATCTATCTATCTATCTATCTATCTATCTATCTATCTATCTATCTATCTATCTATCTATCTATCTATCTATCTATCTATCTATCTATCTATCTATCTATCTATCTATCTATCTATCTATCTATCTATCTATCTATCTATCTATCTATCTATCTATCTATCTATCTATCTATCTATCTATCTATCTATCTATCTATCTATCTATCTATCTATCTATCTATCTATCTATCTATCTATCTATCTATCTATCTATCTATCTATCTATCTATCTATCTATCTATCTATCTATCTATCTATCTATCTATCTATCTATCTATCTATCTATCTATCTATCTATCTATCTATCTATCTGCCACTATATAATTTAGTTAGCGGTCGACGACGTTTGAGTGATTTAACCTAAGTGAGATACGCCTCATCATCTACAGCGCCGGCAAATTTTGCTATTGGAGGTGGGATGTTGCTGCAGCAGGGGAAACGCAACCCTTTACTGCTTTACACAACAGCACCTACGCGCGTTTCTGAGCGTCCAGATTCAGAAGCCGACTTCGTGCCATTAGCATGAGAAGACCATTAAAGGGGTAAGAATAGAAGGGGGACTCCGAATGTGGAGAATCGACAGCGATCAGGAAGGAGCGACCTGAAAGAGGCATCGGGATGGGGGAGGCCGATAGGGAAACAATGAAGCAGGCCTGGAGGTGCATCAAGAAGGATTTAGGCAATAAGGAGGGACCAGTAGGGAGTTACCAATCAGGGGAGGGGAAGGCAGTAAGGAGCATCAGCAAGCGGATCCATTACTAGTAAGAGAGACCGGATTTAGAAGATGTGACACCGATGTCGCGCAATGGGCATTCGCTCGCGGTCGTCGTGTCGTGAGCGTGGGAGGGCTATTTGATTGGGGTAGCGTTGTAAAGAGGACCCCGGGAGGGGGGGGGGGGGGGTGGAGAGAGGTCTATCTGGAGGAAGCAGGACGGAGAACCAACAAGAAGGGAGCCGTACTGGAATTCACACGGGAAACAAGGAATCTGTCATATGCATGGCTTCTTCATGGTCGACACAGCGGCAGCTGCGCGCGCTTCTGAGCTTCCAAACTCGGAGACGGGTCTTCTGAGCTTCTGGATCCAGAAGGCGGCCCCCATACTTCGTTTAACAAACATCCTGATTCTGAATACGTGTCACCGACGTCTGCCGTGAGCATGAGAGGACCACTAGGGGTGTTGGAGAAGTGCAGTAAGGAAAACCTCTAGGGTGGACCAGGAGAGCGACCATGAAGGAAAGGACAACTTGGAGCAGGGGCAAGGATGGGGAAACCAGCAGGGAGAGACCAGTAGGGGTTCAATAGTGAAAACAAAGAAGTGGGTCAGGAGTTGGGACCAGGAAGGTGGGGGACTAAACAGGAGGAGGGAAGACCAGCAAGTTCGGACCAGTAATTAGATCCAGTAAGAAGAAACGAATGAGGGGAACCTGCCTTCGGAAGACATGTCAACGATATCTGGAAGCGCTAACTGTTGAGCATGAGAACGGTTGCGGAGGAGCAAGCTGAGGGACAGAAGTACTGCACAGCACAAAGCAATGGCGTTAACGGCCGGTCCGGAATGTCTATGATGAAAGTACCGAAGTGGTGAACGGTTTGATGCCGATAAAGTACGCACCAGGTCCTAGATGTTAGCGAATTTTATGTTTCACAAGAACTACTTTCCATAATCAGTGATGCCGCAAAGTCGAGAAGCGCGAAGCGCGCAAGTGCGAGACACGCCATTAGGCGTGTCGGAGCACTTGTAATGTATACTTTATCTGCAAGCGTTCGTCCACTCGAAAGACTACCAAAAATTAGACCACTACATAGCATACTCCATGATGGACAGTCGTTAAATATTGACATGTCCTTGACGATATTGACATGTCCTTGACGGAAGCAAGACCACTAGCTGAAGCTAGACCACCATTTAATGCCATTTTGTAACAAGTATTTCTCTTGAGTATTTCCACCCATCAGCGTGTGGAGTGCAGTTGGAGGAGGTTACGGCTGTAGCATGAAGCCGATTCCAGGTTCCTCATTTGGATATCCCGTATACTTGTGTCCTTCCAAAATTTTTTCGAATAAACGAGTAATCGAATATATTCGGTTTCACGAAAAACCGAATATTCGAATAATGAATATATTCGAATTTTGGACCTTGTCGAATATTCGAATAATGAATATATTCGAATTTTGGACCTTGTCGAATATTCGAATAATGAATATATTCGAATTTTGGGCCTCGCCGAATATTCGAATAATGAATATTTTCGAATTTTGGGCCTCATCGAATATTCGAATAATGAATATTTTCGAATTTTGGGCCTCATCGAATATTCGAATAATGAATATTTTCGAATTTTGGGCCTCACCGAATATTCGAATAATGAACATTCGAATATTCGAATTTATTTGAATATTCGTTCGAAATTATTCGATTCGGTCTGAAGTATACGACAGAAGTATTTGAAATGAAAGTCAAATTGAGCCCTAGGCTAAATGCCTTTTCTAAATTCTTCTGTAAGATCGTGTCTTCAATTTTCAAATCCAAACTCTTCTAATCTTAATGAATTCCGACCGTAACGCACAACTGACATAGTGCCACAAAATTTATCAAAATTTATCAATACTTTGGTTGAAATTGTAAACATTCTACGGCTTCTAGCCAGAAAATTTATCAATAAAGAATACTTCGGTTGAAATTGTAGATATTCTACGGCTTCTGATGACCCTCGTAGAGGAAATACAGAAATAAACGTAATCTCAAACACGACATGTTATTTAAAGGCATTATGTTAATATGTATATGATGTTTTATGTTACAAACCCGGACAAGAAAAAACAACAATTGAGTGAGGAAACACCTAGCCGTTAAGCTGAGAAATAAGGTCTCCTACAAGTGAATCACAGAAAAAGGACTTTGAGAAGGATGAATGATGCTGTGGCAATTTGGGGTGTGATCGCAGCCAGTCTATACCCTTCCGACTGAGAAAATGAATGTCAAATAGTCTGCCCATGCGACACTTCTCGAACGGTACGACTGGAAGATGGTCTCCCAAACACATATTACTATTAACCAGAAGATCGCTCCTTGGCACTCAGCGTGACATACTTCCGATTGGTATTGGTGGCCGGTGATTGCGGTCGAAGAAAGCCTCAACCAAAGGACCAGGATGTGTTCCTAAGCCACACCAACGGTAGACCAAACAAACCGACGATGAAGTACTTTCGACAGAGGTCGACCTTGGCCGCATTGTTCATGTTTCTCAAGTCCATTGGTCGGCCTTCGCTTGGGTAATTAAACATGTTTCCCATTTCGAATATTTTCATGGCTCCATATGAAATATGTATATCAAACGATAGAGCTCGAGCTGCTGAGCTCAAACCTTGGTTTTTCATATACTTGACTTTAGGCGAGTTATATCCAGAATGCGCAAAAACTGACTCCCAGTAGTCTATCTCAGTATCACCTGTATCACCTGTCGTCCCATTGATCATCGACTTGCTCGAGCGGGCGCCAGCAGCGTCTCCATTCTCCCCGTCGCGTGCCAGAGTGGTCCAATGGATCCTCCTCACTCGAGGGACACGAAGAGCGTCATATCGGGCGTTCAGGGCTTTCACGAAGAAGTCCGACCAACGCGTTGGTGGGCGTCCCGGTGTTCTCTTGACATCTCGCGGAATCCAGTCGGTAACGACTCTCGTCCCGCGGGTGTCTGCGAAGCGCATTACGTGGCCGGCCCACCTAATTTTCGACAACTTGGCTCACGCGACAGCGTCTCTGATCTTCGAACGTCGGTGAAGCTCGGAACTCCGGAGGCCTTCTCTCACTTGCGTGAGTGGTGTCACTCCGAGCATCGTCCTCTCGATTCCACGCTGCGCGACGCTGATCGCGTGTTCATCCTGCTTTCGTATAGCCCAGGTCTCTGAGGCGTATCTTAGGGCAGGAAGAACAGTGGAGTCGAATAGGTGGACACGGAGTCGGACGTTCTTCGTCTTCTTCGCGACTTCTTCGACGCTCTTGAAAGCTCCCCAAGCCGCTCGTTTCCTCCTGCTCAGCTCCGGCGCTAGGTCGTTGGCCATATTGACTTCGCGACCCAGATACACGTAGCTGGAGCATTCGGAGATGTTCGTTCCGCTGAGCGAGAATGGGGTATCAGAAACTTGTCCGTTCCTCATGAACATCGTCTTCGTAAGATTCAGCTGCAGACCAACGTTCCCACATACACGATCGAAGTCGGCCAGCATTCACTCCGCCTGGCTGATGCTCGGTGTTATGAGCACGATGTCGTCAGCGAAACGAAGATGGTGCAGCTGCTGGCCGTCGACCTTCACTCCCATGTCTTCCCATTCTAGTTCGCGCATGACGTTTTCGAGAGTGGCGCTGAAGAGCTTCGGGGATATGGTATCCCCTTGCCGAACCCCTCTTCTTACGTCGATGACGACGTCGTTGTAGAATGGAGAGATCTTGGTCGTGAATCCACTGTACAGCTCTCGAAGGACTCTGATGTACTGAGTAGAAACGCCCTGAGTGAGCAGGGCGTCGATGACCGCTTCAGTCTCGACAGAGTAAAATGCCTTCTTCAGGTCGATGAACGTAAGGCACAGCGGCAGCTTATACTCTCGCGACACTTTGATGAGCTTCGTAATGGTGTGTATGTGGTCGATCGTGCTGAATCCTCTCCGAAATCCCGCTTGCTCGCATGGCTGTCCTTCGTCCAGCGTTCTGCTGATCCTATTCAGGATGACTCGAGTGAACAGCTTGTAGACTACGGACAGCAGGCAGATCGGGCGATAGTTGCCAATGTCGTGCACGTCTCCCTTCTTGTACAGCAAGACGGTCTTGCTGGACTTCCACTGAGATGGAACCTTGCACTCCGACAGGTATCGTGTGAAGAGCCGCGCCAGGGTGTTGATGAGCGCTGGCGGGAGGTTCTTCAGGTGTTCGGGTCTGATCCTGTCGGGACCGGGTGCTGTACGTTTCTTCACCGACGAAATGGCGTGTCGGACCTCGGAAGGGAAAACAGAGGGAACGACGTATCCATCCTGCGGAAGATGGCATGGGGGCAGGTGGACGTGGCTATCGAAGAGATCGGAGTAGAAGTCGTGGATGACCTTCTCCATGGTCCTTCTGGAAGAGGTGACGGTTCCGTGAGGACGTCGGAGAGCGGTCATCTTGGTCTTGAAGTTGGCGAAGTTCCGGCGGGCATTGCGGATGCTCAACCATGGCTCTGCAGCTTCAGCCAACACTTCCGCCCTTCTCTCCTTAAGTTCCTCCCTTATCGCCGCTCTGCATAGCTTTGCAAGCTCGGACGTCAATTGGTAGTTGCCTGACGCTCGTGCTGCTCCACGCTGGCGTATCAGCTTGAAGACCACCAAGAGACAGGCGTCTCTTGGTGTTCAAGCTCTCGGCTCCCTTAGCACTATCGTGGAGACAGTGCACGAAGCGGTCGTATTCCTCATCGACGTTGTCCATGACGGCATCTTCCCAAAGGCCGGCAAGAGAGGGGTAAGGTCCCAGTTGATGGTCGTTCTGGGATTCCTCTTCTTGAACTTCGCGGCCTTCTCTCCTTGACGCGAAAAGCGAAACCTCGCGCGAAGGAGGCGGTGGTCCGATCCCGTATAGAACTTGGGGACAACGGAGACGTCGGTCAGGCAATACCTGCGATTGAAGATGATGTGGTCGACCTCGTTGTGGAACTGGCCACCGGGGATTCCCAGGTCCATCGTAGGGTGGGAGGCTTCTGGAACTGCGAGTTCCATGGATGGTCTTGGTCGGCATGATAAACTCAGACAGCCATTCACCTTGCTCGTTCTACTCCAAACCGTGGGTTCCGATGTGAAGTTCTTCTGGCGACCTTCGCGGTCTGATCTTGACGTTGAAGTCGCCGACGATCACCTTGTAGAAGGTGTGATCTTTCTTATAGAACTTCTCCAGCTCCACGTAGAAGGCTTCGACCTCTTCGTCGTCGTAGTCGGATGTTGGTTCATACGCGACGAATACGGTCAAAGCTGGCACGGAGTCACATTGCTTCAGTCGCAGACGTCCGATTCGGGTTGTCAGAGACTCGGACGAATCGATGTTCATGGCCAAGTGCGTGTTGACGAGGACACCAACGCCGCCTACTCCCCTGCTGTCGCATGTTCCGAGGAACAGTTCTTCTCCGGAGTCGTACACGGCGTGTAGGTGGTGGTGTCTTCTCGTCTCGGTCAGTCCGATGACGTCGTACTTGATCTTCTTGGCTTGCATCATCAGGTCCTCGACGGATGCTTCCGATGCAAGTGTGCGGGCGTTGTAAGTACAGATCGTCATCCTAGTCCTTCTCAATTTGCGCAGCCTGGTTAGGCCCTGAGATTTTAGCAGCCTCTCCGTACTCGTCCTTCCCCTCGCTGCAGAAATGGGAGCTCTTTCGGGGTCAGGGGAATGAGGCCCTTTAGTGCTGCTGTGTTTGACTTCCATACCACACGGGTAGCTAGTCAGGCTCTGTCGTGCGGGCGAAGAACTCCGGGCAGCCAGCCAGACTGCCCGAAGGGACGGGGCGAGACTTTTGAGGCGGCCTCGAATCGCCTTACGATGTACTCCCAGTCTACCGAGTGCAAGCTTTTGGCCGGGCCGACACAGTTACAATCCGCACAGTCATGGACACATCCGCGCAACGAACATGCCGCTCCCACGCACAAGGAACGCGTCGACCCGACACAGCAGGAGCAAGGAGTCCATCCCCTGCATCCTACCTGCGTCTCTGGGCAGTACACGGTCGCATTTTGTTCGCGTTTAATTCCCTTATCCACCACCCGGGGATGTGCCTCGTGGCCCTGCGACAAGCGGCCCGAGATCCTTCTTAACAAGAGAGCCCGAAGGCTCTCTATCGAGGGAGATCCGTGGCTATCTCAGTAGCGTCGTATATATTCGAATATATTCGAATTTTAAGGCACGTCGAATAGTCGAATAACGAATATATTCGAATTTTGGACCTTATCGAATATTCGAATAACGAATATATTCGAATTTTGGACCTTGTCGAATATTCGAATAACGAATATGTTCGAATTTTGGGCCTCAGCGAATATTCGAATAATGAATATTTTCGAATTTTCGGCCTCATCGAATATTCGAATAATGAATATATTCGAATTTTGGACCTCACCGAATATTCGAATAATGAATATTCGAATATTCGAATTTATTCGAATATTCATTCGAAATTATTCGATTCGGTCCGAAGTATAATATCCCGCCCATGCCGACCAGGCGTTCCATCGCTCCGTGGTCGGTGAATTTGTACGACACTTGTCTGAAAAGGACAAAGCACTGACTGGTTCATCGGCTCCACAGCAAGTCATAGAACAGGCCAAATATGCATTTACAATGGCCTCTACGACATTACGTGTGAGTAGAAAGCGCGACGCTTCCCAAATGGGTTTGATTAACGCCACGCTATACCCTTTAACTCCACCCATTCATTTCAAGCTGATTCAGTTGAATAAACTCGTCGAAAATTCGAAAAACGTCGTGGATCCCATTCCCACCTGCTGATACCATGAAGCCGCATTCTAGGAATTTACTGTAATTGGAATTATAACGTGACCAGTACGTTGTGTTTGCCCATGCATGTATGTATGTATGTATGTATGTATGTATATATGTATGTATGTATGTATGTATATATGTATGTATGTATGTATGTATGTATGTATGTATGTATGTATGTATGTATGTATGTATGTATGTATGTATGTATGTATGTATGTATATATTAGACATTGGATCCGACACCGATTTTCCGGATCATCGGATGATTCGGATAGGCCATTTTTCAAACCCCGGATCTTCGGATGATTCAGATGAGGGCAATTTTAGAAACCCCGGATCTTCGGATGATTCAGATAGCGCCTTTTTCGGCCGAGCCGGATTTCGGATATCCGATTCGGATACAACCGGATAAGTGATATAGTAGGGGCACGCAACCTCTTAAAAATTGAACACATCAGTAACTCCGCGTTTATTTCCTTGACCAATTGAAGCCACGAGCGCGCGAAGCAGCTTGGAGCGCCTCACCTTGAATTAAGTGTTTATATGCCCTGGTAGCAAGGCACATGAATGCCCAATTACATTATAATCTGGCCTAGCTTAGTTCACCAATGTAGTGGAACACACCAGCGCTACGTAAAAGATGTCGTATTTGGCTGCCTGGCGAGGGGAGCCCTCCCAGAGCTACGTTGCGTTTCCAGAACAAACAAAAAACAGCTTTAAGACCTCAAAGAGCTAATACCAACTCAATAGTTGGTAATGCGCAGCAAAGTCTTGTAAAGAACAATAATGGAACGATTCCGAAACGCCCCGCAAGAAATTTTTCGTGCTCTGAGAAGGGAAAGATCTGAAGCGTATTTCTGAACGGAGAGAGCGAGTCATACATAGGAATAATCGCCACTCCTCATTTAGTATAAAAATGTGTTTCTTTTTTGCCCAATCGAAAAGCCCGAGGAGTAGAGGACCCTTGAAGTTACAGTGGAATCGGGGCTCCACGAGTTCCGGTGTCTTGTACGCTCGCAACGCCGCTGGAGGGAAGCGGCTCGTAGCGCAGTGGATAGTGACGTTGCTCCATGAGAGGGAGGTAGAGGGCTTGACTTTTCTACGCTGCTAAATCTTTGCATTTCACCTTATTGTTTGATTGGAGGGATTCTGACATCTATACCATTTTAGATGTTTGCTGCGCAGTGTTTCCAGATGTATGCCGTGGAGAGCAAATTTGTTGCCACTTGTTTATTACTGATTTTATTTTTTATTACCGGTTTTTTAACCAAAACGCAATTGGAAGCTGTTCAACATAACGATGTATGAACGTTCAACAACAGTGATACACTGGCAGAAAGTGCACGAAACGGAAGCACTGGTCACAATACGGGCAGCGCATAAAGGCTACTGGCTCCTCACAGTTTGCTTCCATATATGGACAATCGAGATCGCCTCCATAGACGAAATCCAATTGAAGACTTTTCCTTTCCTCCGAAACAAGAGTTCCAGCCGAAAACGTTATCATGTGCCCACTGCTTGCCAGTCTTTCCACGTCTATAAGTTCATTTTGCGGATCCCAACCTTCTTCTGGTTTTCCACCATTTTCAGCCGTTCGTCTTCGTTATCTTCAAGTTGACGTGCTTCGAAGACCTTGAGTATGCTGGTCATCCGCTCGGTCAGGTTGGTGTCATTCCCTTGAAGGCTCGTTATCTAAAGGTGGACCACACTTCAGCGTGAGCAAGTGGATCACCACTCGAGCATCGGCGACTTTGTTGGTGTTAAGTTTCAGAGAACCTCCAGCAGACCTCTGATTTCCAGATGACGTGCAAAGATGAGAGAAAAAGTGTATTGATGCCGTTTAGGTCAATTTCCGGGATCCACAGACTTTCTTGTTTTAACTACATGTGATGTCACTTCATGGTCTCCTTTGAAAATCCTAGCAGGATGGTTTTACCCGAGGTCATTGGCCGATGTATAGAAACAGACTGAGAGGAGCCCGCAGCATTTATACCCTGCCCATTGTGTCCAGTGCTGCTTTATGCACGTTGTACCTGTGTATCACTGGTGTTCAATATTTATGCATCATCATGTTGAGTACCACAGCATGCAGCTGGAATATGCGCAGAAAACGTCTGAAAATGGTATAGACGTCAGAATCCCCAACTTTCTACCAATCAGTTAAAAAGAAGGAATGCAGCAGCGCATGAGGATCGAACCCCCGACCTTCCTCCCATGAAGCATCGTCACTACCCATTGCGCTCCGAGCTGTTTGCCGGCCGAGGCATCGCGGTCGTACAAGACCCCAAACTCGTGATGCGCCGTATTCCATTGTGACTTCAAGAACCCCCACTCCTTGGGTTTAACGACGTGGCAAAAATGAAACGCATTTTATGCTAATTGAGGGGTGGGGATTATTCCTACTTAATGGGATGACTCCCTCTCCCCGTTCAGATATACGCTATCAGACCCTTCCCTTGTGAGAGAATTCCTGCCAAATGATTGCAAATCTGCCCGAAAAAGTCAGGTTATCAATAGCGCAGAGTTTGTCAGCAAGGCGCGCTAACCTCCTATTATCCGATTTTATCCGAATCATTGCGTTTTTCAAAACCCCGGATCTTCGGATGATTCAGATGAGAGTAATTTTGAAAACCCCGGATCTTCGGATGATTCAGATGAGGGGAATTTTAGAAACTCCGTATCTTCGGATGATTCAGATGAGGGCAATTTTCGACCGAGCCGAATTTCGGATAATCCGAAACCGGATAAATCCGGCCGGATATCCGAAAATGCATGATTCGGATCCCATGTCTAGTATATATGCATGTATGTTTATTACATGAGTGACCATGTAAAAAATGCCTGAGAACGGGATCACAACGATCACGTCAACTCTAAAAGTACTCGAAGTAATGCTAAAATCGGAAATTACAACAAGAAAGGCAATTTTGGAATAGGCGGTGACCGACTACATGAGGTTCCTGATGAAAAGCATGCAATCACCTAATAAGATTAATCACGTCTTCTAGGATTTAGATTAATGAAGATTTGTGATCTACGGATGAACAGGCTGTAAAACAAAGACGTAACAGAAGCATAATCCCATGGGGGAATCCTTTCAATTCAATTTTGAAAAATGACGGCGCAATGAGCGGACGGGGAGGCGGCGTGTACAATGGAAAATTCCTCGTCTTCATATCCAACTGCTACGCGCAAGGCGGTCGATTCCCCTGGGCCCATGCCCCCTCCCCCTTTGGTCGTTGCGACAAAAAGGGTAATCCAAACATGATGAAGACGAATGCGAGAATTACACCAGCCTTGATGAATTAAGAGGTCGGTGAAGCAAAGCAAGCAACGTGGGCTATCGTTCGCAGCTGTTTATAAAATAATTCCAGAAACCCCAAGAACCACACACACCAGGCCACCAACGACGCTGCAGGAAATTCTTCGAATCCCGGTGAACTCGTCATCGTAATGGATATGGAAAGCGGGAATCTTCGCGAATATTGAAGTTTGTTGATTGCGAATGCAGAAGTTTGTTGCTGCACAGGCTTTCATGCTCCGCATTTAGCCATGCCGTAATTATCGTAAGCTGATAGACTATCTGCGATTATCACTAGTGTGATACTGCTTCTGTCTGTGTAGTTTGAGTATTTCATTTATAGGTCTGACTGTAGACAGTGGAGCACAAGGAATCGCATTATTGTAAGTTGCGGTGCGTGGCTTGCTGATGTAACCCTACCCCATGGGTAAACCCTAAAAATAGAGGATCTGAGAAAGCACTGGCAACTTTCACAAGTCCTTCTTATTGGGCCGCTCTGCACTGTGCTGTTTGTTCCTTGTGAAGCACGGTGTATGAGAAAGTTAGGTTTGTAACGTATAATTCTGCAAGCGGAACCTCGGCTTTGACAAACGTGAAGTAGCAGAGGTCACTGCTGGATCAGCCGAGGAACTACTACATATGAGCACTTTACCGATAGTTCAATCCAGAATGGAGAGGAACTGATCGATGACAAAGGAGGTTGAGTCGTCGATTATTCTGATTTACTGAAGCACAATAGTAGGATTGACATGAGGGGCCAGATTCGTTAGCCACTTATTGGCCGGTAAACTCAGATAACGCGGCTTATCGCTCACCATATCACTTGATAAGCCGCGCTAACAGGGATTTCGCTGTAATTTTCTCTACTAAACTGCTGTAGCTCGTTGATGAACCCGGCCGCAGACCGCCATCGCACGCTATTGCTGATCTCAGGTACTTAAACGCCGAAGTACGTGCAAGCTCAACGCCGTGACTCTTGATGGAGCCGGACCTGTTTAGGACAGTCGTTAGAAACTCAGTCTACTTGAGGTTCAGTTTGAGTTCGAACATCGCCAGACGATCGCACCAAGCTTGCACCTGCAGCTCGAGATCGTCTTTGTCTTCGCAATCGAGCACCACGTCATCAGCATAAAGCAGCGTCCATGGAACAGGCTGCTGAAGATCTCGCGTAATAGCATCCACGACGACAACAAAGAGGAGTGGAGAAAGCGTACAACCCTGGTGCACCCCAACAGAGATGGGAAGCTCCATTGAGGTTCCAGCTGCAGCTTGCATTCTACTCTTTCGGCAAGATTTCTCGCCTATCCGTAAGTGTAACAGCAGAAATCGAAAACAAATCAACTTCAGGTAGCACCTACAATGCTCTATTGTAATTCGCGTGAAAGAGCATCCGCACTCTATAGGTTCCTCGTGTACGCTGCTTCGTCGCACGGCGTCCCATATAACCTCACGCGATACGCGATCGAATGCATTCCCCAAGTCGAGAAAGGCTATACGCGCAGGCATCTGGGCGCTATGGTAGTTGGGGGGGGGGGGTCACCATGCCCTGCCGCGGCGGCAGCCGCTGCAAGTAGCTACATACAGCGAATGTGATTGCAGTCTTATCTCCACTTTTCGATTACAAATCCGTGTTTTATCTGCTTCCGAATTTGACAAGGGAAGGAACTCCAGGATGTAGGCAATTTCAGCACGGGTGCGTCACTCGAGCCTCACCCTGGAGTCCCTTCCCCTGCCTGAATCTGTGCTCTCCTCCGCGTCAGCGAAGGAGAGCACAGAAGAGAGCTATAGCATTGCTTGGTTGTTTTCTTTATTATCAGTGTGTTACCGTTTCTTTTTTTCGTGTCTGTAACACTTTTTGCAAGATGACCCCCCCCCCACAACTACCATAGCGCCGGCATCTGTTTCTCGCAACGCTTCTCCACCAGAGACCGGATTCATGAAGCAGCAATTTAACAGAGAAAATTACAGCCGAATCCCTGATAACGCGGCTTATCAAGCGATATGGTGAGCGATAAGCTTCGTTATCTGAGTTCTCCACCGTGAATTCCCTGTTAGTTATGTAAGTGGTTGACGAATCCGACGCCAGGAGGTTGGGGGCGTGTATAGCATCAATGGTCCCACAATCAGGCACAAAGCCGCACTGGTTGTCGGACAGCTTGACGATTTCACAAACTCGTCTATCGATGATTCACTCGAAGATCCTGATGCTGTGCGAAAGCAAGCGAATCGGACGGTAATTGGAGCAGTCTGCAGGACTGCCATTGTTGTTCCAAATCGGAATTGTCGTACTGTTGTTCCAACACTTCCACACGTTTTTCTTCTTTACTACCTGGTTGAAGAATTAAGTCAACCACTCAGCAGGATACCACAGCTTCGACTTCCAAACATCGGCTGCCAGATCATCTGGTCCTGTCGCCTTCCATGGCTTCATCTTCTTCAGAGCCGCTTCTGTTTCCTCCACGTGATCTTGTGAACGGGACCGCGAACAGAAGCCATAGTGGAAATTATCTCAAAGTAATCACGGCATCCCTTTTTTGCGGTCTGTCAGAAGCCTTCTCCTTCACGGCTACCAAAGAACTTTTCAATATCCTCGGTTTGGCGGTGACGGGCCCTAGCAAGTCGGTACAAGTACCGCTCATCATCGCGGTTCGAGCTTTCCGCATGCGTCGTTGGGGTTTGCAAAAGCCGCGGTTTTCTTTGCAGCCTTCTTCGCCTGCTGATACTTCTGCCAGTTATCGGTTGTTCTGTCGCCGAGAAACACATGATACAGCGACTTCTTCTCTCGAACCTTCGCTTTCACATCGTCCGTCCACAGCCATGTCTGCTTGTGTTGTCCAGACTGCGTAGCGCCGAGTTCCAACCTTGTAGCTTGGAGTATCGCGTCGGCTGCTTTCTTCCAAGTTTCACCGACAGTCGTGACTGTCGAAACGAACGCGAAAAATCACGGCTGCTTCCTTCTCTTTCATTCTCCACCACTTGATCCTTGCAGCACAGCATCGCTTAACCTAGCCCAGCCTCGGAGGGGTGATCTTTAAAGTGCAGATCAGCGGTTGATGCTCTGAGGCGACCGTTTCATACGGCCCGACCTTCGCGTGTGTGACAATGCTTCGGTCGCCATCCTTCACAAGGTTAAGTCTACCTGGAACTCCAGCAGAGCATGAGATGAGGTGGGAGTCGGGTTTTCGGAAGACGGTGTTCACAATGATGAAGTTATGCGATTTCCAAGAATACGCTCACCATCGGTATTATGAGACCCGTGTCTAAAACCACCATTACCCATCTCGAAATACCACCGAGAACTACAAATGTATGATTTCAGATGTGGTTCTTTGTGCTACCAATACTTACCACGGCTAACGAAGATTTTCGATGCGGAAAAGGCATGATCACAAGTCCGTTCACGGTGAACGTAGCGCAACTGGAAGTGAGGAAGTCTTCTGTTCAAGGCAATTCTTACTCTCCTTTTAGCAGTGGTAACAGTCCATAACGCACGTCTGTATGGACGTGTCACTCGTCGTTAAGTTCGTAACTCGTTACTTGGTACTAATGACCATTTGCACAACTCTATCTATAAGTGTCTTCGCACAGATTTGTCCAGAACACTGAGCAGAGCACAAGATGTCAAAACCGCCACACCTTGTACATTTCCCAAGTCCTTTGCTGAACATCACAAAATGTTTTTCGATCTTTCCATTGGAGGCAATGCTTAAACCTTTGAAATACATTGATTTTTAACATCAAATATCAATTTTTATTAATCAATCAATATGCGCCTGTAGAAATACACAATACATTAATTGCCGCGTTTTATGCCGTCAGTGTCACCACCTCAGATGTGGACGATTGGCTGGTATCCAGCGATCCAATACCTCCCAGAACACTCGAAACCGTGCCTTGTCCATGTGTCGCTTCGTTCGGGAAACGGGTAATCGCGTGACACTCCATTTCGCCACATTGGGGTCTATCTAAACAAGAGACGAAATGCACCTTGAACTCAAATTTTAAAGAAAAATAAGGACTGTTGCTCGCTACTGTTTATAAAACAATTCCAGAAAACCCAAAACCACACACAACAGGTTGATCAACGTGTTGTGTGTGGATTTGGGTTCTGATTCTGCAAATCTTTCGAATCTCGGAAACCCTACATTGAGATCATCGTAATGGACATGGAAGGCGGGAATCTTCGCGAATATTTCCACCGGATTGCTGTGCCATCTCGTGAACGGCTTGAACTGCCACAGCTGTCCCTGGAATAGGGATGGACATCGCGTTCTGTACCCAATCAACTGTGCTCTTCCAAGAAGCGTACCGTTATAAACACAGCAACCACTCGATCCCATTCAGCATCAGTGAACTTATTTGGCTGGTCCACGACGAGGTACGGCAGTAAAACAGAACACTCAGATTAGGATCAAGGATCAGCGGCTAGCGCCGAAAACACCTATCTGAAGTGTCGTTCTTCTTCCGTTGAATGTATATTTGCGACTTCCGCTGCATGTTTTTCTCTTTTCGCTTCTCTTCAGTTGTCACGAAGTTCATGTCCTAAACACATTAAAATCAGTGACGAATCAGGAAAGCGATAAGAATGGGAAAAAGTCACCTGAATGATATCGGTGGCGTTGAAAATCGTCAACAGCGACGTCATAGCCGACGGAATAATGATGATCGGAGTGCGGCTTACACGTTTTTTCGGCTCGTCCGGAGTGCTTAGGCTCTGAGGGATGGCCGGAGCCAACGCCGTTCTTTTCGTCGTGTCTTCCTGCTTCTGGTTTTCCACTGCTGCAAGAAATGACTATTAGGGGAACGCTCTGGTACACCCTTTGACTTTTTGCAAAAGTAAAGTAACACCCGAGCACACTCGTAACAACGAAAAATGCGCACTTGGCGAAAGAAAGAATGCCTAATGAGGAATGCAACCACAGTTGGTCCGCAAATAGTACACCGTTAAACCATATTTGTAGACCCAGAGTGCAGGATAAAATCAAAATGTCCATGACAATCAACCCTTTAAGATACAAAACGCATCTCACACAAAGAGTTAGAGGCGCGTTGAATTCACAGCTCGTTTACGAAATGAAATGGTTAAGTCAGACCACGAGTAGGGGAATGTTGTCAACCCTCCGCAGTGCTTTATACTATTTTATGGTCAAACCAAGCAGAACTATTTTCGAAGCCTGAAGAATTTGAAATTAAAATGTGCATCCAGTAAATCAAGCTGAGCGTCTTCCGCACAAACGCAACGTAAAGGATAGGATAACACCCGGAAGTGGCGTGCAGCAACCCCAATCCAGCTGTATGGTCTACAGCTACCGAGAACTGAACAACCTAGCTAGTTCGACTAGGCACTCTGAAAGTGGGAACGCTAAGCCAAATGAATTACGGGGCTCAGAGCGCAGTGAGCAACGAAGTTGAGTATCAATACAAGATAAAACGGAAAACGAGTCCCCTTTATGGAAATCGACCCGCGAACGAGACCTGAAACAACGTGACCAAAAGCGAGCCCGCAATGTGCCAAGAAAACCCTCGAGAACTGTCTTCTACGTGAACGACACTGTCCTGGTAGCCGGGAGAAGCTGAAGAAGCTCCATGCTGACAAAGCCGAAGGGAGAGTGTTATAAAACGAAGAGCATCAACTGTGTACAGTGCTTTATATTCTATATATTGTTTCAGGATGTTTTGTTACGATCAAAACTCTTGCGCCAGGCGGGACTCGAACCCGCAACTTCTGCTTTCCGGGCAGTGATGTTCGCCTTACACCACCGGCGCTGTTTGACCGCACGTAACATCCGCGATATCCTCGAGGTCCGTCAGCACCCACTCGTGATACGGGGATGGGCCGGCCGCTGATATCAGCATGGAACCGGTTAAGGGGAGGACTTACTAGTGCGGTCAAACAGCGCCGGTGGTGTAAGGCGAACATCACTGCCCGGAAAGCAGAAGATGCGGGTTCGAGTCCCGCCTGGCGCAAGTTTTGATCGTAACAAAACATCCTGTAACAACATATAGCCTCTATATCAGCCGCTCCAGGCTTAAACAAATGTGTTCAAGCTTTATACTCTGCTCTAGACAAACGTCATTGAGGAGGAGGGCTAATTCTACCACCTTTACAGTCATCTATCCGAGGTGGAAATCGCGGACCAGCCGGTCAAAAGAATAAACATAGGCTGGCTCAAGCGATGTGAGTCGCCTGTCACCCTCTATGCTCCAGGACATTCAAAAGGAAACTCTACAGGACATCCAAAGGAAAGCGAATTGAGGATGTTAGGGCGGCGATGAAGACAACCACAATAGTCCTGAAGATGAAGGAGTAACACCTGAAGCGGCACGGGAACACTCAGAGAATGACCCCATACGGCTCTAGAGTTCTAGAGCTTCAAACACATGGAAAACCTTCGAACAGCCCCGAAGAAAAAAATAGAATGTCATCGTCAAGAGAAATCTCGACGAATTGAAAGCGACAGCAGATCACTCCCTCGTTTGCTGAGGTGGCGACGGATCACAAGAACAGCGGACCCTGCGACTGCGCGGGACTACTCTCAGCAGAAGTAGACTATGTTACCAATACAGCACTTTCTAATATTTGACGGGAAGACCTTAATCGCAGCTGAGCATTTAAAAAAGGATTGTAGCAAAATAAATAAAAGCAAGTCTCTAAACAAACACAGCAGTGTCACTCACTTTCCAACGGACGATTCTCTTGGAAGGAACTGATAGAACTGAGGTTTGTTCCAACGAACGACGATGTACCCATAGTTTGGAACTCGTTCAGCTGAGAAACGAACACATTAAGCAGAGCACGCAGAGCCCATAGGAATTCATGCAATATACCTTTCCGAAACGCTCTTGGTCGTATCTGTTGTACATTCCAACGAACTTCGCCGGCTGCGATTTCGATGGGTCGACTCCCCGCTCCTTTAACTTGGCAGCTTCTTCACGTGACTGCAAACGCATATGATTATGATTGGACAGACGCATAACACAGCTACATGCTAGGTAAGTCAGGAAACACTAACAGGGAGGAAATACCGAGTTTCAAAGGAGAGAACAGTCCAGAACTCAAAAGAACGTCAATATTGCCAACATCAAACAAACTGGAAAGACTATGGTGTAGGGACTGTCGTTTCAAGCATGTATGTCTGTAGAAATCAGACCAATGTTTACCCATAGGCTTCACCTTTCTAATTTTGGTCAGCTCCCGAATAGCTACCTGGTCAGCTAAAAAAACGCGTCTCGATACTTCACGTTAAGCGCAGAGTCTTCATCTTCTGTGTAATTTTTGAGCAGCTTCGAATGCTTATTTGGTTGAATGAAGACCTGAAAGGTGAACTAAAAAACGTAAGCTGACGCACTGCTCCCCCAAAACGCCTAGTGACTTCAACCGACAATGAGGCAAGGAACGAATCGTGGTTTCCGAGCCACATCCAATCAACAACGAACGAAATGTGAAAAAAAATGAAGCACCATGTCGAGTTCTCTAAACGAATCCATTACAGGCTAAGAAAATAGATGATAAATTACTGCATTGATCAATTCGTGTTTGACAGGCGCTCTGCATTCTATTTCCACGGTACAATAGTGGACGCAAACGGACTGCGTATTTAGCCTAAAAAGAATGACTTGCGGTAGCCAGCCGATAGTCAACTCAGAGTTTTGCCTGAGCAGAAGGTGTGATACCAATTCACTTCATCGAAAAGGGAATCGGTTCCTCGCATGGACAGTAGACATTGGATCCGACGCCAATTCGGATAATTCGGATTCGTCATTTTTTCCAAACCCGGTGGTTAAAAGGGTTGTGGGAATAATGGCAACTTTGAAAAGCTTTGATCCTAGGGCAATTCAGATAGGCAGATGAATTTCAGCAGATGGATTTTCAGAAAATTCTGATAACTGATTTTTGATAGCAAAACTGATATCCTATCCGATTCGGATATCCGATGTGAAATCCAACGATAAAACAGTTATTTGGATCATCTGAAAATCTTTCCTGTTAAGGTACTTTTATCTGAGTCAGTCCAAGATCCAGAGCTCAAAAATGTTATTATTCGCATACTCTTTTTTTTACCCGGGTTTGAAAAAATGACAAATTTCGAATTATCGGAGTAGTGCCAGATCCATAATGGACAGGACCCAATTCACATTGCATGCGACAGCCGACGCCTTTGAATGTGTACACTCCCCACCATAATGAGTGCTAACTCTGATTTCAATTACACGTCTAATAAGGATATCCAAAGATGCCGTAGCTATTTTGAGGAAATGGCTATTTGATTTCGAGAATTATTGTGCAGCGTCCGCGAAAGGTGTGAAAAGAAAAGGATAAAATTCTCAGCATCATCGAGCAGATGTGAACTGGTTTGAAGAAATTAGTGTTTAACAATCGTTTTGTCCATAGTATGCTCTTTTCTTAGTGAAGAAAAAGTTGGGCAACTAAGGTGACAAACCTCAGATAACAACCTGAAGAGCTGATCACCTATTCAGAACAGATTTATTTGACGCGATCCTCAAGATAGGCCAAAAGGTGCACACATTTTTGTATGCCTTTGCTTAGGGAGCGTGTAGCGCACTCATACAAGGTACCGGTTGTCGCGTAGACCAGGTTCCTTGTTTGGATTTCCCGACTAGGCCAAACAGTCCTCCCCTCTCCTGGGAAGGATAAAGCGTTGGCTTATTCATCGGCTGGACTAAATAATTGCGTGGCGCATAACAAAAGCGATTGAGCAGCGCCGTCCTTTATCCTTTATAGCTCCACTTGAGACAAAATCGCGAGCAACCGTCACCAAGAACCTCGGTGTTTGGGACAACGCTGATAAGCGTGATAATAAACAACCGCAAAGAAAAGAAAATAACTCTCAAGAAAAGCTGGATGCAGACGCATGAAGAGTAGACCTGAATCCTCCTCACCTTGATTAGTTTGAGCACGTCGAATAGGAATGTGTAAGTCTTCTTGGATGCATTCATCACGCTCTTTCTTGTCTTGTAGACGCGTTCCACTTTCCGAACATCCATTGAGTACCTCGTTACCAACGGTTCAGAAGGAGCGCCACCCGCCATCATTTCTCTAAAACAGCCACCGTATTGGAGTGAGCGGACAGCTTGGAGCGAAACACGGTGAAACGAGCTGGCTGAGAACTCACGGATCAACAGCGGCGATCTTCGTCTTCTGATGTGTGAGCCTCTTCTGCTTCAGAGCAGCAATCTTATCAGCAGTAAGCGACTCATTTAGAGCTCGAACTTCAGAAGGGTCCACTCGTTCCTTATTCAGCAGCTGATCAACTCGCGGCCTAGAACATTGCCACAGTAACAGATGTAGGAATTCTGGGAACCAAAAAATTTCAGTTACAGACGCTAGAGCTTATTCGTTAGAAGGACGCGTACCGAGCATTTGGTTCCAACTTTAATTTCTTCGCCTCAGGCTCCTCAATTGTCTCAGGAACAAGACGGCTAATGGCAATACCAGGTGCAGGGGCGTGCGATGGATTGTGATTAGCAGGAATTTCTGTTCGATTACCACTCAGATAGTCCAATATCTCCCTTCTGAAATGGAGGACTTTAAAAACTGTACTGGTTGGAGAAAAGAACAGTCGAACCGAGAACGACTTACCGATCTGGTCGAGAAACGACTTTCACGTTAGCAGCAGTAGCGTCACGAACATACGACGGATGAGTCTTAGCGCGGTGCTCCCAAAGGAAGAGAAGAGCATCGATCGTGTAATAATCATTCTGCTTTCCGTATACCTGGAATTGTGACTCATAAGTTCTAAGCAAGCATCGATGGTTCCTGAACAGTTCTAAAATCATTCAACTACGAGGACACTGGGCCATAAAGAGAAGAAATAAGGTGAAGAAAACGTAGACTGGGAGGGAAGAGGTGATAAGACGATAATTATTAGGGCACTTCACTTCTACTGCGTGTGTGGTCTCGTCCTCTACCACTTGTAAAGTGTTTGAGCCGGCGCCAGCAAAACCTACGCTCATCCCTATCACGTGCCAAAGTGATCCATTGGATCCTCCTCACGCGATGGACGAAGAGCGTCATATCGTTCGTTCATGGCTTTCACGAAGAAGTGCAATCAATAGACGCAATGCTGGACGTCCTGGTTTTCTTTGGACATCCCTCGAGTCTCGCATGCGAATGTCGCCAGCCTACTATGGCCTATGTTATACTTCGGCGACGCGTCGCCGACGCTGCGACACGTCAGCGACGGCCCGTCACCGACGTCGGCCGACGCTGACGTCACCAGCGACGTCGCCGACGTCAACAGATTCTGTGGCGGCGTCGGGGACGTCGTTGACAGGAGAGCATCGGAGCGCATTTTTAGCATCGGAGCGCGCTTTCAATGTCATCATTTGGCCATCAGTCTGCCTGAAAAATTAGAAATATATCTTACAAAGAACAATTAGAGAGAGAACTCCAATTTCATTATGAAAAACGAACATAGAATGTACGGCAGAAAACCGCATAGAATGTAATTTCCAGTCTTTCAAATCAGTGGTAGTAATACTACTACTTACAAAGACGACATATTTGAGTTCGGAACATAAACAAACTAAGCGTTACTTTGCGGAGTCTTTCAGTGCAATAAATCATGCAATTGCGAGATGAAAGAAGCAACACCGAATGAGTTTGCAATTAGCAGAACTGCCATGTACTACCACAAAAAAGACCACCCTGGTACGCTCGTAACGGGTATTTATGTCCGCCATGAGCAGGGCTACGCCCCCTGGCATAGCTGCTATAATTTGCCTATAGCAGGCTATCTGACCCACGATACCCTGAAGTCACTGCCCGCGATATGCCGCGGGGTATACGCCATTGGCCAATAGCCTTTCCGCCGCCCAGTAGCTGCAGTTATGCTGATTAACCTCTCCATTCAGCTTTCGGAAAATAGGTCTGCTGCCCACATTTAAATTCTGTAATCACTAAACTCGCATGCTACGTGTCTTTCACGTCGTTGTCAAGTTCTAAACATCAAAAAAGCAGATAAAAACAGACGTGTGCATGGCGCAATCTATACGTTCATACGTCAAAAAATTCCTATTTGCTTAAGATTTTATATGAGCATTTAACTTCTTCAGTACCTTTTTGTGACCAAAGTTATTACCTTTCTAACAGTGCATTCATTTCTTGAGACACCCAGTATTATTAGAATTAGGCAGTATAAAAAAACACTCACTTCCGCCTATCAGGTAGAGATACGTATATTTTTATGCCTTTTTTCTGTTGAAACTCTGTTATCTGCCTCAATTTCGTTGTTTGTTAAAGAACACACCAAAGTAACTTTTTACATATTTTTCTGCAAGCCTTAAAGAAAACATTTTTCGTTGGAATAGAACTGCTACATATTAAAAACCACAAGAATTCTGTGAAGTCCTCATGTGACTAACTTTAAATGGACATGAAGAGTAAAAAAGGCACCATTTGTGCCCGCAAGATGGGCGTTTTTGCACTTTCGATTTCGTAATTCGAGGTCCGCCGAGGATGTTGACAGTGCCGGGAACGAAGAACCCACCCACAAACAAAATACTCCCTCTGAGCGCATTTTTTCCCAGCCTTGAATGAGGCCGGCGACGGCCCGTCGCCGTGCACAGCGCGGCGACCGACCCACGGACGACGTCGCCACCGACGTCTGTGGCGACGTCGGCGGCGGAAGTATAACACCCCCCTGCGGAGCTCTCGGCGACGTCGTCGGCGACGCTGTGTTGGGCGGGCTGCCACGCAGTGCGTAGCTGCCCGCAAAGCACAGCGTCGCCGACGTCGGCCGACGCGTCGCCGAAGTATAACATTGGCCTATAGTGGCCCCCTCGTACATAATATCGAAAAACGAAAAGTTAAAGCACTCAAATTCGAATGTATACGAAGAAGATTTATCTGCATATTTGAATTCGAACACATAGAAAAGCGATTTCTTGAATGAATGCACGAATCCGAAATAGAAAACCTTCTCGAGTTGATTATTCTAGCACATATGTACAGCTTACTCCCCGCTTCCCAATGGGACGCATCTTGTTTGGCATGTTTAAGACGTTGTATTCAAATATAGAATCGACATTTGCTGTGAGTTAGATTGAACACAAGCTAGAACATGTAAAAGCTCACCGATGCAAACGCAACTGTAGAATCAAAGAAAACGTCTGCAGGCTTACCTTACTAGGGAAGGGTTTCGACCTCCCATGGAACTTCAAGTTGAGACCTGGATCATTAGAAAAAGCTAGGAATGCTGATTACGAATATGGTGTCAAAATTGCACAATGAAAGTCCTGAGCGAGTTATGGCCTGCCGAATGCGACGGGCCTCACCACAGGCAGGCTGTACGACGCACCGGACGCGAGACTGGTGAGTCATCGGGGCTCCGTAAGAAGAGCCCGCCAGCTGTGGCGGTGGCGCAGTGGTAGTGCTCACGCTCATCGGGTACGACGGCGTTGGTTTGGTTGTCGTTACTGCAGCCTTTTTTGCTAATCATAATTTAACTTCGAAAATACCTTTTGTTCTGAATTATGACACGTGTCTGATTAAATAGCCGAAAAAACTACCATACACGTTTGTGAAAAAGCTTGAAGGCAAAAAACTGATGGTGACATTTTTATTTGCTCTGGCACCCCAAATTCAGCGAGAAGAATGGACACCACCTTTAGTGAAAAGGACATAGTGAGTGAAGAAAAAGCAGTAGACCAAGGACATTTTTTTCTTCCTCACCATACATTCCACTCACCTTTTTACTTCACACATTTTTTTTGCTTTGTTCCATGAATGCTGCCAGGGTTGTTAGAAACACCTATAGTTATCCAATATATGATTTGCACTCCATTTGTGCAAAATAGTGAATAAAAATGTCACCATAACAATTTTTTGCCTTAAAGCATTCTTACAAACGTGTATGGTAGTTTTCCCGGCTATTTAATCAGACACGTGTCATAATTCAGAACAAAATGTCATTTCGAAGATAAATTCTGATTTGCAAAAAAAAAAGCCGCAATGGGAACCGAACCAACCACGTCGCACATGAGGAGTGGGAGCACTACCATTGCGCCACCGCCGCAGCTGGCCCTTCTTACGGAGCCCCGATGACTCACCACTCTCGCGGTTGGTGCATCGTACAGCCAGCCTGTGTTGAGGCCCCCGATTTCGGCAGGCCATAACTCGCTCAGGAATTTCACTTTGCAACTTTGACACCCATATTCGTAATCAGCAATCCGAGCTCTTTCTAATGATCCAGGTCTCAGCTTGAAGTTCCGTGGGAGATCGAAACCCTTTGCTAGTTAAATTTTACAGTTGTGCTTGCAACGGTGAAATCAAAGGCAAGCTAGCAGACGGAATCGTGTACAGATATTTGTTAGTCTAAACTCATGTTCGCATGATCGAAGGTTCAGTCCCTAAGCTATGACAGCTTTTTGTACTTGTGAACCTTGAAAATAAGTTGTTTCCATATTTGCTTTTTTGACCAACTTTCATGTTATTGCTGCTAATAGCGTGATATTTAGTCGTAGATCATAATGACCTGAAAATGAACAGGTACGATGTGACATTGTCGCCACTTCACCAGTACTGGATCACAGTTTTTCTTCTGCAATGTTATAAGGTAGGATATTCGGAGGAGTGCATTGAGCAGCTCCCAATCCGAGCCTATTATCTTTTCATGTTGAGAACGAGAAACTTCCACCTGTCCGTACATGTGTTCGAACTAAGCCCCAGCAAACTTCGATTCCATATTTGAATCCAGGATCCTCGAAAGTGCCAGGCAAGATATGCCCTACCGAAAAATCCGGCAGTAAGTTAGCCACCTCTCTTGGTACCAAATTCATCAACGATGCCGCAGGTATCATCTCATTTCGGATTCACCATATCGGCTTACGTAGTAAGTGATACAGAGAGACAGATATGATAACCGATCTACCGTTACCGGCCGGTAAGTGGTTGATGAATCCGGCCCTGGTCAATCGTTTACCGCTTTCATCTAGTGTGCTTCAGCGAAGCGCATTCTGCTGTCGACCCACCTACATTTCTAAAACAGCCCAAGCCGCAGCTTCTCTAACTCTGGACGTCAACGAAGCTCGGCACTTCGGGGCCTCCTCACACTTGCGCGAATCGTGCTCCTCCATACATCGCCCTTTCGACATCCTTGCACAATGATGATTGCATACTCGCTCTCCTTTAGTAGCACCGAGGCATCCGAGGACCCTGTCACTGCAGGGGAACAGCGAAATCGAAAGATGGGAAAGCAGCCCGACTCGTTCTCCCCACTACTCTTGGGACGCTCCCAAAACTCCTCAAACCTATTTGAGCTCAGTCCGGCAGTTGCCTTTCACTGAACGCACCACATGCATGCGGCTGTGAGCTGCTAATTTGGCGAATAGTGGAACCAAATGGTAGGCGAGGAGATTGCGTCGTTACGTGAAGTTTATAAGTAACATTGTAAGCGTTATTTCTTGAGAAAACACAGTTATGAATGCACCCAAAAGTCGGCATCCAAAAAACAGGAACGTTACGTTCCGAGTTACGAAAGTCACCTAGCTTACCAGAAGGTTCGTTTCAGTGTCCTTGTGATATGCCCGATCGCCAAAAGCGTAGTACTTCTCGTTGTTCTGAAATCAGAATAAGTTCAAAAGGCAACGAACATATACAAAGTTGGCCGCTTTCAAAGCGGATTTTGTTCGCCTCCCCAAAAAATGATATTCTACACTCCGTCGAGACAAAGAAAGCGCATTCGAAAGAATATTTGCGTTGAAAGTTCGCCATTACTATATTGGACAACACAAGAGCAGCCGTACGTAGGGGAGAGGAGCATATAGTGATTTGAGTCTCAAACCCCTTGCCTGAGCTTCGACGAGAGCTTCAGCTGCTATCCCATGATGAGAGAGCTTTCATTTAAACTCAGAGGAAGTGGTTGGTGGCATGGAACGGCATATGAAACTAATACTTAACGGTTGCTTCTATCTACCAGGTAAGGGTCTCAGGCGTAGGTCTGAACGGGAGAAATGGATAGTACTGCGAGAATCTCCACACTTCATCCAGTGGAAAAACATGTTTCGTTTGCTGAGTCCTTGAACCCAAAGATGTACGGGCCTTCGAAGTTGCGGGTACAGTATTGCACCGTCAGCGCGGGCTCACGTGCCAAAATGCGCGCGCTGGTGTATAGGACGGGCTGCTCGATGAGTGGATCGATGGCTCAGGAGGTTGAGATGTTGCTTCACAGGTGTTAGGTCAAATGCTCGACTCCGGTGCTATGCACTATTTGTGCATTTGGCCATGACTGCCGCCTCCTTTATCATTTTGCTCCCTGCACATCTACTACACACTTGTTTCACTCTAAATTGTCAAATAAGGGTCAGATTCGTGAAGTATGGGCAAAAAATGGTGATCATGATCTTACCACTAATCACCTCTACCTACTGTACTTAACGTAGTCCAGCGTAATACGGAGAAACGGATGTCAGATTCGCGATTGCCATCCCAAATAACCTCCTGGGAGAAGTTTGGGCGAAATCGGTGATTATGACTTCGATGGCTCTAGTCACCCGTACCTACCGTAATCGGCTGCAATTTGAAAAATGGACGTCAGATCAGTTATTACCATCCCAAATAACTCTCTTGGAGAAGTCTGGGCGAAATCGGTGATGATGACCTCGACAGCTCTAGTCACTCGTACCTGCTATAACCCGTACCTGCTGAAAGGTCACTGTTTAACCATCCGGTGAAAAACACAACATTGTATAATTCAGAAACTGGGAAAAGTGAGTGAACCACAGTTCACAGTAAACCCTTATTTGACAATTTATAGTGAAATAACTGTGTAGGAAATAAGCTGATTTAAACCGCCATCAAGGCACTATTGTACCTTCACGACTCCAGAGGTCGAGGAGAGGTCGAAAAAATTTTTGTCCAAACCTCGCCCAGTGGTGATATTTGAGGTGCTGATCACGAATATGATATCCGTTTTTCAAATTTCGGCCAATTACGGTAAGCTACGATAGGTACAGTACGGGTGACGGTGCAATACTGACCCCAATTCGAGGGCCCGTAGCTCTTTGGGTTCAAGGACTCAGGTGTAACGAAAGATGTTTTTCTACTATATGAAGGATGGAGATTCTCGCAGCGCTATCCATCTCCCCCGTTCAGACCTACGCCTGAGACCCTTCCCTGGTAAGGTATATAGGTCCAAGCAGTCTATTATGAGCCAAATAAAGAGTAGAAACAAAGCAAAGCGGACTCACATGAGTAATCTCCTTCATGGGAAGTTGCCCGGAGGCAACATCACATAAGTAACGCAGAATTTCACTCATTCTCGTTAAGGTACCCTGAAGATGTTCTTGAAAATCAGGAAATAAGTATTTTCAATGAGTCTCTTTACGAACGGAACATCGAAGTGGCCACAGATACCCAACAAATAACAATGCACGATAAGTAGAGACAGCTATGTAAGTCAAGAAGTGCAGAACAACCGAAGAGGAAGCAATCCAGGTATGCAGCATGAATGCTCCAGATGCTACATGCAGCTGCCTATCCTAATCCACAAAAGGATCGCGCAACACTCTCCTCAAAAAATAAGCGACTTAAATATGGCTAAACCGTTATTTTTGGTGTGGTGCGAAATTGCTTTCAATAGACCCTATGCACTAGTCGGTAGAAAGACTGCATAGGGGCAATAGACTGCATATTTAAGCGACAAGTACTGAGACGAGCAGCTAGTTTGCTACTCCACTTCATTATCCATTTTGTTGCGATTTTTCGGTACTTGGATTAAAACGTTGTTAGTCACCATGATCATCATCAGTCACATGGCACCCCGATTAGGATAGATTCAATTTTTCAACTTCCCTACATAGATAGCACTAATTGCAACGAAACATTAGAGAGTCACCAGAAAATGTCATCAGAGGATTTAGGAATGTTTTCAGATCTAACCACAACGTTCAAACGATACAATTTTTGTTGAGTGGCTCACTTTGCTACGTAACTGAGGCGGTCAAAACGAGAGGATCTCCTCTGCGCAATCGATAAAGCTTTCCAAACGTCATAAAGGTAGCCAGCAGGGGCGGCAACAGGTTTTTCTACGAAGTGCGCCATCTAATCGATATAAGTCTGACTAATCCGGATACATATACGTGAAAGCACTCGGAAGAAAAGCAGAAAATGGTAGCCATACACGAGACCACTAGATACGGAAAAAATTTGCAGCACAACCCATATGCCGTGCGGAAAACACTCCTGAACTCAAAAAACATCGCTTTAAAGCGAAAATTCACCATAAAATCGCAGGTGGACCGCCCTTTAACTACTGCTACAAATAAGAAGTAAAACGCCAACCGCCTTGATGATACAAGAGATTCGGCGAATTTAGCGTTGGAAATGAGTGCCACAATAATTGCGTAGGGAGCGTGCTGCCGCATCGCGCATCTGCGTTTAGAGCGCACTTTCTCAGTTCGGGTGAAAGAAACCACATGGCTTGCTCATCCTGCTTGCTGTTGTCCCTTGCAACGGTGCTGTACGCAAGCCTTGAATTTTGAACCACACTATTTGGGCATATCCTTGCAGAGGCACTTCACTCTGTCTATTCGGTGGAAGAACGACAAGTAGACTATTGCAAAAAACGCGACAAAACCCAGCCTATAGGGCAGTGTTTTATAATTTGTCATCGGGGGATGCCATCATTAATGTATTCAATCCGTTTTGCAGCAGCGTTCGTCCATACACTTGTATGGATCTCAATATTTTTGTGTATGATCTAATAGAAGTGAGGAACTGTTGACATCTCCGACTTGGTTCTGAATTACGTGCAGCCAGTCTAACCAGGAGAGATGAACTCTAACCACTCTAACAAAAGCACATAGATACTTGTACTATACTATGATACTGGTGCATTGATATATGCATCCCTTTAGTCTACGCGATTTACACGACGTCGTGAAGGACTGATGTGCACAATGACCTTCATCTACGAGGAAGGTTACTGCACCGATGAAGCTGAAGACAAAAGACTCTTAGCCGTAGCATCTCACTTTTCCTATCTAGTTGAGGACATGGTGAGTAAAAAATCTGTTGTCCAAGGACGTGATTTTTGTTCGAAAAAATCGGACCTGTCCTAGGAGCACATAATTTTTTGAGTAACTAACTAAGTTGTCCAGGTTTAAGAACCGTTCTTGAAGACGCGATTCTTATAACGCCTCTTAAAACGCAATTTAATGGATGCATCTTTTCTTTAGTAGTACGTATGAGTTTGTGAAAATTATATTCAATTTGTAGGTAAACACTTTTGAAATCAAATTGGACACTTTTCAAACCAAGTTGGACTCATTTCTAACCATATGCAAACATAACGCTTTTGAAATGAGACTGAACAACTTCTAGATCGAAACGAGCTCCTTTCACGAGACTCTCCAAAGAGATTAGAATAAGTTTTTGTTCAAGGAACAATTAGTGTGACACTGTCTGGAATTTTGTAATTCACCTGCCCAAATAAGTAAGCACCTTGCTCAAAGTTTTATAAAAATTGTCTTTTTAGGGAAAAACTGTGGCTTAAAACTTACTTTAAAGTAGAAAAAAGAAAACGGCTATTTAATAGCTTGTATAAATGAAGAGATCGTGCCATGCATTCGTCTAGCTCATAACGACCTCCACTTGATTAACAGCATAAATTTTGTTTGCGTGGAGTAACGCTGATGTATACTGTACAATAAAAACAGTGTAAAGAATGACACTTATCCTCACATTGCAATTCTAACTACCGCCTAAATCCAATTAAAATAGCAGAGAGCTATACGGGCGCATGACGCAATTTCTTCCTTTAACATGCTGCGAAACTGCCGTGTTTTGTACACTAGAATAAGCTTTACTCAGAGCTTTTTTTAGTTAAAAATTTCAAACGCGAAAAAAACAAAGCCTTCAAACAAAGCCGTGCTAAATTTTCTTTGAACACAGTAGTATTCTAACGTTATCCGACAGTCTCAATTTGGAAGGAGCACGCTTTGATTTGGAGGATGTTCAATTTGAATTAAAAGGCGGCATGCTTGCTTGAAAGGGTACCCATTTTGGTTCGAAAAGTGTCCAAATTGACGTGAAAGTGAAATACAACATGATCCAGGTGGCCCTGTTTCCTTTTCTCGGGATGCTGTCATTAGATACCTGCGTCCTTCAGTCCAATGCTGCTTCGACCTTCCTTTAGAGCCAATCTGGGCACATTGGCGTCAAGATCAATCTTCGAAACGGTGTCATCGTTTCCGCGAAGACTAAGGCGATACCATCAAAGGCAGTCTTATCAGCAGTTGGTGGTACAGTGAACATTTAAAGCACTGCACTGTTGCGAGTTGGCTCCAAACATGAAGAATTTCCGTCCAGGAAGAGATTCGAGTAGTAGTCGAGGGTGAAGATGAAATTGCGTGTGTTCGGTAATTCAACTCTGTAAATCACGTCCATGTTGAGCTGGAGCATCCTTACACACTTGATTTTTGTCTGTCTCTCTCAAATAAATAGGTTGGTGTTTCAGTTGATAAGTACTTTCCAAGCAGCAGATGAGCGACACTCTGTGTAGGACATTGGAATCCGCGCTGAATGACTGATTGGCGAAGAAAAGGACTAATGCTCTTGTTTCACCTCCATGGCCACCTTTTCTTTCCTAGGCGACCCTGCTGGAATATGTGGCTGTTTCACTTGACTTGATGATGAACAGAGCTGACAGGAACAAGCTGTCTCCTCTCCAACCAAGAATGCGAGAGAAAGGAAATTCTGACCAAGAAGACACCTGTTTGTTGGAAGTGGCGGTACATCTAGTAGAGACTCATTGAACCCGAGAGTCTATTTTTCACCGGCACTATTGTACTTTACGGACTCGAGAGGACGAGGAGAGGTCGAAAAAAAATTTTTCGCCCAACCTTCGCCCAGGGGGGTTATTTGGGGTGCTGATCACGAATCTGACATCCATTTTTCGTTTTACGCCTGAGTACGGTTACGGTAGGTGCGGGTGACTAAGGCTGCCAAGGTCATAATCACCTATTTCGCCCATACTTTGGCTGTAGGGGTTATCCGTGATGCTACGGGTGAACATGCAGGCGGTCCCGCAGCGATCGCCTGAAAATTCGCAAATCTGCGGGAAACCATCTTTGCGGGAAACTCTTCAATAGGCGAAGGCTTAATCGAGAGATAGCAATCTAAGCATCATGGCCTTCCACGCACTGTTCCACAACCGCCGCCAGGAAGAACTGCGCGACTTCAAGCTGAAGGACGTCTTTGACAAGCTAAACATGGACGCTGCGGATTTCCAGGAATGGCTTAAAAGAATGGGATTGCTCACAATCGGTGACCATGACCTTGGCAGGCTTAGTTACCCGTACCTACTAGTCTACCGTACTCCAGCGTAAAACGAAAAACGGATGTTAGACTCGTGATCAGGCGAAATTTGGGCGAAATCGAGGATTATGACCTCGACAGCCTTAGTCACAGGTACCTACCGTAACCTACCGTACTCCAGCGTGAAACAAAAAACGGATGTCATATTCGTGATCAGCACTCCAAATAACCCCCTGGGCGAAGTTTGGGCAAATTTTTTTCGACCCCTCCTCGTCCTTTGGAGTCCGTAAAGTACAATAGTGCCTTTTCACCTTATTTAGGTGGCGCCCTAGTACAGCAGATAGACAGTTGGTAGCGTTATGATAGCTGTTTGTGGCCTACAGAAAATAGATTATTGAGTCCGAAATAGAAGATGATGTTCAGGTTCACAGATTCGTTGACCACCAGTGTCGTTCATATTTCGTTGACCACCTTTGTTTCCAGTTTTAGTATTGCTTTCTACCTTTGTTTGTCGCCATCCATATTCCTACCACACACTTAAGTTCTTCGTTTACTTGATAAGCCATCACCGTGGTCCCCTTATGTGCTGGGTTTTTTCTTTTGATTCAAGCAGTTGGTATCTCTTAAAAATTGTTGGGTTCTCTCTCACTGGCTTTTATTATGTATTTTAATGTAGTTGCCGATGAAATAAATAGTTAAAGTAAAGGAGCTACAAAATTACAGCCCAGCCCTTGCAAGTAATGCGATCATGTGTTTCGGAATTTCGGCCACAATTTTTCATTTCAATGTTGGGGATTCCAGCCATGGTGGTTCTTTCACTAGGTCCGACCGACCCTGGGTATTCGCTAGTCAGTTCAACATCACTGTACGCTCCCTTTCAGCAGCAGGATGATTTCTGTGTTGTTGGCAAGTTTGTGACCAAATGTTTTTGTAAGCAAACAGGATGCAATGTGCATGTTAAACAAGTTCTCGTGAGTTTTACGTCTTTTACGCATTTCTTAGAACTCTCTTGAAATGTTTTGCTCCTTCCTTATGTTTCTCCCAAACTTCTCTCTACACGGGTACCACAAGAAATACAGGCAAGACAGAGACATGCTCAACTGTCTGTTTTGTTTAAGGACTAATCTGTCGCATAGTCTGCATACATTACTTTTACTGCTATTCCTAGCTACTCTGTCCTGGTTCACGTCCTGCACATGTTAAACGACCCTTTCATCCCTCCGGGGCCGATAAATTTGTACCAGACATGCCTGGATAAGATAATTCACTGACTTGTTCACTGAAATCTTTGTACGGACCAATTACCATAGTTACTGATACTTAAACCACTACACGATGACCCATAGAGGTAGAGCACCTATCTCATTTCACAAAGGGATTGAGTAATATCTGTCCTTGGGTGGTTTTGATGGCTTTGTTCCTAGAAGACAACGCTCTTTAGTGAGAAATTATGACGAGACTGGATTTAGAGGTTATGGATCAAGAGCTGCCCAATTACATATCTGTACACTCTAGAAGTGCCTTTGTAACTTTGAAGATGAAGATAAATACTCGTTCTATCGCGCCCTGATTCGTCATTTCAGCCGCTGCTTGCCACTATTACCGGTCGACCAGCACACGATTTCGCGGAGCGGAATAAGCAGTTTCTGAGTGTGGACGATGAGAAAGCGGTGAAGATCGCTAACTGCTTATACCACGAGTTTTCTCGCTCAGCGTCAGGTTCGTTTTATTTCCAAGCCCCATGAGCATAGCTTAGTTATTGCAATGAGCGGCAGCCACTCACTGAGAGTTTCATCGGGAGCGCGGTGTGGGTCAGAGGAATGAAGGGATTCCAAATAGTGCACGTTTCCGATATATGTACAGCTGCGAGAACGTTAAAGCATGCTGCGTGATCGTCGTGGTCGAAAAATTCTGTGAGTTCAGAAGTGTTTCATTTGTATGGAGCGCTGGATAGGCCACTTTTTTCTGAAAAGGCTTAAAATTATCCATTTAATTGAAGCAATATGTCAGTACAAAAGTACTGCAGCTTTCGGAAAAAATGCTCGAGTGGTGTTAAAGGGATAAAGTTTGTTGCGAATGTTCTGTTTTTTTTTTTGAAGTCTTAATACAAGTGCGGGATGGGGTGCTCATCGAGGACTCTCATGCTAATCATCAGCATGACGTCCTATAGTAAACAGAGAAGCATAAAAGAGAGGAGGGTCAGAAGCGTTCAGCCGATAATGGGTACCATGATTTGCTGTGAAATAGTGTTCGAAAATTTTGTTGAAATTTTGGTTTCAGGAGATGTGACACTCCGCCGAGTGAAACGAAGATCGTGAGTGATCATTCTCTCGTACTATACGCGTGTGTGGCAAAAAACGGTACAAGTTACGAAGATGAGCAGCGGGTGCGAAGGGTGCGTGAACGGCGAGACCATCGACCGTACTCTCGCACCGTACTGTAATCGCTCCAGTCAATCAGACACTGACCGAACACGCCCCTTTCTGCGGCACGGCCAATGCTAAGCCGCACAGGCTGGGCGCATGAGGATCAACGCGGAAAGTCAGCTGTTAGGTTGGGGAGGAGTGGAAACGCGGCGCGCGAAGAAGCTTCGCCACGGGGCCTACCTAACCAGGGACGGGTCTCAGGCACAGGTCTGAATGGGGGAAATGGATAGTACCACCAGGGGTGCACATTTAACGGTTAACGATTTAACGAATTTAACGAATTAACGGCATTTTTCGTTAAAATCTGGCTTAACGAATTAACGGAAATTTTTAGAAATTTAACGCAACTTTTAACGGCCTTTTTTCTCATTGAGTTTATCACTTTCACCCTTAGTCCTCACTGTTGTTGCAGGCCTCATCCTCCCGATTAGGACAGATCCTGAAAAACTATTGAAATCAGAAAGAACATTTTCATGTTTTCATGCTATTCTCATGTTCCTTATGATGCATTTGAAGGTTTGGAAATAATGCCTTTTGGAACCAGAAATTTCTTCGCCGAGCCCCCAAGCTCGTCAACGGATCGCCAAGGGTAGTGGTCTAACCTCTAACCTTCGTGAGGTATGCCTATCCTCACTTGGCGTTGCTTATCCTAGAATATGCTGGCTGTTTGATGCGATCATAGCTGTTGCACCAGGCGGGACTCGAATCCGCACCTTCTGCCTTCTGCTTTTCACCACTCATTGTGATATCGGTATGAGCCAGTACGGAGCCGGTAAAGCTAACGCCTTACTAGAAGGAATGTGACGGGTGAGTGCTGATGCGCTTCGAGGATATCCAGTATGTTACGTGTGGTCAAACAGTGCCGTTGGTGTAAGGCGTAGCATCGCTGCTCGGAAGTCAGAAGATGCAGGTTCGAGTCCCGCCTGGCGTAGCAGGTTTGGTCGCAGAAAAACATCTTGTAGCAGCATGTAGCCTCTATATTAGCCGCTCCAGGCTTCAACAAATGTGTTAAAACATTATCCAGAATACTTTTGCTCGCCACCAGGAACAGTCGAGGGGGAGAGAATGTTTTCGGCCGTTGGACGTTTTTTAACGATTTTAGCAGAACGCTAACTACAAAAATTGGTGAGCTAGTTTTTCTGATCGTTGACATGTTGACGACGTGTCACACCCTTTCGGCAGTGTGGGACGGTTTGACACGATGTCGTGTCACGATCCCGACGTTGCAAAAAATGGATTCGTCCCGCGCAAAAGGCATGCGAAAGACGTGTGTTCGACAACGTGTTAACATTCTACTGATAGCTTTTAGTTGTATGTATATTGATTCTTTTTGTACTTAGTGCGCTGGTACCCGCATCGAGGTTGTGTATGTTCATAGAACACAAAACGGTTTCGCAAAGAACTAAGAGGGGGAACTCCGGGGTCTGCCTGATCGCGAATTTAAGATGTTTTGCCGGTGTGATGCGGGCATCAGCCCACTAAGTACCGTTACCGCGAATGATTATTCCGTATCCGTTCTTATTCCACACCCTGTAGATAATTTATTGCTGAAGTCTTGTTTATGTTGCTGTCCACACTTTGTTGATAGTGCATTGTTTATTTTACATTGCAGTCTTACACTCCATTCCTTGAACTTTAGCTGTTGACCTAGGGAGTTGGAACGTACAACGTTTTCCTTCACTTTTTGTTACTTGAAATAATAGTTTACAGCTAATTGAATTTTAACGAAATTTAACGATTTACCGGAAATTTAACGAAAATTTTCCGTTAAAAAATTTCGTTAAAAAAGTTAACGAGCAGAATTTCGTGTGCACCCCTGAGTACCACGAGAGTCTCCACCCTTCATATAGTAGAAAAACATGTTTCGTTTTTGCTGAGTCCTTGAACCCAAAGGGCTACGGGCCCCCGAATTTGGGGGTACAGCATTGCACCGTCAACCGCATCAGGGGTGCACACAAAAATTCTGAGCGTGAAATTTTCTTCACGAAATTTTTTAACGGAAATTTTTCGTTAAATTTTCGGTAAATCGTTAAATTTCGAAAAAAATACAAGCTATTAGCTGCAAATCATTATTTCCAGTAAAAAAATCAAGGAAAACCTTATAGATTTCAAATTCAAGAGGTCAATAGCTAAAATTCAAGGAAAAATAAACTAGCCTTGAGCAACAATTTATATACAGGGTGTGAAATAAGAGGGGTATGGAATTATCATGTAAGATGATCACCGACATGGCATTTTAAAATGTGCGATCAGGCAAGATCCGGAGTTCCCCCTTTTCTAGCTCTTTGCGAAACCGTTCGCAGTGACTGTTCTACGTGTACATATGTATATACGCCAGCCCATTTTGTACAGGACAATTAATTAAAGATACAATTAAAAGTCTATCCGTGGAATGCTAACACGTTGTCGAACGTACGACTTTCGAGCGCCTGGTGCGTGGGACCAATCCTGCCGCGTCGAGACTGTGACGTGACATCGTGTCACACGGTCCTACACTGTCGAAAAGGTGTGATACGTCGTCAGTGTTAACGTTTAGAAGAAGAAGCCCTCCTAATTTTTGTTATTAGCGTTTTTCTTAAGTCGTTTAAAATACGTCCAGAGGTCGAAAAGATTCTCTCCGTCAAAACTGTTCCAGGTGGCGAACGAAAGTGTTCTGGGATAAGCAGCGCCATGTGAGGGTAGGCATATCTTACGAGGAGGGTAGACTAGTATCTTTATGGATTCGTTGACGTGCTTGGGGGCTCGGCGAGGAAATTTCTAGCTCCAAAGTGCATTAAAGAATAAGGATAAAGGGCAGCATTCACTCCACGCTTTCTATTTCTACGGGATGTCGTGGAGGCGATTTGAATGCGTATTTGGCCATACAATTACCTACGGTGGCCAGCCGATTAACAAGAGACAACTCTGGTACCAATTCACCGACCTCGAAGGGATGGAATGATTGGTTGGGCTGGGCGAGAAATCTGAACAAGGAACCTGGTATCGGGGAACGCGACAGCCGGCACCTCCTCCGACTGCGCTACACGCGCCCCAAATTGTGTTTTGAAAATTTCCAAAATTGTGAAAACATTAAAATATTTTTGCTGCTTTCAATATTTTTTTAGGAACATTCCTAATAGAGAGAATGAGACCGACAACATTAGTGAACACTAGGGTTAAATGCGACGAAATTACTGAGAAAAAAGTCCGATTATGACTTCGATATCTCTAGTCACCCGTACCTGCTGTAACCCGTACATGTTGCAAGGCCATTGTTTAATATTCGCTGAAAAACACAAAACCTTGTACTGTATGATTTAGAAACTGAGAACGTTGTGTGAAGCACAGCTCATGGAAAGCTTCATTTGACAATTTGGGGTGAAATAAATGTGTAGATGTGTAGGAAATAAGCTGATTTAGACTGCCATAAGACACGACTTTCACGACACTACTTTCACCACTCCAGAAGTCGAGGAGAGATCGAAAAAATTTTCGCCCATACCTTGCTCAAAGGAGTTATTTGGGGTGTTGATCACAAATCTGACATCCGTCTTCCATATTATGCTGGAGTTTATTAAATTATAGTAGGTAAAGGTGATTAATGGCAGGGTCATAGTCACCGTTTTTGCGCAAACTTCGCTTTGAGCACGAATCTGATCCTTACTTGACAATTTAGAGTGAAATAAATATGTAGGAGATGTGTAGGAAGCAAATTGGTAAAGAAAGCGGTAATCATGAAAAAATGCAAAACCGTTGCATAGCACGGGAGTCAAACATCTGACCCAGCACGTTTGAAGCAGCCCCGCACCCTGCTGAGCCAACGACCTGCTTGCCGGAGAGCCTTTACCAGCCAGTACGGTGCGCTACTGTACCCCGTCTTCGAGCGCTCATAGCTCATTTGGTTCAAGGACTCAGCAAAAACGAAACATATTTTTCTACTATATGACGGTCTAGATTCTTGTAGTACTATCCATTTCCCCCTTTCAGACCTACGCCTGGGACCCTTTTCTGTTAAGCCACACGTACCAAAATTGCTCACAACCCGCGGTTCCTTATCTTGCCCAGATTCTTGTCGGAAGAGCACGGCTGCGTTTACCTGGGCAGGTTAACAAAATCCTAATTTTCTGTTACATCAATAGTTCAGGAGGTGTGCACCTGACTACTACCAACCTCACAACCAGTGCCACGCAGAGGAGGTGTGTTCGAGCAGTGTCGTTATTGGCTTCCGCGATTACGGTAGAAGCAGTGGCACGTTCGCCGCACATCCGATGTAGTTCTCGCACATCGCCGCTGCTCGCCTTCGCGATGTGTACCCAAAAATCTAGAAGGGAACTTTGAGTGTAGTATTCTTTCCGGGTTTAGACCCTTTAAATACTTCGTTGAAATACATGAAAAAATTCAATAAAACCATTTTAGCTGGAAGGGGTGCGCCATAAGGCGTAAACATAGCTTGCAAGGCTATACCATTGCGGGGAAGCAATTGTAGAAGTTTAGAACCTATATGAGAGCGCAGAAAAATGGGATTTTGCAAACGGAAGGGATTGCTTCATGCACAGTCGAGAATTTCAAATTTTAGGCTTGATTGGTTGTGTGTAGGTTTAACGCTTGCTACTACTTCGCATCGTTCCAACCAACCCCTCCAGCTCGGAACGCTCCTCGAGCGCGAACCTCTAGGGTCCTACAGGAAAGTAGGTTTTTGGGAGACTTCCACTGTGTTTTTACCCGCACGTTACAAACGCCTACGATTTTTAAGCAAAATTGAGAATCAGGCTCCATTTCCGGCGTACGCCTTCATGAATGCACCAGGGAGTGTACATATCACCCCAAAGACTGCGGTATTCCTATGTCAGATGTCCTCCATTTCCATTTTTGACACTGTAGCTTTAAGCTACCGTAATCCCCTCGCTCCAGGAAAGAAATGCAGCGCAACCTCTGGTCGGAGGCTACAACTAACCAAGCTCTGATTCAAGCAGTGGTCGTAACATAACCCAATGCCAATCCAACCAAGGGAAGAAGCCTAATTCAGTGCTTTCAGAACCGTCGTCGAACGAACGGGTTATTCATAGCAAACTATTGGTCAAATATACCATTTACATGTTAAATTGTACACTTTCCCAATCATCCTGGATATTTTTCAAGCCAGATTGGACTATCTCAAAAGTCTGACGCTTTCGAAATCAAACTGAACATCTTCCCAATCAAAACGAGGTTCTTCCATAATAACCGCTGAAAAGGGTAGAATACTGTCTTGTGAAAGACAATTTATTTAGTATTCTTTTTTGATTTTTTTTATTCAGTTGCCCCAATAACTGGACGCTTGTATAAAATTTTTATTTTAAGGGGAAAATTGAGTGTATTTCAAGGCGTACTATAGGGTACAAAATGCAGCGCAATTCTAACATGGTAAGAAAGTGACCGAATCTCTGTGAATTACGCACTTGGCAAAGGCACAGAAAAAAAGTTGTAAAAGAACACCCATATTTCCTACTTTGCTGTTTGTAAGCAGGATTTTATACATCAGTCAAATTAATGTCGCAACTAACTAAATGAGTGCACAGCGTGCTCCCTTCTTTGTACATGCTAGAAAATACCTGCCTTACAGTACTCTAGAATAAGCTTCAAATCATATTTTTTTGATAAACGGTATAATAGTTTGAACAGTTTGTTAACTTATTGAGACTGGTGAGTTAAAAGTTAAAAAACCAGTTCAATTTTTTTTTGGACAAGATGATATTTTAGTTAGCTTTCCTAAAGAGTATCAAGTTGTAAGAAACTCGTTTCAATTAGCAATATATTAGTATGATTTCAAAAAGGCCATGCCTGCTTAGAAGAGTGTCCAATTTGGTTTGAAACGTGTTCAATTTATTCGAAAAGTGTTTGACGAGGAAATATTTATATACGTGTATATTTGATGGAATTCAAGTTAGGAGATGCGCACCGCTTTAGAGTAACTAGTTTTTGAAAATTTTAAAAAAATTTCTCTATCATCGAGTGATCAGAGGAAAGGTTCACGGTTCTCTACTGACAGCTCTAAGTTTTATAAACATTCGACTTGAAGAAGTACGTGCAGCTGCTTAAAAATTTTCTCAAATCCATTTTGTTATTTGACCAAAAACCAAGAAAACACGTAGTAGGTGTGCGTAATCATCGGAAAAAAATCCGTTAAAGTGAAATTCTCTCAGTTGCCAAACATCAAAGAGGATACCTCCTTGACGCCTTTCCTCATTCCGTAGGCTTCGCTGATAAATATGCACATTCTCGTTAAAAGAACGCATAACTACCAGAAAAATTTTGTCCTTTGAGGCCAAATTCCCTCAATTCTTTTGTACACTATTTCATAAAAAATTTATTGTGCAGGTGACGGGAACATCGTTTTTACTTCCTAGTCATGTAGAAGCGTAGAAAAAGCGGCTGTAGGTAAAGAAGGGTTCAGCGCACTGGCGAAGTCACTTCGTATTTTTCGTTAGGGAGATTTTTCTTCTCTGGTTGCAGGTATCTCATCTACCGATGCATAACTCATGTTTCAGAGATGGAGAAGAGATCAAGGAGGAGAGTGCAGAAGACGACTTGGCGTCCTCTATAGCTTTGGTTGTGGGCACGTTGCTCTCAATTGCGATGGTCCTCGCTTCCTACTTGGTCTTCACAGACATGGAAGACGATCGGGACGCACTGTTCTGCGGAGAGGTGAGCCGAACGCAGCTATCCTCTTCTCTTCGTATTGCTGTTTCGACAGCAACGCGGCTGTGCTGTACTAGGGATGTGCCGTCGAAAGCAGGTTTTCGCCGGAAGATACCGGTTCAATTTCAGATATCACCCGGCGGAGCAGGGAACGAAGAATCGCAAGAGCCAGAACAGGCTGCTACGCCAGCCGCTCAGCCTGCCACTCCTGCACCACCAGCGGCATCCGATCCTGCAACACCTGCTCACCCCCCTGATGCCGCAGCTCCTGCGCAGCCCCCACCGGCTGCCACTCCTCCTGCACGTCATAATCCTGAGTACGAGCCTCTCACTCCACTCGCCTCTGAAGTGCCTCCTAATATAACAAAGGCTTACAAGGAACAACGCAAACGCGAACTGAAGGCCAAAATAGCTTCCGTGAAGAAGAAAAGAAAAGCGAAAGGCGGCAAAAGGAGAAGCCGGAAACAACCAAAGGCGTCCAAATCAAAAAAGGCTTCTAAACGCAAAGAAAAGCGAAAGAGATAGGTGGCTGTCTGTCAAATGGACAAAAAGCTATACACGTTGTTTACTACAAAAATTGATTGATTGATTGAATGAACTATTTTTTAAAAGAATAAAACTATGAAGGTTGGCCGATGTTAGTTGTTGGGCCAGAAACATGGACATACCGTGAACTGTCTATTGTGTGCTGACCACTCAAATGTTTGGTCGCGCTCTAGCGGCAAGCGTTGGAATTAGTGTCCCTGGTGCACACGCTCCACTTTCGCAGTACATTGCGGGGAGCGATGATGACCTGCCGGGGCAAGCCGATGAGGAGTTCAGCGTTTTGCCCTTCCTCCCAGATTATCCTAACAGATTTCTGGGGTGCTTTGGTTTAACCTTCTCACTGTTCGCTATGAGGTGATTTTTTTGGTACCATAACGAACAACAAGGGCTTGAGGTCCTGTCCTGTCCTCCTTCATAAGCCTAACCAACGTTAGCTAATTGAGATAGGTAGCCCACTCCAGTATTTGTAAACACTCCTCTATGGAAGGCTATGCTAGAAAAGTGGATCTTTCAAGCTTTAAAAGCTTGTTCCTGAAGCATCAAAGCGCAAAATCGGCGTTGTATAAATAATGAAGCATTCCGTGAGCAACTCAACATATGAGATTTTTACTACCTAGATTAGATTTTTACTAAAGTATATCTTAAGCTCAACCCATAAATAATATATAATTACTTAGAAACGAAAACTAGGGATTGGAACCTGGAATGCGCAACACAAGTAGACGCTGTAGAAGCACTTTCTGAGGTTTGGTAAAGACTGCTGCTCATAGTGACTCATACAGGATGTAAAGACCTTCACGATAAGTCCCTGCATTGCTGCAGAGGTTGGACACGATATGATTATATTAGACGCCTACAACATACTATAGAAACATTTATATATTGTGGCGAGTAAGAATTGCAACAATTTCCAGTTGGCAAAAACCACATTTTCAAGACAAACAAGTGTTCTTTCCAACACGATTTATTATTCAACACAGCAGGCTAACGAAACTAGAACAGGTTTTCGAAATGTCTTCCATCAGCGAAAATGCAAGTTCGAAAACGACGCTCGACCGAAGTGCAGGAGGTTGACCGCAGGCAGTTCGCCTCGATTCCAAACCAGGCTTTTCGAAAGGAGTCTTTGAAAGAGTCCATGCTTTAGCGGTATCTTGCAGATATCTTGGAGTTCAAGCACCCCCAGAAAGAAAAGTCCATAAGGTTCAGGTCGGGCAAGCTCGAAGTCCTGAGGCCTTCGCCTCAGTACCCCGGAAAATGGAATTCGCAGAAGGTGTGGTTTTCGCAGCATGGAACGATGTCCAGTCTCGTTGATGAATAATCTGACAGCTGTTGATGTATAATTTTATTCACGGCAGCAATATCTTCTTGAGAACCACTTTGTTAGAATTTGGCGTTGATCTTACTGATTGTTCGATGAAAATGAGGGGTGCTTTGGCTTCGGCGGCAAATTCACCCTAACCGTAACACTTCACAGGAACAGCGTCTTTGTATGGGTTCGTCTCTTTTGGGACATTTCTAGGAGTAGCTCGCGATGATTCTGGGAGTTGTGGTCCACAGTGGAAATCTTTTCATGTGCTCAGATCACGTCCTCGATGCGCCCCGTTGCAGCTCATCCAACAATCTCTTTGCCTTCATTAGCCGGTTCTGCTCTGGTTAGGCAGATAGAGTCTGTCCTTTCTGAATACGACAACTGCGAAGTACGAAGCCCTTATAAACAATTCGCTGGAAAGTTTTCCTTAAAATTTGGAGGTCAAAAACGACTCGGCTTAGGTTGGAGGAGTTGTTCTGTTTCATTCTTCTCCTAATGATTCTACGAATCCTCGGCATGTTGGAAAAGCGCGGTCTACCTGGATTTGGGAGTGCATCGATGCGATCTCTCCACTAGTACTGCCTAATGACACGATGAGCGATGCCTTGCAGAATTCTCTGCTGCCTTGCTGCCGACTCCGAGTCCTTCCTCGAAGAGGAAAGCAATGGAGGCGCGATTTGGACTTGGCCGCATAGCTTGGTCACGAAGTCACGAAAGGGCGATCAAGTGTTGGCGCACTACTACATATACATATTATCTGCTTTCGAAATATCATGGAACAACCAGTTTCGGAAATCTTCAACTCTGACCTTCAGATCCCAGAACTTTTGTATCAATACTTATGTGCCCTGAGGCCGGCATCCTTGACCTGATCGGTGACTTCGCGAATCGAACTGAAGGCTGCCCATGCTGCGCGTCTCCTGCGGGCGATTTCAGGAGCGAGGTGGTTACTCATATTCAGCTCTCTTCCCAGATAGACGTAGGAGTCGACCTGCCGTAGAGCGACTAAACTTAACCTTACGAGTCCCGTGTCACACCACTGGTTGACCATAAATTGCGTTTTGGACATATTCATGTCCAATCCAATCTTCATACCTGCCACACTGAGCTCGTTCAGCATTTCCTCGACTTCTGCCGTGCTGGTAGAGATGAGAACAATATCGTCGGCGAAGCGAAGGTTGCTGATCCGTTTGCCGTCGACAAGGTAGCCTTTATCGCCCCAGTTCAAGTCTTTCATGGCATCCTGGAGTGCCGCTGTGAGTAGCTTGGGAAAACCCGTGTCTCCCTGCCGTACTCCTTTCCCGATAGGAATTTTAAGCTTCCGATCGAACAACTGGATGGTGGTCGATGTGTTCAAGAAGCATTCGTCGAGAAGTCGTATGTAGGGCGATGGTATACCAGCGTGCACAAGTGCGTTCAAAACGGCGTTGATTTCCACAGAGTCAAACGCTTTCCGGTAATTGAGGAAGACAAGGACAAGTGGGAGGTGGTATTCGCGGCTGCTTTCGATGAGCTGTGAGACAGTCTGAATATGGTCCATGCAGGAGAAATCCTTGCGAAACCCTGCTTGCTCCACTGGCTGATATTCATCCAAGCAACGCTCCATGCAGTTAATTAGTATCTTGGTGAAGATCTTGTACACAACCGAGAGAAGGCTGATGGGTCGATAGTTGTTGATATCCTCCTGCTGACCTTTTTTGAAGATTAAAACTGTTTTCGACTCCTTCCATGAGTCCGGAATCCTACCAAGTCGAAGGTAGTGGTTGAAGTGCTTGGCAAGAAGTGAGCAGACGGCACTGCCACCCGCACGAAGGAGATCAGCAGAAATGCCGTCCGGTCCGGGAGCAGTGCCCGGCTTCATCCTTCTGATGGCATAAGCAACTTCTGATTTCAGAATGGGAGGTACCTCCTCAGCAGCTGGCATCAAGCATTTTGGGACAGTGCTGGAAGACCGAAACAGATCTGTGTAGAATTCTTGAACGATGGTCTCCATCGCTCTTCGACACGTTTGTGTTGTTTCATCCTTATCCAGCTAAGAGCTGACATTATTCCCTTTTGGTCGCTGAGATCTCGTTTGCAGCGCTTTATGCTTGAACTTTTCCTAGCAGGTTCTAACAACTTCAATATCCTGTAGGCTTGTATGGACTCTTTCACTGCAATTAGTCAGGCCTTCGGTGACATTTTCCAGATGGGAGGCATTACGATCCAGTCTGACAGCCCTTCTTTGCTGCAAAAGTTTAACGGCATATGTGTTAAGTCCTGAAGCAGACGGTGAAGTGTCTTTACAAGAGCTGCTAACACTTTTCAACAGTCCTTTGGAGAGAAGGTCGTAGTCTTCCGATGGATCTTCGAGAAGATTCCAATCATACGACGTTATTGCATATTTCAACTCCTCAGACTTGAATGTGGGGATCCTCACCGGTGCAGGTTTATGGGTGTCACGCTTGAACATCCTCTTTTTGAGAGTCATCTTCGCACGGATAAGACGGTGATCCGAGCCGGTATCAGATGAAGGCAGCACGGAGACGTCGAACAGACTCCAGCGTCTGTTTGTAAGAACATGATCGATCTCCGAACGTGTTTCTCCATTTGGGCTTTCCCAGGTCCATCGTCGGTTGGAAGGCATCTTAAACATAGAATTTCTATGGTAGAGGCGGCACGCGGATAGGAAGTCTATCAGGCGCTCTCCGTTTTCGCTCCTTGAGGAAGCTCCATATGTCCTAGCCTCCATTCCTTCGTACCGACGGTAGCGTTAACGTCGCCAACGACAACTTTGTAGTAACTCTTCTAGTCGTTGACATTCCCTTTGAATAGCTTGTAGAATTGCTCCTTTTCTTCGTCTGTGGCCACAGATGTTGGAGCATATCCATTTATGATGGAGATAGTTCCTTGATCTTTGGTTTCAGGACGAAGAACAGCTACTCGCGGGCCGATGTTCTTGTAAGTGTCTACTAGGTGGTGCACTGTCAAACTGACGAGAAATCCAACTCCGCCAATATTCTTTCTCTCGACCTTTGATCCAATAATCAGAAGATTGTTGTGGTCCGTCCTTCTTATGGTTTCCGTTCTGCCTTTCGTTTCCTGCAGGGCGATAACGTCGTATTTGATGTTGCGGCTTCTGTAAAGCAGTATCCGAAGATCCTGCTCAGATGCGATCGAACGACAGTTATAAGTGCAGACGAATAGGCAGTTTCCGTGTCGTGGTGGGAGGGAATTTCCGACAGTCCGGTTCCAATGACATCCTGATAATTTAACTCCGAGATTAGTTGGCCCCTCACCGGAGGTAGATTCAACTGACGTCGTGGAAGACCTTCGACGCGCGGAGGATGGGGCGTGGGTTCAATTGTTTGAGCCATGGCGGTGGTCTGCTTACTCACGTATTCCTGGCCAGACTCCTGAATGTGGTGCGAGTGCTAGAGATGCGATCTAGCTCACCAAATGCCATCTACGTTCCAGCAGTTCCGCTTTTCTAGAAGAAGCAGCACCAAAAGACCCTATTCGAAGGGAGGTAAACTCAGATTCGACCTCCTTAAGAGTGCTTTCGCGACTCCATCTGCTAGTACGACCGGGCGAATGGGACTTTCTAGGCAATGACACACAGTATAAGCAGAGATAACGACCCGCGCATACGCCCTTTTCATTCTATGGCTCGTATTTTGGCACAAAAGCAGAAGCTATCTGTAATTGACATATGCTCTCAGCGGCGGTCGTTCACTTGCGGATTTCTTGCGAAAATCCGGAATGCTTTCTTGCTGAAATTCCCGTTTCCACTGCCAAAACCTTGCACTTAACGTCAAACATATTGTCAAAATCGTTACCACTGTGCTCATCAGCTCTGTGCTTTCCTAAAGGTATTCGAATATTTCTACGCTTTTTACTAACCAGGTGTTCCCTTACTCGAATTTATTTATTTATTTATTTACTACGTCGCTAATGACGCGCCAAACCAAACCAAAACTATAAACTACCAAACCAAAACAGGAACAGTCAGAAACCAGAATTGAAGACAACTGCAATAGGAAATAGAAAATAAAAATAGAACAAAATCGGACAGTAAATCAAATCAACTAGTAACTGACAGAAAATAAGAATTAATCACAATCGACTGGCCAAGAGGCAAGTTCTCTTTTTCAGCAGGCACCCCACTCTCCCAAAAAAGTAGCAAAACACTAGAGGTGGGTAAGTTTCAAAGATCGAACGATTAAGAATGTTTTGAAGAAGAAATATCAAAGAATAACCATTTTTTTAAGAGGGCTAGTAAATACGACAAAAAGTAAGATATATCCACTAACCAAAATGCAAGATATCTGATGATTGAAGCGAGACCCAGCAAATATAACACGACCGAACAACCTGGTTTTAAGCGGTCAATCCGTAACTCCCTGGGCACGCATCACCAGGCAGGCGGGTTCCATCTTTCAGGAACCTCATTATACTAGTACGCACCTCGGCGATGGCCCGGGAGGCTTGCAATCAGAGCATGAAAATCCGGCCGGTCGACAACAATGCTGGTTGAAGGTAATTAGAACTACGAAAAGTGGAACTGGTGATTCTAACAGAAAGAAAAACAACAGCAAAAGAAAAGAAATAATCGATAAAACAAATTATAGGAAAGTAAAATTTTAAATTTAGATTGTACAGAATGTGGCTCATTAACCATTGGTCAGGAACAGACACCACCCCGATTGAGAGGATGAATTGGGGGAGTAAGGAATATCTCCTGAACAGAAAACCTACTAATGCAAGCGACACAAACTCTTTTGCGATGAGTAATATGAAGTCCTAGTCCACTTAATGGTCAAAGAGCCTAAGATTGAGCATAAGATCCCACAATCTGACTAGTGAACAAGTGGCCGAGAACACAGGTTTGAAGCGGACGCTGCTCGATCCACCAGAGTGCACAAACAAGCTCAATCATCAGCGCTTGTCATCGAGGAACCCGGTGTGTGCTGAAATAACCATAATAACACAGTTAACATTGAAGTTGCTTCTTACTCATATCTTGACCAGATATCAGTTCGAAGCAACTCATCCAAATTAAGGGATAGTAGTTTCGTTCTAAAAGCTGAAATGGTTTTAGCCTCAAAGAGGTTTACGGGAAGAACGCCGAACCATCGAGCACATCGATGAAATATGGCATTACGGATACCCGCGTGCCTCAATCTTCTAATGTTATTGAGCTGAACATAAAACCTACCTAATCTTGAGCTAGCTGGCCTAAATCTCCAATACTTACTAGCTGACAACCTAAGTTCACCTCGCAAAACACGAAAGCAGAAAACCAAATCAGAGATTATTCGCTTGCACTTCAATGAAAGCATTTTAAACTTTTGAAGGCGAGTTTCGTAGCTAGGCATAGAAATATATCCAGAACTACCGAGCCCTCTGTGCCACAGCATACGGGTAAACACTTTTTGAACTCTTATCCGGCTAATGTCTCTAATTGTCATGGGGCTCCATAGTTGGGAGCAGTGCTCGAGATGAGGCAGTACATACGCTTTGTACAGGCGAATAAGTATTGCCGTATCGGTGCTCTTAATATTTCGAAAAATTATAAACAGGGAAGCAAATGCTTTACTAACTGCCTGTTCAATGTGAGCTGAGAAATTGAGCTTCGAATCGAAGGACACCCCGAGGTCCTTCATAGATTCATATCTAGGAATTGGAATACCATCAATCACATAGTTACAGCCATCAGGTTTACCAAGGTGCAGAACTTTGCACTTCGAAGGATTGACAGGAATGTCCCATTGGGAAGCCCATTCCGCTAATTTGAGAATCGATCTTTGGAGAGCTGACTTAACATCTAAAGCATTATATTCACCATATATACCATAGATTTTTATATCGTCAGCAAACATCTTCACATGAACATCAGTAGTTGTCTTGAGAAGTAGAGCTAGTTCAGCGGTGTATAACAAAAACAACAGGGGCGATAGTGGGCAAGCAAATTGCATAGAATAGCTCTGTTTAACCTTAACTGTCATATATCTGTCTTGCAAATATGACTTAAGCCATCCTAGTAACTTACCGGAGATTCCAAAAGACCTTAACTTTGCAACCAACTTAGAGTGATTCACCTTGTCGAATGCTTTGGAGAGATCGAAATAAATAACATCCACTGATTGACCTTGATTGAGAGCCGAATACCAATCATGGAAGGTATCAATAAGATTAGTGGCAGTAGAAGCACCTGGCAAAAAACCATGTTGCTCAGGTGGAATCAAACAACACATCTTAAGGCCTTGGAGCATTTTTCGGTGAATAATTTTTTCCATTACCTTAACTGGGGTTGGTGTAAGGCTAATAGGTCTAAAATTACTCACAAGAGCGTTTCCCGGTGCTTTCGGAATAGCTGTAATTATGGCATGCTTCCACAGGTTGGGAACCTCACTCAGATGAAAGGAGAGACTAAATAGGTGTGCAAGTTACTTACATAAGGAATTGTGGCATTTCCTGTAAACGCATTGAGGGATGCCGTCATAGGGTCCAGTAATCGATGGTTTTAGTTTCTTCAGAATCAGCGAAATTTCGTCCGGATGAAAATAGAAATCGCAAAGTTCGCTTGGAAAGGTTATCCCGTTCATATGAACAACTTCGCCATCAGAGAGCATGGAAAGACTTGGTTGTGTGAAAACGCTCTGAAAGTACTTGCCGAGAACATTGGCTTTATCACTATTGCCGGAGTACTGGTTTCCATTTTGGTCAATAATGGTTGGTAGAGTATTTTTGGGCTTCATTTTATGCCTAATATATTGGAACAGACGGCTACAAGAGGATGAAAAACCGAACCTGCGTTCTCTATTGCCAGCAAATTCCTTCAAATGACGGCCAAGATCACTACAAACTTTCTTGTACAGGCTACTAGACATTGGATTGCGGAGATTTTCAAAGAGCCGTCTCTTCTGATTGAATAGGTTTAGAATATGTCTGCGGTAGGAGAAGTGGCTAGGATGGTACTGCTTAAAGGGTACATACATAGAAAGACCATGATATATTATTCGGCAGAATCGCATGTAAAGGTCCGAAACTGAAGCGAAATTATCAAACACCGTGAACCAGTCAATGTTCGATAGATAGTTATCAAGCCCAGCAAAGTCTGCGTTGGTAAAATCTGGAGTTGGTAGGGTTTGGGAATGGCAATGATTCGCCTGTAAGCTGAATCTCACTATCGCATGATCGGAGTTACCAAGAGGGGGTAATACAGAGAAGAGTAAACAAGATGATATCCAGTGTGTTTACGCCTCGTGTAGGGTCTTTGACAAATTGGTTGAAACCACATTGGTTGAATAGGTCTAAAAAAATAGCAGAAGCTGGATCGAGCGGATGACCTCCTACCCAATCAATATTTAAATTGAAATCTCCAACAACTACTGTATCAGGGCGTGTAGCGGATAAATTTCGTAGTAGCTCTATAAGAGTGTCATCATCAAATCTGGACGAATTGGGCGGACGATAAACGATAACTACACGAGTTTGGGACAATTTTAACTCAGAAAAGAAATCGAGACATAAAACGTCTGCTGCAGTAGGCCTAGAATGATGAACCATTTCAACATTAAGATTACATCTAGCTAAGCAACACAGCCCACCACCTTTCCGCCCTCTTCGATCAAGTCGAAACAATAAAAAAGGTAAACTGCCCACAATTTCAGAGTTTCGAATTTTCTCACTCAACCAGGATTCAGTAATGAAGAGTAGGTCGGGATTATTGAACTGAATGAACGAGTGTAGGTAATCAATTTTGTTCGCTAAACTTCGGGCATTTAAAAGAACGCAGTTCAAAAACGAATTCCCTTGCAAGCCTACGGGTTTCCCGGCGTACGTGGCGGAAGCTCAGCGACCCGAACTAGTTGGTCCCTATACACAACCCACTCCTTGACTTGCTTGCCCTTGTTGCACTCTCAAGCTGCCTGACGCAGCTCGAAGTCCCGCTGTCGCTCCTCTGCCGTCATGCTTTTACGAAGAAAGATATTAGAGAATCCGGCATCACGTAGCAGGCGGCTGTTGGCAAGGGCACTGCGCCAGTGGGTTGTGGAAGGGAGCACTACTTTAACGAGTCTGGGACGCTGGGGAGTTGGTTTGCCCATACGATACACCTCACAAGGCCGACATTCCACGTTGAGAACGTCTAGGACCTCGCAAACCTTCTCTTCCAGGTCCCGTTGCCGTTCAGACGAACGACACTGAGCCTCTGCTTCATCAATGCCGCTGATTACAAGGCTGCGAGATCGCTTGCCCCTCTCGATGACCTCAGAAAATTCACAAGGAATTTTCTGCTCAAGAGCGACAAGCAATTGCTCGACAGCAGGATCTTTATTGATTAAAATAGCTTTTTTTCAAAATATCCATTGCCGACATATTTTCGAGCTGATTCAACCCCACAGAGCTCACAGCAATCCCTCCTTCAGCGTTAGGCAAGGGCTGAGAAGAAATCGACGCGAGTTTGCGAGTTCGTTGCACTTTCGGCGGCATGGCGATCTATGACCAAATGTCGATCGAAAGAACTGATTCGAGCGTTGTGGGCAACGGAAAGGTTCAAAGAAAGAAAAATCTCAAACTTGGGTAATTAAAAAATTGAATTGCAAGCTTTCTGCCTGTTTTCCCTATATACGTTCAATAACATTTCTGGCATTCATTCTAATAAATCGTTCCTTCTTGGAAACAATCTCCTACCTTACAGTATGCACATATAAGACAACTTTCTGATGAGCACTGGTTTTCATAGAGCCTATTACGGACCAGTTAAATGTTGACATTCGGAATGTTGACTAGCACAGCATCGTTTTCCAGCTGTGCCCGAATGATGCTTCTTCGGACTGCAGCAGTAACTTTATCAAAGTAAACAGTATACATAGGGGAATCCTGGTGTCGCGTGGTCCATTTTCGTGGCGAAGGGTACAAGCTTTGCGCTGACACGGTGAAGAAACATAACAAGTTTTCACGACTATGTTCGAAGCTATTCGTAGTGACTTTTACCGTTCCTCTTCAACTGTACATTTTGCGAGGACCTTCGGAACATGTTTCTAAAGGCGCTACGCTTCACACCTGCAGGATGGGTAGAAGTGGAGTGGATCAACATGCTTTCCGAACGTAGCCTACGGCACGAATTTACGCTAGGCATGTCGTTAGAAACTAAAGATACTCTCGTCATGGATAAAAAGATAATGGCGAGTACGGAGATTTTCCTAGATTCTGCGTTGAATCAAGGCTCTAGCCTCGCTGCACAAATATAGGGTTGGCATGACAATCTGTACCTTCAACGCATGCTCGCATCGGAAGTGTTCGCCGAGAACACGATGGTGCAAACTAGGAAGGCCAAGATCGACGTCACCGGATTGACCGAGACGAGAAGGCACCCTTCCCCACACGCCGCCTACGACTCCGGAGAAGAACAGTTCCTCGAAATATGCGACGGCAGGGGAGTGTGTCATGCCAGTCTATGACAAGCCGGGCGTCTGCGAGTGAAGCGATGTGGCTCCTTGTCAACATCCGACTACGACGACGATGAAGTCGAAACATTCTACGTGGAGCAGGAGAAGTTCTATAACGAAGATCACACCCTCTACAAGGTGGTCGTCGGCAGGTTCAATGCGAAGATCGGGTGTGGAAGTGGTCTGAAAAACTTCACATCGGTAGCAACAGTTTGGAGTGAAACGAGCAATATAAAGCACTGTTTGAGTTCATCATATCGACCAATGCTATCCATGAAAGATACCGTAAAATGTTAGTGAGTTGACGATTAAGACACGATCGTATTATTCGTGGTTCCCAAATAGATCTCTACATCCATATCACTCATTTTCTCGATTTGTAAAGATGCGTTAGGAGAAGTGATTTTTTGCAAGAATCGTTCTCTTTGTGGAACTAAGAGAGTTCCTCGACGAAGTTTTTGTAATCCAAAAGTCCTGATCACCAATGAAAGGAGAGCATTTCTATGCGTTTTTTTTGCAAGGAGACAGATTTACGCAAACATCTTTGTCTTTGCTGGACCCTTCAAGTTTGGAGTTATCTAAATGGTCCGGTGTTGCGCGTTCAAAACGAACGGAACTTTTGATCAAACTAAAATATGGCTTCCCATGCTCACTTATCGTTAGCATGACAAAAACACAAAGTGACTAGAGAAGATGCTAATGAAGTTCAACTATAAATAGGAAAAGCGAGCATCTTTATTTTACACTGCATTTTTCTGAAGAGATTTATGCGCTACAAGTCAAAAACAGGGAGTTAAAAAAGAATTTATCACGGAGAAGCAGCAAATCTTTTGCCTCAGTGAAACTATTTTTCTCAACGTTCTCAGCCAGCCCTTAAACGAGACCAGCAACGACTTCCTCTTCAATTCCGCAGTCGTTGGTGCCACGAATCATTCGGAAGAAACCTGAAATACAAGGCAACTATAATTCCTTAGTTTGCACACTAAAATCGATCACAATAATTTTCATAGAGGAGTGCTGGCCATAATGTTACAAGCAGCCTCCGATAAGATGGAAGGGAAAAATCTTTTTTGTTTCTTGCATCCAAAAGAGCTTACGGTCGGTAGGTGTCTAGACTGGCTGGAGCGTGTTCGGTCAGCGCTTTAATTGGTACTGATTGGCTAGCAGCTTCCGCCTCCCCATATTGCACACATCAAGCACAAGGACAGGCGTTACATTTTCGTGAAAATGCGTCCTTTGTGTAGGTGATGAGGAAGGGGCGTTTCGACTTCGAATTCCTTGCCTCCTACTTACACTTTAGCCAAAGAGGTACTTCTCAGTCACTGTCTCACCGTCTTCTCCCCAGTCAGTGTTCCACGAGTTGGCAACGATCCAATAGGGCACTCCGTTCTCCTCGCCCCAACCGATGATTTTTACGGCGTGACCACCCCTTTCGGAGCCGGCCGTGTGCTGAAAGTAGATTCGACAAAATGTGGAAGATTGAAACCTTCTCATCCCAAAGAAGGACTAGAAGGATACAGTGGCGCGGACGGCCCGAAACAACAACTCTTCTACAGATCCGAAGCAACCAAATTCTCCGGCTATGAATGGATGGTGAAACAAGTAATGTATTATATGATTACGGTTATAATCTTTGTTTTATTTATTTATTTTATTTTCCCTACGACCTGGGATGACAGAATCGTTTTCGTATAGAGCAGCTTCTTCCATTATGTTGTAGAGTTTTTAAAGCTTCTTCCTTCCTTAAGGTAGTTTGGTTCTTTCCACAAAGAGACCTTCAAATCTCGTTATCAGAATAGCAGATTTTACGGAGCAATAGCCGGTGCGCAAGTGCGAAACCTCCACTCTTTAGTAGGAAACGAATAAGGGCGGAAATCCCATCACTGTGGGCCGCAATTTGGACCTATGGAGTCACAAGATTCATTTTATTAAAACACATCTTATGAATTTCATAAAATCGAGACAGATATATTCGGTAGAGAAAACTTTCTTGTGTTAAGATCATTTTATTGAATTTGTATGAGCTCACTCTAAACATTTTTGACCGATCGTTCCTTTGTTATATCTATTCATATCTATTCTGTTGATTTTTTTCTTTTTCTGTCTGTCAGTGCGCTTCTAGTCGCTATGTTTCGCTTACCCTCACCTTGTTCTCACTAATGTTTACTTTCCTTGGCGTTTCTGTTTTTCATTCTTTGTAGCATCAGAACTAGATGGGTTTAATATTCTTTGTACTATCTTTTCTTTTCTTCTCTTATACTTGTACGCATTTGTGCACTTTATCGCGCACTTTTTGTAGTGTAAGAATAAATTAATTAAAAATTAATTAATTAATTAATAACGTTTACAACTCTAGTTCGGAATAGCGGACGATTGGTAGTAATAGCTAAGTCGAAATTACCATTACGCACTACATTCAAATTGTCGCGACCGCGATCGCTCCTCGGTCCGTGGCTGGCCCGGGCGCGCTGTTTCTCACGGCGGCTTGCCGATGAGGCGCCATCGATCGGCCTGGGAGCATGGGAAAACAGGTGACTCACCATCGATCGGCGCGCGCCGCCTCCTCTCTCGACGGGCGCGCGTCGCATTCGACGTCCTGTGCTCCCGCGACGAGGTCTGCCGACCTCGTCCGTCGTCCCCCATCCCGGATGGCCGCCGTGAGGCCTCGACGCTGCTCCCCACTACGCACGCAGGACGGAAGCGGCACCGGGAGAGAGGCCGCGAGGTCTGGTGAGCACTGCGCTCACCCTCGCGGCCCCGGAAACTAATTCAGCCTGCCGATCCCGGAGGACCTCCTACTATTCCCATCCTCCACTATTCTTTCTGTATTCTATTCGTAGCCGCGATAAACTGCTACAACTACCCGGTGTTCTGTGAGGACGGAGGAGGAGGGTGAGTCGCTGTCAATACGTCCCGTTGTCCGTCTTCTTGGCCAGTCTTCTCGGCATATCGTCTTGTCGTCGGGGTTGTGCCTTGCCCTCCAGGGGTCCCGGGTTCCTCCCTTGTTCGCAAGGAGGAGACGGCTGGAGGGACGAGCCAGAGGACGATGAGGAACGGGAGTCCTCGCTGGAGTCATCACCACTACGTGTCAATACGATCAATACGCAGGGCCAGGGCTAGGAACTTAAGGCCTCGTCCCCCCACGGGTTCGGGTGTCCCCTTGGCGATCCTCGGGTGTTCCGTGGGGCGAGAGGGGGCTTCGTGTGCAGGGCTTGCCTCTGCCTGCGGGGCCGCCGATCGCAACACAAATGAACCAATTTGAAGCTAAGTGTTCTATGCTTGATGAATGACAATGGGCGTTCTACCTGGTTTTTCTACTATCCCAGTGTATTTGAAGGAAACATCGAGAGCAAGTGTGAGAGCACAAATAGCCCAGGCATATTTGTTTCCCATTACATTAATATTTTCTGAAAGAAACCCGTCTCAAATATACGATAAAATGTTCGTTTGGTGTACTAGAAGATTCATGTTTACCATCGCGGAAAACACGCTTTTCTCTTTGCTGGTACTTCGACTGAATAAACCTCACCTTGTAGATACCGCTCTTGTAGTGCATGAAGTCCTCGTACACGGTGAAGGTTGCCACAACAGGACCATACTTCATAATGTCCCTTTGAATGGATTTCGCCGAGTTTGGTAACTGATAGGACGTTTTCCCTGGAATTCGCTCTGTTATCATGACGTACAGCAAGAGCGTGTGGCTCTTTTTAGGCCCTCCTTCATTTCTGTGGATCTCCTGACTTCTAAAGCAACATTTATTTTTTTAAACGATAGAGCACTACGCCTTTCTGAAATGAACTCCATATCGGTGCATTCATCTCTCTCCCCAATGTCTTCTGAAATGTACAAAACCCCGCTACAAATGTACCCGCTATAAACAGAGGTCCAATATGTTCACATCTCATCGAGCTCCACATACATATACCCGAGTATTAATTTGAACCTCCTTAGTGCCTCCATATCATTTACCTATTAGAAGTCCAACTCGTGGAAACGCATGAGCAGTCGTCATACCGCAAGCATCCCTTACCAAATCTGTATACTCTAATTCGAAGTGTGAATAAGGGGTAGAAATGAGTGAGGGTACTGTTAGATCAAGTATGATTATAGATTTACACTTTCAGGAGTGCCATAACATTTTGTCGACGTATTCATTGACGGAAAACTCATTCTAGCAAGGATGACCGCAGTTGGATATCAGCAAAGAGCCCGTCAAATTCTATTCCTTCAGGCGCCCATGCATGGAACTCCAATACATAGCTTCGGGAAGCTATGCTGCACGAATTGTGTTAAGCATTACCATTGGCAATTAATCTCAAATCAGCCAACGAATACATAGGCTTAAACTTGCATGGGCTTAGTCGCGTCAAGAAGTATCCTGCTGTGAACATAAAAAGAAGTAAATTTCGCAGTGAAATTAAAAAGATTCGAAGGGTAGAAGCAGTACTGGAAAAGTCGCTTTTTATGATTGTGAATTCTCCCACTAGATTCGATAGTTTAGGAAGAGTAGGCTGTAACCAGCCTCCAATCCTTTTACTCCGTAATTCCAGATTTCACCGTGATCTTCTCTGTGCCGATAACTTGTGCCTGGTACGCTTGATGAGCTTTCACTGCCGAAATGCAATAAAAGAATAACATCGGCCTCCAGCCATTTTTTGCGATTTTGAATTTTTTATATCAAAATAAACTCCCCCACCCTCCCCCATCTGCCCTCTTCCTCAACAAACTCTTCCTTCAAACTATCCGACAGTACAAAACGAACTTCTAGCATAGGCGCCCTTGGCAGAAAGACCACCAGAGATCCGTAAAATGTGTTCTAACTAGAAGCACCTTACCGTGAACCTTATCCTTCTTGTAGGGCACCTTGTATCCTTTCTGACACTTCTTTCTACATTTCGGAGTCTCGGCATCGCCATGGCACTCGGGAATGTGAGTTTTGTTCTGGTGATGTCCACAGGGTTGAATCTCATACGGTCGACAGGCGTCCTGAGTTAGAGAATGAAGGATTGTGAGGAAGGCAAAGGAGAAGCCAGCGTCGAAAATCATGTGTTCATGTGTAGAAAAGCCACCTTTGTGCCGTACACTCCCCCTGATACTACGCCTTGTTCGACGAAGAAATCCCAGGCGTTCTGTGGCCATCCTCCATCACATCTGAAATGAGCAGCAAATAAAAGGCGAAATAATAAACCATATAGGTGTCCCGAGTTCAAGAACTTACCCAAATCCGCATTCGTCGCAGCACGACAGGATATCATCTGCGGAAAGTTCGACCTAGAAGGGAAAACATTTGAAGGCAGGCGTGCAAAATTCCAACCACTCGACCTTCTTCTTCCCTTTGGTTGAAATGCAGAGGCGGTCTGACATAGCTTCAGCCGACGAGAATGCCCAACACGAACCTAAATGCGTTGGTGTTAACCAAAAATCATGTGATCTGCTCCCGTAATGGGTTGAACAAGTGAGGAAGATCTTCTTAGGACTACACGGCTCTTCCATTTGGTACATGCACATAGCTCCTCTTCTAATCTGTAGTACCAAAGTTTATGGATTATATGTTCGTGGCTTGTTCTCTATTTGGTATTAACCGTTTGTTAACCTATGTTAGAAAGTTTGTTATAGACCTCAAGATCTGAGCCGGTTCATTAGTATATGCCGTGCATGTAGCGAATGTTCAGGATCTGAGTTTTTGAATCCTAGTCGTCTTCAGAGGTGTCTTGATCTCAGAATTAAAGACCAATGGACATCGTGGTAGTTTGAGTGTGTCATTCAGTTGGGACTGTTAAAAGCGCACAAATCTTATTGGGAAAGGCATTTCTTAGCTACGGGCTTTATATTCTGGGCTAGCCTACCAAATTTACTGTGGCATATTCACCTGTATCACCTTGGTCCTTTCTGTCATTGAACTGCTCGTGTGCTCCAGGAACGCCTCCATTCGTTCCTATTATGTGGGGTCCAATGGATAATTTTCATAGGAGTTACCCGACTAATTCCTAACCTTTCGTTCAGGGCATTCGACCAATGTTCGAATCAGCGTCCCGTTGTTCTCTTGACATCCCGCATATTTCAGTCGGTGACGGCTCTCGGCGGGTGTTTGTGTCTAGGCGAATTACGTGGACGGTCCACATAATTTTCGACGACTTGGCCCGCCTGTGGCGTATCTGGTTTTCGAGCGTGAAGTTCAATACCTTTTAGCCTCTTCTCACTTGCGTTAATCCTATCAATCCGAGCAAAATGTGAGTTGCGGCGAAGCTTAAAGAATTTAAAAGCTCATCGTTCTTCATTTCGCTCATTCGCCCACTTCTTACTGAGTTTGCAGGCCCATTTTCTTAGGCATAAGGAGAGCAAGAAAACGGTGAAATCGAATAGACGAGCAAGAACCCGGACATGTTTCGCCGTCTTGGACATCTCTTCTTCCCTTCGACGCTCTTGAAAGTCGTTTCTTCCAGCCCAGCTCTGACAAAAGTTGTTGGCCATCTTCACTTATGACCTAGGTACATGTAGGTGCTGCTACTCAAAGAGGTTTGTTCCGTTGAGGTTGAACAGGGATAAGAAACTCATACTTGCCCACACTCGCCTCATCCCAGGGTGGGATTCAGGAACCCACCAGTCACTACGGATACAATGCGGTCCCACCATTACGTTACGTCCTCTAGGGACGTAAGTGAGGCAAGCGACACTGAGTTCGAGGCGCGCGAAGAGCCTGACGTGGAGCTCCGCACGAATGTGCACCTGACAGTCGCTCCACAAAGCAGCGACAAAACAGTCGCTTGCAGGTCCCCATCAGCAACGCGCGCACCTCGCCTCATGGTCGTTGAAGCGCTCACACACAATTTCAATACGAAAGCTGACCAGCTGCTTACAATCTTTTTGGATAGCGGCAGCCAGCACAGCTTCATTTCAAAAGAAACGGCCGAGTCACTCGGCCTACAACTGAAAAATCCTCGCGACATTACGGCTATTACGTTCGGTGGCCACGAGCACACCGAACGATCCTACCAAGTGAAGATCGTGTTGCAGAACCCAGCAACGGGGACTCCCGTCAAACTCAAACTCTGGACTCGCACCTACATAACAGCTGTTCCAGAGAACACGGGAGTTCGCCTTAAAGCGCACTCCAAGAAGCCGCCTACCAAAGGCATGGCAGATGTAGACATCCTCATCGGGATGGACTACTACTGGAGTGTGTTAGATCTTAACCACAACCGCAAACTCCCATCTGGCTTAGTCCAGTCCCAGACTAAGTTAGGCCCGGTTCTTTCGGGCCCCAATACGGCGGTTACCCAGGTCACTACGGATCCAATACGGCAACACGAGAGCGAACGGGAAACGGACGACATCGTCCGCAAGCTGTTCGCGCTGGATTCGACAGAACTGGACGATGATCGGGACACCGTCAACACGGAAATCATCCAGCAGTACTATGATACTGTTAAGGTCATCAAAGGGATGATACACGTCCAGTTCCCGTGGAAGCCGAACCACCCCTTTCTTCCGGATAACAAACCTCTTGCACTACGTAGGCTTGAAAGCCAATATAGGAAACTTCATGTCAATCCGAAGCTATGGAGCGAGTACTGCAAGACCTTTGACCAGCAACTGCAAGCCGGAATCATTGAGGAGGTTACCAAAGACCTCCCCAGTGGAACTCCGGTGTATTACATTCCGCATCAGGCTGTCGTCAAAGACGACAGCAGCACTACGAAGGTACGCATCGTGTTCGACGCCTCGAGTCACATGAAAGGTGTCCCCAGTCTGAATGACTGTATCCACCAGGGACCCACGATGCTACCTGATCTATGCGGTACTCTGCTCCGTGCACGACTAACCCCAATACTCATTACGGCAGACGTCGAGAAGGCGTTTCACCAGATCCGCCTACAGGAGAACCAAAGTGATGCCACGCGGTTTCTCTGGCTCAAGGACCCGTCAATGCCTCCGAACAGAGATAACATCCGCATCCTGCGGTTCACCCGGATACCATTCGGCATCAATGCTTCACCATTTCTGCTCAGCATGTCGATCAAATACGCCCTCGAGCGCCACAAGGACAACAGCCTCAGAAACGAGATTCTCGCCAATACGTATGTAGACAACCTTCTTATCGGCGCCCACAGCGCTGAGGAAGGAATGTCGAAACGCAAACAATGCAAGGATACATTTGCTGGAATGGGCATGAACCTCAGAGAATTCATGTCCAACAACGAGGCTGTCATGCAAGACATTTCGAAACAAGATCGCATGAAATCGACATCGGGCAGCTCGGTGAAGCTCCTTGGTATCAGGTGGAATCCACTTCTCGACACAATTCAGGTTCACACAAAGTGTCATAAACCTGCCAATACGAAACGCACCGCTCTTAAGGTGCTTGCGTCCACTTTCGACCCCCTGGGTCTGCTCACTCCTCTTTTCGTCACCGCCAAGACCTTCATTCAGGATCTTTGGCTAAAAAAGATGGAGTGGGACACACCATTTGACGCAGAAACATCGCGCAAATGGACAGACATCATCACAGGCATCAAAGGTTTCGTGGGAACAGTCCCGCGTTACGTTGCCTGCAATACGGATTGCCAATACGACCTTGTCGTGTTTTCCGACGCATCTAAGCGCGTCTATGCAGCCGCAGCATACCTGGTATGCAGACCGGCGCACGGAAAACCGTACAGCCATCTCATTTACGCCAAGGCTAAGTTGGCAGCGCCAGAAGGGACTACAATCCCGCGACTGGAACTGCTTGCAGCTGTGCTAGCGACTAAAATGGTCCGGTTCCTTCGTAAGGAACTCACACTTCCAATCCATTCAGTACGCTTGCTATCGGACTCCCAGATAGCGTTATATTGGATACACTCGAAAAAGTCGCTAAAGACCTTCGTCGCTAACCGCGTTAAGATCATTCGCGATGTCCTCGACGAATTGTCAGCACAGCAGGTACCCAGTCGCTTCTATTACGTCAATACGGACGCGAACCCAGCGGACTGTGCCACACGAGGCCTTACGGCCTCTGAAATCAACGGTCACATGTGGTGGCATGGCCCCAGTTATATCCTAGACCCACCGTCAAGCTGGCCAAACGCGTCAATGGACTTCACTTCTGCACTCACGCCATCTCCAGAAGCAGAAGTGGAGTTCAAATCCGTCAACTCCACTACGATCCAGGACTACGTATCCTTTGTCCCCTTCAGGCGCACCAACTCTTACCCAAAACTTGTCCGGGTTACGGCCTACGTGGTCAAATTTCTCGCTAAACTTCGCATTCTGGCGTCACAAAGGCACGTAGACCGCCAAACGGACAAGGATAGCCTTCTCAGTCAATTCAGTACGTCTCCACAAGTCACTACGAACGATTGGAAAGCAGCAGAACTGCTCGTAATCCGCGAGCATTACCGCGAAGGAGCAGGGCAGCTGCAGTCAAAGACCGTAAGGCGATTTCAGGTGCAAATTGACGAAGACGGCCTCTACCGGAGTAACACTAGGATGGGTAACGCAACAAATCCGGCAACGGTTAACAATCCTATTTTGCTTCTTCCACTTCATCCTGTTACTCGCATGATAGTCAGCTTCTACCACCTGAAGCTACATCATGCAGGGTTGCCACATCTCATTTCAGCCGTCCGTCGACACTATCTAGTGCCTAGAATCATGAGGATTGCCAAGAGTGTGATTTCAGCGTGTGTTATCTGCAAACGACAACAGGGTCGGACGTACGCCTATCCACCAACACCGGACCTGCCTGCAGAACGAGTTACGAGGAATCGACCGTTTGGCTATACTGGACTGGACTACTTCGGACCGCTAGTCATCCGAGCGGAGAATGGCCAGGATCGCAAAATATGGGTATGTCTCTTTACTTGTATGACAACACGTGCCATCCATTTAGAAATGGTGGCAGACAACTCGACAATCCAATTCCTCCTAGCCTTTAGAAGGTTCATTTCAAGGCGCGGAACACCAGACCTCATTATGAATGACAATGCGCCCACCTTCAAGCTAGGAAGGGCGATCCTGGTCAACGAACTAAAGAAACTTGCCGAAGATAAGGCAGTGCAGGAATTCAGTACGTCAGCAGGCCTTAAATGGCGATTCATTACGCCCTTGTCCCCCTGGAAGGGAGGCTTCTATGAGCGACTCGTTGGTTCCGTCAAAACTGCACTCAAGAAAACTGTGCAGCGTAAGACACTAGATCTGTGGAACCTACAAACTCTGCTCTCCGAAATAGAAGCAACCCTGAACACCCGTCCAATAACACCAATGACGGGCAATACGGCAGAAAACGCACGCATCTTAAGACCAATAGACCTCATCAATCCGCAATTCAGTCTAGGCTTCCTCGATAGTCCTAAAGCACCTGTAACTCAATACGATCCATTCATCAGTACGGAATCACAAGAAACTCTTGTCTCTCACTACGCTCTGCTCAGAGATTCCTTAGAAACGTTCTGGGAACTCTGGCACAAGGACTACCTCCAGGCGCTTGCAGACCGCAACCAACTTCGCATTGCGAAGAAGCAAGAGTCTGGCAACCGACCAAAGGTCGGCGATGTAGTCCTCATGCAGACTGACAATACGACAAGGTCCAACTGGCCGCTTGGACTCATTGTCCAGGTCAACGAGTCGGCAGATGGAGCGGTACGGTCCGTTAAGCTGAAGACTGGCAAGCAGAAGCTCCTGGACCGTTCTACAAACCAGCTCGTTCCGCTAGAGATCACTGCCGACACCGAAATCCAGACGACGCATAAGAAGGAACCGAAGAAGCCCACCAGAATTCAACCGCCTCGTCGGGCGAAGAACATCACCACGCGATAAGTTGCCTACTTTTCTTTAGTATTAGTTATTACCTCGCTCTTTAGTCCAGCCTTCTATATGCTATCTAGGTTACTTTATCATTAGTTATCATATCCCCTTCCTCAACACCGCAGCCCTTCCACCCGTCGCCGGGTCCTCGATCAATCTGCATTCAGTCAGCTGACTGTATTGCGAAATCACAACGCCTCGGCTCTACAACAGTCTTAATCCCTCTCTCCCTTAGTTCTAACGTAGTTCATTTCCAGATCAGTTACTTATGCTACAAACCAGGATCACATGGAACAGCACGCCAGCCGAGGCAACAACAACGACCGCCAAAGAGGACGCCGCGGTGGCAGACGAGGACGAGGAAGGCGGAATCTACGAGCACAACAAGATGTCGGTAGGTCTAGTTCTCACAATGTCGTAGATGATGATTCTTCGCAATTTCCGTCATCGAGTTCGGTTTCGGTTCCTCCGTCGTTTGTTACCTCCACTACGCGAGAGCCTCAATTCGAAGATATCGCGCACAGTTCAGGATCTGGCCTCAAGTCAGTTCCGTACTGCGTTCGACTACGTAACGACAAACAATACGTTACTCAGGCACATTAACACCATGCAGGCTCTGCCTACAGAACTCACTCCGCAAGGTGCGGAAGAGGGATAGGAAGCAGCATCAGTGCTGTATATCTCCTCCGCTCCCTCCATAACCTCTCCCAGTCGTCAACCCAATCTATACGCAATCTAGCCGTGCCCCCTTGGCCGTAGAGGCCCACTACAATACGGCTACGCTAGGCTCGCAGGTTGGATTGAGAACTAACCGATAGCATTACGACCATTTCAGTTCATCGAGACCAACTCACTACGTTCGGCGGAGAACACTTCCGTAGCATCTTACACACATTCCGGGTTTCAGATGAGCTTCTCAGAGAGTCATTACGGTATGCCTCAGCGGTTCTAGAGCACGCGACTCGATTAAGGTACGTCCTTGAAGCCCATCAGATGCTTCACAGGATCACTTCAGCCAGTGAAGCAGACGCTCAATACGTCTACGGTCGCAGTTCAGTATGCCGGAACCGTTCAACCCCAATACGTACATTGAGTCATTACGATGGTGGCGCGACAACTACACAAATGCCCCCATGCTCACCGCCACCAAGAGCACCTCCTCATCCAAGAAATGGACCAGATGCTACAGGTACAGCGACTCCACCAGAACGCCGCAGTATCGGATAGTCCAGACGCCACTTCTTCATCGCGACAGCGGCCGCTTCAACGTCGTTCGCCTCCTTCTTCTCCGGCGCCTTCGTCTCCATCTTCCGCTGGCCGGGAGGCCTCCTCTGAGGAGTAGGACGAGGACGGCAACGACGCAGTCACGTAAGAAGTGGGCGCAAATATTACATTCAGGCAGTACGTTCCATAACAGAAGAGGGCTAGCGGCGTCCAGACCGAGCTATGGGATGAACAGCGCACGAGCAACGAGGACGTGGCCACAGGTGAGTAATCCCAGGTGTTCCAACCTATATGTGTTTCAGACCGCGCCGCGCATTCGTCGACACCATCAAGCTCGTGCCAGCGATCAACATAGACCCAGCTCTGGAGCCGCTAGCCACCTCTAAGAACATTTATCACTTATGACCTTACTCACTACGGGTTATCTTTGTTATTGCAGTTAAGTGACAGCCAATACGACAGCGACTACAGCAACGACACCTCGACCACTGTGCGGGAACCAACAATGACTCGACGGAACATATGGCTCAAGTGTTTTAATCTTTAAGGTCATTACGTCTTTTACCAGTTTGTTCCAGTCGTATGGTGCAGGATGGCCTCCGATGTATGGTGATGATGCCACGACGATTGCGCTCCGCAGTGCTCCGCACGGAGACGCGGAGGCGAAATGAAGTGTGCTAGTACGCCTTCCAGGCCGAAAGCACTTCCCTTCCCCGAGCCCCCCTGCGTCTCAGGTATATTGAGCCCCCATGTTCCCCACATGTGTTGCTTGCAGTGGTCGTAGTTGATGTCTAGTCATTACGTGTTAACTTGTAAATGGTTTGTATTTTCGTTGCCCTCACCTCTAGCTCCAGTCGGAGCGATTTGCTGAATTTTTCAATAGTCACTACGATGCAGTCTCTAGTCATTAACTTGCTATGCCTTATCCTGTTCCGCAAATACGTTTGCCTCCCCAAACTTTATATTGTTAGTAGATCAGGAGGCAGCTCCATTGGGAGCATTTGTATAGTGTAGTTTAGTTACTAGTTAATTTAGTCAAGATCTCATTTAGCACCTAGTCGTAGTTCTTATTTATCTGATGTATATACTCGTTTACATATGGTTATAGTAGGTTAGCAGCCTCCGTCCGTATGAACCTTACCGAGAGGCATTCCAGGTAGAGGTAGAATTTTAACTGTGTTCTGTTTTATTCTCTCGGTTGTCAAAGAGGTCCTCCAGGTGGTCACCCCAATCTTTCGCTGCTGGGGCCGTGACGTTGGGTAGTAGCTGGTCAACAGTTCCTCACGCGTCTCTCTCCGGTTGCTGCTACCGCCACAAAAAGGCAATAGGCCCTTTAGCAGGAGGCAGCCAACGGCGCTACTCCCCCATGGGGATTACGTCCAGCCAGTCACTCTTCGTGGGCCGGGAGTGTCGCGACCGCGATCGCTCCTCGGTCCGTGGCTGGCCCGGGCGCGCTGTTTCTCACGGCGGCTTGCCGATGAGGCGCCATCGATCGGCCTGGGAGCATGGGAAAACAGGTGACTCACCATCGATCGGCGCGCGCCGCCTCCTCTCTCGACGGGCGCGCGTCGCATTCGACGTCCTGTGCTCCCGCGACGAGGTCTGCCGACCTCGTCCGTCGTCCCCCATCCCGGATGGCCGCCGTGAGGCCTCGACGCTGCTCCCCACTACGCACGCAGGACGGAAGCGGCACCGGGAGAGAGGCCGCGAGGTCTGGTGAGCACTGCGCTCACCCTCGCGGCCCCGGAAACTAATTCAGCCTGCCGATCCCGGAGGACCTCCTACTATTCCCATCCTCCACTATTCTTTCTGTATTCTATTCGTAGCCGCGATAAACTGCTACAACTACCCGGTGTTCTGTGAGGACGGAGGAGGAGGGTGAGTCGCTGTCAATACGTCCCGTTGTCCGTCTTCTTGGCCAGTCTTCTCGGCATATCGTCTTGTCGTCGGGGTTGTGCCTTGCCCTCCAGGGGTCCCGGGTTCCTCCCTTGTTCGCAAGGAGGAGACGGCTGGAGGGACGAGCCAGAGGACGATGAGGAACGGGAGTCCTCGCTGGAGTCATCACCACTACGTGTCAATACGATCAATACGCAGGGCCAGGGCTAGGAACTTAAGGCCTCGTCCCCCCACGGGTTCGGGTGTCCCCTTGGCGATCCTCGGGTGTTCCGTGGGGCGAGAGGGGGCTTCGTGTGCAGGGCTTGCCTCTGCCTGCGGGGCCGCCGATCGCAACACAAATGAACCAATTTGAAGCTAAGTGTTCTATGCTTGATGAATGACAATGGGCGTTCTACCTGGTTTTTCTACTATCCCAGTGTATTTGAAGGAAACATCGAGAGCAAGTGTGAGAGCACAAATAGCCCAGGCATATTTGTTTCCCATTACATTAATATTTTCTGAAAGAAACCCGTCTCAAATATACGATAAAATGTTCGTTTGGTGTACTAGAAGATTCATGTTTACCATCGCGGAAAACACGCTTTTCTCTTTGCTGGTACTTCGACTGAATAAACCTCACCTTGTAGATACCGCTCTTGTAGTGCATGAAGTCCTCGTACACGGTGAAGGTTGCCACAACAGGACCATACTTCATAATGTCCCTTTGAATGGATTTCGCCGAGTTTGGTAACTGATAGGACGTTTTCCCTGGAATTCGCTCTGTTATCATGACGTACAGCAAGAGCGTGTGGCTCTTTTTAGGCCCTCCTTCATTTCTGTGGATCTCCTGACTTCTAAAGCAACATTTATTTTTTTAAACGATAGAGCACTACGCCTTTCTGAAATGAACTCCATATCGGTGCATTCATCTCTCTCCCCAATGTCTTCTGAAATGTACAAAACCCCGCTACAAATGTACCCGCTATAAACAGAGGTCCAATATGTTCACATCTCATCGAGCTCCACATACATATACCCGAGTATTAATTTGAACCTCCTTAGTGCCTCCATATCATTTACCTATTAGAAGTCCAACTCGTGGAAACGCATGAGCAGTCGTCATACCGCAAGCATCCCTTACCAAATCTGTATACTCTAATTCGAAGTGTGAATAAGGGGTAGAAATGAGTGAGGGTACTGTTAGATCAAGTATGATTATAGATTTACACTTTCAGGAGTGCCATAACATTTTGTCGACGTATTCATTGACGGAAAACTCATTCTAGCAAGGATGACCGCAGTTGGATATCAGCAAAGAGCCCGTCAAATTCTATTCCTTCAGGCGCCCATGCATGGAACTCCAATACATAGCTTCGGGAAGCTATGCTGCACGAATTGTGTTAAGCATTACCATTGGCAATTAATCTCAAATCAGCCAACGAATACATAGGCTTAAACTTGCATGGGCTTAGTCGCGTCAAGAAGTATCCTGCTGTGAACATAAAAAGAAGTAAATTTCGCAGTGAAATTAAAAAGATTCGAAGGGTAGAAGCAGTACTGGAAAAGTCGCTTTTTATGATTGTGAATTCTCCCACTAGATTCGATAGTTTAGGAAGAGTAGGCTGTAACCAGCCTCCAATCCTTTTACTCCGTAATTCCAGATTTCACCGTGATCTTCTCTGTGCCGATAACTTGTGCCTGGTACGCTTGATGAGCTTTCACTGCCGAAATGCAATAAAAGAATAACATCGGCCTCCAGCCATTTTTTGCGATTTTGAATTTTTTATATCAAAATAAACTCCCCCACCCTCCCCCATCTGCCCTCTTCCTCAACAAACTCTTCCTTCAAACTATCCGACAGTACAAAACGAACTTCTAGCATAGGCGCCCTTGGCAGAAAGACCACCAGAGATCCGTAAAATGTGTTCTAACTAGAAGCACCTTACCGTGAACCTTATCCTTCTTGTAGGGCACCTTGTATCCTTTCTGACACTTCTTTCTACATTTCGGAGTCTCGGCATCGCCATGGCACTCGGGAATGTGAGTTTTGTTCTGGTGATGTCCACAGGGTTGAATCTCATACGGTCGACAGGCGTCCTGAGTTAGAGAATGAAGGATTGTGAGGAAGGCAAAGGAGAAGCCAGCGTCGAAAATCATGTGTTCATGTGTAGAAAAGCCACCTTTGTGCCGTACACTCCCCCTGATACTACGCCTTGTTCGACGAAGAAATCCCAGGCGTTCTGTGGCCATCCTCCATCACATCTGAAATGAGCAGCAAATAAAAGGCGAAATAATAAACCATATAGGTGTCCCGAGTTCAAGAACTTACCCAAATCCGCATTCGTCGCAGCACGACAGGATATCATCTGCGGAAAGTTCGACCTAGAAGGGAAAACATTTGAAGGCAGGCGTGCAAAATTCCAACCACTCGACCTTCTTCTTCCCTTTGGTTGAAATGCAGAGGCGGTCTGACATAGCTTCAGCCGACGAGAATGCCCAACACGAACCTAAATGCGTTGGTGTTAACCAAAAATCATGTGATCTGCTCCCGTAATGGGTTGAACAAGTGAGGAAGATCTTCTTAGGACTACACGGCTCTTCCATTTGGTACATGCACATAGCTCCTCTTCTAATCTGTAGTACCAAAGTTTATGGATTATATGTTCGTGGCTTGTTCTCTATTTGGTATTAACCGTTTGTTAACCTATGTTAGAAAGTTTGTTATAGACCTCAAGATCTGAGCCGGTTCATTAGTATATGCCGTGCATGTAGCGAATGTTCAGGATCTGAGTTTTTGAATCCTAGTCGTCTTCAGAGGTGTCTTGATCTCAGAATTAAAGACCAATGGACATCGTGGTAGTTTGAGTGTGTCATTCAGTTGGGACTGTTAAAAGCGCACAAATCTTATTGGGAAAGGCATTTCTTAGCTACGGGCTTTATATTCTGGGCTAGCCTACCAAATTTACTGTGGCATATTCACCTGTATCACCTTGGTCCTTTCTGTCATTGAACTGCTCGTGTGCTCCAGGAACGCCTCCATTCGTTCCTATTATGTGGGGTCCAATGGATAATTTTCATAGGAGTTACCCGACTAATTCCTAACCTTTCGTTCAGGGCATTCGACCAATGTTCGAATCAGCGTCCCGTTGTTCTCTTGACATCCCGCATATTTCAGTCGGTGACGGCTCTCGGCGGGTGTTTGTGTCTAGGCGAATTACGTGGACGGTCCACATAATTTTCGACGACTTGGCCCGCCTGTGGCGTATCTGGTTTTCGAGCGTGAAGTTCAATACCTTTTAGCCTCTTCTCACTTGCGTTAATCCTATCAATCCGAGCAAAATGTGAGTTGCGGCGAAGCTTAAAGAATTTAAAAGCTCATCGTTCTTCATTTCGCTCATTCGCCCACTTCTTACTGAGTTTGCAGGCCCATTTTCTTAGGCATAAGGAGAGCAAGAAAACGGTGAAATCGAATAGACGAGCAAGAACCCGGACATGTTTCGCCGTCTTGGACATCTCTTCTTCCCTTCGACGCTCTTGAAAGTCGTTTCTTCCAGCCCAGCTCTGACAAAAGTTGTTGGCCATCTTCACTTATGACCTAGGTACATGTAGGTGCTGCTACTCAAAGAGGTTTGTTCCGTTGAGGTTGAACAGGGATAAGAAACTCATACTTCTTCATGAACGTCGTCCTAGTAAGATTCATCTATTCGGTTGATCGAAAAGTCTTGCAACACTAGCACAACAATATTCAAAATTGTCCCTATTTGCTAAAGCAAAAACTCAGACCACGATATATTCCCCATCCAAGTCTAAGATCCTGCCCCATCCTTCAGGGAGCCTTTCAGTTCCTTTCTGTCAGAATTCCGAGAGCTATGAGAAAAAGAATTCAGAAACCTCCATTTCCAGTTGATGTTGATCATCGAACTCTCTACCTCGAAGTGCTGCTTCAGAGCTCTGAACAGGAGGTAGTCAGAAGGAGCGAGGTCTGTGGAGTACGGTGGATGGGGCAGAACTTCCCAGCCTAACTCCTGGATTTTCTCGCGACTCACTTTTGCGACATGAGGACGGGCGTTGTCGTGCAGCAGGTAGCCGCCACATCCCTCAAAGTCGTGCAGCATTTGCTCCGCTTGGCTAATATTTGGAATTATGAGTACACTTTCGTCAGCGAGCCGATCTGTCGTCGATCCTCATTCCCTTCTCGTTCTAAGCATTCGTGATGACGATGACGCTTTCGAGGGTGGAGCTGAAGAGCTTAAAAGCTAATTTGCCCCTTCTCTTCAAGTCAACGATGACGTCGTCGCAGCAAATAGAATGGTGAGCTCCTGGTCGTAAATCCGCTGATGCATACATTGCATCTGAATCTGTGTAAATTTGACGTCAGCAGAGCTGATCACTTGGTACGAAAGAAACACCCAGGGCGCCAAGCTTGTGTGAGCATGGAACTTCTTTGAGGAAGGCGACAATCGACGGCCTTACCGCAGTTTGCCTGATCTCGGATGTACTCGAGCGAAGGGCAATCAGGCCACCGAGTTCGAGCGTCGAAGCTGCAACAAGTTTCCTCAATTCATCGCCAGAAGTGAGAAAGGATTCTACTTCAAACTAGTGACTGCTAAACTACATATATGCTTGTGAAATCAGAAGGCTTTCGACAAAGCAGTAAACCTCGCCTTCTAGTTTTCACAGAATAAGCTCGGAAACAAGAGTCGTGGTCGACGGACTTTAATCGCTGTCGATTGAAAAAATTTTCTTCGCGAATTCAGAAATAGTGCTGGAATTTAAGAAGCGCTTTCGAACTCGGACATCGGGCACTCAAGGACCAATTTTTCAGCAAAGCGTCTTGGGACATATTATCATACTTCTAATCGTTTTCGATGGGAAGAATTGTCAGTTATTCCATGACGCTAACATTTTGACCTTCTTGTGTTGCAGCATAAACGAACTCTAATATAGTGCGTACCAATAAATGAACACTGAGCAGTTATAGGAATCCTCTTCTTTTAGCTGAGGCTAGGTTGATAGCTTATTTTAAGAAACAAAAGGCAAAAGTTTTCTCTTTTTACACAGTCCTTTTTCACTACAAAACATCGATGACATGGGTTATTGATCGGAAGGAAAATATCCATCGTTAGTCTTGGTCTTTTGGCTGGCAGTAGTCATCTAATCTAGCCTTTTTGTCGACCTCTTTTCAGACATACATCCTTACCACGCAAGTCTGTCACCTTTATATTATTAGGGTGATCCTTATGTTCTTGTGACTTTTTGATATTTTCACATTTTTATATATTTTGATCAAACTAGCCTTACTTATGAAATATTGCCCATCTTTTGTCAATGACTGTCTTTCGCCATTCCGGCAGGGAATGGATACCGTGGCGATAGAAATCCGGGGCTTCGATTCGAAAATGTGACGAAGGTCGGGGTTGAGTGCCGCTCGATCATCGTATCGTTTTTCTTCCAGAAAGTGAGCTAGCGATCGGAACAAATGGTCAGTTTTGGCAAAGCAAGGTGAGTGGGTGGGGAATCACTTCCCATTCTAGCAGCTGGAGCTTCTGACGGGTGATTTTTGCAGTATGCGGTTTTGCACTGTCGTGGAGGAAATAAATCTTGTCGAGTTGTGGGCGCCTAATTTGAGAAGTGTGACTGAGTTTTTGGGTTGGTTGCAGTACACGACTGTTAAAGACAGCGCCATAAGGGAGACGGTTCAGTACACAGTACCACGAACGTCCCAGAATACACTCGTCATCTCCTTCCTTGGGTGCAAGTCACCTTTGGGAGCTGCAGAGGGCTTCTCATCTGCTGGAGCCTTGCTGTAACTGACGCATACAGTACCCGATTCTCATCTCCTGTGATGAGCGAGTCCAACCAGTCAAAACGGCGAGAGCGTGATCAGTTGAAAAGGCATGCATCAGCTCGTGTGGAGTACTGGTCAGGTGACAAATCATGCGGGATCCATTGGCGTATTTTCCAGACGAAACCGAGCTCTCGTAATTTACGAACGACAGTGGGTTAGCTAGAGGAGATGGTCGTATCCAAGTCACGAGTGGATTGGAACTGGAATGCTTTAATGGCAGCCAATAGGGAGTCGCTGTCGATTTGCGTCCAGACTTGGCTTAGTCGGACAACCAAAAATCTCCCAATTTAAAGCGATTCATTGAGTTATCATTCTCGGTATGTGCCTAGGGTGCATCCTCACCAAAAACACGCACCAGGTTACGATGAGCGTCGCCTGACGTGTGTCCCAGGTGGAACTCGTAAAGAAGACAGTGACGAAGGGGGCGTTTTAAAGATTCCATATCTCTTGAGATATGCGGCTGATAGACTGCTAATATGCTGCGTTGGCATGTGTTGTCCTTTGACCATTCGCATGGCCTATTGCGAAAGCGATATCACATCTCAATCACGAAAGCCAAGCCAAGTTGCAAAATCGCAAGAACATATGAACCACCCTAATATAATGTGTTCAAGTTGAGTCGTTACCACTTCACGCCACGTCATAATAATAGCAAGTGCAGGTGTCGCAAAAAATTTAGTCACCCATTGAGAGGTGATAACCTTGTTGCCAGTAAAGATACTGAACAGTTTTCTAGCTCGTATAAATGTAAAGAAAAATAGAAATGTTCAGATATATGAGCGGCAGGGATTCCTCCGGCACTCGTCCGCATTCTCGCGTTTTGCATGCGATATGTAGTGTCTCCCATGAATCTTTGTTAAAATTTCTCCATAAGTGCCCACATCAGTTGATTTGTGCTTCCTTTAAAGCTTAATACCTAAAAGCAAAATCACGCTACATATTGTGACAAAAGGCAGGATATCTTAAAAGTGAAAAATGTTTGAGAACTTCTAACATTGTTGTTAATAAAGTTTTTGAAATCGTTTGAGATTCATATAAAAACAATGGCCAATGAATTTATGTGGCATGATGATCAAGATAGCGCAGCGCTCCCGTCTGAAACCTCACATTTCAGACTCGATTTATTGTGCATGGGCTGAATTCTTCCTACAATCATGTTATTAACTGCCCACACTAACCTGTGTTGTGCTTCTTTTAACGTTTAGAACTTGACTTGTGGCAAAATGCAGGGTGCCCAAAAATCATAAGCGCTAAATGAAACGCCATACCACTGCTGCTACCAAAGGATGTTACCCATGAAAAACACGTGACATGTGAGTTTGTTGGCTGTACAAATTCACCTATTCTGTCCTTTCTCTATAGAGTTCAGGTAGCAAAACAGGTCAGTTTGCCGCAATATTTAATGCATGTGCCCCTCTTCAATCAATCGAGTCTGAAAGGCAAGGTTTCAGTCGGGCGCACAGAGCGATCTTGACCATTTTCATGTCACAGAATTTTCGTTACCCTGCGCTTTCATGTGAGTCTCAAACGTCTTCAAAAGCTTCACTAGCAGCAATGTTCGAGCCTTTCTAACAGTACGTTCATTTTTTCGGATGTCCTGCACTTTGTTACAAGTTATGGTGTGTTTTCAAGTTTTAAACTTTAAAAGAAGCAGAAGTCAGTTCACTTTATTTAGTTTTTCAATCAGTCAAGCAAAACACGACCAATCTAGTGTAGAATGCATGATTCAGGCGAATGCGAGAAATATTCCTTACAGCTAATGTGTCAGGCAATTTCTATTTTTGCGCTTTTATTTGAGCTCTTCACTTTTACAGTAGCTTTACTGAAATCAAAGTTATCACATTTCAAACGGTGCTGACATTTTTTGGGACACACTTTACACTGAAAAATGCCAACCCAAGGCGTGACTGATATCACCTACCCTAAACACTAGAAATGCGCGACGTTGGTTGAGACAACCTTCGAAGACCTGTTCAGTATTAAAAAACAACCTCATTGTCAGCACAACCAGTAAGGTTGCCCCACTAACCTTTTTGGAATGTCTGCAGCAGTGTCTAGCTCATCATTGGCTATTGGCTTGCGGTTCTGGTTCAAGAATTTCGACTTCATGAGCTTCTTCTCTAAACTGGCCGTCGGTGGTGCCAACTCTGCCTAAAATATGCTTTTCTAGCCGTTCTTTGAGAACTGCAGTACAATCAGTCTTTACCTTGAACAGCTGCTGGTTTTTGTTTACATAATTGACCAAGGGTTCGCCGCTAAGAACTTGGGCATACAAAGGAATCTGCTGGTCTTTCGGAGCAGCTGAAAGATGAAGATACAATTTGATGAGCACCAGTGTTAACGCTTGATTGTTTACCGAGCACATCCTTCTGTGCAGGAAGCAACTCCTGCGACAAGTGGAGGCAGAGTGCCAAAACAACGAGTCTCTGAATCAAGAAGAAACCTGAGAAATTCTATATAGCTGGTGAGATATGCTAGAAAATTGAACTTACTTTCATCTCGTGGCCACGTCCATAAATCAGAGGAAGCGGTTTTATAGTGATCGGTGACTGTTAGGATCAGCCAAAAGCCATTGATAAGCGAAAAGAATGCGCACTGTCATAGATAAAAACAAAAGTGCATTGGCACGGCGATTGGGCGCCAACCACCCTAAGGAGCTCACAGTCACAATGGATTTTATTCTGTGATAGACGTAGGCGTGTGTTCGCAGCCGGAAGAGGTGCCGGTTGCCGCATTCACCCAATACAGGGTCCCTGGCCAGATTTTCCCTCCCAGGCCAACCATGCCTTCATCCTTTCGGGGTCAGTGAATTGGTAGCAGACTTGTCTGGGAAAGGTAAAGCATCGACTTGTTTATTGTCTGGCCATCGCAAGTCATTGTATGGCCAAATACGCATTGAAATCGGTTCCACAACATCCCGTAGAAGTAGGCGTGGCGCATCCCAAAAGAACTGAGTAATGCCTCCTTTTATCCTTTGTCTTTCAAAAAGAAGCTCAGCGGTAGAAGATCTTTCAGCACTATAAAACGGACTCGAGAAAGGACTACAAGCGATCAGGGCGAAGTTTTCGGCGCTGCTTGGCTTCGTAAGGGTTCCTCTTGTGCTCAGTGGATATTTATGCCAATACAACACTATAAGCCAAGATAGGTCCACTCTGATCCAGAGCCAAGAGTACAGCACTCTAGCGCGACATAAGATTTGAAATTTTGTACTACAGTCCCCTCTCGTTATAATGCGTTTGAAGGGACCGGAGAAGACCTGCGTTATAAGTCGCGTCTTATCCGGAGGCGTTATAACGGGAAGAGACTTATTTTCAGCGAAGCTACAAGATAATCACCTCCCGGAGACAGGTATCTTCAAATTGACTCTCGCCACTACCTCACTGTTACGCGAGAACTTTGGATACTCTCGGGGGATAATTTCAGCATCTCTCTCCCTCTTTTCTCTACTTTCTGAATTACGACTGATCTGTATGTTTCCCTCAAGCCATAGAATAGCTCTAGCTTTGTCGTAGAGCAGTTTTAGTGCGTCTGCTATAGAATGTCCCTTATCAACGACGATTGTCGCTTGTCAGACGATCTGAACAATGAGCAACACAGTCGCAGTTGAACGTTGAACTTGCACTATTAGAACTGATATTGGCGGCTCTGAATAATAGTATGGAAAACAGGCAGACGGTGAATCACATTCTTCAATACGCTAGAAACGAGTGTCAAAATAGTTTACCCTTCTAAGACCCAAGTCTGAAACAACTTCCAACGGACTTTCGCTAGTATGCCGAAGAGGCCGAACCATCTTAGATATTCTTATGTGTAATGAGTTGAATGGAAGCGATGTCGACATGTTGTCGTATGTCATCGTTGCGGATGTAAGTAGTTCGCGTTATGCCGGTTGGACTTCAGCTCATTGACTCGACTCCAGCTGACTTTCCCGTCACAAAGTAATCCGGTGGAGCTCTCCAACAGAACCGTGCACAGTTTACAGCCGACTTTTTGAAGCAATCCTCTGCAGCTAGTCGTGGAGCTCAGATATTTGAAAACGTCAGTTCTTGGCAGCTCGGTCCGTCAGCTGTGCTCTACAGACTTCGCTCTTCGTCGCGTTCTCAGCATTTTTGATTTTCAGACGTAATCGGAATGTTGAGGATCGGTCACTTCAGGCGTACACCTATGTCTAAGGTCTGTTCGGCTTTCTGAGACAATCGTCACCTGGTCAGTGTAAAGGAACAAAAGGACGACGGTTGTTGAAGATTTTTCGTAGCAAGATTCATTACGCGGACGCGTAATAGCGGATACTGTGCTGGGTCTTCCTCTGCGCTGACGCGCGAGTAGCGCTATAGAGTGAAATCTGTTGCGCCCAGTACTCATGAAGCGCGACAAGATTGCGCTTAGCGGGAATCGTAAATGAAAGCGGAGCCTAGGCACCGTACTCTCGAAAATGCCAGGGATTTGGAGAGGTTGTACAGGGAGTTCAACCTCAGTACAACAGACATGTTAGTCGTCCCTTAAAATGGGGTTTTGTGTGCACTCACCCTCTTCAGCAGCCGGTGTGGTGAAATCCGCCTGCGTTTTTTGTATTCTTTCTTTAGCTTGGAACTGAAACGTTCTAAAACACCACTTGAAAACGTTCTGGTGTTTTTCAAACCGTTAAACCATGGGTTCGCCGAGGGCTTCGCGGTGTCTTTTCTTCCGATGCTTCCTCCTTATGATGTATTGAGTTAATTCCGAATTCGAAGGCGTTTTTTAAGCTAATTCGTTATCCCATGGACTACTAGGGAAATTTTGTGTCGTTTCATCCTGCAATGCCTCATTCTCATGAGGTCCTGAGTCGTTTCAATGTATAGAGACTTTTTTTCGAAGTTTTTTTCACAACTCAGCTGAGCTGGAAGAAAACCCCTTGAAATGTGAACATAGCGTGAAGGCTACAAATTTCTCTCGTCACTACCCTCAGCAAGTGGCCTCTCTCCATATTTTCCTTCCACGCCGCTGTGAAGGGAATGAACATGATCCAGTACAGCTCTTCTTCGGGGACAGCTTACTCTCTCCTTCCGCCAGCACCTTTAGCACGCCACATCCACTCACGGAAGCCATCATAACAATTTAAGAATAGAGGCTATAAAAGACGGAGCCCGAGCAGCTACTAGCGGCCCCGTCTTTCCGACTAGGACTACCTACGTGGCCAAGCTGGCTCCTCTCGTCCCAATTAAGCCCTTATTCAATGTCTACTCCCTGTATCAATGTTATGCATAACTGATAACTGTGTGTATAACTGATATATAACAAGAGGGCTGTCGTGACGTGTACAGTAAAGAAATTTGCCATTTCAAGTCCTTGTTTTTAAAAGTCATGTTTTGTCGGAGGACTTTTTTCAAGTCTGCGCTTTTTTCTCCACAGCATGCAGTTGCCGCTCCTGGGTTCTACCCAGGGCCCAACACTCACAGATATAGAGGAGGGCAGGCCTCACTACTGCTCTATATAGCTTGCCTTTGAGTATTCTGGAGCACCTCCGGTCGCAGAGGATTGCTGTGGACTCCCTCCATTTGAGCTATGCTGCATTTATCCGCCTTTTGACCGCCTGATTCACACTTCTTTCCTCGGATAGAGGTAGCGGAATTCTCCCACCTTTTCGATCACCTCCACTTGGCAGTAGGATCGATTCGGTGCACTGCTCAGATCTGATGAACTTGGTTTTCCTCACGTTCAGTCGCAGGCCGTTGTCCGCGAGGGCTCTTTGCCACAACTGCACCTTCTCCTTC
>OX377205.1:31765666-31788524 GCA_947396885.1 Heligmosomoides polygyrus polygyrus | reverse complement strand
GTCAAATATTAGAAAGTGCTGTATTGATAACGTAGTCTACTTCTGCTGAGAGTAGTCCCGCGTAGTCGCAAGGTCCGCTGTTCTTGTGATCCGTCGCCACCTCAGCAAATCGAGGGAGTCATCTGCTGTCTTTCAGTTCGCCGAGATTTCTCTTGACGATGTCATTCTATTTTTTCTTCGAGGCTGTTTGAAGGTTCTCCATGTGTTTGAAGCTCTAGAACTCTAGAGCCTTATGAGGTGATCCTCTGAGAGTGTGTTCGTACCGCTTCAGATGTTACTCCGTCATCTTCAATATTACTGCGGTTGTCTTCATTGCTACCCTAACATCGTCAATTCGCTTTTCTTTCCTGGAGCATAGAGGGTAGCAGGCGATTCCCATCGCTTGAGCCAGCCTGTGTTTATTCTTCTGACCTTCTGGTCCGCGATTTCCATCTCGGATAGATGACTCTAAAGGTAGTGGAATTAGCCCATCTTGTCAATGACGTCTTTCTAGAGCAGGGTATAAAGCAATGTACAGAGTTGATGCTCTTCGCCTTATAACACTCTGCCTCTGGCTTTGTCAGCATGGAGGTTTTTCAGCTCCTTCTCGGGCGATATCAAACGATATGGTGAGCGATAATCCGTGTTACCGGAGCTTTTCGCTTACAATTCTGCGTTAAAGTCACATACCAGGACGGTGTCGTCCACGTAGAGGACAGTTCCCGAGGGTTTAATTGGCACATGGCGGGCTCGCTTTTGGTCACGTTGTTTCAGGTCTCGTTCGCGGGTCGATTTCCAACGAGACTCGTTTTCCGTTTTATCTTGTTTCGATACTCAACTTCGTTGCTCACTGCGCTCTGAGCCCCGTAATTCCTTTGGCTTAGCGTTCCCTTTTTCAGAGTGCCTAGTCGAACTAGCTAGGTTGTTCAGCTCTCGGTAGCTGTAGACCATACAGCTGGATTGGGGTTGCTGCACGCCACTTCCGGGTGTTGTCCTATCCTTTACGTTGCGTTTGTGCGGAAGACGCTCAGCTTGATTTACTGTATGCGCACTTGGATTTCAAATTCTTCAGGCTTCGAAAATAGTTCTGCTTGGTTTGAAAAATACCCAATTTGATCTTAAAATAGGATAAAGCACTGCGGAGGGTTGACAACATTGCCCTACTCGTGGTCTGACTTAACCATTTCATTTCGTAAACGAGCTGTGAATTCAACGTGCCTCCAACTCTTTGTGCGAGCTGCGTTTTGTATCTTAAGGGGTTGATTGACATGGACGTTTGACATTATCCTGCACTCTATGTCTACAAATATGGTTTAACGGTGTACTATGTGCGGGCCAACTGTGCTTGCATTCCTCATTAGGCATTATTTCTTTCGCCAAGTGCGCATTTTTCGTTGTTACGAGTGTGCTCGGGTGTTACTTTACTTTTGCAAAAAGTCAAAGGGTGTACCAGAGCGTTCCCCTAATAGTCATTTCTTGCAGCAGTGGAAAACCAGAAGCAGGAAGACACGACGAAAAGAACGGCGTTGGCTCCGGCCATCCCTCAGAGCCTAAGCACTCCGGACGAGCCGAAAAAGCGTGTAAGCCGCACTCCGATCATCATTATTCCGTCGGCTATGACGTCGCTGTTGACGATTTTCAACGCCATCGATATCATTCAGGTGACTTTTTCCCATTCTTATCGCTTTCCTGATTCGTCACTGATTTTAATGTGTCTAGGACATGAACTTCGTGACAACTGAAGAGAAGCGAAAAGAGAAAAACATGCAGCGGAAATCGCAAATATACATTCAACGGAAGAAGAACGACACTTCAGATAGGTGTTTTCGGCGCTAGCCGCTGATCCTTGATCCTAATCTGAGTGTTCTGTTTTACTGCCGTACCTCGTCGTGGACCAGCCAAATAAGTTCACTGATGCTGAATGGGATCGAGTGGTTGCTGTGTTTATAACGGTACGCTTCTTGGAAGAGCACAGTTGATTGGGTCCAGAACGCGATGTCCATCCCTATTCCAGGGACAGCTGTGGCAGTTCAAGCCGTTCACGAGATGGCACAGCAATCCGGTGGAAATATTCGCGAAGATTCCCGCTTTCCATGTCCATTACGATGATCTCAATGTAAGGTTTCCGAGATTCGAAAGATTTGCAGAATCAGAACCCAAATCCACACACAACACGTTGATCAACCTGTTGTGTGTGGCTTTGGGTTTTCTGAAATTGTTTTATGAACAGTAGCGAGCAACAGTCCTTATTTTTCGTCAAAATTTGAGTTCAAGGTACATTTCGTCTCTTGTTTAGATAGACCCCAATGTGGCGAAATGGAGTGTCACGCGATTACCAGTTTCCCGAACGAAGCGACACATGGACAAGGCACGGTTTCGAGTGTTCTGGGAGGTATTGGATCGCTGGATACCAGCCAATCGTCCACATCTGAGGTGGTGACACTGACGGCATAAAACGCGGCAATTAATGTATTGTGTAATTCTACAGACGCATATTGATTGATTAATAAAAATTGATATTTGATGTTAAAAATCAATGTATTTCAAAGGTTTAAGCATTGTTCCCAATGGAAAGATCGAAAAACATTTTGTGATGTTCAGCAAAGGACTTGGGAAACTTGGGTGTGGCGGTTTTGACATTTTGTGCTCTGCTCAGTGTTCTGGACAAATCTGAGCGAAGAGACTTATTTTATAGATAGAGCTGTGGAAATGGTTATTAGTACCAAGTAGCGAGTTACGAACTTAACGGCGAATGACTTGTTCATACAGACGTGCGTTATGGACTGTTACCATTGCTAAAAGTAGAGGAAGAATTGCCTTGAACAGAAGACTTCCTCACTTCCAGTTGCGCTACGTTCACCGTGAACGGACTTGTGATCATGCCTTTTCCGCATCGAAAATCTTCGTTAGCCGTGGTAAGTATTGGTAGCACAAAGAACCACATCTGAAATCATACATTTGTAGTTCTCGGTGGTATTTCGAGATGGGTAATGGTGGTTTTAGACACGGGTCTCATAATACCGATGGCGAGCGTATTCTTGGAAATCGCATAACTTCATCATTGTGAACTCCGTCTTCCGAAAACCCGACTCCCACCTCATCTCATGCTCTGCTGGAGTTCCAGGTCTCAAACTTTGTCCTTGTGAAGGATGGCGACCGAAGCATTGTCACACACGCGAAGGTCGGGCCGTATGAGACGGTCGCCTCAGAGCATCGACCGCTGATCTGCACTTTAAAGATCACCCCTCCGAGGCTGGACTAGGTTAAGCGATGCGGTGCTGCAAGAATGAAGTGGTGGCGAATGAAAGGGAAGGAAGCAGCCGTGATTTTTCGCGTTCGTTTCCCCAGTCAGGACGTCGGTGAAACGTGGAAGAGAGCAGCCGACGCGATACTCCAAGGTATAAGGTTGGAACTCGGCGCTACGACACAGGCAGACATGGCTGTGACGGAAGATGTGAAAGCGAAGGTTCGAGAGAAGAATTCGTTTTGTCATGTGTTTCTCGACGACGAAACAGCCGATAACTGGCAGAAGTATCAGGAGGCGAAGAAGGCTGCAAAGAAAACCGCGGCTTTTGCAAACCCCAACGACGCATGCGGAAAGCTCGAACCGTGATGATGAGCGGTACTTGTACCGACTTGCTAAAACCCGCCACCGCCAAACCGAGGATATTGGAAAGTTCATTGGCAGCCGTGAAGGAGAAGGCTTCTGACCGCAAAAAAGCGATGGCGTGATTACTTTGAGATAATTTCCACTATGGAATTTCCTCATCCGGCCATCACTTCTGTGGCTTCTGTTCACGGTACCGTTCACAAGATCACCGTGGAGGAAACAGAAGCGGCTCTGAAGAAGATGAAGCCATGGAAGACGATAGGACTAGATGATCTGGCAGCCGATGTTTGTAAGTCGAAGCTGGTATCCTGCTGAGTGGTTGGCTGAATTCTTCAGCAAGGTAGTAAAGAAGAAAAACGTGTAGAAGTGTTGGAACAACAGTACGACGATTCCGATTTGGAAGAACAAGGGCAGACCTGCAGATTGCTCCAATTACCGTCCGATTCGCTTGCTTTCGCACAGCTTCAGGATCTTCGAGTGAATCATCGACAGACGAATTTGTGAAATCGTCAAGCTCTACGACAACCAGAGCGGCTTTGTGTCTGGTTGTGGGACCATTGATGCTATACACGCCTCCGACCTCCTGGCGTCGGATTCGTAAACCACTTACATAACTAACAGAGAATTCACGGTGGAAAATTCAGATAACGAGGGTTATCGCTCACCATATCGCTTGATAAGCCGCGTTATCAGGGATTCGGCTGTAATTTTCTCTGTTAAATTGCTGTTTCATGAATCCGGCCTCTAGTGGAGAAGCATTGCGAGAAACAGATGCCTGCGCATATAGCCTTTCTCGACTTGGGGAATGCATTCGATCGCGTACCGCGTGAGATTATATGGGACGCCGTGCGACGACACAACGTACACGAGGAACCTATAGAGTGCGGATGCTCTACTCTTGCCCAAAGAGTAGAGTGCAAGCTGCAGCTGGAATCTGGATGAAGTTTCCCATCTCTGTTGGGGTGGTGCACCAGGGTACTGCGCTTTCCCCACTCCCCTTTTTGTCGTCATGGGTGGCATTCGTAAAGATTTCAGCAACCTGTTCTATGAACGCTGCTTCATGTTGATGACGTGATGCTTGTGGCAAATGTGATCTCGAACGGCAGGTGCAAGTTTGGTGCGACCGTCTGGCGATGTTCGAACTCAAACTGAACGTCAAGTAGACTGAGTTTCTAACGACTGACGTAAACAGGTCCGGCTCCATTAAGAGTCACGGCGTTGAGCTTGCACGCACTTCGACATTTAAACACCTGAGATCAGCAATAGCGTGCGATGGCGGTCTGACGTCAAGTCTTACTACTGCCCTTCAGTAAATCAGAATCATCAATGACTCAACCTCCTTTGTCATCGATCAGTTCCTCTCCTTTCTGGATTGAACTATCGGTAAAGTGCTCATATGTACTAGTTCCTCGGCTGATTCAGCATTGACCTCTGCTGCTTCACGTTTGTCAAAGCCGAGGTTTTGCTTGCAGAATTATACGTTACAAACCTAACTTTCTCACACACCGTGCTTTACAAGGAACAAACAGCACAATGCAGAGTGGCCCAATATGAAGGACTTGTGAAAGTTGTCATTGCTTCCTCAGACCCTCTATTTTTAAGGTTTACCCACGGGGCAGGGTTACATCAGCAAGCCACGCACCGCAACTTACAATAATGCGATTCCTTGTGCTCCACTGTCTACAGTCAGACCTATAAATGAAATACTCAAACTACACAAACAGAAGCAGTATCACACTAGTGATAATCGCAGATAGTCTATCAGCTTACGATAATCACGGCATGGCTAAATGCGGAGCATGGAAGCCTGTGCAGCAACAAACTTCTGTATTCGCAATCAACAAACCTCAATATTCGCGAAGATTCCCGCTTTCCATATCCATTACGATGATGAGTTCTCGAGGAATCGAAGAATTTCCTGCAGCGTCGATGGTGTGTTTGGTTCTTGGGGTTTCTGGAATTATTTTATAAACAGCTGCGAACGATAGCCCACGTTGCTTGCTTTTCTTCACCGACCTCTTAATTCATCAAGGCTGGTGTAATTCTCGCATTCGTCCTCATCATGTTTGGATTACCCCTTCTGTCGCAACGACCAAAGGGGGGGGGGGCATGGGCCCATGGGATTCGACCGCCTTGAGCGTAGCAGTTGGATATGAAGACGAGGAAATTCCCATTGTACACGCTGCCTCCCCCGTCCGCTCATTTTTCAAAATTGAATTGAAGGGATTCTTCCATGGGCTGATGCTTTTGTGATGTCTTTGTTTTACAACCGGTTCATCCGTAGATCACAAATCTTCATTAATCTAAATCTTAGAAGACGTGATTAATCTTATTAGGTTATTGCATGCTTTTCATCAGGAACCTCGTGTGGTAGGTCAGCGCCTATACCAAAATTGCCTTTCTTGTTGCAATTTTCGATTTTAGCATTACTTCGAGTACTTTTAGAGTTGACGTGATGTGTTGTGATCCCGTTACTCAGGCATTTTTTACATGATCACTCATGTAATAAACATACATGCATACATACATACATACATACATACATACATACATACATACATACATACATACATACATACATACATAAATACATGGGCAAACACAACGTATTGGTCACGTCATAATTCCAATTACAGTAAATTCCTAGAATGCGGCTTCATGGTATCAGAAGGTGGGGATGGGATCCACGACGTTTTTCGAATTTTCGACGAGTTTATCCAACTGAATCAGCTTGAAATGGATGGGTGGAGTTAAAGGGTATAGGGTGGCGTTAATCAAACCCATTTGGAAAGCGTCACGCTCTCTACTCGTACGTGATGTCGTAGAGGCCATTGTAAATATTTGGCCTGTTCTATGACTTGCTGTGGCAGCCGATGAACCAGTCAGTCCTTTGTCCTTATCAGACAAGTGTCGTACAAATTCACCGACCACGGAGCGGTGGAACGCCTGTTCGGCGTGGGCGGGATATCCAAATGAGGAACTTAGAATCGGCTGCATGCTACAGCCGTAACCTCCTCCAACTGCACTCCGCACGCTCATGGGTGGAAATACTCAAGAGAAATACTTGTTACAAAATGGCATTAAATGGTGGTCTAGCTTCAGCTAGTGGTCTTGCTTCCGTCAAGGACATGTCAATATTTAACGACTGTCCACCATGGAGTATGCTGTGTAGTGGTCTAATTTTTGGTAATCTTTCGAGTGGACGAACGTTTGCAGGTAAAGTGTACATTACAAGTGCTCTGACACGCCTAATTACGTGTCTCGCACTTGCGCGCTTCGCGCGACTTTGCAGCATCACTGATCTATGGAAAGTAGTTTTTGTGAAACTTAAAATTTGCTAACATCTAGGACCTGGTGCGTACTTTATCGGCATCAAGCCGTTCACTACTTCGGTACCTTCATCAAAGACATTCTCTCCGGACCGGCTATTAACGTCATTCGTTTGTGCTGCGCGGTACTTCTGTTCCTGAGGTTGCTCCTCCGCAACCTTCTCATGCTCAACAGCTAGCGTTTCCAGATATCCTTGACATGTCTTCCGAAGCCAGGTTCCCCATCACTCCTTTCTTCTTACCGGATCTAATTGCTGGTCAGCCTTTACTGGTTTCCCTCCTTCCCTCCCCCTCTTTTCCCCACTTTCCTGGTCCCAACCAACTCCTGGCTCACTTCTTTGTTTCTACTATTGGCCCACTACTGGTCTCTTCTTGCTGGTTTCCCCGTCCTGGCCCCTCCCCCAGACAGAAGCTCAGAAGCGCGCACTTGCCGCTGTGCGAGCATGAAGAGGCTATGCATATGACAGATTCCTTGTTTCCTGTGTGAATTCTCTTACGGCTCCCTTTTTGTTGGTTCTCCGTCCTAGTCCGCCTCCAGGTCCCCTCTTCCAGAGAGACCTCTCCTCCCCCCGGGTCCTCTTTACAACGCTACCCCAATCAAATAGCCCTCCCACGCTCACGACACAACGACCGCGAGCGAACGCCAATCGCGCGACATCGGTGTCACATCTTCTAAATCCGGTCTCTCTTACTGGTAATGGATCCGCTTGCTGATGCTCCTTACTGCCTCCCCCTGATTGGTATCTCCATACTGGTCCCTCCTTATTGCCTAAATCCTTCTTGATGCCACCTCCTGGCCTGCTTCACTGTTTCCCTATCGACCTCCCCCCATCCCGATGCCTCTTTCAGGTCGCTCCCTCCTGATCGCTGTCGATTCTCCACCCTCGAAGTCCCCCTTCTATTCTTACCCCTTTAGTGGTCTTCTCAAGCTAATGGCACGAAGTCGGCTTCTGAATCTGGACGCTCAGAAACGCGCGTAGGTGCTATTGTGTAAAGCAGTAAAGGGTTGCGTTTCCCTGCTGCAGCAACATCCCACCTCCAATAGCAAAATTTGTCCGCGCTGTAGGTGATGAGGCGTATCTCACTTAGGTTAAATCACTCGACCGCCCTCTCAGTGGATGATGCGGCGTATCTCACTTAGGTTAGATCACTCAAACGTCATCGACCGCTAACTCAGTTATATAGCGGTAGATAGATAAATAGATAGATAGATAGATAGATAATTAGGCAACGGGGTAAACAGGAGTGCTACGTAACAGGAGGACACCAGAGCGGCTCAAGTCGAAGATCTTCAGAGCAGTCGTCCGACCAGAGGCTATTTACGGAACTGAATGCTGGCCCGTGACTAAAGAAAATGAAAGGCGCCCCAGCGTAATGGAAACGAAGATGCAGCGGTGAACGGCCGGAGCTACGCGTTTGCATCGAGTACGCAACAACTCCATGCTGCAGAGGTTCGGTGTCACTCCAATATCTAAGATGCGCAAAGCTCGTCTGGGATGGTACAGCCCCGTCCTTATTGTTAGAAAGTTGAACCATTCGACAGAATGGTCTTGCCCTTGATATGCCCGGAAAGCGGCTATGCGAGCGACCAAAGCAGCGGTGGCTTTATACGCTGCATCAGGACTTGAGGATGGCTAGGTTGCACCCTGATCAGGCATTTGATGGGGAAAACTGGCGCCAGCGTACCAAGAAGGCGAACCCCGTAGCTGACAAACGAAACGCTTAAGAAGAGAAACGCTGAAGGCAAACGCTGAAGAAGGACAACTGGCAACAGGGTAGGTGCAGTGTAGCGGGATAATAAGGCACTGGCTTGTTGCCTGTCCCGTCATTCTCAGCACAGTCCTCATCAATTTCAGAATTTGCTGCTGAACAAGTTCGGGCGTCTCGGCTTCAAGTCGCACTTGCTAGGGGAAACTGTGTTCAGTTGAAATTTGACCACCTGATTTGAAACACTGGATCTGGATTTTATGGTGATCCTCAGCTCTTAAGTTTGCGCGGAATTAGCCAACTCTTCCTGATGTGCTGCATTCAATGCTCTCAATGATATGGTACTTTTGCGTTGTATATGTCATTGGAGTAGACGTTGAGGGCACGGATGGGCGAATAGAACTCCATGACCAGCTGCTGTACTGATCTGAACCTCCTTCAGTTGACTCCTGACAGTTTCACCGATATGATGACTGTTCCAGAATAGACCCGGACAAAAGTCGGTCAGTAACCGAGCATGAAACCGTTTGAAACAGATTTACTGCTCGGTTTGAAACACTGCGGCGTCACATTAAGTCTGTTAGTAACCGACCATGAAAGGGTTTGGATCCAAGCACTGCACTATGACAACACTTGCTGCGGGGGGCGTGCTCGGTCCCAAACCCTTTCACGGTCGGTGACTAAGCAGCTTAGTGTCTGAGACACGGCAGGCTTTCAAACCGTGCAGTAAATCTGTATTGAAGCCTTCTAGCTCGGTTAATAGCCGACTTTTGTCTGAGGAAGGCGCATGCCGAAGAGCGAGAAGCCGTAGTAGTAAGTGGGCTGTTGGCAATCAGTTCTCGTTGAAGAAGCCTACAGCTCAACAAGGTCGCAGCGTTTTCTCTGACATTCCGACGATACCTCCAAACGGGGCTTTCTGCAGGATGTACCATCTCCGCGGCCACATTTTCCCTTTCCCATGATTTTCATGATGTGAATGTAAGGGGCTCTTTCACAAGACGTCAACAATAGTGCATCCTGCACCTTATGGAAAGAGCTATATGCTTTTCTCAACAAGGATCTGCAAGGACGCATGATTGTGATTGCCAAAAAACGGAAATTCACAAGAATGATGGTTCCAACATGGGCTTCGAAAGCGTACATGCTTTACGAGAAGAATCGCAGGTTGCTAGTTTGCTAGCGTAAATTTAACCCCTCATCAATATTGTTAAACTGTGCTGCCAAGATTATGTACATATTTCAACAGTTTATTTTTACAATTATTAATTGTAGACTTGTCCAAGATAGTTAGCACGCCGGAGAAATACGCTCTTTCAGACGGACATTATTTCTTCTTCCCCGGTTTATGCTTTCCCTCGTGCTTGTGCTCCTTCTTTGCCTTCGGCGGCGACGACTTTTTCGGCTTATCCTGTTTCTTCTTTTTCGAGGAGTCTTTATCCTTCGCTTTCGCCGCGACCTTCTGTACTGGTGGAGGGGATGATGGCGATGGCTTCTGCGCTTTCTTACCAGCAGGAGCAGGACTTTTCTTCTGAGCATCCTCCTTCAACGCCATGACTACTTTCCGTACCAGCGTGTCCACACCTGGCACCTTTTCCGCTGCTTTCGCCTGCTCCTGGCCTTTCCTCTGAGCCTGTGCTCGTGCTACTGCTTCGAAGATGTTAAGTCCTTTATTTCCTGAAAGTAGAGGGAGAAATGTTTCTACGTTTGGAATTTTTTTTTTAAATAATAACTTGTTTCTGTTTTCAACTTTTACGTCCCCAACACGTTCTCCATTCCTGCACTCCTGGTTTCTACGGTTAATAAAAATGCTCAAGGAAGGCATCCATTCCGTACTTCGTCGACGTTGAAAGATCAGAGACATGATAGTCGTCGAATGCTAGGTGGCTCAGTCACTTGATCCGAAATCGAAATATTTCGAGAGAGCGCCTGCATTTCCACCAGCACACTGACTGGGCTTCTTCGCGAAAGTCCTACGGGGCTCTTCCATGTTTGTTTCTGCGAATATCCTTGGTAAAAGTTTGATTGTCAATGAAGTAATCGCTTTTATGGTACATTCAAGTTATAATTACAAAACCCGATCACCATGGGTGGGCAATGCTACGTAATAAAGAGAAATTAGTTTAGATTTACGAACACGCAGCGGAATCCTGGTTTGCAGCAACCCTATCGACTTCAACTGTTTCTCTTCTTAACGCACCAATATCCACTTCCCCTGCCTGCCTTAAAGCTCTCAGAACACTAGCAGCAACAGAGTTTTCGAGAAAATTCAGTGACAGACCCAGAATAGGAGGCAAAACGTATTCTGGTCCTACCAAACTGACATTGCAATGAATAAGCTAGCAATGCAAGGCGACTTTTCTTCATGGTGGCATTCTTGACCAAACTATGCAAGTCCTATGCGCTTTGGGCATAGTCGATTTATTTTTTACCGAGCACTGCAAGTTTGGATATCAAATCCGCAATGGAGCGCATTGTAGAACTTCTGGATCATACTGATTGCAGCAGTTCAAACGGGCAATAACAACATATCAGCATTTTTGGCTGCACCGCTGAGTTCAAAGGCATGCAATAACGTTTTCAGTTTGCTGGAACTTCTGAGTAATCGCTCACCTCCAAGATCCGGTGGAGGAGGTGGCTCCCCAAAGTCCCCAGGACTGTAAGGTGGCGGTGGTGGAGGTTCGGGTGGAAGGAACGGAGGAGGCGGTGGCGGTGGAGGTGGAGGAGGAGGGGGTGGTGGTGGAAGAGGTGGTGGAGGCGGTGGAGGAGGAGGCGGAGGTGCTTCAGGAGGTGGAGGAGCAGCGGGCGCCAGGTCATTGACGGGAGCCGGTGACTGAGCCTCCGCTGGCTTTGGCTTCGGTTTCTTCCCCGGAAGATCGTAATACGGATCCAGAGGTTCACCACCACTTCCACCAGGACTCTGAAATGGAGAGATTTCAACAAACAACTCGAGGTTGTCTTCTCAACGCATTTAAACGTTTTGGTCCAATTTCCAGTGAAACGTTGAATATAGAAAAACGCATTGGTGGAAGTATAAAATGTGCTTGCCACTGATGAGTCCGAGTCCTTCAAAACAGCCGTTTGTACTGCCTCAGAGTCGTCACCGTCGTCACCTTTACAGCAGCCGACGTGAATCCAAGCACCAATGACGAACATAGCGACAGCAGCAATACCACTTATGGCTGGGAATACCAACCCGACATCCTCGGCGGACATCCTGAAAAGCAGCTACCTTTCTCGCAAACGTCCGCAGTTCTGGTTAGAACACCTACAGAGTCTCTGTTCGGCTGCGATACGTCAGCACAAACTTGTGGAGCCACGAAGTTTGCTATGATGATAGCACGAGGAGGTCTTTTTTTTCTGCACTCACTGAATAAGCAGCTCAGTGGCAATGATTCACAGAATCTACGGCTCGGGTCTCACCCAAGCGATGTGAACGTTCCAGTGTTACCATGTCGTCTAAGAGTTGCCCAACAAACCTGCGTGGGATTGTTAGAAGCAAACCCTGACCTATCTCTAGGATGGCCCGGCATCTTCCTTCAGGAACTCGCCTGTGTCACAAGGCACTGCACACAACGCCATTACGACAGTTATGCTGCACCGGTATAATACATGTCTTGCAGAAAGAACTGGCTTTACTATAAGATGTAACATAAGCTCCGTCCGCTTTTGAATTTGTTGGATTTTTTTTTGATTTTTTTAAATAACAAGCTAGTCAACAATATAATCACCACTACTATTTATTTATCACTTGCTGCCCTCTTCTTGGCAACTGTTCAATGTCCCGCCTGTAGAACTCTGGAGGTTTCGACGAGAAGAACACATCCAGGTTCCGTTGCAGGTCACTTCTGCAATCGTATCTTTCCCATAGAAAAAAAAAATGCTGCAGAGAGCAGAAAAGGAGGAAGTCGGATGATGTTCGATCAGATGAATAAGGGGCAAGGTAGGTCTTCTCAAGCCAGTTCCACCAATTTCCTGCTCATCTGGAAAGCAAAGTGTAGGTGGGCGCTGTCGTGTAGAAACAAATCTTCTCCGGTTGTTCGGGTCTCGGATCCAGTGCAGCCTTGATACCTTCCAGCTTCCAGAGATCCTAGGCTACAACTCCAGAGACCAACCACCAAACTGACGACATCACTTTCTTTTCGTGAGCTTTTCCTTTAACGTCCAGTTCCAGCGCCCATAAATTTCCTACCTGCACTATGGTTAACCTAAACACGTCCTTTTCATCATCCGTGACTGTGGTTTTGAGCCACTTGACATGGCGGTTTCTGGAGATCAAGGAAGTACACGCGTCTACTCACTGGAGTCTTTGGTCATCAGTCAGTTTGTGAGGTAACCATTTGCCGTGGCTTGCAGCTTTACCGAACTTTCGATGATGGCGCTCCATCGTCATATGGCTGCAGCCCAACCTTCTTGCCACATCCCTGTACTTCTTGTAGGATCGGCTTCGTAGAGTTCTCTGCGGTTCTCATCCCTCCACTGGACGGCCCGATCTCGTGTCATCTTCCAAACTGCGGTAGCCCGACATAAAACCGTGTGTTGCAGGTTTTTATAGAGAACACCCCTTCGCCGTGTCTGCTGCGTAGTGGCCTCCATCAAACTAATACAACAAGTAGTGCCAAAGGTGGTTGCAGTTGCCACATGCCATAATTAGGCACAAATGTCGCCTTGTGCAGTTTTATACAGTAAACCAAGGACACTCCAGAGGCCGAAAGATTCAGGCGAATGACGGTTGCTAGCAGCATGCCCATCTACGCACGCGACGCAACCGCTTGCACTCCACTTTGGTGATGGAGCGCGGAAGCCGTGCGCTTTGTGTCTCCTGTACGCCCTGGCGCCGCAAGCAGCTCGTGGTGTAGTGCGTAGTGGCGCGGCCATCGGGCGAGAGAGGTCGTGGGGTCGGTTCCTATGCATTGTGGCCTTTTGCATTTCAACTGACTGGATGAGATCTCAGGGCTTTTAACGTCTGCACAATTTTCCGGCGTTTTCTGCCAATCTTTCCACAGTTGTATGTGATTATGCGCTCGAAGAGCGCAGAGCCCAGCTGCGGTCTCCCCCTGAACGACGAAAGCAGTTTTCGCAGCTTGGATGATACCCACCCTGGAATCCCTTCCCCAGCCTGGTTCTGCTTTTTCGAACCCAGCTGCGGACTCCCCTGAGCGATGAAGGAACCCAACGCAATGGACGATTTCGAGAGCCATCATGAATGCATGTGAGGCCCGCCAGCAGCCGTCCTTCGCCCAAGCAATGCGTCTCACTCCAGAACATTTTCGCTATCCAACTTGCCACGTGGGTCAGGAAAAGCTGTGCCTCGTTTTGTTGAGGGCAGCATGATTTACAAATAAACAAACTACGCCAACGTGGTTAGACGCAATTTGCTCGTTACTAGGCGGGAGCGGAACATCCTACTATATATAAAAGAGTAAGCGGTTGTGTCTGTCCTTCCGTCTGTCCGTCCGTCTGTCCGTCCGTGTGTCCGTCCGTCTGCCCATCTGGCCTTTCGTAAACGCCGAGTAGTAGCCATTTGGGTTCAGGCGAGGTGTCACCTACATCGTGTTGAGAGGGGTCAGAAGACGTGTCGCCGATGCAAAGGGTGCTCGAGTTCAGAACATGTGTCATCGACGTGAAAGCGAGCGTCCGAGTACAGAAAGGGTGTGACTGAAGTCGTTTATCAGGTGTCTGGGTTCAGAAGACATGTCACCAATGCCGCGCAAAGGACGTCTGGGTTGGGAAGAAGTGTCACCGATGTCGCGCCAGGGGTTCCGGATTTAGACGACGTGTCAACGATGTCGCGCAAAGCACGTCCAGCTTGAGAAGACATGTCATCGACGTCGTTCATCAGGTACCTGGGTTCTGAAGAGGTGTCACCGATGTCGCGAAAGGCCTTCCAGATTCAGACGACGTGTCACCAATGTCACGAAAGGCCTTCCAGATTCAGGCGACGTGTCAAAGATGTCGCGCAAAGCACGTACGGATTGAGAAGACATGTCACCGACGTCGTTCATCAGGTGCTTGGGTCCAGAAGATGTGTCACCGATGTCGAGAAAGGCCTGCCCGGATTCAGACGACGTGTCAATGATGTCGCGCGAAGCACGCCCGGCTTGAGAACGCATGTCACCAACGTCGTTCATCAGGTGCCTGGATTCAAAAGTGGTGTCACCGATGTCGCGCCAAAGTTGCGGATTTACACGACGTGTTACCAGTGAAGGTGGGACCATTAGTGGGGGACCGGTGAAGGATGGGGGTCCAGTAAGGGAGACCGGTAAAGGGTTGACCAATAAAGGAAGGAGCAGTGAAGGTGGGACCAGCAATGGCGATCGGCGAGAGGGGAGTCAAGTGAAGGGGTGAAGAAGGAGGGAGGGGTCCAACGAAGGGGATCGGTGAGGAAGGTGTCAGTATTGGGGACCGGTAAAGGGGGGAATGGTTCAGTGAAGGGGACCGGTGATGGAGGGGAGGGATCCAGTGAAGGGGTACCGGTAGAAGGTTGACCAGTGAAGAGTGGACCAGGTGAAGGGGGACCAGGTGAAAGGGAACCGGTGAGGAAGGGACCAGTAATGGGGTCCGGTGAAGGGGGAAGGGGGGGGGAGGGAGAGGGGTCCAGTGAAGGGGGACCGATAAAAGGTTAACCAGTTAAGGGGGACTAGGTAAAGAGGGGACCGGTGAGGAAGGGACCACTAATGGAGACCGGTGAGGGGAGGGGAATGGTTCAGTGTAGGGGGACCGACAGAAGGTTGACCAGTGAAGAGGGTCCAGTGAAGGGGGAACGGAAAAGGATTGATGAATAAAAGGGGACCAATGAGGGTGGGACCAGTAATGGGGATCGGTGAAGGATAGGGGACCAGTGATCAGGGGACCAATAAAGGGAGGTCCAGTGAAGGTGGGAGCAGTAGTAGGGACCAACGAAAGGAGGGGGGGGGGGGGGAGGGACCAGTGAAGGGTGAACCGGAAAAGGGCAGACAATAAAGGGGAACCAGTGAAGAGGGACCAGTAAGGGGGACCAGTGAGGGTGGGACCGGTGAAGGAGGGGAGGGGGGGAGGAGGGGGTCCAGTGAAGGGGACCTGTAAAGGGTTGACCAATAAAGGGGAGACCATTTAGGGAGCTTCAGTGAAGGGTCCAGTAATAGAACCATTAAAGGGGGACCAGTAGAGGAGACTAGTGAAGGGGATCAGTGAAAGGGATCAATAAGGGGACCAGTATTTTTCTCGGTGTCGTCCAACTTGGCGTCGGAAGACGTGGTACAGCGTCGTGCCACGTGTGTCGGGGTGCAAAAGACGTGTCGTAGACGTCGTGACATATGCATTAGAACTCAACAAATGTGTTATAGACGTTATCCAGTGTGTATCCGGGTCCAGAAGACGTGCTACAGACAAGACTTTGCACAACACCCGTGAGATTTTCAGATGGCTTTCTAAAGGCTTCGTGCAACACAACAACGAGTGTGTGCGTACTTGATTCTCACTTCCGTTTTCTGCCGGCACATGGTGGAGTGGGTGGGGGGGGGGGCGGTTTAGGGAGAATGAGTAAGGCCCCTGGCATACCAACGCCGACGAACGCCGACACTACTCCGACGGAAGAGACCCTGCCGACGTCGCATTGGCGGCACGGTGCGATCCGTCGACGATCGTTGGCGCTGGAGCGCGTTATTAGTGCGAAATGGTCAACGGCCACAGAGAAATCATCATACCATCGCATGCCATCGCAGTGCAAAGCACTGCGATGGCGCGTCGCAGTCCCGCTGCGATGGTCGTCGTCGGTGTGGCACCCACATGCGACGCGTCATTGCGATGGGGCAGGACAACTGTTCCCCGGATCGACCATCCCTGTGCTTTGGAGCGCAACTCTGGCGCATTTCGTACCTGTTGGCAATTTCGTCGGCGTAGTGTCGGCGTTGGTATGCCAGGGGCCTAAAGGAATCGGAGTAATGTTATTCCCGTCGGATATGAATATATGAATTGCATCGAGCGGCCTACCAACACTAATTGATTTCACTTGTGTTTCCGCAGAAAAGCACTTCGGATTAACGCTCACTATCTGTTCCTCGCCATGTGGGCCGAAAGATTTAGGCGAAGGGGCGGCTGTTGGCAACATGCCCAGTGACGTACGCGACGCAGCCGCTTGCACTCCACTTTGGCGACGGAGCGCGGAAGCCGTGCGATTTCTGCCTCTTATACGCCCGCGATGATACCTTCGCCAAGCAGCTCGTGGTGCAGTGGGTTGAGCGCCTCGCGATGAAGACGGAGGTCAGGGATTCGCTTCCTCTCCACGCCGGTGTTTTTGCATTTCAACTGACTGGACGAGATCTCAGGAGTTTTAACGTCTACTCAATTTTCAGACGTTTTCTGCCCTTTTTTTCCAGCTGTAACGGTTTTGCAGAGCCCAGCTGCGGACTCCACCCTGAGCGTCGAAAGCAGTTTCCACACGAGCAGCTTGGATGGCACCCACCCCGGAGTCCCTTCCCTAGCCTGGTCCTGCGCTCGAAGAGCGCAGAACCCAGCTGCGGACTCCCCCCTGAGCGACGAAAGCAGTTTCCACACGAGCAGCTTGGATGGCACCCACCCCGGAGTCCCTTCCCTAGCCTGGTCCTGCGCTCGAAGAGCGCAGAACCCAGCTGCGGACCCCCCCCCTGAGCGACGAAAGCAGTTTCCACAGGAGCAGCTTGGATGGCACCCCACCCCGGAGTCTCTTCCCTAGCCTGGTCCTGCGCTCGAAGAGCGCAGAACCCAGCTGCGGACTCCCCCCTGAGCGACGAAAGCAGTTTCCACCACGAGCAGCTTGGATGGCACCCACCCCCGGAGTCCCCTTCCCCTAGCCTGGTCCTGCGCTCGAAGAGCGCAGAACCCAGCTGCGGACTCCCCCCCTGAGCGACGAAAGCAGTTTCCACACGAGCAGCTTGGATGGCACCCACCCCGGAGTCCCTTCCCTAGCCTGGTCCTGCGCTCGAAGAGCGCAGAACCCAGCTGCGGACTCCCCCCTGAGCGACGAAAGCAGTTTCCACACGAGCAGCTTGGATGGCACCCACCCCGGAGTCCCTTCCCTAGCCTGGTCCTGCGCTCGAAGAGCGCAGAACCCAGCTGCGGACTCCCCCCTGAGCGACGAAAGCAGTTTCCCCCACGAGCAACTTGGATGGCACCCACCCCGGAGTCCCTTGCCTAGCCTGGTCCTGCGCTCAAAGAGCGCAGAACCCAGCTGCGGACTTCCCCTGAGCGACGAAAGCAGGTTCCACACGAGCAGCTTGGATGGCACCCACCCCGGAGTCCCTTCCCTAGCCTGGTCCTGCGCTCGAAGAGCGCAGAACCCAGCTGCGGACTCCCCCCTGAGCGACGAAAGCAGTTTCCACACGAGCAGCTTGGATGGCACCCACCCCGGAGTCCCTTCCTAGCCTGGTCCTGCGCTCGAAGAGCGCAGAACCCAGCTGCGGACTCCCCCCTGAGCGACGAAAGCAGTTTCCACACGAGCAGCTTGGATGGCACCCACCCCGAGTCCCTTCCCTAGCCTGGTCCTGCGCTCGAAGAGCGCAGAACCCAGCTGCGGACTCCCCCCTGAGCGACGAAAGCAGTTTCCACACGAGCAGCTTGGATGGCACCCACCCCGGAGTCCCTTCCCTAGCCTGGTCCTGCGCTCGAAGAGCGCAGAACCCAGCTGCGGACTCCCCCCTGAGCGACGAAAGCAGTTTCCACACGAGCAGCTTGGATGGCACCCACCCCCCGGAGTCCCTTCCCTAGCCTGGTCCTGCGCTCGAAGAGCGCAGAACCCAGCTGCGGACTTCCCCTGAGCGACGAAAGCAGGTTCACACGAGCAGCTTGAATGGCACCCACACCCGGAGTCCCTTCCCTAGCCTGGTCCTGCGCTCGAAGAGCGCAGAACTCAGCTGCGGACTACCCCCTGAGGGACGAAAGCAGTTTTCCTCACGAGCAACTTGGATGGCACCCCCACCCCCGGAGTCCCTTCCCTAGCCTGGTCCTGCGCTCGAAGAGCGCAGAACCCAGCTGCGGACTCCCCCCTGAGCGACGAAAGCAGGTTTCCACACGAGCAGCTTGGATGGCACCCACCCCGGAGTCCCTTCCCTAGCCTGGTCCTGCGCTCGAAGAGCGCAGAACCCCAGCTGCGGACTCCCCCCTGAGCGACGAAAGCAGTTTCCACACGAGCAGCTTGGATGGCACCCACCCCGGAGTCCCTTCCCTAGCCTGGTCCTGCGCTCGAAGAGCGCAGAACCCAGCTGCGGACTCCCCCCCTGAGCGACGAAAGCAGTTTCCACACGAGCAGCTTGGATGGCACCCACCCCGGAGTCCATTCCCTAGCCTGGTCCTGCGCTCGAAGAGCGCAGAAACCCAGCTGCGGACCTCCCCCTGAGCGACGAAAGCAGTTTCCACACGAGCAGCTTGGATGGCACCCACCCCGGAGTCCCTTCCCTAGCCTGGTCCTGCGCTCGAAGAGCGCAGAACCCAGCTGCGGACTTCCCCTGAGCGACGAAAGCAGGTTCCACACGAGCAGCTTGAATATCACCCACCCCGGAGTCCCATCCCTAGCCTGGTCCTGCGCTCGAAGAGCGCAGAACTCAGCTGCGGACTACCCCCTGAGGGACGAAAGCAGTTTCCTCACGAGCAACTTGGATGGCACCCACCCCGGAGTCCCTTCCCTAGCCTGGTCCTGCGCTCGAAGAGCGCAGAACTCTGCTGCGGACTCTCCCCTGAGCGACGAAAGAACCCAACAGCAATGGAATTCGCGCTCCATCGCGAACGCATGCGGAGCCGCCGCGCTGCTGGCAAATTGCCAACAGCCGCCCTTCGCCCAACTAATGCGGCCCGCCATGTGCGCTACAAGTGCTTCAGAGAATGAATCGTGTACGTGCGATAGAGGGTGGGCAGTCCCCCATGTATGTCACGAGTACTTCAGAGAATGAATCGCCTACGTGCGGTAGAGGGTGAGTTGGCCCCAAAGTGCAGTTTTTAAGATTCTGTCCTACCGTATCCTCCCGCTATACTATTCTATATAGGAAAACCAGTTTTTTTATTCTAACGAATGAGAAAAGGCCTAAACAGGAGAAGATAACGGTCGGGGTATTCTGTTCTCCGGGTTTGGGGGCGAAGTCCCCAACCAGACGTTTGGCGGCCAGTAGGCCGCTGAACGTCTGGTATAATAAAAAGGAGCATTCTCTGTGCAAATCTAGTAAAGGAGGGACTTATTATTAGATTTGAGTATCAATTTCAACCAGCTAATACTGGTGACATCAGTGAATTAAAATTAGGCCAAGACTCCAATCTCAGTCTCTCTCAATCAACCTTTAGGACACAGGTGAGACAAAGCACTGAGTGTCCCAATCAGTTGCAAACGTCCCGACCTAGCTCACAACTGTTCTATGTCCTCACGCCTTTAGTGTTATTCACCTTTGATTTCTTTGGTGCAGTTGTTTTCTTAGGCATTGTTAAGTTCAATAGGTCTTAATACTGAGTATGTCTCAATACTGAGCACATTCGATTCTTATGAAATCCTTTAGTGACTAGGATTGCGCCTTGGGTGGCGTCTTATCAATCCAGTGATAGTCGCCAATGATAAACCTCAAGAGAACAACCGAGTAGCATTGCTGTAGCTTCTAAATAATAGTAGATAGACATATAGATAGGTTGATAGACACCGACAGATATGAAGACCTTCGTCATTTTGCCTCTGTGTCAGTGCAACGTACGGATGGACAGAAGGAATGGCGAACTGGCAGGAGAGGAGGTTTGCTCCTTTATGTATAGTACGGTAAGCGTTCCAAATGTTTGAAAGGGCGCGTGATAACGAAGCGGTTCGGTCCACCGCAGTCACTCCGAATCCAGCTTTTTGGTTTAGCTCCCATTAAGACCAAGCAAGCCTTCCACTCTTGGATTAGCAAAATGGTTCCAGAGTTATAGGGGAAGGAGGAAACACAGACTTGGCGCATCGGTTGGCCATCACAGCTCATAGTTCAGTTTGTGTCTCTTCCGAAACTGCTCCGCCACGGCCGAATGGCCGTCTTATGTTAGGCGGTCGCTCTCCGACATGGCCATTCGGCCGCGGGGGAGAGCCACCGCCTAACATAAGTGCAAATGAATCATTTCGGTAGTAACATGTAAAACTAAAAACATCATATTTATTTATATTACGCAGTATCTGTAGCACTATGGACTTCGCGTGTAAGAACGTGTGTTGGATGTGGACGCCAGAAAAGTTATTAGTTTGTATGGATGTCGAAACATCCTTGCTCGCTCCACTACAAAAGATATTCTAGAAATTTTGTCTTGCGAAAGTGGGTCTTTTCCACCTGAACCTGGATATCGGCAGCGATGATGTCGCAGTTCTGCAAAGTTTTGGGAGCTAGGTCAAACCGGTCAAACACTACGTCTTTTGACAATGTGAGAAGTGCCATGTCGAGCCGTATGTGCGTTTCAGTACTGATGCCCCCCCCCCCTAACGCGCTTGCGCCCTCTGTCGCTTGTATTAATAGGTACATGTTTTCAATTTCGAAAAATGCCTACCCGCACTGAGAGTCAGGTCAGAACACCGCAAGATGCTGTGTAGAAGAAGTAAATGGGGTGTAGTGATGCAATTCGGTGTTTGTTTGTGTGATAGGCTACTTGTGAGTCGAATAGCAAAGCCACAAACTAGGTATAGCATGGTTCACTTTTTGTTTTCGTTTCTTTCGGCTTGGTGCGTTTCCGTTACTGGTCCTTTCACTGGTAGGTACTTGTTAAGTGACCGCTTGAGGTGCTGTTGCCTCTCCATATCGAGGAACAACGCGACGTGATGATTCATAATAGAATACTATACCTAAAATTCGACTGACTGGCCCAAAGCATGCACACTTTGCAGCAGACAGTGGACTGGAATGTGGGTGCAGCTGGGATCGCGGTTTCCTTCCTCCTCCAAGCCACGAGCGCTCATCGCACGCGCGCAGCTGCCGCAATATTTGGGCTAACGAATTGACATCAGCGCGATCGTTCTCACGCATCTTTGCGATAGAGCGCGAAATCTTTCCTTCTTAGCCCTGTGCGTTCATGTGGAGTCTCTTCGAGCGCAGAATCAGGCTAGGGAAGGGACTCCAGGGTGTGTGCCACCAAGTGGAAGTGCGCAGCTGGGTATTTCGCTCTTCGAGCGCAGAAACAGGCAAGGGAAGGGACTCCAGATTGTGCTGCATCCAAGCTGCTCCTGCGAGAACTGCTCCCGTCTCCCTGGGTTGTCCTGTAGCGGCGGTGGTAGATCCGCGATCCGCCACCGACCGACCAACGGCCCTCCTCCATATCGACTGACCGTGGTGTCGGTGGATATCGAAAATTGCCGCGTCGACACAAAGCGACCGCACGCCGCTTGGTGGAGGAAGAAGAGCCGCCACCTGCAGCTGGTCTCCGCCCATACTCCACTACAGCACATGGAACTGGCCGCAGCGGCAGTAATTAAAACCCGAGCTCATTCCTCGCTGCCACTGCTGTTGCTGCTCTTGCTGCTGGGAACAATGCGGAGGGGCAGCCCACAAGTACTTAAAAGAAATTACGAGTTTTTATCCGTCTAGGCCCCTCTTGTTGCAAATTGCCTAACTGCCGCAGCGATAGTGTGCACATCCCGCCACCCTCGCCTCCGCTGCAGCACTGCGACTGCCTTTCCACGCTATAGGCCCTTGCACACCCGGCGGTAGCGGCTCTTAAGCAGAGTGTCATCGATTTGGCTTTAATCAATGCCCTATGCTAGTTAAGTATCGGCCGCTGCCGCTGCTGCCGAGCGTGCCAGAGCCTTAGGCCTATGTTATACTTCGGCGACGGTTTTGTCTGCGACCTCTGCGCCAGTGCTGAGCTTATGCCTCAGCGTGGCTGTCGCGCTGTCGCTGCAGAGTGTATATACGGCTTAAGAATGCTGAGAAAGGACCCAACGTTTTTTCGCAAGCGACTGCACATGGCTTGCTCCTGTGTGTGGTAAATGATTATTAGGGATGTGCGGAAAATCGGGACACAGAATGCTGAGCAGAATAACTCAAAAATGGGTGTAAACGGAATACGAAGCATAGAAATGGAAATAACACAAAACGCATCGCTTCATGTATAATAATTTCTCATTAATATATCAAAAACAGTGATGGTAACTAAATTGACGTTAACGAATTTAGGAAGCGGGCAAGGCAGCATGCGACTCTTCCCCCAACAACATATAACGATAAAAGTACGATGTGTCGCGGCGTTTCCCACGTGTATGACGAGTTTTTACCCGTTAAGACCTATAATATAC
>OX377205.1:31715430-31765466 GCA_947396885.1 Heligmosomoides polygyrus polygyrus | reverse complement strand
GGTAGATCTAGCATTGAGTCCGAAAGATTGGATAGATAACGAAGTAAAGAAGGGTCTTGATCTGTGCCCGCGCGCGAACGGTAGACAAGTGTGATAGGATTATGAAATCAGCAATCAATACTGGTTAGTGTGTTTACAAGAACGGTAAGAAACTTTTCGAAGTGTGAAGAGAACTTTTTTCCAACCTAACAAAAATATCTGCTTAGTGTTACATGTCTTCCAACGTGAACCAAGAGTACTGCGCTTACATAATTTGGGTCTAACAATTAACAATGAAAGGTTCCCAATTCATGGTGAGCTTTTGCGATGCTACTTTGGCATGATGTGAGGCCCTGTGAATGGAATCCAGAACCAAAGATAGTTTTTGCTGAACGCTTTTTTAAAGACCTGAAAAGGAGGCATGAAAGCGTGCGCGCAACTATTATCACAGGGGGGCAGTCGTTCGGTACACCGTGCTGCCCGCCGCCCACTTCCCGTCCTGCTTGCGCCGCCCTATTTGGACAGGTTTGCTGCGCGCGAAGCCGTCGTTACTTGGTGTGGCGTCGTCCAAAAACCTAACAGCTGTTAGGAAACTATTGGGAAGCGCGTCTCTGGGAACTCCGAATCCTTTTACCAGTCGGTTCGGTTATGTAGGCAGTTGAGGAACGGAGAACGTCGCTCCTCTCTAGATTCTTTCAGCTTTCGCCACAATTCTTTACATTTTCGCCTCAACTAGAGATAATGGATGGTTCCGGTCAGGAGTTCTACATTGAAAGCTTATCCTTAACTGTGCACAAAACCGGCTCACCGTCCTCTCTTTCCAAGGATCAGACAATGTTCCTTGTGCTGAAGAACATTCTAGTGGATGGCTGTTGTCATGACATATCTCGCTAAGATGTTGCTGTACCTGTAGAAAAATACGGACGACGCCTTAGTACTGAGCAATGTAGCGAGACCTGAAGAAAGCCTTGGCGCTGCAGCTGAAAACTTTTTCCTCCAAATATGGTGAACAAGATTCTGACTCTCATCTCAACGAAATCAGTTCAGGATAAAGCTGCAGGGCCAAGGGAAGTGTTACAAATGCGATGCCTCCATGTGATGGTAGGGACCCGGAATCATCAGTCCCTATGATACCGCACGAGATGTGCGGCGGTGGCGCAGCAGGTAACACTGCCGCTCCATAAGAGCACACCGTAGGGTTTTAGTTTCAAGTCCGAGTAATACCACTGTTTTTGCACGTATTAGTTTGTTGTTATTACACTTTCTTATAATCACAGGAGTCAATTATAGACCACCAAGGCTTACAACAAACCAAGCCTCTCTATATGCGCCTTCATATGTGATAGTTTTTCAACTTTGCATATCCGTATCACCGCCATATCATACCGTATCTCCAACGATACCGTAATTGTACACAATCATACGCTCATCATACGGTTGAATATTATGGACCCGGGCCATATCGGCACATAAGTGTGCTAAAATATCGTTCTTACCTGAACGTGTTCTTGGCCGACTACCTTCCTCCTTCACACCGGATTTCACTTCTCCGACAATGAGAGAGATTTGGGTTGCGGATGCCATAAAAGGACTCCTTCTAGACGCCATTTATGGAGATACCGACTGTCACGAAGAAGAGGCGGTACAGGTTAGAGGTACCATAATAAAAACGGGACCTTTCTACACGTTTCATCTAGGTGGTTTCATAGGTGCGTCTCGATGAGGAGGTGGATGTCGACTGGACACCTGATGATGACTGTGAGGAGGAAGACAACAATGAGCAATCACCATTAGAGAAATCAGTCCTCTATGACGGTCATCCGGAATGTATTATATGCAGTCGAGATGGTATGTTGAAAGTGGGTAACTGGTATAAAATATTATACAAAAAGGGTACCACCTGTGACTTTTCTTTTGAGTGTAGATTAGAAACCAGACCTACCGACAGTTCTGCGCTTCGGTGTTTCGGCCGTGTACGCATTGGTGGCAGCTGGCTACGTCGACGTTCACCCAGACCCTTTTCTACACCTACAAATTACGCATTTAACAAAGAACTAGTCATTCCTTGCCAGGGATTGTTCCTCACTGGCTTTTGTAAGATGCTGCTGGTGTGACGAACGCTTGTGTTTTACTTGTTTCATAGTTTTGTACCTTATCTCTTGACTAAAAGAGAAATAACAATTATAAGACTTTTAATTTAATGATATATATGACTTTTTATTTGCAGAGAAGTGATATGGTACAGATATGCATAGTTGAAAACTTGTGAAGGCGCATACATAGAGGCTTGGTTTGTTGTAAGCATTGGTGGTCTAAAACTGACTCCTGCTCATAAGAAAGTGTAATAACAACAATGTGATACGTGCAAAATTTGTGGCAGCACTCAGACTTGAATTGAAAAGCCCACCGTTGGGCTCCTATAAGGCGGCAGTGTTACCGGCTCGTTGGGTATCATAGAGGTTGATAATATTAGGTTGTCCCATAAGTCTTCGCCGTTTTTTTCAACGATTCACTGCAGATTTCGCCGGCGGTCTCCTGCATAGCGCTGCACAGCTTTCGAAAGAGAATGACTTGCTCTATCAGAACTTGTATTGCATTTCTTTCTTCATCATGAATTTTGTCAATTGTTAGGTCGTTGAAGTGAAAAGTGAAAAAGTGAAAGAGCCATTTGCGCACTTGTTCTCTCCGCTTAGGTTTGTAATTTTTTGCGCAGTATTTTAAGCATTTGGAAGACAATGTTTTGTACTACAAGAATATGTGTTAGCTCTATTTGCTCATTTGTCATTTATTGATTTTTAGGTCATCAAATTGGGACGTCCGAAGGAGGATGGTTATTTTTGCCGACAGCTCCTGCTCTGTGGTTGGACTTTTTGGGTTGGTGTTATATGACATTCGAAAGAAAATGCCTTGCTCTATAAGAGTATGTGTCGCGTTTATTGATTTCTTTTGAATATCAACAAAATGCCAGAAAGAGAAAAATCGTCTTCACCAACAACTCCTTTTCCTCTGATATTCGACAGAAATCAGCGTAAGCCAATAAACGCGACACAAATTCTTACTGAGCAACACATCCTCCTCCAAACGACATGTAACATCAATCAAAAAAGTCCAACCACAAAACCGGGGTTTTGGTAAAAATTCGGACGGAAAAGTCGGAATTCCCAATTTGAGGGCCTAAAAATCAATAAAGGACAAGTGAGAAAATAGGACCAACACATATTCTTGTAGCACAGAACATTGTCTTCCAAGTGCTATAGAAAACTGCGCAAAAAAATACAAACCTAAGCGGAGAGAACAAGTGCGCAAATGGCTACTTTTTCACTTTTTCACTTTCCACTTCAACGATCTAAAAATTGACAAAATTCATGATGAAAAAAGAAATGCAATAAAAGTTCTGATAGAGCAAATCATTTTCTTTCGAAAGCTATGCAGCGCTATGCAAGAGACCGCTGGCGAAATCTGCTGTGAATCGTTGAAAAAAACGGCGGGACTTATGGGACAACCTAATAGTTGCGCTCACCCTTTAAGGCCCCCTTTTTAGGCCTTTAAAGAAGAGTCCAGCAAGAAACTAACTGTGGTTCTGGACTCCACTCACAAGGCTCTACATCCTGCTCAAATAGCATCGCAAAAGCTCACCATGAGTTAGGAACCTTTCCTTGTGAGACTTATAACAGTGTGCGTTCACACTACTCTTATGATTAGGGGCCACAGGTCGTAGGCATGGCTCATCAATGCTCGTCTATGCTCGAGCGTTTGCAATCACTTTAAATATCTACCAATTTTGATCTTTCGTAATAAACCCACACTACAACATCCACACTTCTCCATCACGTTATTCACGGCCAAGGAGTTTTCCACAATGCCTTTTCCCATTTTTCCTTATGGCCACTTCCATAACAATGAACACAGAAGTACAGATTTATTCGGACCGCTGTTATCAGTTCACTCCTGCACTCGGCATGAGTTCCTTTGAGATTCGTTCACGTCACAATTGTGGCCCTAAAGAGGACCGTTGGGATAGATTGATTGACTTCTCCGACTTATGCGCGTTCACCGCGGAGCTGGACCATGACGATGATCGCCCACTCTCATCGCACTGTTTCTAAAAAGCAGGAATCTACGTTATAGGTACCTCGACCAACGCGAGTGAGCGCATACACCCCCCCCCCCTCAAGAAAACATCACTTTGGAAAAATTGGACCTCAACTGGGACGATTCCGTGCTGGACTTGTCACGAGAACCATCTCGTGTCGTGTCGATCACAGAAACGTATACGGATCAGAAAGCGATAAAAAGAGAAAAAACGCAAAATCACGAACGAAACGGTCGGCAAAACAAGGAGTCCAAGAAAAAATGCACTGAATCACCAGATTCGCTATAATTCTGCAAAGGTCTCCGTCTGCAGAACTGCGTGAACTATGTCATTATCAGCGACGGCAACGTCGCTGTCCAATCACACGTAGCTGCGGCGGACGGGAGTATACCATACGTTAGGCCTATGTTATACTCCCGGGGGAGCATCCGCGGACGGGCAGGAATCGCGCCGGGATCCCTGAGCTGGCCAATCGCCGCGCCCCGTAACGCCCGCCGTCCGCCGATCGCCGCCGACAGACGACGAGAGGTCTGTTATAGCTCCCGCCCGCGGGACGGCAGCCGTCCGCGGTGCACTGCACTACGGAATCCGTCAAGAATCACGACTGTGTTTGCGGATCGCGATGGTTGACGTCGTTGGATACTGTGGAAGCTAAAACGAATCTGTTGTCTTGTTGCCTGTGTGAGTCATTGTGAAATTTCGATGATTCCATGTTTACTCGGCGAACATGTATGTGCACAGAGCGCTCACGTGTTCGAACGGTTTATGGTTTCTGTCCCTGAAAAAGAAACACAGTGGTTGACAATTGTGACATCGAGACAAGTGACAAGTAAGAAGAACCGTAATCTATTGGAGAAAATCGGCTGTGCTGTCTACTCGGTTCAACGGTTATTGCGATGCACTCCCTGAGAGAGGAAGAAATGGTATCTAAGGCGGGTTTGGCACTAAAAATGAAAGGCCCAGGTAAGATTGATTAGCAATATATGGCTTGAATTCATAGCTTCAATAGCAGGCTAAGTAATAGGTACTTATGAGCCGTATATTTACTAATTCGACTATACTTGTCAATGAATAGTGTTTGGTGGTGTTTTGTAGTCCTAGTAGTGATGGTTTTGCTTCCGTTATCCTTCTCCTCCACGTTCGAGGTGTTGTCCTTCAAAATCAATGTATTGTTCCAAACTGTTTCCTTCTAGAGGCGAACGACGGTAGGTAGTCGAGATTGAAGCAAAGAAGATCAGTGAATTCGAGTTCTTGTCAACCGGTCGATCGAAGAGTAGGCTGATAGTGTGCATTCAAAAATTCTATCACATCGTTGGACATCTACGGTAGATTATACGTTACGTAACTGGAGCAGAATTCGAGTGTTAACAGAAGCGGATCGGAGAAACCGCTGATGGCCAATGAATAATAATTTCGAACTGGGTACCCGCCAAAGTCGTGGCTTGATAGAAGTATGCACACAATGGCATGCGCCATGTTAGAAAGCAGCTGAGCAACCTTTTGTTATGAACAGATCTCCGTCGGTCGACCGCAGATGAATCTCCTTCGCAAGTTGACAGGTTTCCCCAACCACATTCCCCTGCTCTCAGAGGGGACCATCTCCAGTAGAGCTCTGCAGCACAAAGCAGGTCGCTGATGGGACAACAGAGAGCTACGTGAGGGTTGATGTCATTCTCTGACACTGCTTCAGCCGCAGAGAAGACGGGGCCGACACCATGGAAATAGGTCGGCTAGAATTCGTTGTTTATGAAAAACATCCGGCTTATGCGCTTCAATTTCATGGATACACGAACGTATGTTTCTTTTCTATACGTAGACAGGTTGTCACTGATCCAGCTTTCGCACATCTTGATCGGCAAACCAGCTTTGTCGAACTTGTGTCTCTGACTGTATAAATTTGCATCAGATAGATTTTGGCACGATCTGCACGAAGCTAAAAGTAATGCGACTAACCCATCAATTGTTTTAATCTCTTTATAACTCAATTACGAATCAACGGGCTGACGAAAGTATTTGCCATTAAGGTAAACAACTTGCTACCATCGCTCAGCCGGCTTCCTGATCCCATCCTTCCAGAAGTACTTGGGCCTGGTGTTGATCTACTGTCTATATATCTGTCCATGGTCACTTTCGCCCGATGAGGTGCGGCGTTGTTGAAGAGGAGCACCTTCTTGAAACGCTGCGACCAAATAAGTAGGAGTCGCGGTCAATCTCTTTTATTTCGATCACTATAGTCCATCGTCTTGCTTTTGAAAACAGCTTCCAGTATACAGCTCCATGGGTGCAGGCCCAAAAGCACCGAAGGTCTCGCGATGAACTTCTCGCCGAACGAAGGTCAGTAAAGGGTCACCAGGCCTCATCCAGACTGCTGCTTGGCAGGGTTAAGAATAAAACGTACTTCTCATCCTGCGTGGTAATTCAGTCCCTGCTGCTCGGGGTTATGAATTAGGCGGGATTCGCACATGTCGGCTCGTCGCCTCTTGCCCTGCAGTCACCTCATGGGGAGTTGAATCGTCATCCATGGCTTAGACCCCTCACCGCGTAGAATCCTCTGGCCTTCTGTGAGGTACTCCAGTACTGGTGCTCAACTTGTGAGAGGAGGACTGGGGATTGCTTTGCGCGAATCCACCCTTAATAGCCGACCTGATCTCGGCCTGTCAGACACATTCTCATCTCCTTCTTTGAATCGCACATACCATCGACCCATCATCGCTGTAGAGGAACATCGCTTTCGTGGCGTTCCACTATTCGCGATGTGCCGCAGCTGCAGATGCGACGGAATGATATAGATCCAGATTACTCATGCGTGGGTGGTTTGAGACAGACTAAGGTCTCGGCATGTTTCTGAAAACGGCGAAAGTTTTAACTGGATCTATCCTAGTCCGGGGGGCACATAATTTAAAAGTAGGTGACAAAATGGATTGAAACTTACCGAGCGGCTCGTAGAGAACGAGTTGGTACCTAAAAGAAACCAAAAACAAACAAAAACAAAAATACAAATAACCGTCGCGGTACACAGCCGTCTCGGCGGGCAAAGAGCGACGGAATGGAGGTATGCCGCGTGCTGACCGCCGGCTGACGTGTTATAACCAGGACCTAACTTGGTGAGGAGAGCGCATGAAGCCGCGTGCCGCGTGCTGACCGCCGCCTGACATGTCATTACCAGGATCCAACATGGTGAGGAGGGCACACAACTTTGCCGGCTTACAACCGCAACAAATGTAATTTTCGTTTTTTTTTTCTTTGTGAGTTTTTCTTGTCTAGGGTCCTGTGTTGTTTTGTTGTTGTAGGAGTCGCTCGGTAAGTCTCAAATGAATTTGTTACATATAATGCTTTTTAGTTCACGATTTTATGAAAGCGATCACAGGTGTTGGTCACGAAGATTGACAGCTTGCTTCTTCGATAATTATAACCACCATAGAGCGGTTTCGCTTTCGACGGAAGTTCGTTGTTACCGTGAATGAGTTTGCTAGTATTGTACTGGACTCCAAGAAGTTTCACGTGTGCAACGTCTAGTCTGTCTTTTTCTGGAATTCTGGCATTGACCTGACTGGAATTGGAGTTGTATTCTCTCAAGTTCATCCCAATCTTTGCGAATAGTGCTTTTGATTGATGATATTTGTCCACAGCTTCGCTTTCTGTTTGAGCACGTAGCAGAATGTTGTCTACGTAGAGATTTCTCGACATCTCTTCAGCTGTGTTGCATCTATTGAGGTACGCTGAGATAGCCATATTCAGGATGCTGGGAGAGGCGGTTATCCCGAATAGGAGCCTCTTGAACCTGTAGTGGATTACGTTCTCTCTTGTAGGAGGCAAATTAGGGTCTTTCAGCCACAAGAATCTGCATAGGTCTCGATGTGATTTGAGTAGCCGCATTTGGTTGAATGTGGCTTCGGTACCACACATGAGTATGATTTTGCTGTCCTGCAATGCGAGCAAAATGCCGTGTATTTTGTTCACGAATGCATCTCTTTTGTGCATTACGTAATTCAGAGAGAGCTTTCCCTTTCTCTTAGAGGATTTGTCGAAGACCATTCTCAAGGCACGTTTTTGAAGGTTTCCATACGCCGGAATGCGGTATATAGTATTCGCCTTTTGCGTCCTCTTCAAAAGACCTGAGGGCCTCTACCATGCCTTCTTGCTGGTATTTGATGATTTTACAGTACCAGCAACGTTATTTCTTAGCGTCATTTGAAGCGATTTCAGCCGACGGATCGCTATGAGGTAGTTGTCCTCTAGCTCTATGATGTTATCCTTGAGCGGAAATGGGGCCGTTAGGTGACCGCCTCCAAAGAGTTTTCCTTCGAGTATTGTTCTAGATATCTGTAGACTTTTTCGTCCAACTGGTAGTCGTCTTTGGAAATTCCTAGTCCTTTCAATTCAAACATTTTCTGAAGGATTTCTTTTCCATCAGACTCACTCACAGCAGTCATACCGTAGGAGATGTTCGGAGAATTCTCTCCTGGGACCGACCCTTTGCCGTATATAGTTGGTCCGAAGACTGTTTTGGCGAGGCGTAGGCCGGTAGGTGTCTTAATGGAATTTATTGGGCCAGTGCGAGGTCGTGATGGTGGTCCAATCCCACAATAATGCGCGGTTTTTGGTGTTCGCCGTGGACCTTTGAGTTGACCAGGCAAATGCTGTTTGTCTTCAAGAAGGCCACGTCAATGGGACTTAGATTAACGCCTGGAAACCCATTTGTGATGATAGGCTTGGATTGTATTTTCAGTTCGAGCTCTTTGCCGTAAACTGTACTTAATTGGAGACGAACTACGTGGCTTTTGAAGGTTTCGGTATGGCCTCGGATGAATGGCATAGTACAAAGCTCTGATGTCTGCTTTGGCGCGCCTACGTGGTCGGCCAAAGATTCTTCAATTACGGTTTTTTGGACGCCCGTATCATAGAAGAAGAGGACTTTCTCGTACTCTTCTCTGTTGTGATTCCACACATTGCCTTCAGCTGTCGTTAAGACGAACAGCGACGATGTGGATGTGTTCTTATACTTTGGCTCATTGTTTTTTGAACACATCTACAGATTGCTTGCGTTCCATCTGCCTTGCTCGGTTGGGAAATTCTTTGATTTGAAGCTTCAATCATCGCTAAAATGCGGGATTTAATAAATTTCTAGCAGCAGCGAGAATGCGCTTTCACAGGAAGCGTACACTAGCAGGGCTCCACCGACTGGATGGCCGAGTGGATAGGACGGTGGCCTTGCAGGAGAGTGGTCAAGAGGTCGGTTTCGGAGGTGGGGTCTCTGCATTGCTAGTGGTGATTTTTGGCCTCGGCAGAATTCAGTGTTCGCGTTTCAACCTTTTTTAATCTCTTGCGGGATGTGAGCCAAGCTAGCCTTCGTCGATTAGAGGAGATACGCCGCTGGTCATTAAACAAAGCTTGTTTTGTGGGGGGAAGCCTTTGTTTGTTTCTATCATGTGCGATTCCTTTATAAAGCTTGGTATTAGTTTTGGAGGTGTGTCTCGTAGTAGCCTCATTTGACCGCTCTTCACTACTAAATGGGGATGCAAGGAGAGGGGCGGCAGTGCCGATACAGGCACTCGTAGTCTCGACACTCCAAAGGCTAAAAAATTCTTTCGTTAAAACTTCGTTAAAGGAATTATTTGGAGTGCTTTTCACAAATCTGGCATCTGTTTTCGGTACAACAGCAGATTACAACAGGTTAGAGTAGACATGAGTACTGCAAAAAAGATGGTTTTCAAGCGGGTTTCTTCATCTGGCAGCACTTCGTTTCCAAGATCGTGTCTTGAACTGGAAATAGTCCTCAAAAGATTTTAAAACCAAAATCTTTAAAAACCAAAAACGTATACCAAATTTGTGATCATCGCCCAATAACATCCCTAGACGAAAGGAGTGAGAGAGCGAGTGCGGCTAACTCGTCTCCACCATTTCACTTACCCGCACCCTACTCTCATCGTAGTCTAATGCAATCTACTGGAACAAAAAACGGATTCCAAGTTCGTGATCAGCATCCCAAATGCCCTCACCCTAGATGAACCTTTTTTGCGGAAAATAATTCTGACCCTGCTACATGTGTTCATACCTGTAGGCAGGAGAAAGTGACACCAAAATAGGCAGAAATGAGATCAATAACGCGAGAAGTGTAAAAGTCACAAGAAACGCGCTCACCATATAAATCCGAAAGAAGACCAGAATATCTTGGTGATGGATCATGCTCACTACAAGGTTACTACGACTGTAATTCTAAAATTATTAGAAAACATTAGAAGGGGATTACACATGAATAACCTCTAACGAGGAACCCACCAAGACAAGCATAGTTCAATGGCCATATCTAATCGACGAAGGCTAGCTTGGCTCACATCCCGCACTCTGATGGCCAAGATAGTCTAGATCAATTGTCTTGTCTCCCAGTTTATCCTGTAGTTGATGATTCTGTGTGGTTTGATGAAATTCTTTCCTCATCAAAGTTGCCTAACTCTTACAGCGTTACTCCTTGCAGAATACTTTTGCTGTTTCTGAAGGAGTTGGCCCCAGTTCTTGCAATATATCTATAACTTGAGCTTTACCAGAGTTGAAGTCCTTTCTAGGTGGAGAACTGCTTTCATCATTCCGGCACCAAAAAAACCCGCTAGCTTTCATCACAACTACGGGCTTATTAGTTTGACTTAAATCCTTGCAGGAATGTTCGAAAAGATCTTCACGAAGGGAATAGAAAGTCCTCTTTGATAACATTTTATTCTGTCTCCATATCAACATGGTTTCCAGAAACGAAGATCGACGGTTACTGCTATGCTGCAGGCCTTGAATGGATGAACTCGGCCCCTAGAAGGAGGGAACCGTGTAGATATAATATATCTGGGCTTTTCAAAAGCTTTCGATAGAGTTTCGCATACCAGACTAATATGTACATTGGTTGAAAGAAATTGGTATCCATCCACGGACAGTGGCCTGGCTACAATCCTTTCTTTGTGATCGCACCTTTAGAGTACGTGTCAATTCCTGCCTCTCCACTGTCAGGCATGCATCTACAGAACCGGACATGTATTTTGGTCATTGACAGGAAAGACCGCGCAGGTCTACATAGGCCGCTTTGGACCGTTCTAAAGCGGCCTTTTTGAACAACTTCTTTAAAAATCGAATATTTCCGAGAAAACCAACATAGCTGATCTCAGCAGCTTGAGCTCTATCTATTGCAAATTGCCGATACTCGATTACCTTTTTTCTCATCGATTTTTTCACCCTCTAATCGCAGTTGGTCCCTCGTCTTTTGCCTTCATTCCCACGAATGATGACCGACTCCGCCCAAAATCTGGTTGCAATGGTGTCACCGTATCTAAACCATCACCATAAACACCGCTCACGTCGTACAGTCAAAACTACGGATTACATGAAAAAATCCGTCCTAAACCCTCGCTTCATCATAACTCATTCAGTTTTCGGTTTTTTAAAAAATGTTGGAACCATTCGATTCGCCTCTTCGAGGTCTACACAAACATGCATACAGCTTTGCCAAAACATCCATATTTTCACCGTGATTGGCCCAAAACTGACTGGAGCAGGCGTTTGCGATTAGAGCAACTTATTTCCCAGGGCATGCGTGCTTCCGGACTATCTCAAGCATGGCGTGCATTGCCAGTGCGCTGTCATACCAGGAATGCTCCAGAGTGCGCCGTGCACAATGCACGCAGAATCGAACCTGTCAATCGAGTGGGCAAACCATGTCCACTGCGCTTCTATCTTCTCTTGCTGGGAAATGCGAAGTCTTCAAGACTACTTCGAACTGTTTTGAGAATTTTATCACAAATTTTCAGCAGCACCACTCAGGACTAGCTCCAATCTGTCCCTGCGAAACTTTGCTTTGCGCCGTGTACAATGCATATAGAATCTAATCGTTCAATCGAGGGGAAGGGACAGCTTGTAGAGTGAGCGTTAGGGGAGTTTGGTCAGAAACTTCCTGCCGTCCTACTCAGAAACTGCTCTAAGACTGTTCAGCTTGCATTTGGAGTGCGCCGTGAACAATGCATATAGTATCGAACCTTTCAATCGAGAGCGGGACAGCTTGTAGAGTGAGCGTTTTTCACGCAGCCCTACTCAGGAATTGCTTTAAGACTCCGATAAAGGTTCGACATCAATCTTTGCACAACAGATCTACAACTGTCTTCCTTACTATTTTAAGACTGTTTGGCCACCCTCTGGAGTGCGCCGTGAACAATGCATATAGAATCGAACCTGTCAATCGAGTGGAACGACCGCTTGCAAATTGCACGCGCGGGCGTGTTCAGAACGAATCGTTTCGGCTGCAATTCGTGGATCTTGTAGGCAGTAAAACGGTCTAGTAGCACACTAAGGTAGAACGGTGTAGCTTAGGAAGAAGCAATGTTACAGGGGTACGAAAATGCAGTTGACGCTTGTGCGACAAATTTTTTCCAAATTCAGTGAACCACTGCAAGTAGACGCGGCGAGAAAATTGCCTTAAAATGCGTACGCAAACAGAGCGCTTAGGATACTTTACGATGACGTGCTTAAAACTCCTCAGCTTCCTAAACTGCCTTAGCCAGCTACCAGTTCAAAACGGCGGAAGATAGCGGTTAGAGTTTCTTCCGCCATTACTCGCCCATGTTAGCTTTTCGACACTCGCAGTGCTGTCATTCTGTTCACCTTGAAGATCTCTATCGAATGATGTCAATCTCGACCAATTTCAGAAATATCGATTTTTTGACAGTTTCTCATCGAGGACGAGGCTGCTCAAGGCCGCGGCGGACGGACGTTGACGTCATTGAGAATCAACATCTTCGAACTGCGCCATGACTGATACCATTCGATAGAGCTTTTCATGCTAAATTGAGTGGTGCTATTCAGAGCAGGGAAAACTGTAATCTGGAAGAGTAAGAGCGAGGAGAGCGAGGAGAACCGAGGAGAACATGTGCTAAATTGCACGCGCGGGCGTGTTCTGAGCGCGGTAACTCTGTCATTTGTGGACCTTTCCAGTTGCAGCTTGTGGGTTTTGTAGGTAGTAAAAAGTTCAAGAAGTTTGCTGAAGCTCAGCGACGTAGCTTATGATTGTACAAAGTTACAGCGGTGCGAAAATGCAGGTTAGCCTTGTGTGGCACGACTCCTTGCAAAACCTGCGAGAAGACGAGGAGAGCTTTCGGCCTACAAATGCGCCAGCGAGCAGAACACTTAAGGTTCTTCAAGAAGATGTTTTAACAATTCCCCAGCTGATTAAACTTTCTTAGCCAGCTGCCATTTTAGGGACTTAGCGGTTGAATTTTCCTGCGCCCTTACTCGCCCATATTTGCGTGCTCCGCCACAGTTCTTCTCAGCTCTATCGAACGGTATCAATTTCGACCAATTTTGGAAAAATCGATTCTTTGGCAATTTCCCATCGAGGACGAGGCGCTCTAGGCCGTGCCTGCGCGGACGATGACGCCATCGAAAATCGATATTCTCGAAATTGACTAAATTTTCTTGCCCAAACTTCGTCCAAAATGGTCTAGGGGGTTATTTGTGGCGCTGATTACGAATCCGACGTCCGTTTTTAAAAATTCCGCCAATTTCTTTAAGTTTTAGATTTTCTTCTGAATAACTGAGGGTGGTCGGCTCAGAGTCACCGATTTTGCTCAAACTTCGTATAGGGGCGGTGGCTCATTGGGGATGTCGAACACGATGCCGAAATCCATTTGGACGATTACGCCAGGAGACCACCCATACCGATAACTGAGGGTGATCGGTGATCCTGACCCAACAACTATCAAACGGGAAATAACCTACCGAAATCGGCGGAATTTTCAAAAACGGGCGTCTCATTTGAGAAACACACTTCGGTAGTTCGAAAAGTCAGGACAGTGCTGAAGTGGGCCTCAGCCTTTCAGTCAGTCTGTTGTCTCGACTATTTTGTCCCAAACCTGCTAGGCTTCCGCTACTGGTTGCGTATCGTGAGGAGAATAGCTCTTACACAATGGCTCATCTGAAGCTGCTCGAAATCGGGTTTGCGCGGAGCTTTTCGAGAAGATCACAAAAAACGAAAAATGTTATTGCGATAAGATAATGGCCGACCTTAATTAGGGCAGCTTAAAACGAATTGAATGTTATAAATGCAGATAAGTGCATGAAGTTTGGTGCAAACTTTGCATGAGCTTGTTTGACCCGAAAATCTTGGGAATTAAAAAATTTGCTGCCTCTTATCTATTAAAGTGACTTATGGTAGGGTAATGAAGTTATTGTATGCGTAACGCTTCTTTGTTTTCACGTCACCATTCTTAAAAGCGTAAAAGCCATCAGCAGTTTATGGAAGATAGTCAAGAGTTTCATATCTTCACTAAATCAGTTTTTTGCTGCCATCGATGGAGCCTGCCGTCAGGTGTTTCCGTGGAGTACATAGGATTACACCTTTCCTGTTGATCATTGTCGGATAAATTCGATGTAACTTTTGGTGCATTTTCTCGAGTTTCTTACAGCACTTCTACGCCGTGATAGCTTTGCCCTGAGTCAGGAAACTGTAGTGGATCAAATCGAAGCCCTAATCAGTAGATCATTGAGCAGTTGCTATATTAACAACGAATAGTAGAATATGTTATTGATAAGCCATCGACCAAGATTATTGACAACTTTATTCGGCTGGCGTTTCGGCAGCTTTGCCTTTTTCGGAACCTGGAAAAGTTTGAAATGTTCACAAGGCCATTCGCCCAAGCATCATTTCATCCTACAGAGTAATCTTCTGCTACACTTCTAATTTTTTTATTTTTTGATGACCGGTAGGAAGCGCTCGAACACTAGCTGGTTTGAAAATTTTAGTGCAGAATTTAATGGTTTCATACGAAGAATGTTTATGTGCGACGTATTCCTATTGCTAAATTCATTAAGATTTATCCAGGAATCTGTTAATGTGTGTGGTAGCGCAGTAGGAGGAGGCGCCGGCTGACGTCTGCTCTCGACTCGAGGATCCAATGAATAGTTTGCCATGGCTCGACAGTTCGCCAAGCCAGCCAACCTCTTTCCATACAAGGTCGATAATACCAGGTTTTTCTGGTAACGATGAACCACTGACTCATTCTTCCTCTGCTGAGGGCCTGCTATTTTACAGTTCTATAGTCTAAATACGTTTTCGAGTCTCTTTGACATTCTCTAGAAGTAGGCAAAGAGATAGACTAACGCAATCGTTTTACTTTGGAACGGTTGGGAATTGTGCTGGGGAACACCACTCTCACACCTTCAGCACATCACTGTCCAATACCAAATGCTTCATTTATAATCACATGTCTTGAATACCGAAGCTGGAATCTCGTCGCCAAGTATTCGATATGTGTCTTGTACATAAACTGCTACATTTCACTCCTGCTTCTGGACCTTGTAAATTCCTTAAATCGGAAAAATCTCTCACACGAGGGAAACCTAAAAAGTTACCTCTTCCTCGTTCTAGAACCAGACTGCGAGCAACATCTTTCACATATAGAGGTGGTAGTTTGTGCTTAAAGTCGCTAAGCACATTCAGGGTTTGGAGCGAAGCCCCAACCATACGTCAGCGGCCTGCCGGCCGCTAACGGGCTTTGCTATATAGAATGGTATAGCTGAATAGGGCAAAGCAGGTCCATCACCTTCACTGACCTCCCTTAACTGGTCCCTTTTCACTGGTTCCCCTTTATTGTCAGCGCTTTTCCGGTTTACCCTTCACTGGTCCACCTCCCCCTTCGTCGGTCCCTACTATTGCTCCCACTTTCACTGGACCTCCCTTTACTGGTCCCCTCTTCGCTGGTCATCCTATCCTTCACCTATCCCCATCACTGGTCCCACCCTCACTGGTCCCCCTTTTATTCATCAACCCTTTTCGGTCCCTCTTCACTGGACCCCTTCCTCCCCCATTCACCGGTCTCTTTTACTGGTACTTTCCTCACCGGTCCCCCCTTCACCTGGTCTCCTCTTCACTGGTCAACATTCACCGGTCCCCCTTCACTGGACCCCTATTCTCTCTTTCACCGGTACCCCTTTATTGGATCCCCTCTTACCGGTCCCCATTGCTGGTCCAACCTTCACTGGTCCCTCCTTTATTGGTGAACTCATTACCTGCCCCCTTAATGGAACCCCCTCCTTCACCGGTCCACCCTTCAATGGACCACTCCCCCCTCCCCCTTCACGGGTCCCACTACTGGTCCCTTCCTCATCGGTCCCACCATCACTGGTCCCTCCTTTATTGGTCAATCCTTTACCGGTCCCCCTTACTGGAACCCCATCCTTCACCGGTCTCCGATTACTGGTCCCACCTTCACCGGTAACACGTCCTCTGAATCCGGAATCCTCACGCGAGATCGGTGACACTTCCGAACCCGGACGCCTGTTGAACGACGTCGATGAGATGTCTTCTCAAGTCGGACGTGCTTTGCGCGATATCAGTGACGCGTTGTTTGAGTCCGAACACCCCTTGCGCGACATCCGTGACACCTCCTCTCAACCTGAACGTCCTTTGCGCGACATTGGTGACATGTCATCTGAACATGGACGCCTGTCGACAACTACAACAGTTGACAACTGGTGACAACTACCACCCTCCCCCACCCCCCTTCCCCATACTTCCTCCCAACACACTCCTTCAGCGCTTCTGTGCAAACACACACACTCACACACACCCACGCACTCACCCACAGACAAATGACCGTTCTCGTTTATATATCTACCACTATATAATTGAGTTAGCTCCCTGCCTGTAGGTGATGAGGCGTATCTCACTCAGGTTGGAAACCTGACTGAGATACGCCTCTTGGAGCCACGCGCATTATCATGGAACCCCTTGCGACGCCTCTGCGTACCTCGCGCGGGAAACGTTTGCCGTTCAACATGGGATATTGTTGCAGCAGAGGAAGCGCATCCTCCTCCTGTTTGACACAACGTCGTCTGCGCGCATTTCTGAGTGCCTGAGTCCAGAAGACGGGTGCCCTTCGTCGCACCACAACCTTCTGGAGTCAGAAGAGGAGACGCCGTCGTCCTAGACGAGGGATCGCATTCAGAATTGAGCATGAGATGCTGCTGCAGCAGAGGAAGCGCAGCCTCCTCCTGCTTGATACAACGGCGTCTGCGCGCGTTTCTGAGTCCCTGAATCCAGAAGACGGGTTCCCTTCGTCGCACCACAACCTTCTGGAGTCAGAAGATCGAAAAGAAAGGAAGCAGAGGTCACATCGTCGTCGTACGACGACCGGTCGCATGCAGAACTCAGCATTATCCCATGTTGAACGGAAAAGTTTACCCGCGCCAGGTACGCCTCTGCGTACCTCGCGCGGGCAACGTTTGCCGTTCAACATGGGATGTTGTTGCAACAGAGGAGATGCTTTAGTAAATGTTGCCTTTTTGGTGTTCTATGAATAAAATTGTTTTGAAGAGCACACGTACTTTTTGTGTGAAAGTATTTTCTGAGAACAAAGTTTAAGCCTATGACCCCGCGAAGCGGGCAAGTGCGAGACACGCCGTTAGGCGTGTCGTAGCACTTGTAGTAGGATATTCAACTTGCATTGCGCATTAATGCCACTCCCTGTGCAGTTTTTTGCTCTATCCGGCTAAACAATCTGTTTCAACGTTGCTTTGCGTTCTTTCTGTTTTTGAAGGGTTTATTGAATTATGTGGAAGGAGCAATTGCAAACGATATTTTGTTCTGGCTTCAAATTGGGAAAATCCGCAGCCGAGACAGCTCGACAAGTCACTCTAGTGTGGGGGCCTAACAATGTGGAGAAAGCACTGTGCGCCAGTAGTTCAGTAAATTTCGGACGTATATATATATAATCCACACTTGTACAATCTGATCGATCTGATCCCTGTCGATTAGCATCTACTTCGTGCAAAGTCTACAGCGACTCTTAAACATTTATTGTTTAAGTGTTCAAGAGCTTTCGAGTTTCTCTCGTCCATATTTTGCAATTGTTGTGGGAGGCAGAAGTCAGCTGTCACCACTGACTTCCTTGAATTAGAGCCGCATCACGGAATCCTGCAACAAAAAACTCTCACGTTGATCGAATCGCTTCTCCTTCTCGTCCATTAGAAGTTACACGAATGAGCGGATAGTTATTCAGCCCGCACAAGAGGGTAGGGTTTCAGCATATTCTCGCATTCTAGTCTGCGTGTACTCCCGTGTTATCGACTACTGGTTTCAGACGGTGATGTCAACGTGATGCTTTTTGCTTCACGTTGATCGTTTACCTATCTCCATGAACATGGCGAGATCCCATAGCAAGCGGATCGTACCTCCGGTGCAGCGATTGAAACGGCGGGTTTGATCAGCAGAAACTGTTCCTGAAATGCACAACATTATCTCAGTGGCATGAATGAGGCCTGCGAATACACGCACTTGGTCGCCATGTCGCCTCTTTTTCAAATCGCAGACTGCGGTCAGCTGGAGTCCAGTTGTAGAGCACATCTGGAAGACAACACTCATTCAGGTGCACCTAGCTATCCTTAAGCTAAGGCTTACCGGCTCGATGAGCGGATTGAGGCGGCACGGCCATGCGAACGCGTACGAATCCCTCGTCTCGAACTGGTTGGGTGGTTTCCTTCTGCACGACAGCAGGGGTCTCTTCCGTCAGAGCGGCCGTCCGACAAGTGGAGGGCGGAGTGCTTTCTTGTGGTTCGTTGCGCTCCAGCATTTCCTGTCATTTCGAATCTGTTGCGAGGATGCAATGACATGACAACGCTGTTATATTTTCAAAGCTTTTGGTTTTAAGAATGGTCTCCTTCAGCATTACAATGACCTACTAAGCAAGCGAGATACCCTTGTCAGAATACCAACAGTAGGGGCACAATGAGCCCATCCTGCGAGAGATCGAAGTTCTCGGAACAGATGCACTACTGTCAACAAAAAAGCAACGACGGGGATGTCCTTCACGATCCTACGGTCGAAGTCGATCCAGGAGCCAAATGAGTGGCGGTGCTTGTGTTCGAATTCGGCTTCATTCTCGAGCGTACCAGCGCCCGATAAAGTTGTCTTTCGACTCTCCATGATTCTTAACAGACTTTACATAGTTAGTACCTGCATGAAGTGGTTGTTTAGCTCAGCTAAGATCGTTGCAGATATTTATTGCGGCTAAAGTTTCGGTGTTGTTGCCTGGCCTCAAACTTGAGTAACTAAAACATAATAGTCGCAGCAGATATCTGTAACAAGCTAGGTGAAAAACGAAACGAATACAAACGCAAACGTAGTAGCATTGAGGTGTAGGGTGTTGTGAAGCTGATGAGCCAAGATTGCTATGGAATCTTTATTCGGCTTACGCTTCTTCGTAGCCGTCTTCTTCAGTGCATGGAAAAAACAAAAAGAGTTCGAGAAACTACTCGTCCATGCATCATTTCAAGTTACAGGAGTCTCGAAAGTTAATGAGAGAATGAAACGATTAGGGAGTAACGCAGCCCGACTGATCTTATGGAAACAGCCGAAGGCTGGCGTCCTCCCGGGTGAAGCCCACGGAGGTCGGCAAGTGGGGCCAGCTCCTGAGTTACGGCCACCCGCTCCTTTCTCCTATTGATCGCGGGATTATTGAACCCAATCCACAACGCTCCAGGGTTTTGCGCGATATGGGACTCACGCGCTAGGATCGTCACCGCTGTCCCAACCACTGCGCCACTATGACGCCGCAGTCCGTGTTCAAGCAGAGGCGTGGAGACCTTGCACTTGTCCAGTCCATCCACGTGCTCTTCACTCGCACTCTGACCCAAAGAGGCTGCCCGTCTCACCGATGTATTCCTCGCTGCATTGACTGCAAGTTATGAGGTACACCGCTGTCGAGACTCGTCAGTCACCTTCCATACCGTACGGGCAGACCATGCAGGAAAGAGTAGTACACGCGCTGTCATAGAGACGGCTTCTAACAAGCTGCGCCTTGAGGTTGGAGGAAAGTATCTTAACGACCCTTGCGAGGTCGTTCTGCTCGGCCTTGCGAACACAGTCCCGCACTTAGGTGCTGATTGCATCTTTTATAAAGGGCGCTGAAAAAGGAACCTTCCTCAAACAGGGAACTGAAAAGGTGAAAAAACGAAGCGTTAATTTAACCATCGTCTGCCCACCGAAGGTCATTGTATGCCAAATATGCATTCAAATTACCTTCACGCCGTCCCGTATAAGTGCGATAGAATGCGTGGCGAATCCCAAAAAGAATTGAGTATCGCCGTCCTTTACCTTTTATGTTTAGCGCTTTAATAGCGGATCTCCGCAGGTGGCTACTTTGATGAAAGGGCGCACCTCTTTTGAAAACTCTGAACTTCACATACCATATGTCGTTCCACTGATTGTACATCACAGATCTGTCCTGGCAGTTCATCCGGATCGCTTTCGCAATCGCTCAACTGAAGACTTAACACTTCACGTTCACCGCATCCTTTTTCGCGAGCCTATAAGCAAGAACAACTATACAATGGTAAGAGAAACGCTTCCTCTAATTAGCTGATCACCGCGTCCGTTTGGGGCACAAGAAAGGATATAAGATAAAGCTCTGCGCTTTTCATTCTTTTTTGGGATGCGCCGTTTATTCTACTTCTAGTTATGCTGTGGAGGAAATTTGAACGCGTATTTGAATTACACAATGACCTGAGGTGGCCAACCGATGGTCATCAGTGGTCACCATGTGCCTCTACAGGCACGCGATAGCAGAGTCGGAGGAAGCGTCGGCTCTCGCATGCGCCCGATTCCAGATTCCTTGCTCGTGCTCCCCGCCTATCCAACCCATCTGCTCCTTCGTGGTCGGTGAATTGGTACCAGACTTGTCGGGAAGAATAAAACACTGGCTTATACATCGGCTGTCCACCGTAGCTCATTGCATAGGTCAAATACGCATTTAAAATGTCTCCACGACATTCCGTAGAAGTAGAATGCATGGAACATCCCAAAAGGGATTTATTAACTCGGTTCTTCATCCTCTATCCTTTATGTTCCTCTACAGTTGAGCAACAGTGAAGAGACTTGAGCAATCAAGTGTTGAAGAGCACACCTTGCGGATGTAAATGTAGTGATCACTCTTCTTTTCCACACGAGCTCGTGCGGCCCATCCTTCACGATCTATTTCAGCAAGCTGAAAACGACCGTGATAGATTTTATTTATTATTTATTTATTTATTCATAACTGCACCTTAACTGTGCTCATAAACAGACTAATAGCAAACACTACAGTCTTGAACAATTTCAGTTAACAGTATAAAGCATGATGTTATTATGTATCCCAATTTCGCTTTTTAAATTAACTAAACTTAATTAATGGGCATTTCTATGGCTCTTCGTGTTGTGGGTACATTTTATCATTTTAGTGAATAACACACTGTTTGCGAACGAAGGACTAGGCTTCTACAGTGCGAATGAAAACGGCAGTAGATGTCTGCAGATTCCATTCGTCCTCATTCAGTGGGGTCATCTTCTTTACTGAATAAATGCTTTGTATAATATGTACAGCTGTGTAATTCTAAAGCAAGTAATCAATTTTTCTATTTTTTCACCTGCAGGGTAATGAACTTCTCTTATGATGTCTTGGTGCCCTGGTAAAATTTAACCCTGTAGCTCGCTAGTGTAGTTTTGGTGTTCAACTCGCTTTTTGAATGCAAAAGCAAATGGACCTATGGCCCCTGAAACCAAATCGGAATAGATTTTGAGTGCGAAACTTGGATTGGAGCATGGTTTCCCTCGCGCGAGCGCTCAACACTGGCACGCATATCCCCATTTGATGACTCTGAGCGCACTAAAACTGCTTAGCCGCGAAGTGCGCAGCTCGGCCCTGCGCTGTTCGAGCGCAGAACCAGGCTAGGGAAGAGACTTCGGGGTGTGATCCATCCAAGCTGCTCGTGTGGAAACTGCTTTCGTTCCTCAGGGAGTCCGCAGCTGGGTTCGGTGCTTTTCGAGCGCAGAAGCGCATACAATTGGAAAGTGCGTACAAAACGCCAGAACATTGTGTTGACGTCAAAACCCCTCAAATCTCAACCAGTCAGTTAAAATGCAAAAGGCTCGCAACGCAGGAGAACCGAACCCCGACCTCTCCCGCATGAATCAACGTCATCACCCACTGCGCCACGATCCGCCTGGCAGTGGCGCCATCGCGGGAGAGACCAATGCGCATCGATCGAATCTCCACGTGAAGGCCGACGCAGAACACGAGTGCTGCGCGTCGAAAAAGTGCGCCCCTTATGTCACGCACCTATTCCGATTTGGTTGCAGCAGTCTTAGTAATTCCCTGCAAAACCGCGTACTGTGGTTCGCGTTGTGGTTGTGTCTTCCCCAGCAGAAGAGCACACTTGCACGCTGTTTCGTACACCACACCTGAATGCAGTCTTATCTCTCCATCTCGACCATGTTTAGGTCCGCTTCCGATATCCCCTTACGCACTTCACGAGAGGGAGCTCTGGGATTTGGCCAACCTTAACAAAGGCGCATGCTTGAGTTCCTTCCCTAGCCAAATTCTGTGCAATTATCCAAGTCACCAAAGCACCGTTGAAACACTGTTTCTTTGTTTTCGTTACTAGAAGTGTATCATGTTTGTCTCACTTTTTGGCTTCCGTTGAAATCTCATGTGAACCCTATCTACTACATATAGTTCCCGAAGTAGGAAGTAAATAGTATGGTGCATGTATTTTCTCAAATTTCGGACGACCTTTTCACTGCTCTGGAAAAAGCGACAGCGTTGGACAGAACAATGTTCTCTGCTATCGTTGTCGGCAATCAGATGTCGCCCTCTATCTGTCTTCCGTCTTTCTCGTGTCCTAGCGCTATATTATCAAGTGTTTCCGTATCAAACGCATAGTATAAGAACAACATTTCTCAGTAATCTGTCCGACTGCTCCGCGAAGGGTAGGCTCACGCTGGGTGCTCCCACGTTGACGTGCTTTCAGAATACGTGTCCCAAGATTCGTGCCACAAGCGTCCAGGTCCAGAAGATCTGTGGTCAGCGTCGCGCCATGTGCATTTGAGGAAAAATAATAAAGATGGCTGTAAATAGGACCTTGAATAAGAGGGGTCCACTAGGGGTAAACAGGTCTCCGGACCGAATTTAAAAGACCCGACGCCGACGTTGCGCCGCGAGTGTTCGTTGTCAGACGATATGCCTCCGATGTTTGGGGTTGAAGTCCCTCCTCCCCCCCCCCCTCGAACCAGAACGTCTGGTCACTTATTATACAAAAATGTGACCTCTCTTACCCCTCCCCCTGAGATGAGCATTTGCCCTTTTTCCTACTAAACTTTTAAATTCCAACGACATCCAATGCGCTGCGCCGAGGAATGTGCAATAGCTATCGTTGCATGAGCTGTGCATGGAAGAAGTCCATGCCTAGGAAAGCTCTTCACCCCCCCCCCCCGCATAGAGCCTAGTTTTCTGAAGTACGTGATTCGTATGTCTGTCAACGAATGTGGGCAAGTACTGCATACGTAGGAGCCACCCATAGTTGACGTCGCACTCTGTTCAAGAGTCCAATCATCTACAACATTTTGTCCCGCTTGCACCGTTATCAATGGGTGACCGCCCAGGAAGTTGACTTTTCGACTTATACTGATATCGAAAGTGGATTCTGATTGTACCCGGTAGGCTGAGAAGCACTTGCACTAGGGGAGTGGAGTAGATGAGGTGGAATTGTTTGACAACACTCCCCATCAGATTTGGAGTCTAGGTGCTCGCTTGCTAACTTAATTTGCGTTGTCTACTCATCTTGACGCTGAATTATTCCATCCACGATTATTGGATTTGTATTCAGCAGTTCTTCTGTTTTCAGGGTGCTTTCTACCACTCATCCGACTCAGAGAAATTTTGTCCAGTGGCAGCAAGCGCATAATGACGTATTGTTTCGAACACTGACGCTTGAGCCAGCTAAAATCAGCTAACACTGCTTGTAGATATTTTGTGTTACCCCTATATTTCTCCTCAAAGATACGCCTTGGACGCGCTTGTGAGATGGGGAGGGGAAGTAACACCTTGTATTAAGTGGTTATCCAGCTTGGTGAGAAGGCAGATGAACATCACAACATCGCGGGTGAAGTGGTCTAGCCCACTAGAGCACGCCATTGCTGCGCAAAATTTCAATCTCATGCAGCACAGAGCGTCGTAGAGGCTGTCCTGCAAGGTGACCCCTCCGAGCCGCCTTGCGATCGGCCTTTCACCAGACGCACCTTATCCCAGAAGGGAATGCTTTTGTTGACGACTTCGGAGAACGACGACAGCACTCGTCCGTGATGCTTTTCTAGGCAGGGACGCATGGTCTCGGCGAACATTGACACTCCTCCGGAGATGAACATCCGACGAATTTGTTGGTTCTGGAAGGGAGCCGTTTGGAGAAGTACCGCTACATCTCGTTTCAACTCTACCTTCCCAACGTCCTTCCACTGGCTTCGACCCTGGACAGTGCTGCGATCCATCTCAGTCGGTAGAGGAATAACCTTGAAGGTTCGACTTTTCCGCTTCCCTCGCCCTTCAATGTACCTAAAACCTTTTGATAGTTGAAGGCCTCCCGATGGATACTTGCTCCCACGTCACCTTGGGTCTTTGGAGTTTGAGATCCAGTTAATGGAGCACGAAGACATAGTTGTGCCAGTCTGAAACGAAGCGCTTAGCAGAACGAGCCGCTACGGAAACCGCAGGTTGAACTGACCATGGAGACTTGATGTGTTAGAGTGAACCTCACCGCCGCTGCTCTGCTTTTTTATTTAGCCGCCGGATATCAAAGACGGACGCTTATTTCATTGTGTCACTCAGTGAGAGACCGGTCTTACTGTTGGTCATTAGACCTTTACTATAGATGCTAGCTACCATTGCACTGGCTGAGCACGGTGGGATTGCCATGATTCACTTGCCACTTACAAAATCAGATGTTCCACTTCGCGAGCCTTCCGGACTTCTTGATCTACGCGTGCTTGCGCAGCAATATTAGTTTGATGAAATGCACCGTTTTCTGCTTAATGACGGGCTGACTTTAACCCTCATTTTACCTATGAAATTATGTACTTGCGATGTCCAGCCAATGATCTAGTCAGAGGTTTACCCGTCTCAGACAAGACTGGCACCAACTCACAGAACCAGGAGGGATGGGAAATTTGGTTGGCCTAAGCGGGAAAGCCCAACCAAGAACCTGATAGACCTGTGCACGTGGTAGGTGATGTCTCCTCTGACTTCCTCTACCACGAGCCATATAGGCGCTCAATACAGTTCGCAAAACCCTTTGGCCCCTGTTATACTCCCGCGGGAGCTTCCGCGGGACGTCCGCGGGACGTCCGCGGACGGACGGTGCACCGCGGACGGTCGTCGTCGTCTCGGGGCGGCTAGCGCCGCATCGGAGCGCGTTTCCCGCGCCGAACTCCGCGGGACGACAGCCTTCCGCGGTGCACTGCACCGCGGACGGCTGCCCTCCCGCGGGCGGGAAGTATAACACCCCTCTCCTCGTCTGTCGGCGGCGATCCGCGGACGGCGGTCGTGGCGGGCCGCGACGAGTGGCCCGGCGCGGGGTCCCGACGCGATTTCCGCCCATCCGCGGAAGCTCCCGCGGGAGTATAACAGGGGCCTTTATAGGCTGCCTTTAGGCAAACGCCAAAGGTGCGCACAACAATCATCAACCCGTATAGCACCCACGAGATGTACCTCAGTGGCGCAGTTGGTAGGAGTGAGGCGTCATAGGGGCACACCGGCGGGCTTTTGAGTTCGCGTCCGTTTACTGCCAATACTTCAGCACAATTAGCTTGTTGTGATTACATGTCATTTCGCGATCACAGGAGTCCATTTTAGACTATCAATGCTTACAACAAACCAAGGCTGTCTTCACATGTGCTAGTTTTCCAACGATGCGTATCTGCACCATATCATTTCTCTGGAAATAAAGAGTCTCATTGCTCTTCCCTTTTAGTCAACGGCTATGATACAATCTATGAAACAAGTAAACACAAATGCTTAGCACACCAGCAGTATCTACCAAAAGCCAGTAAGGAACAATCTTCTCTCTGGCAAGGTGGAAAGTAAATGTGGAGATGGAAAGCACCACGTTCAGGTGAAAACGACATTTTTAGTGAACTTATGTAGAGATATGGCGCGGGTTCATAAAATTCAACCGTGAGGTATGTGAATTTGTGTGCAGTTACGGTATCATTGATGATATGATATGATATGGTGGTGGTACAAATACGCATCGTTGAAGAAGTAGCACGTATGAAGGCGCAAATAGACAGCCTTGATTTGTTGTAAGCATTGGTGGTCTAAAATTGACTCCCGTCATCATGAGAAAACGTAATAAGAATAAACTAATCTTGGAGAAATGTTGTCAGAACGCGGACTTCAACTGAAAAGCCCATTGGTGTGCTCCTATGAGGCGGCACTCCTACCGACTGTGCTACCGAGGCATATCTCGTGCGGTGGTCATCATAGGGGCTGATGATTGTTGCGCACACGATACAGATCGGAGCCATGTGACTGCGAAGAGTCTTTGATAATGAAAGATAGCAAAAATTTCACTTCAAAGAAGGCACCATGAATAGCTAGTAGCAAATGAGTCTTGATGAATGAGTCATTGGGCCTGCAGTGCAGCTACGTGTCCATGTTGCCACATCAGCATACTCAGCAACTTGTAGTGAAACATGTTTGGCAAAAGAACACATTCCATCCAGCATTGTGTGAACAGATAGCTCCCTAACCTCGCAGAATCTCCTTGGTATTAGGTAACAGGGGCGCGTGTGGCGCAGTCGGAGGAGGTGCGACTGTCGCGTGCACCCGATACCAGGTTCCTGGTTCGGATTTTCCGCCCAGGCCAACCAAGCCTTCCATCCCTCCGGGGTCGGTGAATTGGTACCAGACTTGTCTGGGAAGGATAGAGCGCTGACTTGTTCATCGGCTGGCCACCGCAAGTCATTGTATGGCCAAATACGCATTCATGTCGCCTGCACGACATCCCGTAGAAGTAGAATGCGCTGGCGCATCCCAGAAGGGATTGAGTAACGCCGTCCTTTATCCTTTATCCTTATTAGGTAACATTATGAGAAAGCGAAAGAGAGACACATATACTTTGTGGATTAGGATTTTGGATGGAATTCTAGTTTTCTGATCTTCCAAGTTATTACTGGGCTATCTTGGATAATATAAGCGATTCCCATAACAGAGATCTTGAAATGTTGCGCGAGCTCCCGGTGATAGCCGCTTGTTTCGCATCTGCTGCTGCTACGTACGAGGAGCCGTCGAAGTCTTCTGTGATTCTATGATTTCCGCCATCGGTCTCAGAGTTGATTTCAAGCGACGGCCCCTCTTTGGTGTTGTACTTCGGCCAGTAATCTGCGGGGATTCTGAAAATGTTGTTACTATTACACGCAGATAAAAACGGAAACGTTTTGTTCACCCGACGCTAATAAAGTTGCTAATTAGGTCCATCACGTATTTGGAGGCTTTCTCCTCTTCTTGAAGTTGATTCTGAAAATACTTTCTTAATCTGGTTTAATAGAGAAAACGGAAACTCAGTGACAAAGGGTTTCGATATTGTAGTGACAAAGGGTTTCGATATTGTTTATTACACGGCATGCATATTTCCGTTTTTTCACTCCCATTCGACTTGCGATGCTATGGCGTACGCGCATGCGTAGCTTAACATTGAAAAAACATCAGAAGCGCACTTCCTGATGGAATACTCCTCCAATCTTGTTTCTCCTTCACACTTACGTACTTCTGATCTGTCTCAATCATTTGGGGTAAAATGTGAAATGTATGCAGCCGACGTAAAGATCAATTAAGAGGATTGATAACGACAAGACACATGTCCCTCCAGCTAGCTATTAACTTTATTAGCCACTGGGTAGAAATATGGGCATTGCCTCTCGCAACTGAGAAAACACAGTTTCCAGGGCAGGAATGTTTGTGACACGACCAACCTGACCTTTGCCTTATGTTGTTTCATGACTCGACTAAATGACCATGAGAGGATATATCGAAACTGGACTGAAGCTCGAGTGTCATTTAAAGAAAAAAATTCTAGGAACATAACAGTGAATCGCATGAATGTTCTGAAAAATTCAAAACGAGAAGCGTTGATGGAAACTTGATGGAGAGTTTATAAATCCTTTGATTACTGTCAGCACGATTACTGCCACAAAATGATCTGAGAAAAATAATCTCTAATAACTCTGGTCTATAAATGATGTTAAATTAAGCGCTGTTGAGCAATCCACGTGCATTATAACAAGAAACAAAGCAAACAAGAAAGCAAACGTTTCAATAGAGGAATGGCAACAACGAAGCCGGCCCTTGGGAGCATTTGGACGAGGGGAATGCTTCTTGAGCCACTGCCTTGCATAAAACGACCGCATTTGGACCGACTATGACAGGGTTTGGAACCAGAGATGGGCGGAAATTTTGAAAATTTTTCCAGAAAACAGAAAATCGTTTTCTTCAGGAAACAGAAGTCACAAAACAGCCAATCACCAAAGCCAAAAACGCGAGAAAACAGAAAATCTCGAAATTATCATGCGATCCAATTATTCTAACCAAAGATCCATTTTTCCAGTAGCGAATGCTTTTCTATGGATAGAAATGTGGTCGTAGACAAACTTTCTAACTTGCAAGCGTTTATAAAAATTTCTAGCACACTCCAAATTCAATATAACCAGCAAATTGTAGATCTTGACCGATAAATCTTAGGAAAATCGACATTTAAAGTATGCAACGTTACTCATCAGCTCCGTTTTACAGCTACCCATAACGATTACATCAATAATCGCAATACTGTAAGTGTTTCAGTGAATACAAATGCTTTGGTTCTACAAAGCTTGTAGCGGCTTATAATTGAATTGAATGAATTTAACCTATCACATTCATATTAAGATATGCCGTTTAAGTCTCACTAAAACAATACAAACTGTATTACAAAATGTACCCAAACAGACAACTCGTAGATTAATGGTCCCACTAGTAAAAAACTGGCCTTCTAAAGTACCAAGCACGATAATGGCTCACTTACCCAGTTTTCATGTTTCAACTCCATTGCTTGAGTCTATGGACCTGCTTGAGTCTCGCTACATGCTTTATACTAGCTGTGCAGAGATTCGTTGAGTACTTCTGGCTGCGCCACAAACTCTACTCCTAGTTCGTCCCGTTCTTTCGGGAGCTGTACAGTAGATTCACGACCAAGATCTCACCATTCTGCAACGACGTTGTGGTCAACGTGAAGAGAGGGGTACAGCAAGGGGTACCATATCCCCGAAGTTCTTCAGCGCCACCCTCGAAAACGTCATGTGCGAACTAGAATGGGAAGACATTGGAGTGAAGGTCGACGGCCGGCAGCTGCACATCTTCGCTTCGCTGACGACGTCGTGCTCTTGACAATCAGCCAGTCGGAGCGAACGTTGGACTGTAGCTGAATCTTACCAGGACGATGTTCATGAGGAACGGACAAGTTTCTGATGTCCCGCTCTCCTTCAACGGAACGAATATCTCGGAGTGCTCCAGTTACGTGTATCTAGGTCACAAAGTCAACATAGCCAACGACCTTGCGCCGGAGCTGAGCAGGAGGAAACGAGTGGTTTGGTGAGGTTTCAAGAAAGTCGAAGAAATTGTGAAAAAGTCGAAAAACGTCCGGGGCCATGCCCACCTATTAGACTTCACCGTTCTTCATTGACTATCATACACCTCAGAGATCTGAGCCATACGAAAGCAGGATGAATAGCGATCACAGTCGCGCGGCAAAGATTTGAGAGGACGATGCTAGGAGTGACACGACGACCACCAATGCGTTGGTCGGACTTCTTCGTGAGAGGCCTGAACGAACATATGACTCTCCTCGTGTCCCTACACCCGACAACGACGAATGGAGACGCTGCTGGCGCTCGCTCGAGCAACTCGATGAACAACGCGACGACAGATAATTTCTTACCATTGTGATTTTCTATGATATAGATTACACATGAAAATTTTCGTGCATAACTACCGTATCGCTACATCGCGAAATCAAAGGTAGCTGAAACTGTTCTGTTTCTTACTAATTTTTGACAGCCAAAAGCTGAGCAAGTTTTGGAGTTAGAAAAGCAGCTTTACCGAAGGTTCTGCAGAAAGCGATCATTGGGGGTGACAGATCGAAAATTTCAACAACCGGAAGTGGAGAATGGTCCTGCCCGCAGTTACTCTAGGACAAACGGTTAGTTGACATATATTATAATGTAATGCCCCTTAGAAACTAGTTTTCTAGCCTTAATATAAAGCTCTAAGTATCGTAGATGCCCCAACTAATGTTAGTATCGAAAAGAATACGAAGCCGAATTATGAAAGTCGAGAAACGTCTTTTCGTGCATAACTACCGTATCGCTACATCGCGAAATCAAAGGTAGCTGAAACTGTTCTGTTTCTTACTAATTTTTATTTCTTACCCGACAACGACGAATGGAGACGCTGCTGGCGCTCGCTCGAGCAACTCGATGAACAACGCGACGACAGATAAATTCTTACCATTGTGATTTTCTATGATATAGATGACACATGAAAATTTTCGTGCATAACTACCGTAGGGAAGAAATGAAGTATGCGATGAGTCTTATCACTCTATAGGGACCTTGGCCCTTCCCTCACCCATTTAATCCGTCGTGGATCCCAGGTCCGCATTTCTTGCCGCTTTACTGTGTGTATGTGTCAACTAGCATTATTGTATTTAGACTTGAAGAAGGGCTTATGCCCGAAACCTTGTCACCAATAAACATCAACTTCGAGTTTCAAGCAGTCACATAAATCGAGAAACGTCCAATGAAGGAACTCCTTCTTAGCAACACTTACACAATCAATCAAGCAAAGAAGGCGACATAGTTGACGAGCTTATGGCGCAATTTCTACATTTTCATTTTCCCAGGAAACAGAAATCAAAAATTTGCCCAAAACGGCCAGAAAATCAGAAAACAGAAATTTGCCCATCCTTGTTTGGAACCAAGCACTGCACTATAGCAACACATGATGCGGAGGGCGTGACCGTCTTTCGTGCTCGGTTCCAAGCCCTTTCATGGTCGGTTACCACCGGCTTATTGCCTGAGACACGACAGAGTTTCAAACCGAGCAGCAAATGTGTTTCAAACCCTTTCGTGCTCGGTTACTAAACGACTTTTGTCTGAGTAACAACTCTTTTCTCAGCTTTTTTCTTTGCGACGTAGTTCATTTTGACAAATTCTACATGTGTGATACCCAATAAAATTCATACATCAGCCTCCATGACCGACGTTCATAAAACCTAGGCATGTTATAACAATATATTCGATCGTTCTTGCCACGCAGGTATGTTATGGTGGTATAACTTTTATTTCGGCCGACGTTTCGACAAGTTGTCTTTTTCAAAGGCCTGAAAGTGCTTCGAAACTTTAGATCCGGCAACTCATTCCGTCAAAGGCAGGCACTTCATCACATCTCTAGTTACAATGGGTTCCCACGAATGTCAAGAAGTGCCCCTCTAAAGCATACCAATCTCACCGTTGTTCTACCAGCTCTGAGAGAGGGCTCGGCTATAGGACCATCAATGAGCAACTGGGACCTACCATGAAGATCTATACCAATAAGTATAGACTGCGCAGTCTCAGAGCTCACACAACGGGATGAAGGGCAAGAAGTCGCTGGTTATTGAAATGCACTCGTTTCGGTTGTTCATTGCTGTATTACGCTCCCGAATCCAGAAAGCCTCAAGAGTCTTTCTGGTACCGATTTCACTTTCATGTAGCAACACAGTGCATTTAATGTCAAAGTCGTTTCCGCCGTGGGTTTCTTGTCGATGTTTACCCAGTGGGGTTAACAAGCTTCGTTTCAATTTTCCAGTTAGGTGTTCATTGATGCGAACACTAAGTATCCTTCCTGTCGCCACAGGTTAAGCACTGGATCTGGTAGACAACGCCTTTTTGTGCCAATCTCCATCTCTCCCAAATGGACAGACAACGCAATTTCTCATCACACAAGTGCGGTGGTAACACCTATTTCGAACAAGAAGCCGTTTGATGTTGTTTACCGGTATGTTAAGCAGGACAACATCGTCGTTCAGGTTTGCTCGCAATAGGCAACGGCGCACTTCTGCCGTGACGTCATCAGAGATGAAGGGCAGTTGAAGACAAATTTGACAAAATCGACAAATCTTCGCGCAGATGTTCAACATTGCCGTGTCGTATTCGATCACCTCGTCGTCGTGCTTCGTAGCCGTTAAGGCGTGCGATATTATAGGCTAACTGCCCCGTGCATACACCTAGTGCCGTTCTGTACATGTTGCGGAGTACGGCACGCTTTACTGCTGTAGGGTGAGCAGATCTTGCATGGAGTATGATGTTTTTGGAGCTGCCTTTACGATACTATTTCACATTAAAGACTCCATTTGATACCCTAACTTGAGTATTCAGGTAGGGTAACCAACCTTCGGACGGAGTTTCACGAGTGAACTTTATGTGCTGAGATTGTGTGTTGAGAATGGCAAACAGTTCATCCATGTCGGATTGCGTTGCCGTTATAATACAGCAATCGTCGATGTTCCGACAGTACATTATGGGAAGGCGCTCCAGTGCCGGTCGTTCAATTCTGCTCATGAAGCAGATTGCTAAGGTTGGAGCTAATCGTTGTCCCATCGCAAGTTCCCTTCGCTGTGAAAAATAGTTGCCAGCCCACTCGAAAACATTACAGTTCAGGCATGCTTGTACTAGAGTCATTATGTGTAACTTGTTTAAACCAAACGTAGCAATATTTCTTTCGTGCTCATCTAGCACCTGTGATAGCGCTTGTAAAACAGCGTTATTATCTATGTTGGTATAAAGTGAAGTTACGTCAAATGACTCTATAACGCAGTCTTGCTGTAGCGTGCTAGAAAGTAGGCGGTTTAGAAACTGCTCCGTGTTAGCTAAATGTGAAGGTATACAGCTGAGAAGTTGACCGACAATCTTGGTAAGGAACCATGAGATTCGATCGGTCGGTCCATCCGCACAGCTTATTCTCGGCCGGATTTTGTATGTGCTTGCAATCAACAAGCGCTTGTCTTCCTCAGACAACTTATGCGTTTTCACCAGGCGATAGAACACAGGGCATGTGGGGTTGTCCAGCTTCAATCTTTTGATAAATCGTTTATCCAGACCAGCTAATCTACCTACAGTTTTCCATGTTGCGTTCAACCTGTGGCATTGTGAACGAAAAAGACTCTCTGATGACTCGTTATAAACTGATTGGTCAGTAAAGTGGTGTTCTGATATTTGCCGGTCAAGAGGAGCCGGGCAAACAACGAATTCACCTCCCTTGTCACTAACAGAGAGCCGTATCTCGTTCCGAGCTATTAGGTCGCGCACTTCTTTGAAGCCTTCCCATTGACTTTCTGTCAATTTAGTTGTTCTGTCGCGTTTATCTCTACAGAATACGCGACAGAACATCCGACGATAAAATTCTAAATTTAACCTCAACTTCTGGGACAGGCTCCGATTCCTTGTAAAAAGAGCGCGTAAACGGGATGGGTGACGGTACAGCTCCCAAAGAATTTTCGTTTACACGAAGTTCTGGATTGTTCCTAGCTTTCGTCCTAAGTTGGTCCCTCAGCTTGTTTAACCCGCCCACAAGCTTTCGAAATGTCGACGCATCCACTTGTTGCGACAATGAAAATGACGGTCCTAATCCAACGCTTGCGCAGAAACGAGTGCATTGCCGATAACAGTATCTCTTGCCTGACTTGTTGTAGAGGTGGTCGTCGTTTGCTGATGCATTCGTCTCTCAGATAGCTGTAGACCGGTGGTGGTTGAAATGGCGCTCCTGTTTTCACTCCTGAGAGCATTGAACTTTTCGCAGAGATTGGATTTCTAGTTTGCTCGGAGAGTATTACAGATTAGTTTCGAACCGCTCTCAATCCTTGTCCAGACCTCACTTGCCAAAAGTCGTTTACAAGATTCCTCCTTCGCAGTACATTTCAACAGCGTCGAATACAATGTATACTGTTTCTGCTTGATAGAAATTCCCAGCAACTGATCGGTAAACAGCATGAATCCTGGGATGATATGTGATAAATAAGTAAAGCCATATAATTGTGATAATTTAATTATGAAAGTATGAAAAACAAAGAATTTGTTTGGTTTTCGTTTCGCATGGGCCCTTAGACGAAAACCAAACGGACAGAGTATCCTACCACCTGTGCTCATCAGTAAGGGAGGGGAAGGAAGAAGGAGTTGCTGCCTAAACTAACCTGAGCTCCTCCTGTTAAAGTTGGACTTGGCGAGCAACAATTGAACGTAAAGAAGCAAGTTTAAGATGTTATAGATGATCAACGCTATAAAGATACCACCAGAAAAGAATAAACCTTGAATGAAAGGTGTTAAGGAGATGTAAGAAGGGTAGCAGTAAATTAGAATAGATAGAGCAACTCGTAGCAGTGGCACGGAGAGCGTGACGTGGCTAACGAGAAGATCCACCAAGGGAAAGAGAGTGGATTAGAAGAAAAGGGGGAGAGATTGTTAGGGAAGGAGTTAGTTAAGGTGAAGGAGGAAATAATGATATTCCGGAAGATTGCACATTGATCCGAGCTGCTTATTTCTTACAAATCTCGGAATGAGATCGGTTCTCATGCAGCGTTGGAGGAACAGCAACGACTGCCTTGTGAGTACGATTTTCCGGCGGAGAGGGAGTACTTCTCTAACAATGTCGAACATCTCTGGCGGTACATGTTGCATTAGTCTCCATGTCCGACGTTCATAAAACCTGGGCATGTTATAACAATATATTTGAGCGTTCTGTGCCAGGGTATCAAATGGAGTCTTTAATGTGAAATAGTATCGTAAAGGCAGCTCCAAAACATCATACTCCATGCAAGATCTGCTCACCCTACAGCAGTAAAGCGTGCCGTACTCCGCAACATGTCCAGAACGGCACTAGGTGTATGCACGGGGCACGAGGAGCGGGAGGAATCACTATGTTAGCCTATAATATCGCACGCCTTAACGGTTACGAAGCACGACGACGAGGTGGTCGAATACGACACGGCAATGTTGAACATCTGCGCGAAGATTTGTCGATTTTGTCAAATTTGTCTTCAACTGCCCTTCATCTCTGATGACGTCACGGCAGAAGTGCGCCGTTGCCTATTGCGAGCAAACCTGAACGACGATGTTGTCCTGCTTAACATACCGGTAAACAACATCAAACGGCTTCTTGTTCGAGAAAGGTGTTACCACCGCACTTGTGTGATGAGAAATTGCGTTGTCTGCCCATTTGGGAGAGATGGAGATTGGCACAAAAAGGCGTTGTCTACCAGATCCAGTGCTTAACCTGTGGCGACAGGAAGGATACTTAGTGTTCGCATCAATGAACACCTAACTGGAAAATTGAAACGAAGCTTGTTAACCCCACTGAGTACACATCGACAAGAAACCCACGGCGGAAACGACTTTGACATTAAATGCACTGTGTTGCTACATGAAAGTGAAATCGGTACCAGAAGGGCTCTTGAGGCTTTCTGGATTCGCGAGCGTAATCCAGCAATGAACAACCGAAACGAGTGCATTTCAATAACCAGCGACTTCTTGCCCTTCATCTCGTTGTGTGAGCTCTGAGACTGCGCATTCTATACTTATTGGTATAGATCTTCATGGTAGGTCCCAGTTGCTCATTGATGGTCCTATAGCCGAGCCCTCTCTCAGAGCTGGTGGAACAACGGTGAGTTTGGCATGCTTTAGAGGGGCACTTCTTCACATTCGTGGGAACCCATTGTAACTAGAGATGTGAAGAAGTGCCTGCCTTTGACGGAATGAGTTGCCGGATCTAAAGTTTCGAAGTACTTTCAGGCCTTTGAAAAAGACGACTTGTCGAAACGTCGGCCGAAATAAAAGTTATACCACCATAACAAACCTGCATGGCACAGAACGATCAAATATATTCATAAATCAAACGGATGTAATACATAGATCAGATCAGATGAGTCTACTGAGAAAATATTGAAAGATAGTTTCTAAATTCTGAAAATGTACAAAAATGAGCATTCAGGTTTATTTTGCCCTTAAGCGTGGTATCGTGAGATGGCACCTAGTATCATCAACTCGACTCCGCCGCAGCATTTGTTCAGATACTGTTTAGGTCACTTTTTGAGAATTTCTGCCATATCAGCTGCAATTTCTAAACTTTCCTCTATAACTAGATAGTTGATGGATATTGGCCGGTGCTAATCAATTTCTGATAATGATGCCTTGTGCATTCTCGTTTGATAGAGAGAACGGCCTTTTACCTTCTCACACAATTTTCACACCAATTTGCCCGCCCCAGAAGAATGATAGTAGCTTTCAATAGTAGATTTTTCTCTAGATATACTAACCAGAATAATTACACTATCAAAAAATTGCTTATTAAAAACTTGTTGCGGCTGGTTGAATTTAAGGTTCATTGATTTGGCTTGTTAAAGGTCTATGGCTGGAGCACTATAGCACGGTGCAATCCACCACGATTTCTTTTGAGGCGCCGCATGTAAACTCAGGATGTCATAGAATTTAGGTTATTTCGTAGGTTTTGAAGCACAATAAAGAATTCCCACTAAAACGTAGAGAGGTGCATTAGCGAACGGTTGACCAAACTCGAACTCAATGTCATATTCATGCATCACAACCATCCATTACGGCGATTGATTGGCACTTGATCTAAATGGAAGCTTATCACATTCGTTTCTTACACAAAAATAGTGAGCAACTGACCTCTTCGTGAAGTAATAGCTGTACACTGACCTTTTACGTTATCCACCAAGTAGTCGGCGAACTCCTCTACGCTGCAAGTGAAGAAGAAATCTTCCATCAGCTGAGCCATGTCGTCTCGAAGTTTCAGTCTGTACAAGATTGGAGCCAAGTTGATTGGAAACATGGGAGTCATGTTGGTTTGCTGTTACTCGAATTAGAGCGTGGCCCAACTCGAAGATATCGATTTTCAATGACGTCAACGTCCGTCTGCCGCGGCGTTAAGAAGCGTCGTCCTCGATGCGAAGTTGTCAAAAAAAATCGATTTTTCTGAAATTGGTCGAAATTGACACCGTTCGATAGAGCTCTTCGATCTGAGCAATACAATACAATATTTATTTATTTATTTATTTATTTATTTATTTATACTCTTACATCGCAACGACATAAAGATACGCGAGTCTTTCTTGCGAAGAGGTCAGCAGATTTCTTGGTTGCATCATTCACCATCCATTCCCAGTCGATCACATCTTTTGCCTTTCGTCCTCGATATCGTGCTATATCGTCGAGCCATCGTGTCTTCGGTCTCCCCGTACTTCTTTTTCCAGACGGCAGCCACTTTGTCGCTTCTCGAGCCCAGGAGGTGCACGTGTTCACTGACAATTTATGGGCGTATATCCATTTACGCCTCAGTGCGGATATTATCCAGTCCTTCAAGCCAGATCTTCTTCTTATCACTTTCGCTTTTATTTTGTCAGTCAGGCGAATACCGAATATAGCGCGCTCTAGACGTCGCTGAGCTGACTGCAAACTGTTGGCCATTTCTTTAGTCCAGGCCCATGACTCGCATCCGTATATTACCGCTGGAAGGATGCAAGTGTTGATGAGCTTTCTTTTAAGGGAAATCGCCACAGTGTTTGAGCAGAGGAACTTTCTATGTTTGTAGAATATTGCACGGCCAGCATGTATGCGTCTCCGAACTTCTTTCAGTTAATTTCTTGGTGTTGTAATCAGTTGGCCGAGATACACATGCTCATTGACGCGCTGTATTGTGTCGCCATTCAATTCCACTCGTTCTTCACTGTTGATCGCAGAGTGGCTGCAGCTCCAAATTTGCATCCATTTGGTCTTCTTTAAATTTATACTCAGTCCCACTTTTTGTGATTCCATCATCAAGTCGGCACCCATCGTTTGTAGTTCCTCACTGGAGCATCGACAGACTGAATACAATATTTATTGAGCCAAAAGTATTACAAAATCCGTTTATCACAAAAGAACACAGCAAAAATTGGCTCTCAAAAGACCAGCAAAAGTGGAGGAAAATTATTGTTTCGAAAGTGATGTGAAAACAGTTGAGCACTAAAAATTGCAAGGAAGGTTGCTTTTAGGAGATCTGCGAAAAATGGTTTCTTCGATGAATTGAATCGAGACGCGAAAAGTGCTTTTATTCAAGCTGTTCACTCACTGAAAAAGGTACTTGTACTCTATCAAAATATTGAGTTTTTTGAGTGTCTTATTGAATTTGGTAGTGGCAACTATTTTTTACAAGTATTGATATCCAATAGCCGAAACGTGCACAATAGTTTATCAAAAAAAGTTAAGCGCAGTCTCATGTAAGTAAAAAGTTATTTTTAAGGGAAATCTTCATTCTACCGGTCTATCTTCAAAATATAGAGACTGATTTGTATCTGAGATTTAGGGAAAAGAAACATCAGAAAAATCCGCTTTGTTTGAGGTGTGCTTCAAGTTTGTGATTGAAGTTAGCTGGGGTTGACGAAGAAACTATTGCGTTAGGCAAGCTATTCCATGTTCTTACAGCTCGTACTAGAAAAGATCCATAGAACTGTTGGGAGCGAACTCGACCTATGAATATGCGCAACGGATGACCTCTAGTTCTATCAGTAAAATCTAAGAAATTAAATATTTCTCTTTTATCAATATCTAAACAGCCAGAGAAAATCTTGAATACGAGATTTTGATCATACAAAATTCTTCGTAGCTTAAGTGAGTTTTCACCAAGCGTTGCAAGTCTTTCTTTATAGCTTACATGATACAAACCGTTTCTTGAGAAAATTGCGTTCGTGAATCTTTTCTGCACTTTTTCGATTTTTTCTTTGTGGACGATCTTAACAGGTGACCACAGGTGGTGGTGTACAGTATTCCAAAAGCGGCCTTACATACGTGGAAAAAAGTTTGAATAGGGTAGACATACTGTGAGTTTGAAATGCTCGCAAAATGAAGTTGGATCTTCTGTACGCTGTTGTTATTGTTTCATCAATATAGTTTCGAAACACAGCGAATCGGAGTATTTGATGCCCAGGTCTCTCACAAATTTTGTGTTCCTCAAAGTTTCATTTCCTAAGAAAAACGAAAGATCTCTTGGGTGAGAGCTCCCGATGCACATAACTAAAGTTTTTTCGTGTGAGATGTCAAGCATCCACTTCGTTGACCAAGCATGTAAAGCATCTAAACCTTGCTGAAGTGCATTTGGATTATTAATGGAATAGATTTTGGAATCGTCAGCATATATGGAACACGATACTCCGAGAGGAAGGCAATTAGGCAAATCATTGATGTAGAGCAGAAACATTAAAGGTCCCAAGCATGTTCCTTGAGGAACCCCGCTCAAAGTTTCGTAGTTATTCGAAACAGCATCGTTTACCATAACCGTTTGAGTTCTCCCGGTAAGAAAAGATTGCAAAAACCTTAGAAGGCACCCTTCAATGCCGTAGGCCTGTAGTTTTGAAAGCAGAAGGCACAGGTTGATAGAGTCAAAGGCTTTTGCGTAATCAATATAGCATGCAGTAATGTAGCCTCTAGCATCCATTATCCTTTGCCAAGCAGGAATAGTTGAAATGAGCGCTGTAACAGTTGATCTCTTTCGAAGAAAACCCTGCTGAAAGTTTGTGATAAAGTTTGTGATAAGATTATTTGTTTTCATATAATTATAGATCTGTTCGCGTGCAATTCTTTCGAGAACTTTACTAGTTGAAGAGGTAAGACAAATGGGCCTGTAGTTTTTGAAGTCAGTTTTGTCTCCCTTTTTAAATACTGGTTTAACAAAACTCTTTCTCCATAATGAAGGAACCTCACCATGAAGTAGAAACCAATTGAACAGAAGCGCCAGTACTGGAGTTAATCCCACAGCGGCTTTTTTAAGAAAAATATATGGAATATCATCAGGTGAGGTGGAGTTTCGAGTAGGCAAGCTAGTTAATGTTCTGTAAACTAGGTCACTATTAATATCAAGAAAATCTAATTTTGAAGAGGTAAATTTTGGGCAATGGTAGCCTACATCCGGATGTTTTTTGTAAACTGAATTGAAGTATGAAGCAAACACGTTTGCCTTTTCAAGATCGGATTTACAAAGTTCACCGTTCTCTTTGAATATGGAAAGAATGTTGTTTTTTGACTTGAGCCTACTGTTAACGAAGTTATAAAAAGCTTTTGGATTCCTTGAATCAGCTATCCTTTCCTCTCTTCGTAAGCTAAGACGGGCCAGCTCTCTTTTGAGTTTTCTTGAGAAACGATTGTACTTCTGGATACCAATAGTTAGTCGAGCCTTGTACAATTTCTTTACTTTAAGGGCAAGATTTCATTTCCTTATTGGATAGCGAGATTCCTCATCGTTGGTATGTTTCAATGGGATGTATTCTCTAATAAGACTATGACAGTGTTGCAAGTAGATAGCGTAACACTGATCTGCTGATTCACATTGGGAAATAAGGTTGCGCCAGTTGGTTTGTAAAAGATTTTCACAAATGGCAGTATAGTCCCCACTAATGAAATCGTAGTAAGCGCGACTCGAGCTTTTCTTGAAGCCGTTTAAATTAATTTTAAAAGAAACCGCGTTGTGATCAGAGGTGGAGAAAGGAGCAATGGTTTTCACTTCGTGAACGATATCGCTTTGATTAGTTAGAACTATGTCCAATATGTTGCATCCTAAAGTAGGATCATTAACCAGTTGAGAGAGAGCATACTCATTACAGAATTGCTGAAATTCGCGTTGTGATCCATAAACTTTTCTTGTACAGGTGGTTTGAGACCAATCAATCGTGGGAAAATTCATATCTCCTACAATTATACAGTTCACGCCCTCATCAAGGATATTAGCTATATATGCTAAGGTTTCGTGGAACGCTAAAGAGTCACAACGGGGCTCCGGTAAATAAGTATGAAATACGTGACATTTTGTTCATTGTTGACAACTAGGGTAAGGCATTGGCAGTAAGGAGTGAAGTTTCGTGAACAAAGTAGATGATGAGATAACTTATTATGTACCAGGGCTACAACACCTCCACCATTCATCGTACCTTCGCGGTCGCACCTGTAAATGTTATACGACGGATTCGGGCATAACGTAGCATCATGTATAACATCAGGTTTACACCAAGATTCCGTAATGAAGACCATTAATGGAGTGTAGGAAAGAACATAGTGCAAATCAGGAATCTTATTACATATTGAACGGGCATTGAACAGAAGAACTTCGTTCGAGAAATTCTTGCTGATAATGATCTCATCGGAACTATTAGAAATTCTATTAGGGCAAAGATTAGAACCGGTTGTGATGTTTACATTCTATGCTTGTGGATCATCTGATACACATGCGTAATTACTTTGGTTATTTAGAAGAGACCCTGATGACAACGCTATATTGTGTGAGACAATACGACGCCTTGGCAATTCGCGGGGGGACTTAAGTTTTATGATGTCGAAGTCTCGAACTATGTAAACTAGTCGGCCTTCTCTGGCATTTAATTCTCCTGCTTCTTTCCGTAGCGCTCTGTCTAGCTCATGTTCTTCGTATGTGTAGTCCCTTCGGGCATATGAATGGACAAAGCACCTGGTGAGACTTTTTCTGCCAGTTCGCATGTGAGCAAGGAGCTGGTCTCTTAGATTCTGATTAGGCAGCGCTATTTTGATTATTCTTCCCCGATTTCCTAATTTTGTTGGTTTGGTAGCCGGAAAGCGGTTCACTGTTATTCGACCAGCGTTGAATTCATGGAGCAGTTCAACATTACCCGAGGTAACTATTTCTTCTTTAAGAATTTCACGATCAAATCGCCTCGTATCTTCCTCACTTTTTTTCTCATCGATACCAATCCAGGTGATCATTCTTTGTTTTTCATCTATCTTATAACCGTCATTCTTAACTTTCACCATTGTGGAATAAAGAAGAGTTTTTTGTGCCGACGGACTGTTATTTTTTGCACCCGCTTTTGCTTCTAAAGTTGTTATACGTGATATGATATCCTGCTGAGTGTCTTGAATCTTCTTCACTTCTGCAAAAATCCGCTCAAAAGAAGTTGTTAAGATAGCCTGCAAATTATTGGAGTAGGAGTCAAAACGTTCAATTAGGCGAATTGCCCACAGAGGCATATCAGGTTTAGCTTCTGTATCTGAACAGTTCCTTTTCTTCATTGTTGGTTTATTCATGGTATAGAGAAGAAGCACTTACAGATACAACCGCTCACGGCCAAAGATGGGTAGTAACTGAAATAGCAGGTGGGGCTAAGGCAGTTTAAGCAGCTGAGTAGCTGTGAGCATTTCATCGTAAAGTGCCTTCAGTGTTCTGCTCGCTCACACATTTAAAGCCGTTAGCTCCTCGCGTCTTTTCGCAGTGATCCACCGAAATCGGAAAAAGTGCGTCACACGAACCTCATCTGCATTTTCGTAGCGCTCTAACTCAGCCCATTCATGAGCTACACCGTTTTGCTTCAGAGCACTTCAAGAGCCTTATGGCGTTTACAGAATGGTAGCATTGCGAATGTCGAAAACGCAAACGTGATCCAGTAAGGGCCGAAGAAGCTTTAACGCTGCATTCGGCCACTTTGAAATAGCAGGTGGGGCTAAGGCAGTTTAAGCAGCTGAGTAGCTGTGAGCATTTCATCGTAAAGTGCCTTCAGTGTTCTGCTCGCTCACACATTTAAAGCCGTTAGCTCCTCGCGTCTTTTCGCAGTGATCCACCGAAATCGGAAAAAGTGCGTCACACGAACCTCATCTGCATTTTCGTAGCGCTCTAACTCAACCCATTCATGAGCTACACCGTTTTGCTTCAGAGCACTTCAAGAGCCTTATGGCGTTTACAGAATGGTAGCATTGCGAATGTCGAAAACGCAAACGTGATCCAGTAAGGGCCGAAGAAGCTTTAACGCTGCATTCGGCCACTTTGAAATAGCAGGTGGGGCTAAGGCAGTTTAAGCAGCTGAGTAGCTGTGAGCATTTCATCGTAAAGTGCCTTCAGTGTTCTGCTCGCTCACACATTTAAAGCCGTTAGCTCCTCGCGTCTTTTCGCAGTGATCCACCGAAATCGGAAAAAGTGCGTCACACGAACCTCATCTGCATTTTCGTAGCGCTCTAACTCAACCCATTCATGAGCTACACCGTTTTGCTTCAGAGCACTTCAAGAGCCTTATGGCGTTTACAGAATGGTAGCATTGCGAATGTCGAAAACGCAAACGTGATCCAGTAAGGGCCGAAGAAGCTTTAACGCTGCATTCGGCCACTTTGAAATAGCAGGTGGGGCTAAGGCAGTTTAAGCAGCTGAGTAGCTGTGAGCATTTCATCGTAAAGTGCCTTCAGTGTTCTGCTCGCTCACACATTTAAAGCCGTTAGCTCCTCGCGTCTTTTCGCAGTGATCCACCGAAATCGGAAAAAGTGCGTCACACGAACCTCATCTGCATTTTCGTAGCGCTCTAACTCAACCCATTCATGAGCTACACCGTTCTGCTTCAGAGCACTTCAAGAGCCTTATGGCGTTTACAGAATGGTAGCATTGCGAATGTCGAAAACGCAAACGTGATCCAGTAAGGGCCGAAGAAGCTTTAACGCTGCATTCGGCCACTTTGAAATAGCAGGTGGGGCTAAGGCAGTTTAAGCAGCTGAGTAGCTGTGAGCATTTCATCGTAAAGTGCCTTCAGTGTTCTGCTCGCTCACACATTTAAAGCCGTTAGCTCCTCGCGTCTTTTCGCAGTGATCCACCGAAATCGGAAAAAGTGCGTCACACGAACCTCATCTGCATTTTCGTAGCGCTCTAACTCAACCCATTCATGAGCTACACCGTTTTGCTTCAGAGCACTTCAAGAGCCTTATGGCGTTTACAGAATGGTAGCATTGCGAATGTCGAAAACGCAAACGTGATCCAGTAAGGGCCGAAGAAGCTTTAACGCTGCATTCGGCCACTTTGAAATAGCAGGTGGGGCTAAGGCAGTTTAAGCAGCTGAGTAGCTGTGAGCATTTCATCGTAAAGTGCCTTCAGTGTTCTGCTCGCTCACACATTTAAAGCCGTTAGCTCCTCGCGTCTTTTCGCAGTGATCCACCGAAATCGGAAAAAGTGCGTCACACGAACCTCATCTGCATTTTCGTAGCGCTCTAACTCAACCCATTCATGAGCTACACCGTTCTGCTTCAGAGCACTTCAAGAGCCTTATGGCATTTACAAAGTCCTTGAATTGCAGCCGGAAATATTCGAACTTGATACCGTTATTGCGCTACGAACTCGCCCGTGCGTGCATTTGCGAGCGGTCGCTCCATTCGATTAGTAGGTTTGATTCTATATTCACGGCGCACTCCAAAGTCTCGCCGCTACAGAGTACGGCAATCTCTGAGTAAGACGGCGGAACATTTCTGATAAAACTCCTCAAACGCCAACTCTACAAGGTGTTTCTCTCGATTGAACGGTACGATTCTATTTATGTTTCATTGTTTCTGCGACTCAAAACGAAATAGATATGTGCTTTGAATTGCTCAACCAGCAGGCAGAGCACATTAAGCTCAGAAGAGAAAAACCCACTGATAACTGGTTGCCGTTCCTAAACGTCCAACTCAGTTGCACGCGGGACAGATTCCATACAAAATGGTATCGTAAGCCCAGTAGTAAAAACATAATCACTGCACTTCAGGTCTAAAACGACGGCTGTGGTGTCTTCAAACAGTGATCTCAAGTCGGTATCGTTGCAAATGGCATCTCGGATCGCGGTGTCCCACAGGTACCCCGAACACATCCTGACTAAAGATCATCGTACACCGGCAACATCAGAACGACAATAAAATTTCTTTTAAGGTGCCTTTTGTCTCGGATGATTTCAGCACCGAAGTGCGAAACTGCATTCGCAAAGCTGGTCTTGATAGCGTGGTGCGCATGATCGAGGCTCCGCCGGCCAACCTCAAGGCACGTCTCGTTAGGAATCGACTATACGATTCTAGCGGTAAGACTAGCCAGTGCCATTTATCCATTCGGTAAGGAGGGAAACTCTCAGGTGTGGTACACCTTATAAAATGCACGGGTTGCAACGGCGAGTATATCGGCGAGACGGGTATACCCCTTGGGGAGCGCGTTAAAGAGCATTTGGGCATGCTTCGTAGGTCCGATATCTCCGGTCCGCTGGGTGAGCACAGGCTGCGAGGTTACAATGGCGCAAGGATTGACGTGGCGGTGCCGATATTGGCACGCGAGTTCGAGATCTAGGCGCGCAAAACACTAGAAGCGCTGTGGATTGCCGCTAGGAACCCCACAATCAACAGGAAGGAGGAGCGCGTAGCGGTGATACAGGAGCTGGCCCTGATTGTTGACCTTGCGGTCTCGAACCGTAGGACAGTCTGCCAGAGGCTCGTTAGGAGGGTGAACCAAAGGTGACCTCATCCTCTCATGTGTCGCCTTAAAAGAGGTATTTTCGCCCAACTGCACTGGACTGTTTGTGTTTCCTCTTCGTGCTTCGTCTCCTTCTCCTTCCAACCTCTGATTCACCGCTGTGGTCTTAAATGGTTCTTGGACGGATAGTTTTTCAAACTCTACTTGACTCTTCCAGGCTCTGAAGAAGGCGGTTACGCCGGAACGTTAGCCGGAATAAAGGACCTATACTAATCTTGGTTCACCAGCTGCATCACTCTGGCTTCATACTGATCAATATCAAACCAAATTCAATGATAGTCGAACAAGGAATATTTTCGGGTTGGTATTCTGCTATAATGACTTACCATGACCGCTCGATGTCGTGGTCCCGCTCCTCTTGGTCGTGACGTCGCTTACTGCTCCCTATTTAGAAGAAGCCTCCCGCCGCGCCGACGAAGATGTTGCTGGAGGAGTCGGCCGGCCTTGCCCGGCCCGCTTACGGAGGGCCAGTGCCACACTCAGTGGAACCGAGTGCCGTTCCGGCGCTTCGATGTTTGGTGGGTAGGGCCGGAACGTGTGGAGCTCGAGCCTTCTGTAACACTTCTCCGGCGGCTGAGTGACGTCCGCTATGGCTTTGAGGTTCTTCAGACAGAAGGCCCTGTGGTGACCCTGTTTCTTACACCTACTGCATGCGTCTCTTCTGACGCAGAATCCGCGGTGCTGTTTCAAACACGTAGAGCAGAGGCTGTACTGTTTCGCCAGCTTGACGTGCTCCGTGATTTTTGGATGGCGTAAGCAATCCGAACCGTAATGATCTGCCAGGAGCAGAAAGCGCAGAGGCGCGCTTCTGGTGGCAGGTGTCTTGGTGGATATCCCGCCAGCAGTCGTTCATCCTCCGGATCCAGACGTATAGGGCATGGTCCTTGATAGGATTGGTCGGCCAAGATTCGTCATCTTCTTGAGGTCCGAGTCGAAGGATGTTGTGCTGGTCCCTTTTCTTCTTGCGGTTCTACTCTGCTCCTGTAGCGACTGGGGTGGCACCCTTCTTTGGAAAGGTTCTTCTCGGTTCCGCTCTCTAGGTTGCGAGTTCCGCTCCATGTGCTGCAGAGCTGGAGCTCTGCTTCTGAGCTGCGGTGTCCACTCGTGATGCGACCTGTTGTTGTTGTGGTCACGTACGTCGTGCCTCTTCCAGTTGTTGATCCATGGCATGGTAGCGTAGATATCCGTCCGTCGAAACGATTATTAGAGCGTCCGAATTGTTCTGCGCTCGCAAGATGTTACTAGTATGGGTGTAATCGAACACCATCCTGAATTGCCCATTAGCAAGCTGGTCTGTAGTGCGTGGGTCGACACATGTGGTAGAGGGGTGTAAGACTGGAGTGGGTACGACTATGCGCGCAGGTTTCGTTGGGCCCTGCGCTCCTACCTCCACTAAGCTTGTTATGAGTGCGATAAGCTCATTATATTGGCTCTGATGGTCTACGGCCAACTCTTCACAGGTCCTCTCATAACCAGAATGTCCCTGCTGTGCCTCTGTCGCCGCCTGTGGTGGCTCTGGTGGTTGAGGTTCCAATCTCCTCTTTTATATACCGACTGTAAGGCTCGCTAGATGTGATAGCATGAGAAGTGATAGTGGTAGCTGGTTTAACTGGGCGAGTCCCCTTAGGAGTTTTTGCCTTAGCGACACTGTATTCGCCTTTTTCGAAACACCATGTGTTCTGCTCACGACCCATGAAGCTGCGGTGGCGTTGGACCCACCTGCGTGGGCGATGTGGATGACACTAGAGCCAGGGATGGCTCTGTGTCGAGGAGTGGTACAGACTGAGGAGTGGTAAGCAACAAATGGAACTCACGGTCTGGGGACGGTCTCTAGACTGGTTTTGTCCAGCCGCTTCGTCCTCCACGGGCCGGTCTCAATGTCGCTCCACGTCCTCGTCCGCTATCGCGCTGGTTACGAGCACGTTTGGCTGCTTGACTGTAGCGTCCGCTCATAATGCAATCGAGTAAGAGCAGTAGTCTGCAATGAAGAAAGCTTACAAGAACGTCCTGGATTGTTCATAAAACCGCGTAGTGCGCACTACAGGGTTAAACAGCCCTCTCATGGAGGCAACTGTACTGAGTAGACGATGGAGAGCGATGAGACGAGATAAAGACAAAAAGGAGATTAGTGATGCCGTCTCCTGCCAAGACACGTGCGGGACTGGCAGCTGATGATGACTAATCAGTCCCACTGAAGGACTCATGTGATCAGGGGAACTTTCGTAGCAGGACCCCTGATATATGGCTACCGTGCTCTGGCGTTTTTTCAGAATAAAAGCTTTTAAAATAATAAATAAATAAATAAATATTCTTGAAGTTTTTAGATGGTTGAAGTGACTAAATCAAAAAACACTGGAGTAAGATGGAAAGACTACAGTATAAGAGGGATAATAATATAGATAACTATGGAGAAGAAAACAAAGGTATTTGAGATTTACGGGCAGAAAAAAAGGTTATATGATGAAATCTACGCACTACGATAGGAAAGCAATACTACGTCCCAGGACCCCCTACATATGGCTATCGTGCTCTGGCGTTTTTTCAGAATAAGAAGATTTGGGAGGTGTGGCATGTGCCTGGCACGACGAAGAGGTACGGCGCGCACTAGTGACCATTTTGGGAGAAGCAACCATCGGGCATGGGAAGAATGATAAAAGTTTCTCTCCCAACCTTCCATCAGCATAAAGGACAAGGACGACCGTGTAGGACTGCGTCAAAGAAGAGGCTGTCTTGTACGTGTTTATTCAATTATTGTGCTTATACAACTTGTAATTACCCCGTTAAATTGTTGGAACTTTAACATTCGACGACTTTTATTGTTTTTCCGTTTGCCCACTTCTGCTTTGTTCTGTCGTTGTTTCTCCGTCTATCCACTTTTCTTTCGTTCGAAAGCGAACTCCCATCTCCTCCATGCAACACAGAAACAGAAGACTATTTCACACTTCAGTTTATTGGCGAGTTCCATCGAAACCGCTGACGTTCTGACCAGAGCGACGCAATCGATCAACACGGCCCCTACACATGTCGTCGCGTCTTATTGCAACTAAACATCCATCTAACAGGACAGTGGACTCCCCTCTATCCATCGCGTAATGATAGATCTCGTCCTGCTGTTTTTTCATCTTCTAATTCTTCTTCGTAGTTATGTAGTTAAAACGGAGTAGGAACCACAAAGGCGCCGATAGAGACACGAAACACGAGACACGAAGCAACTGCGAGACACATCAACAGCGTGAAGAAAACACTCACCAACAATGAAAGGTGCAACGAAAAAGGTCCAGAAACGAAGAAACGACAAAGTAGAATAAACGCGTGGAATAACTATGACAGCGCCACTATGAGCACAAACATAAGCACGGGCGTGGCGGGAATTTCATGTCAAGCAATCTTCACATGACGGGCATGGCGGCCATTGTCGGTCCGCGTGCGTGAATTTCAAGATGGTGTGACTGCTGACTAGAGGTATGCGTAGTTGTGACTATTTGAGACGCTGATCACGTATCTCACAATCGCTTTTCGGAATTCGGTCAACTACGCTAGGTTCCGGTAACCATCTTTACGTATTTAATGATGAAGAAGACGGGAGGAATGGGTCAGATGTAGCCATAGCTTCGTCTAGGTTTTTTGGTGCTCATGACAATCAGACGCCGAAGTCAAGCAGTAAAGACTCTAAGCTTCTCGATATCTGGATTGGAAACGATCATTAGGTTGATTTTTAAGGGCGATTCTAGAAAATTCCCTTCTAACTTCACCAACTAGCTTTCGGCTGTGTCATCAAAGCAGAGAAAGAAAATGCAGAAAAAGTAAGGAGTGTTCAAAAGAGAAAGACGAAACAAAGAAAGCTGCCAAGAATAAACGCAATGATCGAAAATTATTACGAAAAGTCGGTGGTCCTGACGCGACTATCGATTGAGAAGGAAACCGGCTGCAATCGTCCAAAAGGACATCTTCATCGTGTTCAGCCTCCTGAATAACATCTCTGGACAAGGTTTTGGATGGACCGGATACCATTCTTGTTGAAATAATATTTATAACGTCGCGCACCATTGAGCAACATCATCCCACGAGACAGACTTGCTGACGCGAACCAGTGAGTGATATTGTCGTTAAGAGGGATGTCGGGCCGCCTGTCGCAGGGCCATGTGACGCGTCTGGATGGTGGATAGGGGAATGAATCGCGAATCAAATTTGAATGCACGGCACTAGTTAAAAGTTCCGACTCCACCGACAAGACTTCGGTCGAAAAAAAAATTTCGACCGAAGTCTTGTCGGTGGAGTCGGAACTTTTAACTAGTGCCGAATGCACTGTTCAGAGATGCAAATACAAATCTCACAAGGGAAGGATACTAGGTGACCATGGGACTTTAAGATGAGCCGTAAATCGCTGGATGCGGCTTCGAACGCTGATTCCAAATATATGTGCCGTTTCTGCTGATTGCTTCTGTGAACGGAGTTATGTACCATTTTCGTTGCAAGCTTCTTTGCCCTCTAGGTCCACGCGGAGCGGGTCACTCACAAGAGAGCGAGCTCAACTAGGGTTGAAACTGCGCCGCCGGTCGAGCAGTGTGGCGCAGGGGGTAGAGGGGCGGCGTGGTAGGACGGGGTGGTTTATGGTTCCAGTCCCCTGTGGTCCAGGATTTTCGCACTTTCAAAAAAAGATCTGCCACGATCAACCAAAGCTCTCTATTTCAAATTGCAACGGAAAAGGTCACTATAAGGACTTGTCTTCATACTGACAAATTCATACTGGCACT
>OX377205.1:31548971-31715230 GCA_947396885.1 Heligmosomoides polygyrus polygyrus | reverse complement strand
AAAAAGATCTGCCACGATCAACCAAAGCTCTCTATTTCAAATTGCAACGGAAAAGGTCACTATAAGGACTTGTCTTCATACTGACAAATTCATACTGGCACTTGGATACAATTTATCATAGAATAGTTGCTAAAAACATGGTGAGAAGACAAACAATGCGTTACACTAGGAACTGTGAGTAACACTACGAAATGACCAAAACATAACAGCTGTTGGCCATGACCGCAGCGGATAAAAAATACATAAGTGCAGCCGCTGTAAGAGCAGTGCCCTACGATGCCAATAGGGAAACAATATTGAATTGGTGTATCATACGTCCCGGGGTGACTGCGCAAGTATCCTGCAGCATACCATGAATACGTGAGAAAGTCCTGAATCTTGGGGCAGAAAATTGAGTGTAAATAAGCGAACGACTCGAAGAATTGAGTCGCGGGAGTGAAGTGAGAACTTTATACCGTGTGTTAAGAAACGTTTGTACCTGCTTTTGAATGGCAAGAAGAAATGTACGTCTAGTGGTTGTATTTGTGATGTTGCTCCTGCCGGAATGTTCATCACTTTCACTGTAGTAGGATCTACAAAAACTAATGAAATGGTTTCGTGATCCTTGAATGGCTTCCAGCTGTCGACCAAGAGCAACGTTTGGGCAACTATTCTATGATAAATTGTATCCAAGTGCCAGTATGAATTTGTCAGTATGAAGACAAGTCCTTATAGTGACCTTTTCCGTTGCAATTTGAAATAGAGAGCTTTGGTTGATCGTAGCAGATCTTTTTTTTGAAAGTGCGAAAATCCTGAACCACAGGGGACTGGAACCATAAACCACCCCGTCTCACCACGCCACCCCTCTACCCCCTGCGCCACACTGCTCGACCGGCGGCGCAGTTTCAACCCTAGTTGAGCTCGCTCTCTTGTGACTGACCCGCTTCGCGTGGACGTAGAGGGCAAAGAAGCCTGCTACGAAAATGGTACATAACTCCGTTCACAGATGCAATCAGCAGAAACGGCACATATATTTGGAATCAGCGTTCGAAGCCGCATCCAGCGATTTACGGCTCGTCTTAAAGTCCCATGATCACCTAGTATCCTTCCCTTGTGAGATTGTGCGAAATAAGTATTGCAAACCAGCCATCAGAGCATCTTCTCGGACGTCCTGTCGAAAGAAGATCACCTTACCTACGTCGATTAGGGCAAGTTAGACGGAAATAGAAAGATGCAAGACATCCACAAAAATCGAACGAACTTCAGATTTTCAAAAACGAACTTCAAATTCGTGTTCAGCGACCTTGATTACTCCGAGGGCTGAAGTGTCGGATCGCTGTCCCTCACCATCAATCGTTGTGTATCGCCAATAGGCCTCCCCCACTCCAGTTGCGACGGACGGACGGAAGGAAACACACTCGCCCACACACACACACACACACACACAACTCTTTTATATATAGTAGGATAGTCTCCAGTCCATCACCAACGACAATACCTCCCACTCTGTTTGGAATGTGTCTATGAAACTCGTGCGTCCCTCTTTCGAACTCTCCCCTTATGATGTAAGAGAACAATCTTGTATCGCAGATTTAGATCACTCTGTCAAGAATTGAAGATGTTCTGACTGCGGTAAGCAACCCATCTGATTCAGTCACTGCGAACCTATACACTACGACACCGACACTTCCGTGACCTGGCGATGAGACCAATATCATACCAATCTTCTAAATCCCCAGAGGTACAGTCACACGCTTATCGAAAGCAATTGTCTCGGTCTTTAGCACTGAAGGGTAGCCGAAGGCCAGACTACGTAGACCTCGGTTATTAAGCGTTTTTTTCTCCATTAGCAATGTGCTAAAAACAAAGATTTTACGTTCAACTGAGAGCCAGCTTCCTGCTGTAGTTCATAGCTACATATGTGATCCCTGATGTCTACTACTCACTGCTAATCTATGCGATCTCTGATGTCTACTGCTTGTAGAACTGCTATTCGCTGGAGGTTTCTGTCCGACTGCGCTGTGGATTCTTAGGTTGCGCTCGTATTAGTAACTTTAATTATGAGCTGGATGCTGGAAACAATGTGAATTGGCATTCGTACTCCAAAACTGCTTCTAAAGTTAGGGTTCTTCAGAGTGTTTTCCAAATGGTTTTAACATTTTGCTCCATCCGCTCTTTTTCTTTCAAACAATACATCACAGGTTTTTGAAGCTTCCGCATAAACATTTTACGTTCTGGAACATTTGCATGTAGAACTGCAGACTCCCACAACATTTCCTGACCAACATAATACCGCCAGTTTTTCAACAATGTATCCATAAGTGAAGTCTCTAAAAAACTTTGCCAGGCCGAGGCAAAGGGAGTCTTACTCTTCAAAAAGAAGCTTCTCCAGCGATACGGCACAGTCGCAAAGTCAAATAATTGAACATGTTAGCCCTTCTGGTTTTCTAATTAATAAGTGCAAGAAATTTCAAGTTCCAACAGTATCTCAGTATTTATTTCCTAAGCTATTCATAAATCTGCAGTCTTCCCATATTCGGATCTTATTCGACCGTTCAATGATAAGTGCCTATGTTTGCTCTAGGGTTGTTACACTTCTAGAAGTCTACTTCGTCAAAGTCTGCCAATCGACAACTATAACGAGATCACTCACTTAACCACCTTTTCATGATATAGGATTGAGTCGTAGCCAGCGGTTGCTGCAGCGCTTCATGTTTGAATTGCGGGGTTAATTCGACGGTTTTTATAGATAAGGGCAAATGCAGTGAAGGCATGATTGCTTGAGATAAACTCCAAGGCAGACCACGATCAGGCGGGCACAGTTGAGCAGGAGCACTTCGTACCACTGTGTACTAACCAAAACTTTCGAGATAACAGGATGCACTACAGCTTGAACAGTATCGAGCCGATTGAGCAGTGCACTTCGAATAAATGGAGTTTGAACGATGATTTGTTCGATTAGAAATCATATCACATTTTCGCACCAACGAAACGTCTGCTCAGTCGCTCCGTATTCTAAGGTATAGGAGAAATTAAGATTTAAACGCACTCACACAGTGAATTTTGCTTTCTCGTTTGTTTGTTTTTGATGAAACTTTCTTTAAAGACAGGATTCCAGTCTGTACTTTGAGTTGATGACAGGGCGAGAAAAAATTCAGCTGCATTTTTCCATTACAAATCTTGTAGCAATTCATCAAAGCCGAAAGCGCCCACGGTAATGAAATCGTGTTTATTTTCGTTAAGTCCGTTTTCAACCTCATAACAGCGCTTTGGCTTTCATTTCACCACGAGCGCCCTCGCAGTGATAAGCATTATCGAAAAATACGCCTTCCAGCAAAATTCAATATCGTTACACCACAGTGCGTTGTGAAAGTCTGAGGTGACAATGGCAAACGCGCCTTCAACTTGCTCCATGGACCCTCTATTGAATTTACTGCTCCGCCGCTAAGCCCAGTAGATATTGTACAGATATTCAGAAGCAGCTGCCACTTTCTGTTCCAGTCTTATTCTCCGGACTCCCAGATGTTTTTAGTTTTTTATTGTCGTCCGCATTTTCATGCTGGGAATTTCCAACAGGGTTTATAAGAGAACGCACGAAAACAATTTTTTACTCCAATACGAAGGCATTTGCATTGACTAGTTCAGCTCATCTTTGGCATATAATCCGTTTTGGACACCAACTACCAAACTGGCGACTTTCCTGGAGTGTCGGAACCACGTCCGAGCCCACGTTCTTATGCGCAATGCTCTTGATGTCAGTGATGCTGCACTGGTGCAACCCACGTCCTTTGCACCTCTTTACAGGTCCGATACACGGTAGCCTAATCGTATGCGTTGGATCTGGCATAATTCCAACAGAGAGGAAACATGGAAAGGTCTGCGCAGTCGCCACAGAACACTGCACAAATGCACTGTTGAGTAGGCTCAAAGCTAGAAGTGTGTCGCTTGACTGCGATGGATGTTGACTCCAACGCCGAACGTGCTACCTGTCCAATATGTGGGGAGCGCTTTCATTCTAACGACATTCCTGCTGACCACTGTGGTGAAGAACACGATTGCAATGGTGCTGAAGAATATCAAGCATGTTTCTCGGTAGATGAGAGGATTGGTATGGCTAGAAAGCCATGTAGAAGGGCCAACGAACAAAAAAAGATTTTGGGCTACACTTTCTTTTGTGCTTGTGGAGCAGGATTTATTCCATAAGCTGGTAGATAAGATCAAAAAGATTAAAAATCTAAAGATGAAGGAATTTCGTAACCATTCCTTTGCTCGTATGAAGTTGGGCTGATGGAAGGGAACCGCTACAATTCTTTTCTCTTTGTTGCTATAATCGTCCTCTACAGAAATGTGCGTTTTGGTTTTATATATATATATATATATATATATATATATATATATATATATATATATATATATATATATATATATATATATATATATATATATATCATGGTTGGGTCTAGAAAATATGGCATTATATTTTTATCTGATATTTTTGGGTATCAGACAATTCTTTACTGATTTTTCCTTTCTACACGAGAACCCGGGGCATGGAGCAAACCTAGGAACGTTTAGAAAATCGTTGCAGACGAATATTTTTTTGTGCAGCCCATATCTGCATACCACCAGGTTTACCAGAGGCAGTACTAGGCACACTATTATCCTAGCTGGGATCATTCAGGTTTGAGAGAAAAGGATAAAATAAAATAATAAAGGACGGCGTTACTCAATCCCTTTTGGGATGCGCCACGCATTCTACTTCTACGGGATGTCGTGGAGGCGTTGAGAGAAAAGAAAAGAAAATTTTCATCAAAGGAGACATTGGCTGATTCCCAACTTGTGTGGGGCGCTCCATCAACGTCAAAACATCTACCTTTCTTCTTTCTTCTTACCGCCGAGTCCTCGCGTTGCTGGCAGTCTTGTAGAGCTGTTCTTGTAGTTTTCAAAAGACTACACAATGTGTTCATATAATGAGATCGAAACATGGCTGAACTTTGCATTTGTTGCAGCTCATTGCTGCATTGTGTATGACGATGTGAGGCTTGGAAGTGTCCCACGCGGCGCCATAATACTGAATTTTCATCCGCCAATCTTCAGAAATGTTGCCACTCCGGGATGGGAGAACAATCGGTAGTTCTACGGCAGAGCCACTACCTTCGAATAAGAGTAGCTACAGCCATAAATGGAAGCCTGTAGTACTAGGGCTACGTTACATAAAAGTTAATATGCATGCAACTGAAAAAAAGTCTCCTAATAAGACCGCCTAAATTCGCTGCAAGACATATGGCCACCCTGTACGCACGGTGGCATTTTCCTGACAGGAAATTTCAAAGCACTGCGTTCTATGTGGTATGTTGTCTTTCTAAATACATCATATCATTTTCAATTCTCACGCACTAGTCCATGAAAAAAGAAAAACACTTCATGGAGAGCTTTATTTATTTATTTATTTATTTATTTATTTATTTATTTATTTATTTATTTATTTATTTATTTATTTATTAGGTTGTTGCGAAAGTTCCCGCCATTTTTTAAATGTACTTGTTCTCGCTAACGCTACCTTATGACAACCTATCTTTTGTTCACATAAAGAGATCAGGTATGTGTAAGCTAACAATTTTTGCTAGCTACTCACTCTCGGGTAACTCCTTTTAGAAAAATGGAGTTTTGAAAATAGTGCATCTGAGGTCCCTTATTGCATGGCTTCAAATTTGATGAGTCAGTAGCCGCTTCCTGTCGTCGCATCAATGGTGCATTTGGGGAGGGCACAGTGTCCGACCGCACTGCACGAGAATGGTTTGCACGCTTTCGCAGAGGTGTGTTTAACCTTCAAGACCCGTTCAGGTCAGGGCGTGAGTCCGATGTCGACAACCACCGATTGCGATAGCTGGTGGAATGGGACCCACGGCGTACTACTCGTGAACTTGCGCAGGACTTGGGTGTGCACTATGCCACCATCGCCAGGCACTACATCAACTGGGTAAGGTGCACAAGTTGGCACAGTGGGTTCCCCATGACCTCACCGAACGCGACCGCCAGCAACGTGCTGAGGCCACTCACTTCTTGCTCTCGTACGAGCGCACAGATAGTTAGCTGAAGTCCATCATCACAGGAGATGAGAAGTGATGCCTGTACGTCAACGTCAAGAGAAGCAGACGCTAGGTTGACAAGGGTGAGCAGGCTGAGCCACAGTCAAAGGAGGGTGCTCACCCATCGAGGATCATGCTTTGTGTTTGGGGGAATTACAAAGGTGTCATCTAAAACGAGCTGCTGGTCCGTAACGAAACTTTAACAGCGGACTTGTACTGTCAGCAGCTGGATAGACTGTCAGCCAAAATCGCAGAAAAGCGTCCGAATCACGGCACAATCCGATTCCTGCACGACAATGCTCTACCACACATTGCAAGAATGACTCGCCGAAAGCTTCTCGACCTTGGATGGGAAGTGCTGCCCCACCCACCGTACAGCCCTGGTATTGCACCAACAGACTACCACCTTTTCCTGTCTCTCTCCAATGCCAGGCAAGAACTGACGAGAACGACATGGAACGCTGGCTGCATGGTTTTTTTCGAATCAAAGCCAGCAAAGTTGTAAGCTGACGGGATCGGGAGTCTGCCTGAAAGGTGGAGGAGCGATAGAACATGATGGCGGTTACTTCGTTTCTTGACGTGTTTCGCTTTTTCTGTATCTGGTCTTCAGAACACAACGAAAGAGCGCACGTTAGCGAATGTTCACCTATTGCATTTATTTGTACGCTTTACAAAAAACGAACATATTGAAGGAAGGACATAGCGTTTAACGGGTGTTCAAGTGTTTCCCATACGTTCGCCGTATATTAGAAAGCGGTACCATAGCGTCTCCTCTATGCAACATCTTTAACATATCCTTCACGTTTGGCGAGGTTCAAAGCGTTTGAAGAGCAGCTATTGCATTCAACCTTTTGTTCCTTCAAATAGGAAGTCCTATATTCGTCCTGGACTAGCAAGACGAGGCGAAGACTGAGTTTCGACGCATTCAAACTCCTATCTGGTTCGCGCCAGGCACCTCTCTCTCCGCGGACTCGCAGACGCACAGGGACATGCCGTGGCATCTGCTAGATGAACCATTCAAATCGATACTGTTGCGACGTCGTTGGCTGACCTCCGACAAAGATAGACGGCGTTGGTCGGAGACTGAGGTCGGGCATGGTCCACGCCTCCTGTCGCTGTGCCGTAGACAGCGTTAATCGGAGACTAGGTCGGCCATTCGTCGTACGCCTCCTCTCGCTGTGCCATCTGTTGACATGCAATCTTCGCACCACGTCGTTCAAAACGAGGTTGAGCCGTGCCTATTGCATTCCCCGCCAAATCAATGCCGTCGCAACTCCGCTTTCTTTGTTAGACCCGGCCGTGCACCGCGAGTTCCCATAGACCAACGGTCGCTCTGCTGGGCGATTCAAAGCTCAGCCGATAGATGCCGTTTGCCACTGGCATCTCAGCTGAATCACGCCCTAGCCTGGAATCTATTGATCCATCGCTACATCACGCGACTGTGGTCTTAAGAGCGAACTATGAGTCCTATGACGTGTGATATCCGATTCCGCTACCAAAAAACCCTCACCGGCCATCCAAGCACCTGGCATCGATAGGATTCTCCCCGTAAGTGGCCTATTACCCCGGACGGACAGGCCGGGCTCTCTTGCGTATCGTCGCCTCGGCTTCTCGCCCACTTACACCCGTTCGTTCACAGATCACTCCCGCCTCTCTCCCCGCCGCATCGATTCGGCCTCATTTGTGGGCACGAGCGGCACTCTCGAACCCCTTCCTTCTTCGAGTTTCTCATTCACATTGCCTCCACTTCCGCTAGCGGTTCCTCCTAGGAGCCCTGGGCGCCTTCACATCTCTACTAAGCATTAAGGTGTCCTCAAAACGCTTCAAGCTTAGAAATCTCGTTATGGCTTGTCCGCTAGGATCCGTTAAATAATGCCCACTTCTCTCCCAGATTCGTTAGTCTGAACTAAAAGAATGGCTTGAATCTCTATACTAGTATTTCTTGGCATTCTATCAAGAAAAAAAGCAGCATCAGGCGTGAACGACGGAACTTCGGACCAGAAAGCCAGGTGCACCTCCCCATCTCGCAGTGCTTTAGCAGAGCTTGCGGGCTCGTCTAGGACTCAGGTTACACTGTTTCTGCTCCAAGAATAGTTCTAAGACTAAGTCATTCGAGAGAATCTGTCCAACACTCCAACTCCAAAAGATTTTGGGTGATCCGTTATTCACTCATGTATCAGGACCGTAGATTGCCCTCCAATGTTCTGGACTACAAAGGCCTAAGAAGACCAGGCTCTATCTCCGGTTCACTCTCATGTGGGTAATCGCTTCGAAATCATGGAATGTTCTTGGTGACTCCTTCGAGTTATCTTCCGTCTGGGCTCGTCAACACTTTAAGGAGGAAGTAATGCCTTGGACAAGGCTTTCCTTTCTGAGACATTCCCACGTTCTTCTCCAAGGTCAGACCCAAAAATCTTGCGAGGACGAGAAGGAGAACGAGTTGCTCCAATGTGATTAGAAGCCGCGTAGCGAACGTATGATCTTTAGTGGACTTTTGGACTTGTACCGAGAATTTGGAAGATCTCCGTCATAGTGGCTCAGCCGGAATATAAGTCTATGAGATGACCTATAGGATCACTCGATCATTGTACAGTGGAACTCGATTGGATTGACCGATATAGCCTGCATTCGATATATATCCAAGAACTTTCGAATGGTGTATTCTTCCTTATTCTCGCTCCAAATGCTCTCCGTCGATGCCTGGCTCCTTCCTGCGGTTCACTCTTCTTCAATGTTTCCATTCAAAGCGCTTCGTTTCAGAACATGGTAGTGAAATCGAAAAAGGCAGTGACGGGACGAGGACGGGGACGACCAGCCAAGGCGGTCAAGGCCGATGGCGAGGCGAACGGTGACGAGAAAGCCGTGCCAAAGGTATGTCCACCCGGGCGAGAGGTTTTCTCCGAAGCGCTTGGCTCCAGGCCAAGCAACTGCTAATCGCAGGCGGGTCGCAGAGCCGTTCGCATGACCTTGAACGCAGATGACGCGGTGCTACGCCGTGTTTGAGCCGCTAACCATCTGCCCACCACCACAGGAGAGCACCGCGCTACTTGCCAGGAGGGCTACCCTCCAGTGCTAGAGGCCGGGTTAATTGCCCTCGACAAGCGTGTGACGCTACCTCTGGGGATCTAGAAGATCCTTATGATATAGGTCTTATTGTTAGGTCACGGAAGGAACAGGACTGTTTAGGTTCGCAGCGACTAGGAATTGAATGCGGTTGCTTACCGCAGTCAGAGCAACTAAGGGTGGAACAAAGCTGAACGGTTCAGAAGACAAACATTGATATCAAGTGAGGATATGAATCAAAGGGTGATTTATGGGTAGAAAGGGATTAGGACTGAACTATTTCGTTAGTTGCATTTCAAGGCTTGGCGATATCTTGGCTATCGTAGAATCAAACCTGTTGAGTTGCATTTAAAGGATGAAGAGACAGGGGCGATGCTATTTGCTCCCTGTATGCGCCACGCATTTTTCTTTAAGGGGATCCCGCAGAGGTAATTTTGATGTGGATTTGGCCTATAGACCTGGAATGGGATTCCTCTTACTGCATTCACTACCGCATAATGCTTTACTTTCGAAATATTGAATATTAATTAATAGTAAAAGACTATCAGTAACGCAAGACTACAACAAACACATGTTGAAAATGCATTCGTGAAGCCTTTGATGCCAGAAATATTCCGCTCCTTTCAGGTGAAGCTTTTAAAGCCACCTGTGAAGAGTGTGAACTCGGTAAAACCCATCGATTCCTAATTTCAGTAGGATGCGCCATGCTTTCTTGTTTTATCCCAGTTGTAGAGGTATTTTGAATGGTACACTGCAGTTGTTCTCTAATCTGCTCAACGGAATGGGGCTTGAAGTTGCTTTGTGCAAACGGCAGCATTCCTGCTCATAGGCTCGCACTACGAACGTTGTTTACATCTATCTGCGAGGCACTTCTCGACAATTTGCGCCACCTAAAATGCCAGAAATTTTCCAGTTTCCAGTAGAAAATCGCAGCTGTGAGAAGCGCATCCGCAAGGATTCGTGTTTACCCATTAGAAGTGAAGGAGTTACCGAGAATTAATGCCAACAGGCTCTCCCGCATCTGCTTAAACCTTGCATTTGTGTAGTGTAACCGTCCTGAGGAGATACAATACCTTTAAATGTGGGTTTCATGTGGTCCTTAAAACGTTCAAGGACGAAATTCATCATTATTTATACGACCAGTAGCTGAATCGTCAGTGACGTTCTCCACTCCATTAATCGTCGCGGAATAACTGCTAGGACATCTGCAGATTACAGCTCTATCTACATCATCCTATAGTGCAGTGAAAGGTCGCAACGCTAAATGTCATGAATTCAGCGAAGTGAAGCACTTTTTACGATTCTGAACGCATAAGAAAGAGCAGAAAACCCCGTCTCTTCAAGTAAATTAACAAGTTCAAAAAATTCTCATTGAAAAGTCTGTGTTGCAGGCAACGAAGACCATTGAAAAGGCGAGCAGCGGCAGAAAACGTGGACGCCCAGTCGGAAGTGGAAAGAAGAAGGGCGGCAAGAAGGCTAAAGTGTAGGTTTTCCACACTGGCTGCACTGCTAGCAACCTAACTAACATGACTGGTTTTCAGACAGAAGAAGAAGAAGGAGTCGAGCGACGAGGAAAGTGACAAGGAGGTGAGGAATGGCATCTCTGTTGTCTAGAGCACTCCAAATAAAATCGCCCTGTGGATTGGCTAAACCCTTAATTTTAATAACTGGGGAGCTTTTGTCACTTCTCTCTTAAACTCTTGAAGTTTGTATCTCTCTGTACTCTTGATCTAAAGTCCGCTAAGTAAGAGAAGCTTCAGAGAAATGGAACGTGCCTCTGAATCAAACCTCGTCGTAATGTAAGAAATTCAGCTGGAAAGCGCAAATGAGTGTTTTTGGTGCAAGTAAAAGAGGCGCTACTTGAATCAAGTTGCTCTAATGTGTAAACCGGAGGTAGTAGGTGCATCTTCTTGCAGAACGTGTAAGGTCTGAAGCTTCAAACGAGGTGCTTACAAGGTTGAAGGACACTTGTACAATTACTAGGTAGCCCAGCAAAGATGTCTGTTTTCCGGTCATTCTCACGAACAGATTCTTCGCTCTCCAAGTCTTCGATCTCAAGGTCGAATTTTTACTTCACATCTTGATGGCCAAGTGGAGAATAGCGCCCCTCCATGCGATAATTCCAGCGGATTTTGCGTCTCTTTGCGTCTGTAAAACCAAGGCTGCTTACGTCTTCGTATTCCCGCTAAACCACGTAAGCTTTCGATGGTAAGACGTTGTTACCGTCGGAAATAGCTTCAAATCATGGAGTTCAAACCCACAAGACGAGGATGCTTAGACCACGGCTGCTGTGAGCAGCTAATCCGGACGACGTGCATTGCTAAGTCTCTGGCACCCACACTGTCGGGCTGAATGTTTCCGTGGCAAACTGCAAAAGCGAAAAAAATGTGAATAGCGTTTGATTTCTACGGGTTTTCACGGGTTAGCAATTCAGGATCTATCCTAATCGGAGGGCATCGCTAGCAAAGCGAAGCAAATGTAAAGGCTCTTTAGTAGGCCAGTTCATAGTATTGCCTTCATAAACTATTCACGTAACTAACAGACATAACTTAGACAGTAAAAGTGTTTTTTAAGAGGCTGACTGCCCCCCCCCCCCCCTAGGATAACTTCGAAATTCAGTCTACCAAAGTAGCGCTTCCTAGCTGATGGTAAATGGAGGCTTTACTCTACCAGAAAGATTCATTCAAGGAACAGCTTAATAACGAAAAATGGCTGTCCGCCAGCTGAATGGGCATCTATGTACAACTGAATAGCTTAGTGAAAATCAGAAGGGACAGTGTTGAAACCTTCCAGTGGACTTCTGTTTCTTCCTAAAGAAGCAGGAATTCGATTAGACGTCCTGAGATCTGGTCACTTGGTAGTCCCAGTCCCGTGATGGACCTTCACGTAATTGTTAGGTTCCAATGTAACAATTGAAGTGGCCATTTGTTGAGAGGGGTTTTGCGCATACAGTTTCCTCTCGGTGTGCTAAAAGGTGCAAAGCCTTATTAGGAGGAAATTTCGGAAGAAGAAGCTTAAGCACAATGCACCTCTCGCGGTTGCAGCGTAAACCTCAGGTTTCCTGAATTTTGGCCTTAGGTAACCCAGGAAATTAAGAACGGTTAATCTCACCTTTTTACTGTTCAATCCAATCTGAAATGGGTGACTTCTTGCAAAGTGCTGTATTTTGCTTGGAGCAGCGCAAGGGGCACACTTTTGCGCTGAAGGACCGATATGTAAGGTTGACATTATAAACAGAGGGCTGCTTTATATACCATACTGACGTAATTTTGATCCAATAAAGCTTGTTAAACCTTGAGCGTCTTCGTCAAAGTGATCACGGTTCACAGTTATCTTATTCAGGTCGAAGCCGGTGGTGATGACCACGAAGACCAAGACGAATGAAGCGGCGCTGCTGGCTGCCCATCTTCGTACCAGCACACGCGGACTATACACCTCCCGTAGGCAATGATACGCTCTGTTGACAAGTGTTCCTCTTCATCTGTTATCCCTCTGAATGTTCTCGGGCTATGTGTGACGATACCACATCGATACGATTCTCTGATCTCCAGTGCTCGTTTATTAACGTAATGTAACTTAACAATAAACTGTTCAAGTAATCACAACAACAGAAACAGAACCACATGGGAGAAGCGCAGACGGCCACGAAGCCAGGCAGAACCTGCAGACATTAGGGGGTTCAGCCAGCGATGCATACTCGGTATACATTGGATCCGATTGAAAATCTTCGGATAATTGGATGATTCGGATAACGGCGATTTTGCGGACCTCGCATTTTTGGATGATTCGGATCGGGTTATCGGAATCGGATACCCGAAAATGATTCATTCGGATCCAATGTATAATACTCGGACGCCATGAACAAAAATCTGAACAGGGTGGTACTAAAAGATCTGTGAAAACTCCAACAAACTCTAAAGAGTGGCCGCAGACAGAGTTTTCCACGAAACCTTCTTCCCTGCTTTCAACTAACGAACTACCTGGAAAATCAGATGATCTACAGGCCCGCCAGGGCGGCTGCACATCTTCCGCAGAGCTTCTCGGCCGGCATTCGGTTCATCTTACGACATCTCTCGCAGAACGATCCTCCACTCTCGATCGGACTCGCTCTATCTTGATCAGCGTCCTGAATTCTGACCATCGACACACCGAACACCTCGCACAGCTCTGAGCCGAACGACGTCTCCTCGCGCTGCCACTCCATCAGCAGTTTCTTCGACGGCGGCGTCAGTTCCAGCAGCGCTCCCTGAACTTCAGATTTTTGTCAACCGTTACACTCAAAGGAAAACAAACCTGCGCGACACTACTGCGGGAGGGAACTATTCTCAGCAGAAATTTGAGAAACCTTTTAGCGAAAAAGACAAGAGATTCCGATGCAAAACTACAGCGCTAGACTCCTCACTCCCAAAATGTTTCGCACCCTTCAATAAGCTTTTCCAGTTGTACAGTCAGCAAATCTGCTCATATCTTAAGATATGTATGACTGCTGTGAAACAAACCCCCCATATATGCATATTTCTCGAGTACTACGCATTCACTATATACCTTTCACATGAAACCGGACAGTTTCATAGTGTTCACGCTTTCGGAATCAAACTCAACACATCCTCAATTAAGACGAGCTACCCCACATTAAATTAGAGTATCTCCAAGAAGGTCAGAATAATTCAATTCACTTTCTTTAAGCCTCAAGCGGCTAGCATCGAGACGCTGTTTGACCAAGACCTTCAGTTTAACAGGTTCCATGCTGAGCAGGCTCATCCCGACACACGGGCGAATGCTGACGGGTCCCACGAGTTGTGGATGTAGCGTTCGATGAAACAGCGCCGGTGGTGTAAAGCGTAAAACACTCCCGCCCGAACAGCAGGCGATGTGGGTTCAAGTCCCGCCTGGCGCTAGAGGTTTGGTCGCAAAAAACGTCATTATGAAAGTTAGAATAGTTTTTTTAAAGAGAAATTTGGAATGACTTTTTTGAAATTTTAAATTCAGCTACCATGAATAAATGAATGAAATGTTCGAAAGTTCATAAAAATTTCGCTCTTAGGAAGATTTGTGGTTTAAAATCTAGGCTAAAGGGTTGGGCACACTCGGCAGCGGCTTCAGTGCATCAAAAACGGGGCGGGGCGTCGCTCTCAGGCTCTGGGCATGTTTGCGGTGAGGAGCGGTCGTTCTTTCTTTCTCTGGTGTCGGCATTGGACCACTGCCAACCATCGCTCAGCTGACCGGTTGGCTGGTTTGGTTGAAGAAATGGCTTTCCTATCTCACGTATCTTATCTCTTGCTCAGGAGCGATAGCGTCAGCTTCACGGAATGACCGACCTCATTCCGTGAAGCTGACGCTTGCAGCGCTGACGCAAGGCGTCAACGCTGAAGCGAAGTGTGCCATGAGCGTGCCGCCGTCCCTGACGCAGAGACACGCACTCTGCTTCTCTGCCCTATTCTTCATCATTGGAGCTGCGTCAAGCAGCAGAAGTGTGCCCAGCCCTTAAAGTACAAAAAGGTGGCAATTTTTAGCGTGTTAAAAGAAGAGATCGCCGTATGCTCTTGTCTATGTCGCTGAGACTTTGATTTGACCGCTAGTGTAAGTACCGCTAACACTAAACAGGAATTTGAAGAAACGCGTGTTTTTTCCATAGCTTCTGTTGTACCATTGACAAGTGTGTAAATATCACGCAAGCAGGATTTTTGCTAACCAGGGAATGGTCTTAGGTGAAGGTCTGAACGGGTCGAAAATGGGTAGTGCGAGAATCTCCACCCTTCATCGAGTGGAAAAACATGTTTCGTTTTTGCCGAGTCCTTGAAACAAGAAATCTGCGGGCCCTCGGAGGTGGGGTACAGTATTGCACCGCCAGCGCGTGCCCACCAGGGATGAGCGGATTAACCGTTATCCGGTTTCTGGTGGGTTTTGGCCTATCCGTTTTGTTGTTCGTTATCCGCTCAAAAATCGGCGGATAACGAACAACAAAATGTGGCAAGCTTGTGGTTTCTTAGTTGAATATAATGACAATTCTTTAAAAAATCGTCTTGTGTCTTTATCTAATATCTAGTTGCTCATAGCGCGTTTTCAAATGCTGAACACTGCCTTGCTCATTTCTTTTTGTGTGGTTTTCACCAAAAAATCTTTCTACCATAATGTACGATCTGGAGAAAACCAGTCGATCAGTGGGGAAACGGACAAACGACCATACAAATCACTTCGTTTTAAGGATGTGCCAGATACTCCGTATCTACACGACCTTTCAGCGTTCTGTGAAACTATGTTTGACACTAGTAGCAATCTACAATTTACCCTTTCCAAAGCAATAGAGAGAGTATTATTCGGTCTGGGCAAGAATTAGTGTTATATTTAATTGGAGAGTGAACAAAAAGCGAATCTTTTTAACGATTACCCCACCCAAGCCCATTAATTCCCGTGGAATCTATCCGAAGTGACTCCAACGCAGCTGAAAACATGAATAAAGGACATAAGACGACGGTAGTGCCAGATGCGACACGCATTCTACTCTTACGTGATACGCTGGAGGAACTTTGAATGCGTTTTTGGCGAATACAATGACTTGCGGTGGTCAGCCGATGGCCAATTCAGTGCATTATCCTGCCCGGACAAGCCTGGTACCAACACATCGAGCCCGAATGGATGGAAGGCTTGGTTGACCTGGACGGGAAATGCGAACCAAGAACATTGAGTCGGAGAGCAGGCGACAGGCGGCAGTTCCGAAGGCACTACCACGTGCCTTGAAGAAAAAACACCAAAAAGCATGTTAAAAGTGGCTTATTTGACATGTGTCATGGACAGTGTTACAATTACCGACCTACCATTGGAGAAAGAATGGTTTAAAATCAGTTTTAATTTTTGTTGTTTGTTCGTTGTTCGTTTTCCGTTATCCGGCCATTCTTGGGCAAAATTATCCGTTATCCGTTATGCGGGTTTCAAAATTTTATCATCCGCTCATCCATTGTGCCCACGTGCCTATGTGCGCACGCTGATATATAGGACGTGGCGAAAGGCTGTGCGGCAAGCGGGTCGCTGGCTCAACAGGTTGAGAGCCTACTTCACAAGTGCTGGGCGAATGTTCGACTCCCGCGTTCTTGCATTTTTTAATGACTGCCGCCTCCTCTATGAATTTGCTTCCTGCAGATCTACTACATACTCTAATTTGTCAAATAAAAGTCAGATTCGTGCTCAACAGAACTTTGGGCAAAAAACGGTGACCATGACCTTACCATTAATCACCTCTACCTACTGTAACTTGACATACTCCAACGTAATACGAAAAAACAGATGTCAGAATCGTGATCGCCATCCTAAATAACCCCCTGGGAGAGGTTTGGGCGAAATCGGTGATGATGACCTTGACAGCCCTAGTCACTCGTACCTGCTGTAACTCGCGCCTGCTGTAAGGTCACTGTTTAACATTCGTCGAACACTGTATAATTGTACATTGTCAACAACATCAAAACATTGTATAATTCAGATACTGGAAAAGTATCCTTATTTGGCAGTTTATAGTGAAATATATGTGTAGGAAATAAGCTGATTTAAACCGCCATCAAGGCACTATTGTACTTTCACGACTCCAGAGGTCAAAAGAGGTAGAATTTTTTCGCCCAAACCTCGCACAGGGGTGTTATTTCCGGTGCTGATCACGAATCTGACATTCGTTTTTCAAATTTCGGCCGACTACGGTAGATTACGGTAGGTACAGGTGACGGTGCGCTGCTGTACCCCACCTCCGAGCGCCCATAGCTCTTTTGGTTCAAGGACTCAGCAAAAAGGAAACATGTTTTTCTACAATATGAAGGGGTGGAGATTCTCGCAGTACTATCCATTTCACCCGTTCAGACCTACGCCTGAAACCCTTCCTTGGTAACAATCAAATTAAGATCGCAGCAAACTAGATGAGTGCACAGCGCGATCTCTTCTCTCGCTTTTATGCCCACTCTTTCAGGGATTACTAGAATCCCCAATTATTGGGACAACAAGTACTAAAAGCGATAGGCGACAGATGGTTGATCACTATCTTAAAGCATACATAATTAGAGACCCTAACGCTTCCTGGAAAAGTTGCTCAAATGTGCTCGAAACCGAGATTTCCTGTCGACTGCGCAGTTTACCCACGCAAGCCTGTAAGACGGGAACGGTCTAAGCTGATCCTTCTCTCTTCATCTTATTCACGAAACGGAGTTTTTTTCTAGAAAGTAGTGCAAAGCCCTTCCACAAAGGGCATCACGACGAGTATACACAAATGGCGAAGCATAGACTTCGCTCCGAAAGATCCAGGAGTATTTGACGATAATCTTCGCCATGAAGTCTTTACTGCTTCATTAATTCCAGTTGACGTCAATCTTGACAGTTCGTTTAACCTTTGAGCCAGACGAAGTCACGGATTCGTGAAACCAGTACCTTTTTGAAAAGGTCGCAAGACGGGCCAGCTAGTGCGACGAGTTCACTCCTCAGGTGCATAACTATTTCCATTGTTCTGTCGAGATCAGGATGCAGATCCACATCTTCAGCGCCTTCGAAGCTGAGTACATCTCGGAGAATCTGGCAAGCAACTTTATCAGAGTACATCAAAATAGAAGATCCATGAGGGAACTGATAAAAACTAGGAACGGAACAGTCACCAATTTCTCGGCGCACATCGGCTGGTGCTGGAAAAATTCAATGGACAGATGAGGAAGCAGTGGTGCCATGCACTTCGCCAGTGTCGTGCCAACCCTGCAACACATCAGAGATTAGACTATGACGAGAAGACGACACATACTGCAACTTGCGGAAGACGCGCGAACCTCTTCCGTTATGTAAGTAAAAATGGCTCACACTAGAAATAAGTTCAGTCAGACACCTATTGAGTTGACGCGTAATTAGCCTAGCCTTGCCGGATCCTGACTGCACGGTAACCTCAGAAATTTCGTAGGGGACATCTTTTCACGAACCATAGATTGTGAATGCTCAGACCACTAACTACAAAGTACCACGCAAAATGTGTGGATGAAGAGCGCCACCACGTATTCGTTGATCATTCTGTAGTTCCACAGCCGTCTACTGAAGTTGTCTTCTACTGCCAAATTCAAGGTGAGGACCCCGCATCCGTCCGCCATCTGAGCCTTCAATTCCTCCGAGGTGGAAACTGCCAGACCTGTGAACTACAGAGCACTGACTTTTTCACTGGATAACTACATACGAAGACAATGTACGCGTAGGTGAAATATAGACTTAGGATGGATGTGCGACATCGCGTTGAAGCGGGGAGTGTGGCGCATCTCGAAACGCTTTACTGACGACTAACCTTTCGGCGATGTCGCCTTCTTCAGAGTCTGAAAAAGTCCAAACATATGCGGAAGCTATCAGGCCGCCGCGGACCTTGCGAAAGTTCAAAGACCCCCGAACATGAACCCTTCCAGTAGACAGAGGTGACAGCAGCCCAACATTTGCAACACCCGAGGATACCCCAGGGTTGAAAGTGTCTAGAAGGTGACACTGATGTAAGAGGTGAACTCGCGGGTTATCTAGACGCATTCACCCGCCGCGATCTTGGCATGTATCCAGAACCCCTCCAGGGTTTTGCGTGGGGCGGTATGGGCCTCCCGTGCGAGAATTAAAGTGACCCCAAAGCCGGCGCCGTTACGGTCGTTTACCCTGTGGCAGCCTGGACACATCAGTCTCACTCTTTAGACAGTTTCACCTTGCGGGGTCTCTTCGGGTGTTCTAAATGTTGGGCTGCTGTCACCTCTCTTTGCTAGAAGGGTTGCTGTTCGGGGTCTTTGAATTTTCGCACGGTCCATGGCGCTGTTTGGCCTGGTAGCTTCAACATATGTTCGGACTTTTTCAGACTCTGAAGACATCGCCGAAACGTTACTAGTCAATAAAGCGTGTGCTATCTCGGTTTTGAGTTCAACACCAAATTAAACAATTGGACAATGATCAATGCTGAGATTCATCGAGGGTCGAACCTGGCAGCATCTCAAACAAATCTGACGTCGCCCTCACTCCTTCACTACAGGAAACACTGTGCACTTGAAGCTGATCGGAGCAGACGCACAGCACGTACCTGTGCAATGTAAACTGTGCAGAAATGTGCTCGTTGGATCCAATTCGAGAACAGTACAGGCGGTCACGAGCTAGGCTCTGAAACGAAGGCGTTTTTTCAACTGACGATCTTTTGCACTGTTTTCAAAAAGAGCTCTGGGAATTGTCTTCTGGTCAATTCAGCCCACAAGAAATGTTTCTAGGCCTTTTCAAATCTTCACCGCAGAGGCTACACTAAAGTCTTCTAGCTCACTTATCGATCGCGATAAGCACTCGCACAACGTTTAGTTTACTGGCTCCTCGCGCCTGGTTCAGTCGAGCTTCATTTTGGGCAATAACAATTGCCCTGGCAGGACTATGAGCCACTGCTAGTGCTTCTGTGAGCTTAAAAATCGGGTATGCAATTCATTCCTCCGTCAAAAAGAAAACCTATTGGGTGAATTAGCCTTTGAACGTCTTCGTGAATACGGAGTGTAGAACTGCCAAACGATTAGCCAATCCAATCATGCGCAAGTTGACCACCAAACGCGTTCGGTTGGTGCCGTAATCGTGACTACTTATTCGCAAAAATATTGGGAGACGGCTTCAGTCAAGAGACTTTTTCGTCGAACGATAAATATAAAGGGTAAGAACAAAGGACGGCGTTACTCAATCCCTTTTGGGATGCGACACGCATTCCACTTCTACGTTATGTCGTGGAGGCGGTTTGAATTCGTATTTGGCCATTCAATGACTTGCGGTGGCCAGTCGACGAACAAGTCAGTGCTTTATCCTTCCCAATTTTGTGGCAAATTCGTTGATCCCCGGAGAGATAGAGTGCTTGGTCGGCCTGGGCGTGAAATCAGAGAAAGGAACCTGGTATCGGGTGCACGGGACAGCTGGCATCTCCTCCTACTGCGCTACACGCGCCCATCAAAAATAGGGTAGAAAAATTTGGATTCGCCCCAACGATCCGACTTAACGCTTGACTAGTATTCTTGAGTAAGAGTAGTTTTTGTTTCAAATAGTGGCTCTGCAACGCAGGGTGCAAAAAGCACGCATTCATCGGTTGCGCATATTGCCTTTAAGTGGCACTTACACTATGAACCAAGTAAACATCACGACGATATGCCGAGCGTGTGCATGGAGCGATCGCATTGTTCGATAAAAAGAGGCACATTCTAAGCATTTCATTTTCTTGCGCCTCAAAAACGGGGCCTAAGGAGATTATCACGGCTAGAGGATTGAGAATTTTATTATTAGGTATATATGCCACTTTCATATCGAATTGAACACTTTTCAAATCAAACTGGACACTCTTCTAAGCTAGCTTTAAGACTTTTGAAGTCAGAGCGAGCTCTTCCAAATCGAAATGACCTTCAAGTAGGTCAAACTTCAGACTCAATAGGATGGTTAGAATAATTTTTGTTCAAGCAACATTTGGCATTCTTTGATTTTTTTGAATAGCTTACCTGCCCCAACAAGTGTAATGATTTTAAAAAACGTTTAATTAAAAAGAAATAAAGAATTAAAATTGAATTGAAAACACAGGAATGAAGCAGGCATATAGCGCACTGAAAGACGCGCCATGCACTTAAGGTTCGCCGCAACATTTGTTTGATTGATAGTGTAAATGCCACTTACAAGAACCATCAAAGTGAAAATATGTGCGTTCTTTACAGTTTTTGCTGCATCGTTAACAGGTCTTAAACTCCATGCAAACAAAAAATCTGCTATCAATCGAATAAAAATAGCGACGTCTTGGAAGAAGGCATCGCGCAATCAGTTTTTTTTGTGCTAAAAAACAGCCGCTTTTCTGATTTTCAAAACAAACTTTAAACCATAGCTTTACTCAAAAGGTAGATGAATTAAAACTTCAAAGAAAATTATACTAAAAAAATAAAAATAAAATTAATAAAATAAAATTATACTATTATACTTGTATTCTTCTTGAACAGAAAATTGTTCTAACCTTTTTAGAAAGTCCCTAGTTGAATGTAGAAGCTCACTTCAATTTGAAAGAGTTCGCTTTGATTTCAATAGTCCTAAGCTAGCTCAGAAGAGAATCCAATTTGACGTGAGAGTGGTATAAACAGAGCACCAACATTTATGCATACAACAGCTGTCGACTGTGACTACAATTATTAGATTGTCCGGAAAGTTCTCGGCGTTTTGTGTTACTATTTTTCATTCGTCTATTATTAAGTAAAAATATTCAGCTTGCATTGCGCATTAATGCTACTTTCTGCACAGAATAATCCTCCCTATCTGAATGAGTAATTTATGTTTCAACGTCGTTTTATACTTCTATTCCTGAACCGCTTATTGAAGTATGTCGAAGGAGCAATTCCAAACGATATTTTATTTTGGCTTCAAATTGGGACAATCCGCAGTCGAGACGGCTCGACACGTCAATCAAGTGTGGGGGCCTAATAGTGTTGGAGAAAGCACTGGGCACCAGTGGTTCAGTAAATTTCGGACCGGAGGTTTCAGCTTCGTAGATGACCCCCCTAGTCGACCTAGAGCAATCCTGGACGACGAGTTGAACAGCATAACAGCAGCATAACAGCAAACGTGCCGGATAGTGGTTGGACACCGACGAATCCCCTATGCATCTTCCAAAGGCGGACCTCCACCAAAAAAGGTAATGGTCACTGTATGGTGGTCGGCAGCTGGTGTGATCCAATACAACTTCTTAACACCAGGCCAAACGATCAAAGCAGAGTCCTACTGTAAGGAAATCGACGAATTGCACCGAAAACTGTGTAAACTTCAGCCAGCATTGGTCAAGAGAAGAGGCCTATTCTCCTACACGATAACCCCCCCCCCCACACACACACACACACACGTTTCACAAATCGCTATTGGAAAATTGAACGAACTAAGGGTTGAAGTTCTGCCTCACCTGCCATATTTTCCAGATCTCAGTCCAACCGACTACCACCTCTTCAAACATTCTCAGAACTTTCTCGCTGGTAAAACCTTCACCAATCACCAACAGCTTTCGTGGATTTTGTCGAATCTCGACCATCTAATTTTTTCGCTGATGGAATAAGTCGAGTGGAGGCCTGTTGGCGAATGTGTGCTGATTCGAACGGTGCTTATTTCGACTAAGTCCGATAAGATTTGAGAAAGTAATGGTAGTTCAAAATAAAGCATTCAAACCGCTGAGACTTTTCGGACAACCTATTACTAACTACATATAATCGCTCAGTAAAAAGAGGGCGAATATGTATGAACATCTCCTAAGAAAAACACTTTACAGTACCCTTTCCCGCCCTAAGGATTGCATTCCCAGTCGGTAAAGCTGTAACTGCTCACGATGTAATGGGCACTCAGTGTGCGCTGGGCGAAGTGGAGAATATCGAGTGCGGCCGAGCGAAAGCGATACTCCTCGTAGTTCTTGACACATCGCAAGCCAAACCGGTGCACTTGTCTGAGAATCCACTGAAAACGGGGATATTGCTGACACTGTGGAAGTGTGGCTGATATGAACAATACCTGATCCAGCAGTGGAAGCGGCTTCTCAGGACGCGCGCCGTCGTACCCATAGCAGCCGCCCAGCAGGAATCGCAGCGAATTCCGAATTGAAACGATCTGAAATAGGTAGATCAGATACTCACCAGAAGCAAGGACGTTCCCGAAGGTCCACCCCCTTCAGGGACGCTCTTCAAACAGAAGTAATCACAGCAAAAGAAACGAAATGCACAGAGAACCTTCAGCTCCACATCGGCCAGAACCTTGTCTCCAATTTTTGACTCGCTAACGGTCTCTCCAGCCGACAGCGCAACCCACAGCCGCAAACCGTCGGCACCCAACGCTTTCTGACGAAGTGAGCCGTCCGTAACCTAGGTGAGCAACAATATGTATCACGAGCTCCCGAACTTATCTTTATCTGATCTCGCCTCTATTTCAATTTCCTATCTCTCTTTAAATATAGACAGATTTTAAAGCTAATTTATAATACGCACCTCTTCTTCACTGAAAAAACGCAGCACAAAGGTTCATCTGAAGACAGTGGCGAAACGAACCTTTTTATATCTTTTATATCATGTAACATAGTTTTATTCATTTATAGTTTAAAATTTAAAAAAAAAATTACACCTTTCCTTACTTCCTTGAATTTCTACCTCTTTTATATTAATCAAAATGAGTTCAGCCTACGTCTAAAAGTGGGATAAGGCTACCTTCGCAATGCTAAACGAAATGCTTAGTGGGTCCAGAATATTAAAGGAACACTGCATCAAAGCTACAAATTACGGTCCGCTGACTTTTCTAAGGACTAAAGAACGATAACAGATATTCTGAAATTATTTTCGTTATTGAAGTAGCAAACAATGATGGATCACGCAGTCAACATATTGCTCAAAGCCATCCCCTTTTGCACGGCTGCAGGCACCGACTCGCTCAGTGACCGCTTCCAGAGGGCGGCAGGTAATGGACATCGACCCTTTGCCATTCTCCAAGAAGGGTTGCCTTCAAATTGTCCACACTTCGATGGGAGTTCAGCGAGACCCTTTGCTGCGAATGGCTTCTGACCGTAGTCCATTGGATTCAGGTCTCGCGAGTCCACGGTCTTTGAGGGCCACATATCATCCTTGCCTCGCAAGCAGGGACAATTCTCCTCACACAATGCGGTTGTCAACTTCGACTCATGTGCTGACGCCCAGTCCTTCTGAAGAACAAACCTTTCTGGAAAATCTTTTTTAGCCCATGGAATTTTTATAATTTAAAAAATTTATTGATTTGCGTATTGTATTTGTTTGCGCGCTTTACAAAAAAACTTTAAAAAACAATGATTTTTTAGAATAACATTCTGGTAGGCATTGGAGTTGATTTTTACATTTTGCCCACGAAAACCAGTCTTCCCTTCAGATTTTATTCCAGCTAAAACCATCACAGACTTCGGAAACAGGGTTCTTGAGCGTACCTGCCGTCCTCAAGATCTCTCCTCTGCTTCAAACAAAAGTTATGAGTGATCTTTACGGTCGTGAGCAACTTCAACAATGAAAGCGTTCTCGTCATTCCAAACGACGTCCGATAAGCGGCCCTCACGAACGAAGTCGAGCTTTCTTCCATTTCCAAGCCAATCCCTCCTTGCAGTTTCAGTGGGATTATGCCGAAAGAGTCGATAACTACGAAGCAGGGGTGTGCGTAAACGAAATCCGATATTTCGTGAATCGTCAATGATAATTACGAAAAACCGTCGTAAATTTTAAGCATCGTAAGAGGTGAATGACTTGTAGCAAAACAATGTTACTAGAGGATTTTTTGTTAGCGGTAACTAAAAGTGATCTAATATTTATTACATGCATAGCGTTGTCTTCAGCTTGAGCTGCATCTGGACACCTCCAAAATCAATTGAACGCCCTTCGAATCAAACTCGGTGTTGTTTTAAGAGAGTCTGAACAAATTATTTATCTAGAAACTATTAGGTTGTCCCATAAGTCCTTGCAGTTTTTTTTTCAACGATTCGCTGCAGATTTCGCCGGCGGTCTCTTGCATAGCGCTGCAAAGCTTCCGAAAGAGAATCATTTGCTCTATCAGAATATGTATTGCATTTCTTTTTTCATCATGAGATTTGTCAATTTTTAGGTCGTTGAAGTGAAAAGTGAACAAATGAAAAAAAAGCCATTTGCGCACTTGTTCTCTCCGCTTAGGTTCGTAATTTTTTGCGCAGTTTTTTATAGCACTTGTCCTTTATTAATTTTTTAGTCATCAAATTGGGACGTCCGAAAGAGGATAGTTGTTTTTGCCGACAGCTCCTGCTCTGTGGTAGAACTTTTTTGCTTGGCCTTATACGTCGGTCGAAAGAGAATGTCTTGCTCTATAAGAATATGAGTCGCGTTTATTGATTTCTTTTGAATATCAACCAAATGCCAAAAAGAGAAAAATCGTCTTCACCAACAACTCCTTCTCCTTCTTCAGTTGTTGATATTCGACAGATTCGACAGCAAGAGCCAATAAACGCGACACAAATTCTTACTGAGCAAGACATCCTCTTCCAAACGACATATAACTCCAAGCAGAAAAGTCCAACCACAGAACCGGGGTTTTGGTAAAAATTCGGACGGAAAAGTCGGAATTCCCAATTTGATGGCCTAAAAATTAATAAAGGACAAGTGAGAAAATAGGAACAACACATACTCTTGTAGCACAGAACATTGTATTCCAAGTGCTATAAAAAACTGCGCAAAAATTACAAACCTAAGCGGAGAGAACAAGTGCGCAAATTTCTACTTTTTCACTTTTTCACTTTCCACTTCAACGACCTAAAAATTGACAAAATTCATGATGAAAAAAGAAATGCAATACATACTCTGATAGAGCAAATCATTCTCTTTCGAAAGCTATGCAGCGCTATGCAAGAGACCGCCGGCGAAATCTGCAGTGAATCGTTGAAAAAACTGCAAGGACTATGGGACAACCTAATATATTCAACTCAATTCAATTCACATATGCATCATACGATGCGCTTTTAATCACAACAAGTAAAAGCTAACAATGTTAGTATTACCATTAGATTGATCCATCTGAGTCTCTACCTTTGAATCCTTTTTCAGTAGTAGGTAATACAAGGGATAATGTAATTTTTCACGAGCGCTAGGCATGCGTGGAGAATCTGGCTCCGGATTTTCAGTAGTTATTACCCAGCCCTATCAATCCAGAACAAGATCCATCGTTAGAAATCCTTTCTTTTGAAAGTATTCACATTGATGAAAAAAGCAATCATCAAAATTTTGATAAAATGCCTAGAGGACGTACTGAGAGGAGTAAAACAGACAAACACTTCTGAACACCATTCTGTCTGGGTGAATGCGACGACATCGGATTACTAAAAAGAACGGTGAGTAGCACTAGTAGGTGGGAACGCCTAAACCAATCAGAGGCATTGCCATGCCATTCAGATAGAGCATGTACAGCTGGGCTGGCATGTGTTCGGTCTGCGATCTGTTTGGTTATCATTGGCTGGCGCGCTCCCATCTACCAATGCTGCTCACCTACACGACATGTACCAAAAGTACACCAAAGCAACTATAAGGCCTACGTTATACTTCGGTGGCGCGTTTCCGACGCTGCGACCCGTCACCGACGTCACCACAGACGCTACAAGAAAGCGAAAAGATCTAGAAAACGCGAATAAAACGGGTGAGAACGACAGAAAAACGAAGAAAGGTGACACAGCGAAGGGGACGTAAGGATTAGGCTGCCACTTCCTCCCAAACACTCAGTGTTCCAGCAAGCTGAACGGATTTTCGCACAGCATTAGGCAATGGTTGTGAGACTAAGCATAGAAGAACGTTGAGAGCAAAAATGGCACTATTGGTGTCCGCAAGACGGGCGTTTTTGCACTTCTCGATGTCGTAATTCGAGGACCAGCGGGGATGGTGGCAGTGCCGGGAACAAAGAACCAACCTACAATCAAAATACTCCATCGAAGCGCAACCCTTGGATGACGTCGGCGACGTCGGCGACAGTGCTGGGCGGGTGCTATGCAGTGCGTAGCAGCCCGCGCAACGCTGTCGCCGACGTCGCCGACAACACCGTCGCCGAAGTATAACATAGGCCTAACGGCCTCGAGATTACCTTGAAGTATGTCATAACCTTTCATTTTATTGAACTTTGCATGCTATTCAGTTTACACTGTAAATTTGCGGACTCTAAAAATGGGCCCAGCCTAAGCCAAGTTGTGTTACATTACGTGAACGACTGCTGTCGACCGAATATCACATCTACGGAAATCTGAGACCTACCACCCAGAACGTCGTAAATCGTAAATTGTAAAGAATTTGCTTGAAATTGTCGTGAATCGTGAAATGGTAACTACACACACCCATGCTGCGAAGCCCTAGCTCTTGTTTGACAATGTTCTGAACGCTTCGCTGTGAGATATTTAAGCCGAAAGCAATATTGTTCAGGCTCGACGTTCCTCTGTTCCCTCCCCCTGATTATCTTGCGGATGCCAGGCATGTTGACAGTCTGAGGTCTACCTGTGCTGCGGCGCAATCCTCTTTACAGTTCCGTCGTTGACGTAGAACCCTCCTGCAATCTCCGCTGGTCGAAGTCCTTCGTCGACGAGGTCAGCGATAATGTTGACGCTACTTTTTCAGCGTTGACCCGTCAAATGTGTAATTTGCACGAACACATGTCGGAACTACCCAATCAGACGTATAGGGTAGGGACGTAACCTCCATGAATCGGAGATCTGTTTTCAAGAACCACTCTCTGAAAAGTGTGGACCGTACTTTGAAGCCCCCCCCCCCCCCCTATCGCTTCATTTACTTAAACCGAACAAGACCCTCTACATCCAGTTCATGTTGTTCTATACGGGTGCATTTTACGCTTTACGCCGAGTTGTCTACATCTCTTTAGCCCCTACCTAAGAATCCATTCACTGCGGCGGAGACAACACTCGACACCGATTGATCCCTTGAGTTGCGTAAGACCTTAAGGTGTGATAGGTGCTGTGAGAGTTAAGCGTCGGCTGCCAAACCAATTAAGGGATCAATATGAGCATTATCTCAGCAAAGATCCTCGACAAGGCCGAAACGAGATTTATTGCTTTGACCTTGGTTATTCATTCGGTACTGTTGGACAAAGGAATGGCTCTTCAAACGCTCACCGTTTCCGGGTCAACCACATTGCCGACAGACTTCGACATCTTTTTGTTATTATCATCCACACAGAAGCCGTGAACGTGAATACGTTTATAAGGGAGAGCATCCTAAAGGCACAAATGACCTTCGCTGCTCAACGCTCAGCAGGACAAACTACCTACCTGAACAGCCACAGAAGTGAGAAGTGAGGACTGGAACCATCCTCGGAACTGATCTACGCCTTCCAAAACAGCATCGGTTGGCTGCTGAAAGGTGGTGATTATTGCAAGACTGCTATTTCAAGCCTCCACTAATTTGAATAGATCACTCCACAAAACATACTAGTCATTGGTGATCGGTGAAACTCTGAGGTTATTTCAAAAGCTCGTACGGCTTCGAGGTAAAATGATGGAACGAAACGACAGTGCCTCTAATAGATCGGTGAACAATAGGTGAACAGGATAAGCTACAAAAACCGTCGAAGTGAAAATTATTAATTTATTTATTGTGGTACTCTGTATAAGACAGGCATGAGGTTAAAAAACTGCAGAGCAACAAACAGCAGCACTCGCTCAAAAACTTGACTTCCCTTCAAAAGTCTATCACTCACGCTCGGGTCGGCACCATCATACATGTTCCTGGCGCAGTGCCATGCAACTCCACTGTCCATCCAGACGTCCATTATGTCTCCGCCCTTGGACAGTCCTTCAGGTGATGACAGATTTAGTGACTTCAAGACCTGAAAGCAGCTCGCATAAGAACATATGAGGTGCTGCAGTAAGTTACTGATAAACAAACAGGGAATTACGAATCAGAAAGAAACACTTTGCACTATTTTCTTGCGGCTGTTTGAGGCATACGGAGTTGTTTAGTCCTTTGCTCACTAAATGACTTATTGAACGTATAGAGACAGAGATCCGTCATCAAAATACAGCGACTTTCACCAATGTTTCTCACTGCCTGCGTAAATTGGTGCGAGTACTGTATAACCACCCTCACCTTCTCTGTTGCCAGCTGCTCCACGGAACATGTCCACCAGACGTCTGCACCATGCTGTGCAATCAGGTCAGCCACATGCTCCACCAATTCCTTGGAGATGAAAGCTGTTCCTGAACAGAGACCTTTCTTGTTCCAACCTATTCATTAAGCACATCTCTATCAACATTTGTCTACCCTTTCTGTCAACGAGAGCTGGAATTGGAGTTCCCCAAACACGTTGACGAGAGATGCACCATGTCGGCCGTGCAGAGACCATTCGACGCAGGGTGCCCGACAAATCTGAAGCAACTTGAGTTGGAACAAGCCTTTCGTCGGGCCTCAAGTGGCTGTTGCTGAGGTTGCCCTGGTGGAGACTCGATTAACGATTAACGGCGCGACAGATGACACATTTGTTATCAGATGGAAACTTCGCGGAACTGGGCTCAAACTCAAACCCTGGGACGCGCCCGCAACATGTGCGACCATTTCTCTCTGAACCCCAGCCTTTGCCTATCTATTCAAACTCTGATAAAAAGAGCTGCTCCGACGCAACGCTTCAGCAAAACGATATTATGGGTAAAATGCCTCACCCGAGTCATCGTTTCCAATCTTGATCCTTTCCGCCAGTTCCGCTCCACGTTTTCCTATCGCTGACACATCAAAAAACCACTGGGCGCTACTACGGATTATGACGGGCTGAAAAATCTCGCTAACAGAAATGAAAGTAATAACATAAGAAGGTCGACATTAATCATTCCCTGTGTGGGATGCGCCACGCATTATACTTCCAAATGACGGGTAGACAAGTTGAGGGCGTTGGCCTATAGATAAGTTGCGACGAGCAGCCAAAGGACAAGTCAGTGTTTAATCCTTTCCAGAGAAAATTCCAATGTTTTATGCAATCTAAGAGGGATGACAGGCTTAATTGGCCTGGACGTGACTCGAATCTTAAGCGATGATTTGGGATGCACACAAAGGGCGTTACGCTCCCACGCGTACTATAAACATTACAGCTTAAAAAAATGCGATAGTATACTATCCACTGCATATACGAGGCATGTAAGGAATGGAATGTTGAGAACTTAATTTTTACAAGCAGCTTAAGATAAAATTTGTACCCCCAGGAATGGTGAACTGTTAAATTGTCTAAAGAGAATAAAGATATTGTCAAGAACTTTTTGCTCAAAGTTTTGTTTACACCTATTCCATTTTTAAGTGGTAATCAAAAATTGATAATCAAAAATAAAGTTAGGCTCAATATGTCGTCACAAATAGATACATACTGCCTTTATGATCACCTCTAAGAACAGGATGCATGGCACACCCGAAAAGGGGAAGACTAAGCGCTGGATCTTATGTACACCTTTTTACATCAACGCCTACAGCACTGCAACTTCAACAGTGGAGTCCGAAAACTTCATGCGCTCATATTCTCCCTGAACGGCACACACAGATGCCTATTATACCTCAATATGCGCATGATAGCGTAGAGGAGGCACCAGCTGTCACCCGAGACTTTTTGTTCAGCCCCGTTCCGCCTAGGCAACCAAGCTTTCCATTCTGCGGTCGGTGAATCGCTACCATACCTAACCGGAGTGACTAAATACTGACGAGTGCATCGATTGCCACAGTAAGTCATTGTATAGATCAAATACGCACTCAAAATTATCTCAACGATATCCTGTAGAAGTTGAATGCGTGGCGCATCCAAGATAGTGACTAGCAACACTGTCCTTCACCCTTTTATTTTAAGCGATTAAGAACAGAATCAAAGATGGGCTAAACGAAACTGAAGTACCTTTTTCGTCCGCCAATCATAGGGGTATGAGTGTTTATACTTTTCTTGGTGCACAATATCCTTATGGAGTAACCTGCAATCGTTCAAATAATAGCAAGGACTGACTATCTCGGAAAATTTTGGCTTTTGAGAGTCGATTAGTAGAAAACGAACCGAATCGCTTCTCGCTGCCCGTCACCAAGTACGTCTTTCCCTTCAAGGTTTGCACCAAGGTGGCGGGTGTAGCGACCATCCTCATCAACAAAACTTTCTACCTTGTAACCTCTATCCAACGCAATCTGAAGCGAGTAGCGGACAGGAAAAATGTTTTCACCGTCGTGCCACCCACATGCACGTCTCCGCAAGAAACGCACCTGATGATCTGTGAACCCATGGGCAAAAGATGTATGGACAAGACCTGTTCCCATAGCCATGGTGACATGATCACCAGCCAGGACGGGCAAAGCTAATTCGGCGTGCCTGCAAAAACTGTATGTTTTGAACTTTGAATATTATGAAGCGACGGACAAAAACCGCCACCAAGACTAACAAGATTACATGGAGTCGAAATGACTATGAAAACGACATTCATTAACTTCTTTCAATCCAGAATCGCGTCCGGGCACGTGTTTTGTATAACATGAACATGGGCCACAATTATCTCGTTGGCAAGACTTAAGGGAACATATTTGGCATCTGTACAGATGAAATATGTACTACTAGACCCAAGTGAGAAGCCTTATGTTTCACTCCTCTACTCCCCCGCACTTCTGACTTCAAATAAAAATAGCTGAAGTGGAAATCCTGGATGATTCAAATCTCAACACTCAGATAACGTCTTCGAGGATGAGAAATAAACAGCAATTCGAAAAAAAATTAAGCTTATTTAGCATAGTCTATCATAGGCATGGCTTAATGTCAGGAAGCATAGGTGTTGCTGTTTAGTCAATTATGGATAAAACCTGATTTCCTTGGCACGAAAATTATCTGCGATCTGTTACAACCAGGAAGGACCTCAAACAGTCCAGTGTATTTTATCCATTAAGCCTTACAGGAACTCCAAGAGTATAAAAAGACCACGCGTCTTAGGCTTTAGAAAAGGATTAGCGAATGTCCTGTGAATGAATGAAGCTTGCAAATACTCTAGCAATGAGTAACGCGAAGCCTATTGTCAGATACAGAAAGATAAGCTCATCTACAAACAACCTACCAACAGCTCTTGTAATGCTTGCCAAGTAGCAATTTTCCTTTTAAGCGTCCCAGCACTGTGACGGACCTGCCAGTGGCAGTCGTCACTGACGGCAGTAGAGCTTCTGCTACTATGTAAATTTCAGAGGCGGGAGCCCTAAAATGGAAATAAAAAGAAAAATCTTCTAGACAGTCCACCGCCTAGTTTTTCGGCACGGCATAAGGTGCACTACAGATGCAAAGTAAGATGATTCAGACGTTGCACACTCTTATTCATTAGGCTATCGTATTTACGCTCTCAATGATGCACACTCTTATTCATTAGGCTATCGTATTTACGCTCTCAATGATATACGACTGCTAGCAACTGTTGCGGAAGGCATATTGCATTGTACTGTAATCTAGACTTTTGTTGTATTCTAGCACAAGAACATAGTCATGTAGTGAATAAAATAAATAATAAGGAAAAAGGATAAAGGACGGCGTTATTTAATCCCTTTGGGATGCGCCACGCATTCTTCTTCTACGGGATGTCGTGGAGGCGAGTTGAATGCGTATTTGGCCATACAATGACTTGCGGTGGCCAGCCGATGAACAAGTCAGCGCTCTATCCTGCCCAGACAAGTCTGGTACCAATTCACCGACCCCGGAGGGATGGAAGGCTTGGTTGGCCTGGGCGGGAAATCCGAACCAGGAACCTGGTATCGGGTGCAGGCGACAGCCGGTGCCTTTTCTGACTGCGCTCCAAGCGCCCAAGAATAAAATAAATAAATAAATAAATAAATGCGGACCACCAATGGAAGGGTGCTGTAATGCTAATGTGCATCATGTAGACAAGCTTTCACTCAATTTTCACTACCAGGAAGTTCGCTTACTGTAGATGTAAATACCTTCTCATTTTTAATGTTATTCAGCTGAAGCACATACTTAGCGGTGTCATCGAAACTGATGGCCACATAATCGGAGTCGGGCGAAATACAGATAGCGTTGTTAAGAGGCAGAGTCCAAGGAGTTGATGTCCATATCTGAAAAGATTCTAGGGAAGGTGACACTGATTCACACCGAAGAAATGGTTCATGCAGAAGAGTGAAACAGAGTTCACCGGTCCATTGGTTTACAGATTCTTTCCTTTTATGGAGCACATACGGAAAGACGGTTGTGAGCACTGCTTTCGTCGACTTTAGATCAGAAATCCTTCTTAGGCTAACATGCCCTTCTTCCCCTCCGATAGAATCAATTGGCACTAGGCATAAAACGGCGAGATTCGACCGTAAGGCTCCGTAAATGAAAAGGCGTTCCATTACTAGAGTGCATGACGCAAACCAGATGCACTGCCTGACATCAACTAACTTCTTTATCCATTTTATCAAATAGGTTCTCAAAGACTATGGTAATGCTTACTAGAGAGTACAGAAGAACCGGTTTAGAGCTCGGACTGCGAGATATACCCAAGTCTTCAACGCTGACATCGATGATCTGAACGACATGGTAGATTGCACAGTGTGAAGTAACAGAATAAGTCATCCGAACCCACCTTAAAACGAAAATACACGGCAGTACTCGTGTGCTTCTCATTGTACTCCAACTCAGACTCAGCGAGCGCTGTCCGAGAGCTAGGAGACCTGAAGATGGGGTTATAGTGACGGAACGGTAACAACCGATTATGAGGCAACACACCAGTAAACAGGTTTGAAGGCCCTATAGATTACTCCCTTTTCAACCATCTTCGCAAACAGTCGCAGTTGCTCTGACACATATCCCGAATCCATGGTGAGATACGGATCGGACCACGCGGCCGACACACCCCATCGCCTGTACATTCAAAAATTTATTAACCGGAGCACGAGTAACTGCTTGCCTTTCCTACTTGAACGAATTCATCTGCTTTCCAATGGCTTCGCTTGCGACTTGTCGAGATAGAGCTCTGATTTCCAGCGGGGTTTTTCCCTAAAGGTTCAGGTTCCAGTAGCTCTCAGCATTTAAATACGTATATGCGCCTATCAGCTTTAGTAATTCACTATAATATATGCACAGCCGAACTTTAAAAGGTACAGGAAACTTTTGAAACTTAAAACCCAATTACCGGGCTGTTTGCTGACATAGGACTTACATAAGAAGATAGAAATAGTAATTCAGACAACCAGTTATCTCAAGTCAATGAATGAACTTAGTGTGTATTCAGTATAAAAATGAAAGCCTTCAACATTCAAAATCAAACTACCTGCACGCTTTTGCTGATCTTCAGCTCAATGGGTAATCCGTGGCAATCCCAGCCAGGACGAAAACGGACTCTATAATGGAATGAAAAACAAAATGGTTTAGATGAAGCGTTGCAGAGCAATCCTACCCCATCTACCAAACATGAGGGGTGATGAAGGTCGGCTCCAGATTCAAATCACCTCCCTCATATAGCCAAGCTGCCCAAACCAATGCGCACGGTATGTAAATCGTGTGGACAAGCGAACACCTTGCCCAACGTTTTAGGATTAGCCCTCTCTATTCTACCCCTTTGACAAGATTCTTATGCATGATTTTTTCATTTTTCCACTCCTAGTAAGACCTATCGAACATATACGGGACAAACATACAAGAGATATACTGCACGCAATAAAGATACAGTACGGCCTACTGTAATTGTACGAATCCCTTGTTTAAAAAGCTATTTATTTATTTATTTAATGGAAACAAGTGATTCTGCAGAAACGGACTTCGTAACAGACCGACATATGTGATGAATGGGGAAGACAGCGGGTGCATGATGGATAGAAGTTAAGAACATTTTCAGATAATAGCAGTGTCGATGCTAGTCCCATTAGAATAAGATCAGTTCGTTGCTCGCCACATAAAATAAAAATAATACAAGCTTTCTCTCATGCTTTTCGGCTGCATTCCCTTGCTATCATGTGCTAGAGCAAATCCTTTCCGCGACTTACACATATCAAGAGCCGCCATAAATGCTTAAAGGATCCATTATATCCGCAGGTCAGATGAGATTCACACCACCGACCTCTCCTTGGCCCCGGAAAACGAGGTTTTATGCTTCTCACCTGTGGCCCAGCGCAATTCTGCTTTTCACGATGAAGTCCTTCAGAATTTTGTTTATAGCATGTCCAGTGTGCACTACTCCATTCGCGTACGGAGGACCATCAAGCAGTTCGAAACTGAAAGAAGACCGTGAAAACAGCTTAGATCTGCAGCTACAACAACACTGTCCAAGTCGTTCTTAAAGCCCAGCGGTCCTGCAGCACAGCCGTGATCCTCTCGAGGCTTACAAAAAGGTGACGTAAAAGTATCCGCTTGGGTACCAATGATCTTGGTAAAGGAGCTCGCAAATACACCTACAATTTTACAGTCACACATGTAGATGTACGCTCTTCGTATTCTCCACTTCTTCGACTCTCTTCAGGATTCTGCAGGCCGTTCCCTTCCTCCTACCCACATCTGGCACTATGCCAAGATGACTTCGTGAGCATTCAGAGATTCCGTTTGGCAAGAATACGGCATCAGAAATTCATATGTTTCTCATGAAAGTCGTCTTCAACCACCTACAGCCCAACACACCCGCTTACTCACTCGAAATCGGCTAGTGTACGCAGCTCCGCTTGGCTAATGCTCAAGATTGAGCTCGATTTCGTCGAGGAAGTGTAAATCGCGCAGCTTCCGTCATTCGACTTCACTCACACTCACGCGCCTTCTATTTCAGATCTTAACGACGTTTTCGAGGACAATGAAGAGCTTCTTGGGATAGAGTATCCCCTTGGCGAACCCATTCTTCACAAAGACGACGACATTGTTGTAGAATGGTGAGATAAGGGCTCTGAATCCTTGTACCGCTCTCGAAGTACTCTGGTCGTGTTCGAGTAGATCAAGTGCTGACCAGGGCGTCGATGGGTGCTTAAGGCTCGACAGTCGAGAGTCCTCATCAGGTGAATAAACGTCATTCATAGTGGCTTCTTACATTCTCGCGATGCTCTGCAACGGAGAAGGTAGCCGAAAGAGCATCTTTAATGAGCATGTGCGTAATGGTATGATAATACCACTTCAAGGGCCAATGTATCCAGCTGCAGAGCCGCGCAGTGCACGTTTTCTGTTGCAATGCCTGCTTTTAAAAGGCAACGACCCAGAAAGTGCTCATATTCGAAGAAACTTTGGCATAGTCCCAAACTCACACATTCTTGCGGTCCTTCTGCTCGTGTTGCCATTCGTACAACGTCGTCAGCCCTCCAGCGCTGGCCAGCTGCTGGTCAAGTAGACCGCGATCTGATGATTTCACATGGTTCACAAACGAAGTTCGTGGCAGGAACACAGTTTTCTTCTTTTCGACACGAGCACTGGTAGACGGTTGGAGTTTTGTGGAATCAGATGAGTATACTCTGAAAATACCACTTAGAAATGGATTAGGTGTAAACAAAACTTTGAGCAAAAAGTTCTGTGTTCCAACCTAGAAACGCTCCTGCATCTGCTGCATAGCCTTTGCAATATCCTCAGTTGAGAGGTCATCAAATCCTGTGAAACAGGTTTACAAACCTTCAAGGACGTCGACATGAGACAGGCAAGCCTAACTAGATACCTATAGCGACGATCAACCGACGTCGTCTACCCAAAGAAGCCAGCAGTAGCACTAGGCGACGAATGAAGAGGTCGGAAGCGGCCTAAAATCAGAACATAGCTTCACGACCATCACATTGTAGACAGCACCGAACTAGGTCACCTCGTCGCCTCCAAGCAAGAGCTTCGTGTCGTACTCTACTCGTTGCTGAGAAGATAGCGTTTCGGCTACAACCGACTCTGGGAATATCACTTCCACGACCTGTCCGATTTTTCCTAATGCACAGAATACCTGAAGGAGGTGCTCATTACTAAATCAAGAAGTCACTTGAGACTTCGGAGAGAAGCGTATTCGTTTTCCAAAATGGCCGCGCTTTCGCAAGTTCTTTACAAACACGTCTACAATCATTAACCCGCGTAGTAGTAACAAAACGACTACCGGTCTCCTTCCTACTAGGGTCTCCGATGTACAGCTGTTTAAACCCAATTTGACATAATACGTTTTAGTGTATCCCTTGACCTAATCTTTCCTTTGTTTGCTTTACATTCCAGTGAATAGACTCAACCACCTATTACACTAAGGGCAGAGTACGACTCACAACGGCTTACTGAGCACCGAGCTCAAGCGAGATAGTGCCAAGAGTCTCCCCAGGAGACTATCTCAGCGGAAGGTCGGAACGGCCCAAGTGTTGTATATGGCCAGAATCGCACCTTTCTGGGAAACAACAAAAGGCAAATGTCTTGACTCCAATACAACTCTGCGTAGAGTTAGGGACGACGGAAGCTGCACGTTAACCTTCTGCCTCCGGGGGAAGGGCGGGCTCAAGGTGGCTGAAACAGCGATCATGGAGATTACGCCGCCCCTCTACCCACCCGCTGTCAGGGCAGGTAGATGCCGAGGCTGGGGCTTTCAAGCAATACCTCGATGTTTTGCAAAAGGCCACAATTGGGTTGCGTGAAGCGCAGTCAGAGGAGGACCCGGCTGCCATCTGCACCGCGACTCACCGGGTTCCTGATTCGGGTTTTCCCTACAGGCTAATCAAGCCTGCTTTACCTCCAGAGTCGGCAAACCGGTGGCAGACTTGTCTGAGAGGGAGAATAATGGTGACTTTTTCACTGCATGAAAACCTTACGCCATTGCGTAGGCTAAATACACATTTAGAATGCCTCGCAACATCTCGTAGAAGTAGAATGCGTGGCGCATCCCAAAAGGGAATAAGTAACGCCGTCCTTTGTTTTTTATCCCTATGCAGAATCCACTGCTCGATAGATCACGCAATTAATCCCTATATTATGCTCAAAAATAAATCGTGTGATTGCTATGCCCAAACTCTGTTCTCGTAGATTGCAAAATAAACTGATCCACCTAGTAACTAGTTCACCACACCAAACAATGTTATTCAGCAGGCACTACCTACAGTGACGGTCTCTATAGCTTCACAAAGGAGAGTCCTGCTGCTCGAAAGAGGAACCTGCTATTTTGTAAACTCGAAAACGCCGACATCTTCCAGTAACTAAGCAGGTGTACGTGGAATAGCGAAGCTACCGAGAGCACCACACTAGAGCTAGCGACTTCAAAATCCCTCTTTTCGTTTATTTGCTTACGGGATTCAACTACCCGGATTACAGTGTAAGGTAGTGCAAGGAATAAAGCAGAAGCACGACAACAAACCACAACGTCTGCGTCCAAGTGTTGTGTGAACGAGAAGTGAATGTGACGGCCGTCTAAATCGAACGACAAATCCCGGTAGACAGGACCATTCATTAATACACCTCGAAAAGATCTTTCATAATATAGCAGACCTTTTAGAATTTATGGAGGAATGCTGTGCAGACTCTATAGGCAAATGCATTCATTAGTCAAATATGTCAACAGATTTATTGGCAAAAACATGATCAAGGAAACAGTCGAAGAAATAAGAAAAATTCCATCATAACAACATTCACATTCAACACAAACTAGTCATCGAAATCGAACTTCGGGAGAACAGACTTTGACGCGAAACCTGCATCACGTGCTCGCTCGAGCTCCTCCCTGCAAATAATGAAGGCTAAGTCCTCAACACCAGGATAGTACGTTCCAAAGAAACCCAAACCCTTAACCTCCCATCTAGAGCCAGCACACTCCGCTTTGTAATGTTTTAAATTACCTAGGTGCTTCGGCATACTGCTCAAAAAGACTCTTAGAAGCTTATGAGGAAAACTTCCAAGAGATACTTATAGCAGAAGAATTTTAGCTGGAAATATGGCTTAAGGTTGACGCTTTGACCTGAAAAGCGTACATTCTGAATATGCGTCACTGCTTGTGCAAAGTTACCGCCATCCACATTCACCAATACTTCAAAGGCTGTGTCGCAATGAACTTATTTGGCGGGAACTATCTAATGTCGTCTATACTCCTTTGCTTCGCAGATGAATCTCGCGAATGGAAAGGTGGAAGTCGAAAGAGGCTGTTTTCGTAATGCGCCGCCGAAGTCTGCACAACTCGTGTAGTCGATGTGGCGAAAGCGACATCCCGTGAGTCAAGACAATGGGTAATCTCTATCCGTCTCCGTCACTGTTGCTGAACGCCTTCAACGCATCTATGTAGAGGATAGGTACGCCTGATTGCCCTTAGACCAATCCCTTTCAGTACAACCTCCCCAAGGTTCGAGCAGGTGCTAATGTAAGGACGATGCCTTCAGAAGGCGTTCCGTACGCGAAGGAAGGCAGGAGTAGCAGGAAGCATGAAAGCCATTTCAAGAATGTGCACTTCGATTTTTCGGAAATTAATCCGACGGTTAATGGTGACTCTCCAAATTCTTCAACCATGTATGCCGCCTGATCCTAAGGGACGAAACCTCTAGAAAGCAAGATCTGCAACCAACCTTCGTTTTCGACCCTCCGCCGGTGTAAGCATATGACCCTCACCAGTGGCCGGATCTTCGGTCCACAACAGCATGTCGGTCAATGTTACACCGAAGGCCTTCCACCCGACGAAGAACATCACAAACGCGATGATAAGACGGCGATGTGACCACTAGATGCAGCAGATGATCATTGACAAAATAATCCCAAGAAATGAACACCAACCTGCTGGTAAGTGAGCTTCGAGCGCGGAACCGAATTTCGAATTTTCTGCCTCACAATGCGCCTCCATTCCCAAAACAGCATCGCAAGACTGTAGTCCACGACAGAACACAAAATAACGAACAAAATGAACAAGAGCAGCCCTAACGAGTGCGGATGAAAACTATGTACTAAAGAAGATCAACAACAGAAACAGCGACTGTGCGAGGGTGCCCACAGCTCTCAATAGACGATCTTGGCCTGCTGAGTGGGCAACACTCCGAAACGTTTCTTGATGAGCACACGGTATTTGCTGTACTTGTCCTCGGGAGAGAAGCGGGCAGGATGAGCCGAGATTGTCTCCGTACCGTCAGGAGCAGTCTTCTGAAATGGATAGTTCAGCTGGCTATTAAACATCGCAATCTATAAGGGAAATATAATCTCCGTTCAACTGCAGTTTTGAATCTTGATGCTGAACTGCAGATAATTCTGTTAAGAGCAAAAACTTCCGGTCACAGCTTACACCGAAGTTTATTTGGAAACTCTTTTCTAGAAATTCCGTATGACTATCCATGGCTAGTCGTGCGTTTCTGTAGAAAAATCAAAATTCAAGACTACTCTCCTTTTTCACATCTAAACCGATTTTTACGATACCGGATTTTACTTCCAGAAGCGCCTGCACTCGTTTGCACCCCCAGTTGAGTTTCTTGGCTCGAATTTCGCACAGGCCAACCAAGCTCCCCATCTCTCCGGGGTCGGTGAATTGGTACCACTGATGTCTGAGAAGGTTAAAGCGCTGCCTTCTCATCGGCTGGAACCCCCGCAATTCATTGTGTAGACCAAATACAGATTGAAATTGCTTACACGACATTCCAAAGAAGTAGAATGCAGGCGCACCCTAGAAGAGATTGAACAGCCGAGGCCCTTAATCCTTTAATCGGCGCAATGCGGGTTGGGGTAGTTTATTATGAAAGAAGGTTAAACCCAACGAAATAAGCAGGGTTTCTAGAAAATGACACTCTTGGTGAATAGCAGAAATGCATAACGAACAGTTTTACGAAATGTGTGGATCAGAATAGACTGATCTATTACGTTTCAATAATACGCTGAAACAAAAATATATATATTACCTTTAATGTGTACACTCGTCTGCCGCTCTCGTCCAGGTGATACCTCAGGAACATTCCAATGAAATGTTAGCGTTTAAGAAGCTGAAAAACCACAAATATCGTATTTCACCCAATAAAGATTTCTTAAATGAACGGACACGAAGCAGGCACAACAACTGATCCTCATAAAATGCCTTAATTCTACCGGGCTCCTAAGAATCATCCTGATTAACTATTCCTACAGAAGCTCAAGGTTTCGACGAACGAACGTTTTTGTAAGCGTAGACAGTTTAGGCCTACAGTTGCCGAATCACTGGCGCGATCGCCCCGCCGCGTTAGCGCTAGAGCACAGGAACCGTCAGGGCGTCCAACTTTACACGCAGCGCACACTTCAACGACCATTTCTACGATGTTCACCTGATTTTGCGCTTGCCTGTTGAACAGCCGTTGACAAAATTTTCAGTCCTGTACTTCTTCTCACACTGTATTAAGTACCTATTTCGCTACTGTGTAATCACCACTATCGAATCTCCAGTGAAACAGTGCGTCCACAGAAATCTACATTGTTCGAATGGCTGGTGCAGTCCCAATAATGGGATCCACTTATACAGACATTTAAACAGTAGTTGAAATAGAAACACACGCGACGTATACAACGTGAGGCAGCCACTAGACTCTGCAAGCCCAGAGGATTGGGGGAAGGGGATGGACACGCCAAGAGGACGGGGTAGAACGCACATCCCGTTATAAGTTGGACCCCCTCTTTGGGACTGCACTCAATGGCTATCTTCTTCTGTTCTTAGTCTGAAGACCAAGAAAGCGGAAATATCACAGGGATCTCGATGTTGAGATGCGCTATGCATTTGCCAAGCGTTGACTGGCAAAATAGATGACGTTTACATGAAACTTCCAAATCGAAATATGTATTATATATTCCGTGTCCAGCCTTGACCTTCAACATTCATCTCGGACGAGTAAAAGCCAGAACCAGGGTTTCGCTATCAACTTGAAAACTGGTGAATCATGTTGCTCGAACATGTATTAAGTCCCCTACTGGCACAATTCACAATTTTTTAGCAGGAGGCTCCGCGATTAGTCAACATTTTACATATTCAACACCAGTCGCATCCATGGGGGCCGCCCACCCCCAACCCCTGGGCTTGCTCGAGAGTCAAGTGGCTGCCTTACGAGATAGTGGAGGCGCAGACATTCGCCACGCCTCTGTTTAAAGGGCGGGGGGGGGGGGGGGTAGAACGCCACTCCGCCGCATCCATGGCATCGACGCTAGACAAATGGATTCGAATGTACAACTGAAGCATATTCTATGAATCCCTTCATTAAAAAATACTATTTTTTAAGTAAGAAACTTTCTCTGACAGGAAGGCTGCTAGTTAATCTCTGCACAATCTACAAGCGCTTGCTGTGCCCCAAGAGCCTTGTAAGCATTACTAGGAAACCAAAGCTCCGCTTAAAATAAACGTTCGGGAGCGATTTGCAAAACATGGTGCATTATTGGACCACACATCTTCCCAACATGACTTTTACCACACACTCAAATAAACTGCGCGACAATAGGCGCATGAATGACGCGATCTCGTCGTCAGTGCACTGGAAGATGTGTGGGCATATGTCGCGAATGTGGGCAGGGCTGGGAGGTGGGAGTGTGCCAGTCAATCATAACCAGTTAAAGCGCCAATCGAACACGCGCCACCCAACCAGGTACCAAAAGTACACGTCATTTCCTACTTTCACGTCCATGTTATACGCCCTGAGTGGCTGGCGCGCCTCCGGCTCTCAATGCTACAGGATTATAAACGGCGGATATCAGGACCGGCTCACCGTAACCTTAGGCGTCGGGTGAGACGTCCATTGTGCAATCGCGGAACAAGGCTGGGAAGGGCCATACAAGCTGCTCGTATGGAGACTGCTTTCTTCGCTCAGGGGGAGTTCGCGGCTGGGTTCTGCGCTCTTCGAGCGGCGAAGCGCCTTCGGCTGAAACAATGCGCAGAAAACGCCCAACGTCATGTAGACGTCGAAACCTCCCAGATCTAAACCTCTACCTACTGCACCACGACTCACTTGCACACGGTGCCATCGCGGGCGCACAAGACATCGATCGGACGTCGCAGCGTGGACGCGGACGCGCGATCTCTGAGCTAGGAGGGCGCAGACAGCAAAGTCTTGGCGCGACCCGCACTGCGGTTACGGTGAGCCGGTCCTGATATCCGCCGTTTAAAATTGTCTCTCAATGCTTCTCGGATATGCGACATTGACCTGTCTGTATTATTTACGTAGAAAATCTAGAATGGAATAATGGACTATCATTTCCGCCTTGCATTGAACCCGTCTGACACGAGCGATAAACTGATTACGCGAGATTACTCGTGGAGTTCTGAGCAGCAGTTCCTTTTATTCGAGACGCGCAAAATACACTAGATATCCGTATTACTGCCCATAAACAAGGGAACTTCTGGGCTGAGCAGGCCTCAAACCTTATGAACAGCAGTGGCCATGAAATGCACCGGGTTTTGCCAGACATCCGCACATTCACCGCCCACGTGACAGTGATATCTTCGCTATGTTACTCCTATCTCCCGTACCGGGACGATGACGAATAAGCGGATCACCAACCAGCCGCGATGTAATACCCACTTCTTACTCTAACAACTTCCCGGAAAGCGCTCGGTCAATACTTTTTAACGCAGAAATCATGTGGTTACACAACTTCCAGGCTCGTCATAACGCAATGTTTTACCTTAGTATTTCACGTATAATGTGTATCTACAACAGATTTCGCCTTCACACACTTCCAAGACCCAAAACTTCACTAGCTAAAGGACTAGGAATTTTATGACCTGTTAAACACAGCATCCCCCCCCCCAACATTGCCCTAGGATATCCCATTGCGCGATAGCCTAGGGCAATATGATAACCGCCCACATAGCCATTAGCACTGAAGACTGGATACTTTCCTGCCCGAACCGTTACTGATGCAAAATAAAGAGATATGTCATGGATTCGGCACCACAGTGAAAAAAAGCAGGACGAGGCACAGTACCGATGAACAATGAAAAAGCTTTATCGTCTCTGCAGGAAAATCCATGAATCACAACAACGAAGATCTTTGGAAATACGGAAACACCGAATACTCTGGAATACACAATGAGCCAAACTTTGTAGCAATTAGAGGAAATGTGTGTGCGCGATTGAAGCTCACAGTCGCACACTATATTCAGTCGATTTAGAGCAGTTCTAAACAGCAAAAGCCTCATTACCGAATGAACAAGCACAACCACATTTGATATGGATAATATTAAACCTCGACAAATATCACATCTTTGAGAATATCCTGTAAAGACAACCTTTAAAGTAACGGGGACAACAATGAACAAGAAATTTCTTTGCTAGAGCAAAACTGAATAATTTTTAGGCCTCCTCACGACACTACGTCATACGAAAATTAAGACTATGATGAGGCACTCCTTCGTTTTATACGAGGGCGACAAGCGGACGCGTTTCTATAGTGGACCCATGCCGACCGTGCTGAAGACGTAATCCCAAAGCGATGTAGAAATTCCAAAGCCTGAAACAAGAACATGCGTTTGCTCACGTTGCCGTAACATCCCGCTAGTGCGAACCACGAATGTTAAATACAGGGTGGCCCACACGAAAAGTTGCGGTGTATAGAAAATCCATTTTTGGACATTTTCGATTTTTATGTCATGCTATGGTGTTATTGTTATTCGTTTTCTCCGTATTTTCAGTCCTATTATGCTCAGTCGTCTTCTCCGTCTCTAGATAACTATGGTTTCGCTTGAGGATAGTTCAGCAGAAGTCGCTATGTTCGCGTCGTTCCAGGATTTCAAAGATGCTGAAACTGCATCGACTGCTGTACATCGCGTCATCAAACGTTTCAAAGACACTCGAGGGATCGAAAATCGCCCGAGAGGAAGACCACAACGAACTGCGAGGACCTCTGCCTTTCGAAAGGCCGTCAAAAACAAGTTCAACCGAAATGCCGCAAGAGGTATCGGTAAACTGGCTAAGGAGAACAACGTTAAGTCCTTAAACTACGCAAAACTGAACAGAGGTGATCTGAGACTGGATCCCTACAAATTTGCCAAAGAAGAGCACCTCACTGACGAAACGAAGAACTCGAGATTGGACAAGTGCAGAAAGATGAAGACCCCTACGCGCGGTGACAGGCTCGACTGGGTTCTCTTCACATTTTGAACTACTCCAAGGCAGAGTCAACGGAAACCTCTGCCAAAAGGACCTCCAAGAGCAGCCAACGTCAGAAGAGCTCATTTCCCACAGTCCCTAATGGCATGGGCTGGAATATCGGCCTGTGAAAGACCAAGCTGTCTTTTATTCAACAAGAGGTTAAGATGAATCCCTGAAGCAAATTCTAGAGGATGTGGTAATAACCTGGGCACAAGGAAATTCAAAAGACGTCGACTGGACCTTCCAATGAGACTGGGAATCAGCACAGGTGCTAAGAAGACTCCGGAATGGTGTGAGACTAATCCTCCAGAATGGCGGACGAAGAATGCTTGGCCCAAAGGTGGTCATTTTCAATGTATGGGATGTTATTTAGAAGTTCCTTGTCTGTCGAATGAATACACATATTCTTATTTGGACTGCTTGATGAAAAACTGTAGGTAGCTTTCTGTGTAACACTTTATGAGTAACACCCTGTAACACCCTGTGTATCTGAGTTCTGAACGACTACAGCAGTCCTATCAATCATTTCTTAAATTGTCACAACGATGTCTTGTTGCGATCAAAACTTCTGGCGCCAGGCGGTACTCGAACCCGCACCTCACTCTGACCGGGCGGGCATGCTCTACGCCTTTTCACCACCGGCGCCGTTTGATCGAATGCAACATCCACACCAGGGGTGCGCATTTAACGGTTAACGATTTAACGAATTTAACGAATTAACGGCATTTTTCGGTAAAATCTGGCTTAACGACTTAACGGAAATTTTTAGGAATTTAACGGAATTTTTAACGGACTTTTTCTCGGTGAGTTTATCACATTTACAATCAGTATTTTCTAATGTTGCAGGTCTCATCCTCCCGATTAGGACTGTTCCTGGAAAACTATTGAAATCAGCAAGAATGTTTTGATGTTCTTATCAATTCAATTCGTTTTGAATTTTTGTAAATAATGCATTTTTGGGGCGCGTGCAGCGCAGTCGCAGGAGGTGCCGGCTGTCGCGTGTACCCTATGCCAGGTTTCTGATCCTTTTTCAGGATTTCCCGCCCAGGTCAACCAAGCCTTCGATCCATCTGGGGTCGGTGAATTGGTACCAGACTTGTTTGGGAAGAAGTGCTGACTTGTTCATCGGCTGGCCACCGCAAGCCACTGGCCGAATACGCATTCAAATCGCCTCCACGACATCCCACGGAAGAAGAATGCGTGGCACATTCCAAAAAAGATTAAGTAATTCTGTCTTTTATCCTTATCCTTTAATACATTTAGGAGCTAGAAATTTCTTCGCCGAGTCCCCAAGCAGGTCAACGAATTCGCAAAGATACTGGTCTAACCTCCTCTTAAGATATGCCTATTCTCACCTGGTGCTGCTCATCTCAGAATACTTTTGCTCCCCCCCCCCCCGAGCACAAGACGGAAAGAATGTTTTCAGCCGCTGGACGTATTTTAAGCTATTTTACAAAAACGCTAAAAACAAAAACTTGGAAAGCTACCTTTCCTGAACGTCGAAGACGGTGTATTACACCTTCTCGGAGGTGTGGGACATCGTGTGACACGATGTCGTATCACTGTCCCGACGTTGCAAAAAAAAATAGGTTAGTACCAAGCATCAGGCACTCGAGAATTGTGGGTTGTACGTTCGTCACGTGTTAACATTCCGCTGATAGGGGTTTTTACTGTATTTCTATTAATTCTTTCTGTACTTAATGAGCTGGTGCCTGCACAGAGATTGCACATGTTCGTAAAACATGTCAAACAAAAGAACTAGGAAACGGTGGAACTTCGGGTACCTGCCTGATCGTACATTTCAGGATGCCTTACCGACGGTAATCTTGCCTTGAATGGTAATTCCATAGTTGTTCATATTCTGTACCCTGTAGATAATTTGTTGCTGAAGGCTTGTTTATTTTTCTGTGTTTGCTGATTTTGATTTGTTTATTTCACATTGCAGTGTTACACTCCATTCCTTGAGCGTTAGCTGTTGACTTCTTGAAATTGAAACGTATAAGGTTTTCCTTTTTCAGTTGAAATAATGGTTTGCAGCTATTTGTCTTTTTTTAACGAAATTTAACGATTTACCGGAAATTTAACGAAAATTTTCCGTTAAAAAATTTCGTTAAGAAAATTTAACGCCCAGAATTTCGTGTGCACCCCTGATCCACACCTCGTGGGACCGATCAGCACCGTATCCGAGATGAGCCGGCTGCTGATATCAGCATGATCCAGTTAATCTGATTGTCTTGTTAGAAACAATTCAAATCAGTTTCTTTAAGCCTCAATTGGCTGGTATCGAGATATACGCAACAAAACATCGTTGTGATAGCTTACAACCTAGATATCAGCCAACTGAGGCTTAAAGAAAATGATTTGATTTCTTAAATGTATCTCCGATGGAGCTGTGCAGAAGCGCAGAAGTTTTTTGGTGTCTAGCATAAATCGGTTATTGCTTGAAGCAGTAATCTCTGTTTTATAAACTACAATGCAATGAGAGCGTGCAGCTCAGTCGTAGGAAGTGCCAGCTGTGGCGTACATCCGATATCAGGTTCCTGGATAGAATTTTCCGCCCGGGCATCAAATCCTTCCATCCCTCCGGGGTCAGTGAATTGCTGCCACACTTGACTGGGAAGGATACAGCGCTGACTTGTTCATTGATTGACCACAGCAAATCATTCTATCGGCAAATACGCTCTGAACTTGCCTTATCGAGAACCCGTGGAAGTAGGATACGTGCCGCGTCCCAAAAGGGATTGATTGACGCCGTCGTTTATGTTCCACCCTTTATACCAATGCAATTACTCGAATTGCAGTCCGTTTCTAAACAGAAACTGACAGCGCTCTTGTTCTACGTGGCACCATTCTTTCAGCATTTCAACTACTTGAATTTTTTGATATCTATCTAGTAGTGGCATCTCTAAAAAAGCGAACGAAACACTGTGGATGACGTTCAGTAGCAGGGAAATGCAGGAGACCTTCCTGTCATAGGCTAGTTTTGTCTGGCGCCTTTGTGTCGAATAGTTTAATAGTTTACCTTCAATTTTGCCGCGGTTGCCAAACAGGCAGTATGAACTGCGTTGCTCTCCTGGCACTATTAGGATAGATCTAAATTTTGGTCAAAACTGGCAGCATCTTTCCTACTGTTATTGGGATTATGTTGGTTCGAATAGACGTGATACGCAGTTACTTGCAGGCAATCGAAAAACTATACACCATCCCAAAGTAGCCCCTATATAACGACCTTTTCTTCATCATGTCAATCATATCGTGCGACTGATATAGACTGACACGTAACAATAATATTGACAAAAATGAATCATACACCGTTAACCTTTGGTGAACAATCCAACTAAACACCAAAAATTAATCAATTTACATAATTGCTAAAGTAAACCGTAGTATACTGAAAGATCCACTCGCTGTTTCGGAACATGGAGGGAACTTGCTAGGCTAAGACCATAGGTTATGTAAGAGTGACTTCGTTCCCCATTGCTGCTTGCACGGAATTTTACGGTTACAAACATTTTTCGAAATACCCAGTACGAAGACAGACAGTATTATGCAGCAAAAACGATTCAAATTGTTTCGCCTTCTGCTACGACGTGATAACACGTTGTCATGAAGTAAACTTTGACGCACTTCGGGGACATTCCAGACAGCATCAACTTCTGGAGTCGAGCAGCAAGGACTCGAGCCATCACTATGCGCCCAGCAGCAACAATTCGAAATAGAACATTCTCCTGGAATCCCGTCAGCAGCAAAGTCGATCCGAGTAAGTTCTTCTGCTCGATGCGGTACATCTTTGGAGGTGGTTCACCGCGGACAGATTCATCATATGTGTCTTCTAGGACGTTTCGCGTTTCGAAAACCTACCACAATTTGGAATTAATTTGAATTAAAATCGCGCCCAAAAATTTGTCCAGAAAGAAGAGAAACCCATTCACTGTATTCAGCCATCGCCCAGATGTTCACGTAATACGGTAGGAAAAAGAAAAGCAAGTAAACCAAAAGAAGTGAGAACATTTGCGCAGCACGTAGACTCACCTGCATCGAAGTTTTTGAAATGATGGTTATGGTGGTAGACCTTCAGATAGTGCATGTTGGTTAATGGACGCGGACTTCCATGATGAAGGTAGAAGTGAATCATGTCGTAACCGATGTATCCGAAGAGCTTTCCACTGCCAAAAGCACAGAACACGTGCCTAGATAAGCCTTTTCAGTGAAAGAATGAAAAAACTGCTTAGGAGGCTCTTACCAGGGAAGGATGCTGGAATACACAACATAGAAGAACGCAACTATGACAGCGGCCGGAGCTGGGGGAAACACTAGGCGATCACCATCCATTGGAGTTTTGTGATGAAGCCCTTAAACACCAAGTGTTGCGGGACAATTTACAAAGTGATTGAAGGCGGTGCAACTCACCGTGCAGGAGAAAGTGCAACACGATCTGGAAATGCGAGTTAGGATTCGGCTGCCAGTGGAACACCCATCTGTGGAGCGAATACTCACAAAGCGTCCATATCAACACTCCCAGCACAAAACAGTTGGCCCATATGAAAGCGCCCTGATACAGTCCTGCAATAGGGCCGCAGTCATTGAAAATGGTGTGTTACTAAAAATCGGACGCAAATAACTCTCTGGTTTAAAGGGAGAAAAGGCACAACTCTAGCTTCATCAAGAGGCACACATAGGCACCCGAGAAAATAACGGAATTGCTGCGGTCAAATATAACGAACCCCATCGACTGTACATCTCCGCCATTGCGAGGACACTGAACAAGGCGACAATTGGCATCCATACAGCAGGAACGACCCACCACGCCGTTCGCGTCAACGACTCCAGAAAGTCCGAATCGAACAGCCTGGAACACATCGTAAAATCTATGCCCATAATAGGTTTTATTTCTCCATCGACGGTAATCGTTCCCGTTGATAATAGTGTGCCACTGCTGCTCACAAGCCGCACCCTCACGCATTTTCTTACGCAATCCTTCCTTAGAAAGAAAAACGTTGGAAAATTCAGCAGAAGTCGCAAATTCTCATCCTTCTCGGCTACCAGACAAACAAAGGGCACAAAATGTCTTGAATGTTTCTACTTAATAGATAAGAGCATCACTTATCAAGCAGCCTTAATAGAAAGTCAACCGCCGAAGATCGTTCACAGTGAGTAACTAATGCGGAGAATATGACGAGACTATCATCCAATCACTGAAAGGCATTTGATGTGAAAACCTGCCCCTGCATATTACTATGACCCTTCACAGCGGCCAGAGTCCCCATCCCCATCGTCTATATCACACCCAAGTGGTAAATTGTTCAGCAGGGTCGATTTAGGTCGAGTTGTCACACAGATGGCTTGACAGAGAGAACCTCTGAGGAACCGCCCCAAAATACCTCAATGTTCCTTCGTACGGTTGATGAATCCACATCCAGTAATCAGCTCCTAGGTTTCCCACTTGTGACAGCACTCCGCTCTTTGAATGCAATGTAGGGTCGTCCTTGAAACAAGTGCTAGTAATAATGACGACGCAGAACACAACTAATCGTCATTTACCTTCTGGAAGTTCTCCACATCATACCTCTCCATCATCTGATAGGCTGCTTCGGAATGCTCGTGTTTTACCCCGAGAATACGCTTCTCCCCCTTCATGAACTCGCCCACTTCCTCGCCAGCCAGCTTGTGCAGAACCTTAAAGTAACTTCTGGACTGAACAAACCGAATATATAACCTAATTCACAGCCCTAATAACTCTACATTTCAAATATATTGCAGATCCTCCTCAAACTGGCAATTTTACAACAGAAGTTCAGTTGAGTGCACGTTAGCAGACAACAATTAGAAGATGGGTAGGTGATCTGTTTATCAAACAACTGCGCCCGAAGCTCCCTATATCCTATAGATTTTCTCTCCAATTTCTAGAAACTGACACACATTTAAATAGAACGCTGAGGGCTATGCTCCTAATATAATCGGTTAAGCAATGTCTAACATCTGATGTGCAGAGCAATTGCCTGAAAATAAGCCTCCTTAAATGAGTGTTTTTTTTTTTGTTAAAAACTCCAAATTTCATTGTACGAAAACGAATGCACAACGTAAAGTGAACGATTATAGAAAAGCCGAAAGTAGACCATACCTTCTGTCCACCGGGGTGTTTTGCAGCAAACTGGGCGACGTCGTAGACACGTCCTTTCATTAGAAGAAGCAACGGTCTTGTGGCTTCATTCTGGTTAGAGTCCGTGTCGAACCCCATCGTGAGACAACTACCTGGAAATCGCAGTTCTAGCAAGGGCAACCACGAGGAGAAATGACGCCTTGTAATCTTCGAATGGAAGGTGGAAGGATTTGCAAGGAATGTAGGAGAAAAGACATCAAAACTAGAAGAAACGACAGAGGAGCACTTATCTGTAGCCCATTATTTTGATTGCAGGTGCGTGAGAAATACCAATATAAAGGAACCCATTGAACAATTAGAACTGAAAAACACAGATGCCAGACAATTCTTACTGGAGCTGCACTAGTTCTCAAAAGAGTTGAAGTCGTTGAATGAGAGGTGGAAGGACAATGGTCCGAGAGGAGCAGTCCAATTCAGTGATCTTCCGCGAAGCGATTGTATAGTCAGGATCCGGTCGCGGTTCTGCTACCAAATGAAGACGTTTAAGTGTTTGTTGAGACAACTGACGGTGAAAAATATTTTTGATGTTTCCCTAGTGTAGTGTCAAACCACATTTTTCTGTGGCTCTGTAGAGGCTGCTAAGTGAAACTTTGCCTAATGATAACAACGCGTAGTTGCAATCGGAAGGGACAGCTACCATGTACGCCACAAAGCCTGCCCAGGGCAACAAAGCATACAGGACGTTCATACTAGGGCACCACGTTTTCCAACCGTAACCCTAGAAACAATCGTGCTCACTACATTCGCAAATCGGTGTTGGCGCCAAAATACCTTGATATCCTACAGGCAGCTGTGCGCCCAAGTGTTGGAAAAGGAGTTGCATCCCAGGCCTTCAGCGGCAGGATTCATCAACGGTTAAACCCGCGGTGCGCGAGGTATAAGTGGTATAAATGCGCACGGTGAAGCTCTAGCTCTCATCTTATTTCAACTGCCTACACCTCCATAACCACGGGTTTAATTGTTGACGAATCCGACCCAGGTGGATTGGTACCAGACCCGGAAAAAAAATAAAAAGGACAACAACGGCAATCTATCGACTGCCGTCCACAAGTCATTGTGTAGGGCGCATAACCGTTTAAATTGTCTCCATGACATCCCACGGTTGTATAACGTATGACGTTCCGCATAAAACGAATCACCGATACCGAACATTGGTCGTTTTATTTGGACTTTTTGACGTTTTTGAAGGAAACGCTTCCGATTGGATCTGCGAAAGTATTGCATTAAACACGCGAGACTCGACAATGGGTACGATACAATCAATATATTAAATTAACGAACACAAGTTAATAAAAGGGATACTTAGACAACTGGACACAGGCATATGGATTGAGATTTTGAGAATATAGAGCCTTCGAGACTTAATACAAGACACATCCTAGCTATAGAGGGCATTCACGAAGGATCGATCATATCATCACGATCGTTATCGTGGCGATGAACGAGCACGCACGTGCCGTATTCTCGACTGCCTGGGCTATACGGCGTGGTAGATCCAAAACCTACGTGAGGGTATTCCTCAACAAATGAAGGTTTCTAAAAGCTCTCGTGTCTAACACCAAGAAAGCCAAGAACTTCTTGGCACATCATAAAAGAGGCACTTTCAATAGTAAAGGGGAAGAGAATGGCATCAGGGTTTCGAGAGTTTTCTGTTTTGAAGATTATGCGATAGACATTGGATCCGAGTGGATTTAATCGAATGAAAATACTTTTTCAAACCGCGCATTTTCCTGTGAATCAGATGAGGGTGATTTTCACTGGCCGGATCTATGATGATTCAGATGAAGAGACGTTTGTTTTCCCGAATTTTCGAATGATTCAGGTAACGTCACTCCTGGTCAAGTCGGATTTCGAATAACTGAGACGATTCAGATCCTGTGTATATTATGCGAAGGGTGGAAGTAGTGATTTGTCACTGTTATTGTGATGAAAATCGGAGGACAGAATATCGTTGTTCCTCCGAACTGTATCAAAGGTCGGGTCACATAGTTTTTCGCGGACTATATCTTGCCTAGCTCTCTTCTTAGTGGTCTAAGTGATTAATGGACTATCAATGCACCGATTCATGTACATTGGTAGTGACTGCGAACTGGTTTCCAAACTAAGGCACCTGGTGGGGAGTCGAAGACGTGGTGAATCATTTTGTGCCGCAGATATCGTAAGCAAACATCAATAAAATCTAACGGAAGAGCAGCAAGAAGCACGAGAACAAGGATTTTTCTAAGCTTTAGGAATCATTATGTTCGCCATACTACCGGCGCTATCTTCGTCGTTCTGCTGCTATCCTGATACTGCCTCCTCTTGCTAAGGAGTACATTCCGCAAGAAAAACGAGAAGAAGCTGAACTCATTCCGAATGGTGATCAGGCCTAACAACCAAACGCACATCTATCACATCTGTAAAACGATTTGGGATTTTGTTCAACGAAACAATCTTTTTCTGTGCTTATATTAACGCCGCTTTGTAAGTGAAGACGGAGTGTTCAGCACAAAAAAACACACTGCAATCTAAAAACCTAAAAACACGGTGAACTATTGGGTTGGAAACCAAGTTCCCGCATTTTTAAAACATTTTACTATAACGTTATATACCATTCTAATGACTTGCTTTATCAAAAACATGTTTCCCTTCTTCCCAATTCGGTTTTTGCACATTTCTTGGTAGAAGCCGAGCATAGAAAACCAGAGAGGATGAAATTTACTACCCCATCTCGTTTCTTCGACCCACGAAACACTGCTTAGGGTACCAACTTCAGGACGTTTATTTTGAAAGAAATACGGTTGCCAAAAATCTTCACTGTCTTTTCCGAAGAGGCGCAATCTCATTCAATTGTATGTCCGCTCTATAAGGGGCTCAACGGTATTGTTGTGCTTTTGGGAAAATTTATCGAACGAATGAATGAATGAATTCGATGTCGAAAATTTCCGAGCAAATGGATGAACGAATTCATCGCTCATCAATTTTTTCGAATGACTGAAAATCGACTAGGTGCCATTTTCGTCTAGCCGAACAATTTGTTCGAATCAGTTTCTGTGCTTAAAGATTGAAAGTTCATTCGCTAATCGAATATGACTCCCTTTCGATGTTCGAATTCGAACGAATATTCAACTTTTTAAAACAACGACGTTCGAGTTTGAACGAATATTCGAAAATCTAGAGATATAGTAGGTTTCGACTATTCGAATAAATTAATCGAATAATTACTCGAATATATTCGTTCGAGCACAACTATACCCAAAAGTGACCAATCTCACTCGAGTCTACACGTTCTGAAAAGGATGGAAGCAACCCGCAGGAATTCATCACCTCTCGTCTAGGTCCGGCAAATAAAGACCCACTACAACCTCGAACGGCACACAACAGAAATACTGACGTCTAGAAAAGCAGGAGTATTTCTCGGAAGTAATGCACCCGTCACAGAATGTTCGATTTCGGTGCACGTTCTATTCGCTGAAGACGTTTTTCCCTGAGCGCAGAACGGCATGCCGCTTATCTGCAGGAATGCAAACAAAAGCCGGCGAGGGGTGAACAAAAAGGGCAATGCAATCAAAAGACGGCACATGATCGCGAGCAGGACACGGTAATAACGCACGTGTCGGCTCATAGTAAGCAGTGGAAATGGGGATGGCAAAGATCACAGTTCGCCTTTCTTACACCGGGTGACGGCCAACAGCTGCCACGTCTTACACCACCTCAGTGCCCCAGGTTGGCCAACGTAGCTATAACCAGGCTACGTCCACCAGTATAAGCCACTAAGGAGGAGTTCAATGTGCAGACAGCAATGTTCGACCCTCCACGTGCCTCGAGATAATGAATTATTTCCCTTGTGGGGCCATGCTTCTTGTTAGGATAACGCTGAAAAGTTAACCAAAGCGGCATAATAACATGGAAACTCAGCAATGGTGGGGAGAGATACAGCCTGCAGATGCTTCCTAAATGGTGCAAACAATGCATACTTTATTCACAACAAAACTGGGTCCTTGCACAATGCCTAAGGCTAATGTCGACAACACAGCCTGAAAGTCTCCTGCTTGAGCGATGCCTCCTATGAGACATCGCTGCCAATGCTGTAAATCCGTCGTAGAACTCGAAATAGCGCTTGCTAGGTAGGCACGAACTTCCACTTAGAGGCTTTGCCACTATGGGGGCGTTGATTTTCACTTTGCTTGCCCCGCGGTCGGCGGTCTCTATTCATCTCTTCCGCGTGACAGCAGCCTAATGAGCCCTCCCTGCTCGCAGGAAGAAAAGGGCAGTAGTACATCATCCATCCGAGGGTTTCGTAGAGAAGTCGTGCCGACGCATTGGTTGGCCTCATTCCTTACCTTCTTTTGACACATCACATAACCCCGCTGCTTAGCGACTAGTCTCGAAGGTGTACCTCCCGCAGACCTTATGCGACTGGCTGCTTTTGATACAGGCCCAGGTGACGACTCCTTGAATATCAACTAATCTTATCGTCATAACGAAGGCTTTCCCTACCTCGCACCTCAACAGACCAATGGTAATGGTACTACTTGAAGAAGAAAACTTCTAGACAGACGGCAGGAATAGCACGCATGTGCTACACGCTAAGTCCCATAGACAGGAAACTCGTTGTGGGCAGCTCTTTTCAACTTCATGTCAGAAACAACTGATCCTCGGACCTCACTATAAATTGAGTATAAGGACAAAGGATAAAGGACGGCGTTACTCAATCCCTTCTGGGATGCGCCAGCGCATTCTACTTCTACGGGATGTCGTGGAGGCGACATGAATGCGTATTTGGCCATACAATGACTTGCGGTGGGCAGCCGATGAACAAGTCAGCGCTTTTTCCTTCCCAGACAAGTCTGGTACCAATTCACCGACCCCGGAGGGATGGAAGGTTTGGTTGGCCTGGCGGGAAATCCGAACCAGGAACCTGGTATCGGGTGCACGCGGCAGTCGAGCCTCCCCGACTGTGCTACACGCGCCGAAATTGAGTATAGCGTATCGAAATGATACCGCAATGTTGTCCCTCAAGTAGGAAGGTGCTCAATAACACACCCGCGATAACCATCAATCACCTGGGGCCAGATTCATCAACCGCTTACCGCCCTTTAACGATGAAAATACCGCAAAATGCCAATGCTGATGAATGTCATATCAGGGTGAGGGGTTTCACAGTTAGAGGGCGGTAACCGGTTGATGAATCTGGCCCCTAAAAGGTCATCTACGAATTCCAATGGCGTCACGTCGACATCAGCATAGGACACCTCGTGCACTGACTATTACGGTTAATGACGTATGGAAAAACGAACGATGAAGAGAACTGGAAGGTGAGAAGTGGAAAGTGGTAGAGCTCTTCGAACTAGGAGTCACAGACTGTAGCAAATTAAGCAAGTTTAGGTTAATACAGGTATTGAGCCAAGAAAAACGGCACCGAGAGACAAATTTGCATCCGCGTGTTCAGGATGGCGTTATCTAACGCATCTGTGTTAGTATTGGCTAACTTTAAGCTTCTTCAGCTACCTAATCTCCTCGCCAGATGACGAGATCACAGAACCCAGTCCAATCACCACTTGCATATGCGCAGGTAACCGGATGGAAAGTTAGACTGGTTACGTCACATGGCGAACACTTAGAAGTTGCCCTTGGAGCTTCAAGGAAAACTACACGTTTTCTCATGCCAGAAAATCTTAGCGAGGAAGAGTGCAAGACAAATATTTGTTTGACATGCCAAATGTCACTTCCGGCGCCGACAATTCTTCCCTATTCGCAACAAACTTGATCTCCTCTGACGGCTATCTAGTGAAATATAATGTGGATGTTACAATCAGAACTCAGCATTTCATTTCCAGCGTTCCTGGATAAATTCTTCACATGTCAGTGAAGAGACAGACGACTCACGACTTTCCCCCAAGGAACACACGAGAGTCTTCGACAAGGATTCATGTTCTCCTAAACAGCTTGACAACGGCACTAGCACGACGGGTCTCTACTACGCTGTATGCTCTTAACAACAAACCGTCTTTAGCGACACAAAGTACCACGAGCAAAACCTGGAACTCTCTATTGGAGCACCTGCCAAATAACCTATTCCGCCCCGTTTCGCTCCTGCCTCCTTATCTCGCTATGGGAGAGATACAGGCTGGTTCAGTGCTTTGCGATAACGCCCCGACCTCGTCGGAGTGCCTTTGAACTTTCTAACGTTGGTCTGAAATGCCACGATGACTGATGAACACTTGAAGAGACCGAATTACTCAAAGAAGTGGTAATAACCGAGTGTAAGAAGCCAAAATGCTCCCACCACAAAACATAGCCTAGAGCTGCCTGAAAGAAGAGCGCCTCCTGAGTAAAGATGAGCCTAGCAGTGTCCGTTCATAATCATGTACAGCATATCATATATTGTTTTAAAAGTTATATTTGGTACAGAAATACGAACCGAAAGCCCTGTGCATCCGACCAGGAAAGCGTTTTCCATTAGTGCTCATTGGTTGAGAAAGCTCCTACCACTGAAGGCCGTTATCCCATTTCTTCTTTCTTACATAGTCATCAGATCTCATATAATGAGTTCACCATTAAAAGGAAAACACTCCTGGCAGGGATGTGCGGAATCTCAAGTTCCGCGCTTCGCACTTCGGTTCTTGGCCGTTTTTAATCTCTTCCTTTCCGCGTTCAGTTTTCGGCGCAATGATACCATGGGGGGGGGGGGGGAGGCAGCCCATGGGCTTCGACCGACTTAAGCGTATCAGTCGGATATGGTGACGTGGAATTTCCCACATTGTACGCAAACTGACGCGTACATACGTGTAATGCAAGTTGCAGCGAGAGGGACCTAGATCGAACGGGTAAAAACTCGTTCAAATGTGGGCTGTCGCCCTCATAGTAGCATTGCGCTCAGTTTTTTTTTCTACAAGAATTAGAGAACGCATAAGGCACCTTCTCGTCAAACTGCACGTGAAGTTAATATAGTTGTTTTGAAGTCAACAAAGAAAAAAGGAAAAATCATCGACACTTAGAAAACCTTACGTCTGATAGTTTTGAAAGTTCGGATGAAGAGAAATGGGGATAACAACATCCTTCGGAGTGAGAAGAATAAACGACGTCGGGAAGAAAGCTTGCTTGGCCAGATAGCTTCGCTCGTATTGCGGATGCGAAAGGCAAGGTTTTCTATGAACAATGAAGCCAAACCACACTGCCGCAAGCGACCTCGACTCGTGACAGATCGCACTGACTTCAGCACAGAATCAAGTGCTGGGAGGAACTCTGGCAGGACGAAGACCGTGCCGAAGGAATTTGAAAAGCCGCGAGCCGTCGGGCACGCTCGCAGAGCCGCACTCGGGTTGGCTGCGGTCCAGCGGATTTCACTTGGAGTGCACTTTTCTCGCTCTCGCGGCGATGTCCTTGCAGGGCGATCCAGTTCCCAAGGAATCGCTGGTTCCACGATCATTTCGGCCGTACGCGGACCGAAGACGAACATGCAGATGGGTTCGGGCGACACATTCACATGCGTGGAGCGCACGCCGCCACAGAAAGATCTGGTTTGCCTTCACCTCAGGTGAAGGCGGCTGCACTTGGGGCTTTGGAATCGCACTACAGTCTGTTTCTGAGATCTCTCTGCTTAACAATTGTTCAAAACTTGGTACACTTGTGGTTAAAGAACGTGCATGGTGCAATGGTAGAAGGCGGCGAACATGTCCTCCGAATCCACATTAGGCTTGGTTCTCACGGCAGATCCAAGCCCTCCATGTGAGTGAAGAGGAGGAAAGCTTAACAGGTGCACTCCTGTGGCTTTTACAACGAACGGAAGACCATTCGATGGAACGAGCAATTCGCCCTCAGGTTGCTCAACTGCTGGGAGCAATTCGTTTCTCAACTGCAATGTAATCCGGGTAAGAATTGGACCTTCTAGGATAATCTCAGGCAGAAGTCGGTTAGTAAGGAGCATGAAAGTGTTTGAAACAGATTTACTGCTCGGTTTGAAACCCTGCCGTGCCTCAGACACTGAGTCGGTTAGTAACCGACCGTGAAAGGGTTTGGAATCGAGCACGAATGGCGGCCACGCCCCAGCTGTACAGTAGCAACACGTGCTGCGGGGGGCGTGGCCACCTTTTGTGCTCGGTTCCAAACCCTTTCATGGTTGGTTACTAACAGACTTTTGTCTGATATAGAACCCGATCGGTGCAATACGCCATCTTACGCCTCACAAGACAAACTTACACACAAGAGCGGTTTCGTTGCTGTTCGAAGCAAGGGTGTGCATTAAATTTCGGTCGTTAATTTCTTGTAATCATTTTTTTAACGAGAATTTTTCGTTAAAATTACGCACAATCGGTAAACTTCATTAAAATTACAGCTAGCTGCGTATCATCGTTTTAAGCAGAATGAAAATCAGGAAAGCCATTTATATACTGGTTTCATGTCAAAATGGACATTTTTCAAAGCAAATTCAACACTTCTCAGTGCGAACTGAGAACTTTTATAGTCAGACTCAGCGCTCTTCAAAAGCCATAGTCTGCCCCTGCAGATTATGACCAATGACAAGAGGATGCTGATGAAGATTGTTAGGAGTGGCAAAGTGGCGCATGAGCGGGCATACCCTAAGTTGAGTGTGGCGGCTCAAATCCGATACTATTAATACATCTGGGTCAAGCTGATAAAAGCGGCATGAAGCATTCAAAACAGCGTCACCAGGAAGAAGAGATGACCAATTGGTTGTGAACGCGGCTCGGCAGCCAACGACGAACATTTGAATGGGGACTCGCTCTCTTTGCAAGACGTCAGATCGTCGGCAATTGAGTGCAGCATAAACTAAAAAAGACAACTCAACCTGGAACGACTCGTTATTCTGAAGTGTCGCCGTACTTGATAGCCCTCTAAAACTGCTCAGACATCCTCGCTCACTTTTGCTACGACCGGGAGACAATCTATGAAACGCGACACCTCGCCGCCTGCGGAGTTCTCGTTCCTGAGCATTCCCCATGAACTGAGCCAGTTTCTCCCTTCTGCTCTGAGGGACGGTGTGAGGGGGCAAGCCGCTTCCTGCACAATCGGAAAACGCCCGTCCCTGAGACAATGGCTGCGAGCCAGCTAGGACCGTTCGAGCGGAAGAGATTGACGACACTGCAATGTGGGCTCTTCTGAAAAATCTATGGGGACTTTGGCTGCACATATGTCATACTTGGCCAGACGACCCAGTGGATGGAGTGTTTGGCGCTGGCATGTTCAGGAGAGCATGCACCATAGAGCAGAAGACAAAGTCTGCTTTCCAGCCGGTGGAGCATTATTTCCTCTTCAAGCATGTTAAACTCACACATAAAACTTCAGATAAAATGATAGCAGTGGATCGAGCATCTCTGGTTCCCAGTCCGTCTCTGATGTTGTGGAAGTTTTGGATTCCCAAGAGTTGGGCCTTCTAGATTGTCTCTTAAAACAGCCTGCCAAGGTCGAGATCGAAAGTTTGGGATAATTCCCAAGAATGTAGAACAGATAGATGTTGCACTTCCTGGGGTTTCCTAAATCTAACCAGAACTTACAGTACGACTGAATGATGAAGGAGCAGCACATCCCCTTTTTTGAAATTATATAAGAACTCGAGGGCGCAGTCAGCAGACGACGCTATTCTTGCGTGCACCATGATTTGATTGCAGATCGGTTCGAATACTGGTCACTCGAGAGAGTTTATTGCGATCGAAACTGTAGCGCCATGCGGGACTTGAACCCAGCCCCTCCTTATCGGGCGAAGTCCTACGCCATTATACCATCGGCGCTGTTTGATCACACGTGTATTAATATTATTATGTGTTTATTACATGTTTGTATTCACGTGATGCGGAGCACTTCTTCTTCTTTTTCTTCTTGAGCGTTTGTCCCGCTTAATTGCGGGGTCCGCTAGGTGGCTCGAAGCACTAGCAGGCAATATCAAACAAAACTAATCAACAGCAAATCGTGGAACAGCAAATCGTGACACGTATGCGATATGAATTACTGAAGAAAAAAGATACAACAACTTGCGGCCCAGGTGAGAAATTGTTTTGGGTTCATATTTGCACAGGATTTTGTCAGAAGTGTCATTTCTTCAGCATTATGTCTTTGGAAATTGGTTGCTGTTCTCGTTCTCATTCGAAAACGACGGTTCTCTTCCGAACCGTGAATACAACAAATCTAGTTATGATGATCAAAACGTTAAATGACGCGATAAATTTTTAAATTCGAGAATTTCTAAGCTGTCTCTTTCTCTAGTGCGAGGGGCGAAACAGTTGAAGATTCAGATTCCTAGAGCAAAATGTGATGCAAGCGCAGCACTTCTCACCAGTCGTGCTGTCAACGAAGTCTTGAAGCTCTCTATGAAATACACTTCGCCAAAGTAAATAAGACAGAAAAAACTGGTCGACCAAGTGGTTTCTTAACAGTTAGCCGCGTTTTTAGCATTTTAGATTTCTGTGATTTCTCTGATATCGAACCTTTAGTTTTCAATCACTATACGTAACTTCGGTGTGGCGCAGTCGGAGGAGATGCCGGCGGTCGCGTGCACCCGATACCAGCATCCCGGTTCGGGTTTCCCGTTCAGGCCAATCAAGTCCCGCCGGGGTCGGTGAGATGGGACTAGCCTTGTTTGGGAAGATAAAGCCCTGACTTGATCATCAATCGCAATTCAGGGTATGGCGAAATACGCATTCAAATCGCCTCCACGACATCCCATCCCACAATTCGTTTAAAATGGTTTATAATTTATTTTTCTTTGTATGGCAACGAATGCACGAAATCAATGAATAATAAATGAAAAACATTTTTAATAAGGAACATCCATGTAAACGAGCACCGTAATCGGGCAAGAGTGGGTAGAAGATCCCTGCACACAAGAAATACTTGTCCCGACCCTTACTGAGAGTTACTCTCTCGCATCAGCATGTCGCTATTTCCGAGACGTGGAGCAGGTGAAATAGTCTGGTGCGTTGCTGATGGAAGATGCATAATAAAGGGAGTAATCGGAATGATGAAACAAAGGCAAAGAACCCCCATTCTGCACAGATGCCGAGCGGCAACGGAGCTTTTAGTGCAGAAGTACTTTCGGCAAATAATGCCGGAGTGACGGTTGCGTCCATCAACCGGCTGTGTTATCTTTGACGTCCTATAAAAACGAAGAAAAATGGTGGAGAATTCGGCGAACACACGGACAATACTCCTCGGGCAACGGATAGCAGGACGATGTCAGAACTGGCAACAATCACATCAAGAAGGGATGTTGTATGTTGTAATCCGAAGAACAAAGAACGACACAGTGGAACGAAGTCAAACAGGTATGGTTGGCTTGGAGAAAACCGCGCGCCGATTGGAGAAACACTGAGACATGATCCGTTTCCCGTCTTATGGCAGCTGAATAAATTTGTGAAGCACCTATTATCTTCTGGAGCTCGTGGCAACTCTGATCATAAACGGAACGAGATCTTTTACCACCACGGGAGGGCAAAATCTGATGGAAAGGAGATGATGACTATAGTTCAGCTCCTTTAACTTTCAGACATGGCACCCGACGCAGAAGTTCACAGTCACATAGTCAAGGCTCAACTCTGCGCCCTCCAAATTTTGCAGTGGCCACCTTGCTCTACCTTTCCCGGCATAGTGAACCAATGTCCATGGCCTTTTAGTACTGCTCCATTATTATCTGGTCGTCGAAGGATCAGAAATACAATCTCCTACTTGATTTCAATCTCGGCGAAGTCACTCTTACCGAAGTAGCGATTTCCTTGAGGATGTCCATTAAAATTATTTCAAATTTTGGCTTTTTGGGAGTTTGGAGAAGTCAAAGTAGCATTTTTCTGTTTTACAAATGTTATTTCACGTTGCGGGCACGTGAAGCGCAGTTGGAGGAGGCGCCAGCTGTTGTGTGCAGCTCGTATCAGGATCTTAGTGAAGATTTCCCGTCCCTTTCAACCAAGCTATTATCCCCTCCGGGGTTGGTGAATTCATACCAGACTTATCTGGTAAGGGTAAAGCATTGATTTGTTTGCCGAAAGTCGGCGTGTAGGCCAAATACGCATTCAAGTCACCTCCACGACATTCTGTAGAAAAAAGAATGTGTGGCGCATCTCAAAGTGAAATATGAAACCCCGTTCTTCATTCATTATCCTTATCTCAACATGCAGAAATAAATTCTGAAGGCGAATGAAACCACAGTTGTGCGGGAAAGTGAAAGAAGTTCACACCTGGTAGTTGCCAAGTTGCTCCGCTAGTCACGGAAAACGACGGTGGTGACTGAGGTCATTGTGACCCTCCAAAAAGCATCCCAGAATTTTCTAATGCGAGTGCATTAAAAATATGAGGGAAGGAGATCCGATGTTGTGAGGGATAAAAATGTTCTAGTAGACCCTCATCTGTGATCATCGCGGGCGTTGCCTGCGCATGGCACCATGAGCATATTTTGAATTTGGAGCTGAACAGCCCTACTGGAATGCCAATGCGAAAAGTTACTGAGCAGCACTGAAGAACAAAAACAGAGGAGTTCATCATCTTTGATAAAACGCGTCAGGAACAGATCGTCAGTAAGCTCTCCTAGAAATAGGTACCCTCAGCCGCGGAGGTTGGCACCTCGTTATTCTGTAGCCGTTTTGGAAGGGCGAAGTGTTCCGCCTCAAATCACAACCAGTGTTTGCTACAGTTATCGTCTTATCAGCGCCTGAGAGAAGAACTGTTTGTGTCCACAGGCGTGTTTTTGCCACCGATATTAGCTTTTTTGAAAATTATTCATAGGAGATGCTGTGCTTCAAGTACATCAGTGGAATAACACATTCTAAGGCTGCTCCACGCATTCAGCTTCCTACAGTTAATGCTAGCGCATTAGTTTGAAACAGGAATCGAAAAGGATTGCCCACGGTAGGCATCGCCTAACGAGACTGCAAATCTTCTTCCATAGGTGACTGCAAACCTTCTGCAATTATTTAGGGCACCTGTTTTTCGAAATCATATGCTTGACGATGCCAACGCACGTATAAAATCTGATATTTAAAAGGAAAAGTCTATGGTAATAGCATCCTAAGCAATCTGCTTCGCTGTACTATTTTCTCCTCTCCCACTGTGTGTTTACTGTCTTAGCAGAGAACATGAAGCCCACCCCCCCTCCCATTTTTACATGCGCAATAGTGCATCAATGGAGTCTTCAGTTTCCCCCATCTTCGTCAACTGCTCACGAATTCTGCCCTTTCTTCTCGCCTTTTCTTTCTTCTCATTATCATTTTATATTATTTCCTGTTATCTTTCAGTAGCCATTTTAACTGGTTCCTTCTGTGATTTTCTCCCCTTACAGTGTGTAGTCCGGATTGGCAATAAATAAATAAATAAATAAATAAATAAATAAATAAATAAATAAATAAATAAATAAAGCTTCACTATCACTGCACTGCTCTGCATACCAGAAGTAATCGAAACTCTTCAACTGCTTAAAAGATGGTCATGTATTGCGACTTCATTCACATAACCAAAACGAGTAAGTTTGCTCACATCCGTTTATGCATAGAAGGTAACAAGCTTAGGCAACCAGGTTAAACCTGAGTCTACTCGTGCGAACCATAATATCAGCACCTGTTTGATAACAAAGGCATCGCTGCCTAGATTTATGTATTCCGTGCAAAAACTTTACTTTGAGTGGTATTTTAAGCAAGGATTTTTATTTCTGTTTGTTCTGCTCTTACAATGGGATGTATGGTGGAGTTGCAAAAAATGACGTTAGATTTTGATTTCTAACCTTTCACTACCTATAGCACAAGATCTTTAAAAAATGCTAGAGACATGCTTCACATAAATTAACACAGGCCTTTTTCTAGTTGAGGACTTATTGGTGCCCAATAGGAAATGAAACTTTTCTACTTTTTAGGAATTTTCACACGTTAAGGCTTCTTATAGAAGCTCAAAACCAGCTAAAACCTCTGAATCAAACTATTCAAGAATGTTTGAGAATCATATCTCCAGACAACACACAGTGCATCCTATGATAGAGATTTCCTCAAGGAGCAGTCCTCAGTCTCCAAAAATGATGTGGTCGTAAATGAGTAATAGTCATTGACAAAAATAGTTCGAGAGAAAAGAGAAACCTACTGATTATTCTTGCGCACTGGCCAGGATATGCTACGGCCCAGGATCTGAGTAAGGCTTTACAGCCAGTCTGCATCATTCGGATGAGGTGCAGGGGGAGCCTCCAACGGAAAGGAAATTCGTCCACTTTATGCAAAGCGAGAATCATGTCTCAACTGGATTGCTACCTCCACTGAAAAACGGGGCCCTTAGGAAAATAAATAATTTTACTGAATTCGTTGTTTCACCATCTTCATAAACAATTTTTAAAGGCTGGTCTGCACCTAAAGGTGCTCTAGTATATTTGGTTGGAAAGAAGTCTCTTCAAACTTCGAAACTTTTTTACCCTTCTCCTTGTAAACGCACTAGCTAATGTTGATTGCTGATTTCGTAATCCTATCACACTTGTCTACCGTTCGCACGCGGACACAGGTTAAGACCCTTCTTGTACTTCGTTATGTATCCAATCTTCCGGACTCAATGCCAGATCTACCTCATTGCTATTTTCGGAACGGCATTCTTCATGTATTCATTAAAGGATCTGCAGCACGTCAGGCAGCCGACCAAATTAATGACATATATGGTTTGGGATTTATTACTGATCGCACCTCTTATGAGTGGTTCGAAAAGTTTTTAACTGGAGATTATTCATTCGAGGACAAAGCAAGGTCAGGAAGGCCAACTGGATTGGACGATAGTGAACTACACCATCTTCTTCGTACCGATAGTAGGCACACTACACGTCAACTGGCAGAGAAGCTCGAAGTGTCTCGCAGAATAGTGGGAATCCATCTGAAGAATTTTGGCTTTCATGGAAATTTGGAGCTTGGATTCCACATGCCTTGTAAGACACTGAGAAAGGTCGACGGCTCTCCATCGCTGCTTCTCTTCTGTCCAGATAAGAAAGAAAATCGTTTCTTCCGCGGATTGTGACAGGCGAAGAGTCCTGAGTTCTGTGTGCCAACTTCCGAAGAAAAGGCAATGACAGCAGAAGTGGACACTGACACTTACTGCTGTCACATACTGCGGCCAACTCCACAAAGACGTCGCAGCTCTCCATGAAAAGAAGCCTGAGAAGTCAAAGGTGATGATCCTGCATGACGATGCAAAACCACATGTTGCAAGACTCACAAGAGAAACAATAAAGGAGCTGGGCTGGGAGGTAATGCCACATCCATCGTGTAACCCTGACCTCGCCCTACCGACTGCCATCTCTTCCGTGCTCTCAAGCAAGAAATTGGAGAGAAATATTTTGGAACGGATGAAGACCTCAAAAATTGGATTCAGCAATGGTTCGACTTCAGAACTGCTGTCTTTTAAGCGAGAGGATTTGGAAAATTACCCAGTCTTTGTAGAAGTGTAGTGGAACAAAATGGAGTTTATCTCAATTAATTTGACTTTGTAGTTGTGAAGTAATAAATCTTTGAAAAAAATGAAAAGACTTTTTTCCAACCTAATAATTCAGGGTATGGCAGGGACATCTCTAACATTGCCCGAGAGGGTGTCGACTCTCGCTCTCTGCACTACTAATCAAGGTTTATGGTTCGTGTGTGTGCCGCTCAGTCTAACGAAGCCTTCCGTCACTTGGGGAATTAGGCTTCACTGAAAAACAAAAGGAAATTGACCATACATTAGGAAATTAACTATTCAGTGACTTGCAATGGGCGGTTGATCAACAAGACAGCGTACCTAGTCTTATTGATCTGCAGGCCATTGCAACTCATTGTATGAGTGAAATTGCCTGCACTATGTTTTGTAAAAGTAGAATGCGCAGCGCATTCCGCAAGAAATTGGTAAACGCCGATCTTTATTTTTCAACCTATTCTATAGGACATCGTCGAATCTTGAATGATATGAGGTGCGGGTCGGAAGGAAAAAATTCGATTAACAGATGTGAAGTCTCTGCTTACACGTGACGCCGGATCACAAGTAAGGAAGCAATGGCTTTCGAATATTGCACAAGGAAGCTGTAGAAGCACGTGGAAAGTCCATCTACAGCACTCTAAAAGACGCTCCATAAGCAAACGCCTTCTTCGGAAATGGTTCCCGAAATTCTTTACCAGGATAAAATTTGAATAAAGGACCGTTGTCGATACAGCCTTACCCATCTAGGTTGCCGGCAGAGATGTTTAAACTCTGAAGGGTCCTCCAGATTGATGAAGTTACAGATGAGTGAGAACAACAATGTGGCATTGTTTTTTTGAGGAAATTGGTGCTCAATTTTTTCCACGCCGCACGAGATGGCAAGTTATGATCCTCGATTTCAGGAAGGATTCGATCCCAAATCCTTCACCTGGACGCAGATTCAGCAGCCATTTCGGTCAGGATAATGTGGAGGTGTTGGTGGAGAGTAAATTGCGCAGTGGAGTATTTAATATACAACCTTCTTTGGAAAGTCAATAGTAAGCGCTTGATGTACAAGTGGAGCCGGATTTTTGATTAAGGTATACCATTCTGTGGTATGTCTACATGAATGAGTGATAATGAAGCGATTACTGGGTCAAGACAAACATGCTGTGGCGGTATCACGAATGGTTTTCACTTTCCTGCATTATGAAGCCACAGCTTCATGTCTTGTTCGCATTTTGATGATTGGTAGGTACAAATTTAATTGCTGAACGGGTGATACGCTGGTGCCTTCTCTTGCCCAGAGTATTTGCTCAGTATGCTTCAGGGCATTTTTCTTTTCTCACTGTTTACCATAGAACAATGATCACAACCATCAGAGTGCTCGAAAGGAAGAACTTGCCGTGACCGTTGGTGCATTCGGGGATGGACTTGGAAAAGTCTTTTCTACCTTCTTATCCACTCACTTTTTTCTTCACGGCACGGAATGCCAACAGCCGGCTCCACTCCCCTCTACCTCATTTGGGAATAAGATCAAAGCAGCTGCTCAAAGTTGCCAACCAAGTGGTTTGCTGAGATATGATGTAGGTACAAATCTAATTGATGAACAGGTGATACGCTGGCGCCTTCTTTTGTTGGCAGGGAAATCATGCAGGCAACACAAGTATAGACGCACCCAGAAACTGCTAGTTCTAGCTTCGGAATGAACCGATGGAGGAAGGTACTGTTGGTGGAAAAGCATTGGTAGTATTCAACTTTACATTTAAAAAATTTCAAACAATTACGTTGTTTGGGCTGTTCCCATTTATGTGTAATAAGTAAAGACGCACTTCCAACCAATTCTGAATAGGTGAATTTTTAATCGTAAAAAATTTAACCGTTGCTGGATTCAAGATTTACATATTTGTCAGTAGGGTCCAGACCAGTTCGGTTTTCCCGCCTAGGAAAAGGACAAAACACTGACTCGTTCATGGGCCAGCTGTCGCAAGTCGCAAGTGCATTGGCTACATACGCATTCAATTTGTCTTAATTGCCAATGCCATAGAGGTACTGCGTAGAGTCGAAAGCTTTCACCTTTTTTAAATACAGTTATTTTATGGGAATACACATCAGCTAACAAGCTGTGCACCAGTAAAGAACAGCGGGGCCAGAAGCAATGCATGAAGTACTAAAGCAGGGACATAACATTATATTAGAACACATGAGACAATCAACAAGCTCAACAATGCCGGTCCCAGTGTTTTGCAACGCTGTTTTTGAAAGAGCATAAAAATTGCGAGACCACATGATTCTTACTGCTTTCGATGTAAAAGTAGGTTGAACTTTTGACGGAAAAATGTACTCTGAACAAGTAATTTCAACGTACCGCCTGTAGTGGACGGACGACCTCACATTTGGAAACTCTTCGGATGCGATACCAGAGGTTCTAGTCGAAATTTTATGCATTGTGATGAAGACAAATTTCTTTCGACGGTGTGCCGGAGAGCAAAGTTTGATATTGATATTCCTAACATTTGATCTGGGTGTGACATCTTAACGAAAACCAAGAACCCTTATAAAAAGTTTCGTCGTAGAGCGGTTCTGCCGTTTTCCAGTCTAATAATTTTCTTCCCACGAGGATTGAAAACAACAGTGCTATACTAAGCTAGAGGTCTTACGTAGGACTTATAGAAGGTCATTGGCTCGGGAAAGTTGACGCATCACTGAATGCGCTTGACTTCTAACTTTAAATGATCATCACATCGTACACTTTTAGCCACTGTAGTTATACGGTAGAGTTGTACAGTTAATTTACACTGCGAAGAGCGACAAGAGTCATTAGGGTTCACTCTTGAAATGCGTTGAAAACAATATTGTTCAGAAACCTGTGGGATACAGGAAACCACGAGGAGCGGAAAAGTAGGGCAAAGACTTCTGATGGGCGTTTCCGAAGGAGAAATCAATCCGTAGCCTGAAAGCGAAACAAGCGATCGACGACGACGAGATCAGTTCCCTTCGGAAGTCGGCCAGCAGCGGGCAGGATTGGGCCGGCGGCTTGTCAGGTTTCCGGGCAAGTTGCTGGGGGAAACCGGTCGGCCGGCGACGGCGGCCAGCAGATGCTGCAACGGCGGCCGGGAGAGAGCGAGCGGGAGCGGTCAAGGATGTCTCGGGCTGCTCCATGGCCGGAGAAAAACGCCGTCTCGGCCGACGCTTCTTCTGAGATGCCAATCAGTCGCTGCAAAGAGACGGCTACATATCTCTGTGGTTTCCAGAATCGCTAGGGCAATTGCCCTTCCCCTCCTCTTTCGCCCGACGAGGTTAAGGAGGGAAATGTGTGCAGAGCTTGCCCAAGGGGTGTGCCATATCTGGTTCACGTCTTTGTCGCCCATTGAAAGATCTCGATGGAGACCTTTGAATGAAACAAAGAGAAGCGCAATGCTGGAATATGCCGCCAAGGAAATATTAGGCCGTACCGAATGTTCTCGCCGTTTAGTTCCAAGAATATTCCCTCCACTGTTTAAGATTTTTGCACCATGACATCATAAAAGATTTTGATACCCTTGCGTAGAGAAGGACATGTGATTTTAGATACATATAAAACATATAATATAACTGCCACAAACTAAAGAATCACTTCCAGTGTCAGTGGAAAAGCCCGATTTTCGACTCATGGAGCTTTATTAATCTCAGAAACGCGAAGTCGTAATTAAATCATAATGCAGGTGCTAGGTGAGGAAGGCATTGTCTAAAAATCAGCAGCGAAACGCTAGCCATGAACTAGAGGTGGAGAACCATAAAATATCCGGCCTTTCTCAGAATTGACGCTCGTTCGGTAGGTAGAAACGAGGCGGTGTTCCTTAAATTAGTTAAGGTTTTGAGGCAACCAAAAACATCCTGCTGAAATGCTTCCTTGCATAGCGAACAAAAAAGTTTAGTTCGTCTGAAATTTACGGTCTGGCACCTCGACAAATGGAATGGGTGTACCAACGGCGACATCTATGTAGATTCTTCTTTTTTTTGTGGGACAAAGTATTTTTCGAATATTTTACAAATAGTAGCTGTTCATTATACATAGAGATCGGATCATAGGAGATGGTTTGCGAAGTATTGTGGACGACCTGGCTTTCAATATTTTCTATGAAACACTCAAATGCTCACATTCGGCATTTGATCATCCATTGCAGGTATAATTCCAAACAGAATAGGTGAGCAAGCTAGTAAATTAGAGCAGAACATGATAAACGAACTCTGAGAGCAAAGCACGAAAACCTGATGGAAATGTGTCCTGCTCCGATGAAGAAGAAGATACTATTTTTCCGAGCGGCAACTACAAACAACACATCGCTAAATTCAGCTGCACAAAAGTTGTGCGATTTGGAGTCGAAAGTTGTTTTCGATTTTGCGTGATTTCCATGTATGCAGAATTCGTTGCGTAATTTTCTCTTATTTCTTCTTCTTTCAGAGGAAAATTCTCACCGCGTAAAAAAGTAGCGCAAAACGGCCTTGCGACAGTTCTTGAGCACAAACTGTGCAAAGTTTACAACTTAAAGATTGCTGCTAGTGGATTTTATTGGCAGCGATAGCCCAGGTGTAACAGTTTTTACTTGAATGGAAACGCTTGGCAACGAACGAAATTATAACCATTTGCTTGAAGTGAGGAATTAATGACGGCGAGAACTCTCCTTACAACCCAATACATATACAGGGTGCGTAGAAAGTATTGACGTAGTAAATGGCGGTTGGAAATAATGCGAAATAATGGAAATAATGTAATGCGCATTAGGTTTTAAAATATTCACTTGAGAAATATGGAAAATGATCTTACAAACACGATACGTAATCGACATTGGCTCCTTTACTGTGAATACAGGAGCGAAGACGACGGAAAAATTCATGAGCACGCGCCGCAAGTACTCGCTTGGATTTCGTCCCGTGCTTTTAACAGATTAGCCTTCTGCGACTGGTCACTTCTGTTGGAAGACCTCATTCTTCAAAATCGCCTAAAAAGAGTAATCCAGCGGATTCGCGTTTAAGCTGTGCTCGTCTGAGAAGCTGTTCACGGCTGCGCGCGTTATCTGTTTGCCGTTATGGACAGAGATTGATAATCTTGGATTTGAACGTTGTCGTGCTTGAACACCTTGTAATCATCATCTGTTATGACATAGCCGCGGCTTAGGCTTAGGCTTAGGCTGCAGACCTCTTTCCTCACCAACCGTTTCGAACAGCGCCTAATTCTCTTGTTAAGGAAGTATTCATTTCCTTTGGTAACAGCCAGAAAAGGGTCACTGTAACCACGGCGGTATCATGTTTCTTCAGTTTTTACAAGAAGATTTTTTGAACACTATATAGAGAACAAAAATAACGCACAAAAACTTTGAAAAGTAGAAAAAGAAAGTTGGAGCTAAAACAAAAAGTAGGTGCGTCAATACTTTTTACGCACCCTGTATACCATTTTTACGTCAAACTGGACACTCTTCTAAGCTAACTTTAATACATTTGAAATCAAAGCGAGAAACTTTTCCAAACTGAAATGACCTTCAGGCAAATGACCGACTCAAAAGGATGGTTGAATCAATCCGTGGTCTGGTTTTGAATGTAATTTTCTATTTAAGGGAAATTTGGCATAACATCTTTTGAATTTTTAAAAATTTTCCTGCCCCAATAAGTGTAATAATTTTATAAAGTTTTTACGGCAGATCGACGTACTTCCCTATCTCCGTCGGTGTTCACCAAGGGTCTCCCCGCTCCTTTTTATTGTCATAATGGATGCCATTTGGAGAGACTGTAGAACTCCCTGGACGCTGGTGTATGCAGATGACAAGCGAAGAGAAGACCGAACTCGAGCGACAAGCCGAAGCTTAGTACGACTGCTTGGCGATGCTAAACGCTAAACGAACAAGCTAAACGTCAGAAAATTCGAGTACGTGACGACAGGCCGGGTCGATTGAGATTAACGGCACTGCGCTCGTGCGGACGATAAGCTTCAAGTACCTTGGATCTGCAATCGCATCTGACAGTAGTCTGACGTTCGAGGTTAACTCACGCGAGAGCGCACCGTGGTCCAAATGGCGCTCGATGGAAAGCGTTTTGTGCGACAGGAAGATACGGGAACGCCCTAAATCGAAGATCTATAGAACCGTTGTCTATAGAACGTGAAGCTCGCATTCGATGGTATGGCCATGTTCTTAGCGCTGTTCGAAAGATTGGCTTTAGCATAGATGTGCCCGAAAACGGCTTAAAGGGCGGCCGAAGCAGCATTGGCTTGATACTTTGCATGTGGATCTGAAGGTTGCTGGTATTCACCCCGATCAAGCATTTGGTCGCGAAAAATGGAGTCGCTAGAAGCAGAAGAGCGGACCTCGTCTCGGAGCGGGACAAACGCTGAAAATGAAGAAGAAGAGAGTTTTTAATTTCAGAGAAAAATAAAAAATAAAAAATTGCCTTAAAGCACAGAGAAGAAACAAGCATATAGCGCATTAAAAAATCAGGTCACGCCATAGGCTTAAAAAGTTCGCTGCAGCCTTATTTGATTGGTACTGTAAATGCCACTTTGAGGATATGTGTATGGTTCTTTGCACTGTTTTTTCATCGTTAGCAGGTGACATACTCCACACAAACTGAAATCTCGCTATCAGTCGAATAAAAATCAAAGACGTCTTAGACGAGGGCATGGCATAATCTCTTCTTTAGCAATAGAAAATGGCCGCCCTCCTGCTCTTTAAAACAAGCCTGAACCCACTACTTTTCCTAAAAAAATAAAAATTATACAAAATTTCTGACAAATTTCTAACACTCGCCTATTGGAAAGAGAGCTAAATCTCCAAAGAAAGTTATGCTAAAATTTTCCTTAAGCAAAAATTATTCTAACATTTTTGGAAAGTCTTCAGTTTATTCTTCAGTTCTCTTTTTCAGTTTTCTTTTTCTTTTTTTCAGTTTTTCTCTTTTTTCTTCAGTTGTATAAGGTGAGGGGGGGGAGGGATTTCAGGCAAAAGTAATGAGACAAATTGAAAAAATTCTTCATCTCTTTATAACTCAGTAACAAATCAACGATGCTGAGGAATGTGTATATCATTAAGGTCAATGACTTGCTGCCATCGCTCACCCAACTTCCTGATCCCATCCTTCCAGAACTGCTTGGGCTTGGTTTTGATCAACTGCTCGATATGGTTGTCAAGGACTGCTTGGGTTCTTGTGTCCCTTCCGACCAGGAAGTCCCGTAGGCCTAAGAAGTGGTGGTAGTCGCATGGAGAGATGTCCGGCGAATACGATGGGTAATGCATGTGAACGTAGCCCAGCAGGGCAAGCTTATCCGTGGTCACTTGTACCGATGGGGTGCGGCGTTGTCGAAGAGGAGAACCTTCTTGACGCGCTGCGACTGAATAAGAGCGAGTCGCCAGCCCATCTCTTCTATTTCGTTCACCATGGCATTGGAGTCCATCGTCGTGCTTTTTTCAAACAGCTTCCAGTATACCGGTCCATGAGCGCAGAGTCAAAAGCTCAGAAGGTGCTTCTCCTCGTGAACATCCCGCCGAACGAAGGTCGGTGACGGGTCACGCAGACTGGCTGCTTGGCAAGGTTAAGGTAGAAGACTTCCCATACTGCGTTAAGATTGAGTCCAGGCTGCTCGGGGTTGGGAATCGGAAGAGGTTTGCGCGACACAGGTCGACTCGTCAGGCTGAGGTTTCGGCATGCTTCTGGAAACGGCGGAGGTGGTAACTTCTCATGTAGCCTTCAGAAGGTAGCATACAAACATACAAATACGATAAGCACGAAACCAAACTGCAGTCACGAGATGTATGGACACGGCATGGAGAGTCTCATTAATTTTGCCCCTCCCTAATAGAAGAACCAAATTTCAATTTAGAAGAGTTCTCTTTAATTTCAAAACTTTTAGGCCAGCTTAGAAGTGCTCAATTTGATTTGAAAGAGGTCTAATTCGACTTGAAAATTGTATATAGAAGGTTTCTGATTTTCCCTCTTGAGGGTTTCTGCGCCTTGCTACTTTTCATAACAGAGTTATTTTCTTACTTTTACTTCGCTGTTAGCTCACCTCCTCATATTAGGCGATTTCCCGTCCTTGAAAGCCTTTGCAAAATCAGACCTAGGGGCAACGACCTAATCATGGCTATTATGGAGCCGCGTTGCTCCGTGTTCGCAGTCAGCACTCAGATGTATTGCCCTGAGCCGTCCTGTTTCCATCGCAGCACTGAATGTCTCCCGCATCGCCTCCCTCACTACCTCATTCGAGGCCATCGAACTAATCACAACGGGAGCGATTAGATGGAGGCGAAGGGATCGGCAGCATGAGCGTGTGATTACGCTCATAGGTCTATTCTACGAACTCCAACGGTTGGTCTTAATAATTCGGATCGCCATTTTGACAGTGAGAGTCGGCGGCTGCCAAAGTGGGCAACTTCATCAATATGTGTAGTTTCAAATGCATATGCCATTTTCGCGTCAAAGTGAACAGTTTTCAAAGCAAATGGACACCTTTAAAATAAAATTCGGCGCTTTTCAAATCAAACTGGACACTTTTCTAACGGTAAGAAAGCTTGACACATCTGAAATCAAACGAATGTGTTGCAAATCGAAGTAGGTATCTTCCCGATTGAACTATAATTTTGCGAAAAGGTTAGAGTATTTTTATGTCCAGAAAAAAATTTAGTATGACTTTTATTGAAAATTTTTAATACCTTTGCCCAAATAAGAGAACACATAGTGAAAATTTATTCAATTTTTATTTCTCAGAAAAATAACGACTTAAAGCTTGCTTTAATGTAGTGGAAAACAGCAAATTTCAATGTTGACATAAGAGATTGCGCCATGCATTCATACACGATGTCGCGATATTAACTCGATTGACAGCAAAGCTCAGTTTGCGTGGCATTACCTGTCAAAGGTGCAGTAAGAAGAATTTAAAAAATACACGCATATCCCCACCATGCTGTTTCAAGTAAGATGCATTTACGCTATGAATCGAATTGAAGCCACAGGAGGCAGACGAGTGAATAGCGTAATCTTTCCTTTTAAAATGAAAGAAAATGGTTGTCTTTCTGTGCTCTAGAACTAGCATCAAAACACAGTTTCTACTTAAAAATAATAATTCTATAAAATTTTAAACAGGTTGTTGCCTTAATTGAGCAGGTGAGTTCAAAGCATTAAGGGAAGTCATACTAAGTTTTCTTCAGACAAAAAATTATTCTAATATTCTTTGAGAGTCTGGTGTAGTATAGAAGAACCTCGCTCTGATTTGGAAGATGTCCTTTGGGTATCAAAGCCGACAGGCCTGCATAGAAGGGTTTCAAATTTCATCTGAAAAGAATTAGGTATTCAATAAATGGCATGTTTGAAGACCAGAGTGATGGGTATATCTGGAAAAACTAAAGTAGCACCTCCACTGTTAATCACTGAAGCACACTGTGCCCAGAGCAATTCATAATAGTAATACGGCGGCTCCGTTCCTTGCAATCTTTCCGACCTCGAAAGCGCAAAATTAGACGGTCAGAATCAAATTTTGCTAAAGGACTTGGAGATCAAATTACAAGAACAACACGAGGTGTCTGCATATACAGGGCTAACCACTGTAAGCATAAACAGCACCAAAGATCTCTTAAACTTCAACAAAATTCAACAAGACTTTGTTTGCAGCTAATAGGTTGTTCAGAAGTTTTCCTCCACTCAGTTTAGTGTATTGTCAAATTTTGGAAAATTGGTGTCAAATTCTGCATTTTTTCGCGCGCTGAGAGATGTGGATTAGGGTAAAAGTACACATACCGCGCAACTCGCGATCAGTTCCACTTTTATCTTTAAGGCAAATAAAACATAGAGCAGAAAAATTTTTTGGCATAATTATTTAAACGGTATCTTTGTACCAAATGTTAAATGTTCTAATTGTGACAAGCGATACACACTCTGTTTCTGTAATTTCCACACTTCATAAATTCCTTGTGTATTCAGATTTTATGCGACTGTGGTAGGAGTGTACCTAGGTTCCAACCAGAAGCGGGCTACTACTCGTATAGAATGACTCGCACAGGCTACTTCTAAAAGAAAGGTGCTACATACAGCGCATAGAATCATCAGGAGTACATTGATAGAGTATTTAAAAAATTTCTATGGAGCTGGTTTTGGTCGACAAAAGAATCTCTTTTTTTTCGAACCCTAAGCGGTTTCTTTCAGAGACTGCATAACAGGCATGTGCATAGAAGGATGTTCCTAAAGAGGATGCGCAATTTTTAGTAATCTGAAGCGATGTAGAGGGCCGCTTCTTTTTAGGAGTCAGGTTGAGTCGGCGTATGCGGAAATGGTTTGTCGGACTCGCTTCAAAACGGGATTGGATCGAAGTAAGCCACACAATTGTAACTCGATCCTAATGCAAGAGAAATGTGCTTATGTCCATGACATACTCAGGTCCTGAGGAAAGAGAATAAGAGAACGAACGGTGGAGATTATATAAAGGAATTCTGAAGTAGGAACAGAACAGAATATATTGGAGAACGCGCTGAATGTGCTCCAGACGGAACAAAGTGGCAATTACAGGCGTATCAGGAACGGGGATGGAAATAACGAGCGGGTGAGTCAGTGAATGTTGACTCACCAGGCAAACGCCGCTGTGCGTGTCAAACTAATCTAAGAGCCTTAAGAGACGCGTTCCTTATCATTTAGAAGTGATGGTAGGGACAGGCTCGCTACCTGTTGCGTGCCACGAAATCAGTTTCGCTTTTGAACCGCAAAAAATGAACTAGTTGTTGGTATTCATTCGTGTCTCTTTGTTTTGGTTTAGCTATCGAGGAGGACAGGTGCAATATAAGGGTAAAGGATATTCAATTTCGAAAACCATTTAAAGGAATTGTTTTTTTTTCAGATGAAGCACAAGAAAATTAAGCACTAGTGTCTCCAAGGTCGTATAAAATCTTATCAAAAAGCATCCGTGCATAGTTGACATGCTCTGACCCAACAGCCAGATAGGGCCTTTAGCTACCAGTATGGGCTAATGAAAGGGGTGAGGGGGAGGGTGGTGGGGAGGGTAGGGCATAATTCACCGGTGTTGTCGAGCAAAACACTTGATTTTGCTTGATGCTTAGCTGCGATAAGAACTCCTGCGTTAACTCCAGGAGGAGCTTAAGCATTCTACCTATGCTTTTTGCGCCTTTGTTAAAAATGATGTTTAAAATTTCTTTAACCCTTGAGTGGTTGATACACAGTCTTGATCGCAACTGAACATTTTTTACACGTGCTCCTTAAGGCTTAAGCAAAAATCTAAAAATCATGTCTACGAAGGATTTCAGCTTGACCGCTTCCATACTGAGGCCGGATTCATGGTTGAGTTTATCTCGGGTTATGTGGGTAGTGTGTAGAAATTTGAGCATTTCCTGTGATTGACAAAAGCGAAGCCGTGGGTAAAAGGCAGGGTAGAATTTTATCATTTAGCGATTGATAGCTATTATCACCGTCGATTCCAAATTGATAAGCGAATATTCAGAGATTGACGGAAGTGAGGAGTAAAATTTCGTGGGCTACTCAACATTCATTTAAACCGGTTTAGAGGTACCAAATAACTCTACTCGACTCTAGAGATGTGGTAGAGCTTTAACACATTTGCTTTAGCCTGGACCGGCTGGTAGAGGGGCTATATGTTGTTACAGGATGCGCTCTTGCGCCAGACGGGACTCGAACCCGCATCTTCTGCTTTCCGGGTAGCGATGTTCGCCTTACACAACCGGCGCCTGTTTGACCGCACGCAACTTCCGCGATATCCTCGAGTCCTGCCAGCACCCACCCGTGATACGGAGATGAGCCGGCCGCTGATATCAGTATGGAACCAGTTAAGCTGAGGACCTAAATAGGAATAATGCTTCAACACATTTGCTTTAGCATGGAGCGGCTGGTAGAGAGGCTATATGTTGTCTTGCGATCATCTTCAGATGCGGGTTCGAGTCCCGCCTGGCGCAAGAGTTGTAATCGCAACAAAATATCCTGTAACAACATGTGGTAGAGCGTTTAGCAAACAAAATAGCGTTGCCGATCTTGCTTTTAATTCCCTTATTTTCCATGATTTCGTCCTTAGACCCACATCGCAGTATATTCGAAACAACTACGCCTGGGAACAACTGTTTATTATTAACAACCAGCGTCCGTCGCCGGCTTCGCCGGCCACTGACTCTGGACGTGCGGGCCACGCCAGGCTTGCTGGCTTCGGGTACGGCGGGCCACGCTAGGAGCGTAGCCCAAACCTAGATGGGGTTTCTTACTAACCCAGCGTTCGTCGCCGGCTCTAGTTGGGAAGGTCCATTCCCCATGTAGCCAGGGTACTATCAAAATTCAGCAGAAAATACAAAGGGTCAGCTGGTATAGAGGGAGCAGCTGATGAAAATCTTTCACTGAACACGTTCTTTTCAGCCTGTAGTGGAATATATGCATAGGAAAAGTTGGAAAGGTGAATGATATCGAAAAAGGAATGAACGCTAAAAATGGAACATTACTTCGAGGTCAAGGAATCGAACATCCGACCCTGTGCCTACGATGCGCCGGCACTACCACTGAGCCGCCGAGCTGTTTGACTCGACGACGGAGCACGTATTTCACCAATTCTCTTATTATATCTCCACATGCCACACGCACGTATGTGTTAGATGCTGACAGTGCAATACATTCCTGGGTCTTCAGCGGCCCCTATTTCCTTGGGTTCAAGGATTTTGCAAAAATGGAACATCCCTTCCTAATAACTGAAGGGTGGAGAATCTACCTGTTAAAATTCGTTTTTGTCGTTCAAACCTACGTGCGAGGACAAGCGATTCCATAGTAAACTTTTAGAGTCCCTATCCTTGGGTTCAAGGACTTTGCAAAAATGGAACATCCTTCCTACTATTTGAAATGTTGAGGATCTCACAGTGGTATTCGTTTTCGCAGTTCAGACATACGCGTGAAAGACTTCCCTGGTGAGTAGAAAGATGCCTATAAATCAACCTCAACCTGAATCAAAATGCTCACAACGGGATGAATCACTCAACGAATTTTTTTTCGCATGAAACGACTACGCTGATAAGCTGTTCATGAATACCTATAAACAGATAACTTACCTTCCACCCACTATCTTTATAGTTATAGTTATAGTTTATTACGCACGTTTAAGGCATACGTTAAAAAAAGAAAACAACCATAGATAAAAAAACGACAATTTAACTCAATACCCTAATGTTCAAGAAATTTGATCTCTGCAAAACGTTTAAATAACCGGAAAGAGCTAGCGGTAAGCGGAACGTCATGCTTAAGTGTAAGATAACAGGACAACGCTCTGCACGTAAAGTAGTTCTATCCAATGTTGGTCTTAGGTTTTCCGCATTTTGCACCTTCTCAATTTGCACACTGTATTTCTTCTTATGCTGAGCAAACACTGTTGTCGCACTTTCAACTATTGGCCTGACATAGGTCTTATATGCTTTCAACAACACATCTTTGTTTCTCCTACTCAAAGCCTTAAAAATTTGACACGTTTTTCCTAGCGCACTCCTACTAATTATACTACAATGCTCAGCAAAGTCCAATTTATCATTACAGTGGAAACCCAAATCTCTTAACCTAAGATATGCTGTGTTCACCTACAGTATATTCACATGGAACTTCTGACTTCCCTAACGTCATGCACACGGTTTTCTCCGGTGCTAGTGGCAATTGCCACTGCAGGGACCAATTCTATAGGAGATCTGATCCGAAGTGTTGGGCAGCACGATCTTGCTGTGTCCTTATACAACTTCAAATCGTCAGCAAATTGTTTGACCACCATCCCACTGCCTTCCAATAATGCCGGGACATCCGATTATAAATTATAAAAAGAAGGAGTGATAGCACTCCACCCTGCGGAACTTCACTTCTAACTACTCGGATGGATGAAAAACTTTCACCAGTTTTCACTTGAAAGGTTTTTCCTTCTAAAAAGGTTTTAAGCCACCTACAAATGACAGGATGTACGCCTAATTTTGCCACCTTATACACCAATTTAGCATGGCTCACTCTTTCAAAAGCCTTTGAAAAACCATAGTACATCACATCGCAAGCTTTTTTATTATCCAAGATCTCAGTCCAATCATTAAGGCTTTCCAACATATTTGATTCCACAGAACGGCAGGGCATGAAACCATGTTGACTTCGCGGGATGACACTATTCCACCATAGGTGACACGCGATATGGCCCTTCAGAACTTTTTCAAAAATTCGACAGAAAAATGATGTGATGCTCACAGGACTATAGTTTTCCGCATCACTAGCCGGCTTCCTCTTCAGCAATGGTGTCACATACGAGTGATTCCACTTTATTGGAACCTCATCCCACATAAGGGATTGATTATATATGTAAGAAAGTGGTTGCACCACAGCGTGAGCAATTTTCTTTACAAAAGTAGTAGGCAATAAGTCGGGAGTGAGAGAAGAAGAGTTTGGCCAGCTTTGAATAATCTTGTATAAATTTATAGAATCAAACCAAGGAAAGGTTGACATCGACTCATGAATCACAAGGCTATAGTCTGGAAAGATCCCATTATCGTCAATAAAAAATTCACAGAATTTATCTGCTAAGATATCTGCTTTAGCCTCATTTGTGATCACTAAATTATCCCCCGATTTCAAACTACCTATAACACTCGTATCTTTAGGTTTCTTGCGCAAACTTATAGAATTTTTCCTTATTCCCCATCTCTACAGTTTTCTTTTCAATATTACTATTATATTTCTGTAAACGCTTATGAAATTTATCAGAAAATTCATAGAACTTTTTTCCAGTCGTGTTCAGCCTGTGTCATTGCAGTCAACCGAAAGAGACAAGCCCTATGATCCATCATATTTTGAAGGTATGCGAGCAAATAGGCATGCGTTGGCATAGCTCGACACCAAGGCACGAACTTATGTACAGCATCTCCAATTATGGAGAGAAAATGTTCATACTTTTCGTCAATTGTAGGTACTGAGTCAAGCAATTTTCTCCATGTCACAGAGGCTAAATAATCACAAATTTTTCATAATCGCACCTGCTGAAATTCTGATAGCATGTATAGCTATGTTCAACATACGTGCAACAAATTGAAAAAGAAAAACTGTTGTGGTCGCTCATTCCAATCGGGGGTTCACAGAAACGTTTTCCACAAGACTATTGTAGTTTGTAAGCAAAACGTCGAAAATGTGTCCACTTCTAGTGGGCTCTTTTACTAGTTGCTCAAGGTTGTGAGATCTAACCACATCTACAAAATCACCACTACTTGAGGGCAAAGGCTTTTCCAAGTTTATCCAGTCAATGTCCGGATAGTTAAAATTACTTAGGACGATTGACGGATAATCGCATACTAAAAGATCACTCACGGCCTTGGACAACTGGTGACTATGGAAGGCGGAACACGAAGGAGTACGATAAACCGCAATTTTTCGAATTTTGTGGCCCTCCAGGATCACATCCACTGACAAAATTTCATAAGAATTACGAAAAGACTCGTAGAAAACTTCAAGGAAACCTAAGGCCTTCTTCAGAAAGATTGCTACTTCCCACCTGCCTTTTTCGACCTATCTCTGCGTATTACCTGATAATCAGCACGAATACCACACAACAACGACGGAATAGTGTGACATTTTTTCAACCACGTTTCCGTGAAAACATAGATGTCGAAAAACCTAGACAAGATCAGATCGATATGTAAAGAGTTTTTAACCAGCGAGCGATCATTGGCGTAAAAACATATCAAAGTCTTGATATGAGGTGCATTTTTCGTAACAGAGTAATTTTTTCATGAAAGCATGACAAATCAGCTAGCTCGAAGGAGGCGGCGAGGTAGCACTGAGGTGCACCTCGTTTGTGAGCTAAGAAATCAACACGTTTGGACCCTCCCCAGTTGCTAGGGATGGCCCCTGTGATGAGGAGTGAGCTCTCAACTCACGTTGCCTCCTTCTCTTATCCACGGTCAGAGAGGGCCTAATAAAAATGCCTTTTATAACAAAAAACCGGATACGTTTAACACGATTTAAAACAATCAGCTAAAACCTAGAGCTAGAGTACAACCTTGAGGAGTCTATCCCAGCCTAACATGGGCCTACCTAACCTATATACTGCTAATGGATAGCACTCCACACCTAAGAACTGCAAAACCTGGCAGACAACATTATAATCATGACAAACGCGATCACGGATACTAGCGTTCTTGATTTCGGAGACATGGCTAACAATGATAGACCTGCGACGTTCAAAATCTCCATCAGACAGCCATTTCGACTCACCAAAGGAACTATTATTCAACCCTGTGGACGAGTCCACAGAACCCTTTCTAGTCTCAAGAGCATCAATCTTTTGCCTCAAACTCTGATTTTCCACTTCAAGCTCACTGATCCGCTTGTATTTTTCTTCCAATAGACGGCTGAGTTGACGCGACAACAAGTCCAGAGCCCTCTTGACACAACGAGGAACCGCAGAGGAGCGAGCAACTTCATCCATTGCCGACACGAGTTCACTCGACTGTATCCCAGTAGTAGCGATGTTGGTCGATTCCGTGACGACTGCCTCCTTAACAGTGCGAGCAGAACGAGTTCGCATCTTCTACACCAAGAAACCAAACGAAAAAATGTCGAAATCGTAGCTAATAGACCTCTTTCTGCGACCAGCGCTCTTCGATCAATAGCGATTGCGGGTCGCACGCAATCAACGCAAGTCTCATCCACCACCGCTGTCGACTTGGATAACGAATCTGTGGTCCAGGAACTGGTGCAGGTCTAGACAAATACCGTAGAGTGAGTAATAGGTGCCCAACAGCTGCCTCAGAAGCCACCAGAAATAGCTATAGCTCCAATACCTATAAACAAATAACTTCCACCTCCACCCACTATCTTTACTGAGTAAACTTTCATCCTTAACCTTACCAGTCATGGATCTGGCCTCCGCTGCTGCTGATTTCAGTATTATGCATTTCATTCCGATATTATGCATAGATGTTGATATTTTGCTACTACAGAGATATCGTTGATGATGCGTTCGACTAGTGTTCGTAATGTGATGTGGGAACATCTTGACCGGAAAGCAGAGGAAATGAACCCAATTCCCATCTAGCACAAGAGTTTTGATCACAAATAACTGCCAACAGCTCATTTCTTATACCGCACCCGACCAAGGTTTTTTTAAACTCAATCTCCATTTGTTTCCTTACTCAACGACGCGTACTTCCATCCATACAGCGTCGATGCTACCAGGTGTATCTGAAAAGAGCAAGATGCCGAGATGTTGATCGAGTCTTCGCTATTAGCTTCCTACAATCATAAGGCGCCTCCACGGCACAGTACAAAAGGCTATTACGTGGAAGATCATAGTGTGCATTATTTGTCACTTTCTCTTATACGTTTCCATATGTCTAAATAGTTGTAAACTATTTCAGATGTGTCTATAACCGTGGGTCAAGAAGTTAATTATGCACCCAGTGAAGCGACTGTATTTGATTGTCAGCTTGTGCAAGCACTTGTGGTAACCCCAGTGAAGTCAGTGAATGTTCTCAGACACTGGGAGAGTTCACCTGCAAGTGGAAAACGTGTGAACTAACAATGTAATTGTAGGTGACCTCATTTCGACCTACAGGTGAGCGGTCGAAGACCTACAGTTGACCGGTATTTAGGCGGGATTTGAAAGGGGATTTTGGCGGAACCGGCGCTAGGACGGGGGAGGCAGTCCTTGGCTTCGACCGCCTTGAACATAGCAGTCGGGTTTGGTGACGTGGAATTTCCCCCATTGTACGCGTACGTACGTGTAATGCAGGTTGCACCGAGAGGGGCCTAGGTCAAACTGGTAAAAACCCGTAACTTTTTCGAATACTGATGGACTCCCCCCTCGTCCACTAGTTGCGCCGAGATTTTTGCCGAGGACGTGAAACTCGCCAGGCTTTCCACGCGCACTGTTTAAATAAGGTTTGGTAGCCTTAGTTTTGGTCTATCCCGACATCCAAAGAGGTGTGTGCTTTACATACTGCTATTAAGCTGTAAGAACTCATATATGACTCATAGATTTTATTACTGAAACAGTAGCGACAACAAACATATTGTAAAAATGACACATTTAGGAGAGAAAATAAGTGTGTTAGAAGTGTATTCCAACTCTCTTGAGGTGCAGTAACCAGAACCATTAATGCCCCACTAAAGTTCGCATTTTGAGCTTTCTGAGACTCCTAAACAATAAAATCCAGCCTGTTGTCATACTCCATGTATTAACTCCATCGCAACATCAGAAATAAACTTACAGTGCCTTCTTTAAAGCATGCCACATAGATGTTTCGTAGAGCAGTTTTTCGATCATTCGCCAAGTCTGGTGGTGAACATCTTTTACATTTAAATTGGATTATTTCACAATAGTATATTGGCGCTCGAGTTCCGTTTTCTGAATTATCAGATTGATGTATATAAACAATATTGCTTCAATTAAAGTATACTTACATATTTATGTGGGGTTCATTTCCAGCTAAGGTGCACCAATTAGGCTTTGCAAAGCAATATTTCGATATTCACATACTTCTCCTGTAAACACAAGTAATCTAAAAATTGACTGGATAAATTTGAAAAATTGTGCAATCAAACGTAACAAGCTGATAAACTTTAAAAAGTATAAGTTTCATTAACCCGGCACGAGATGCATACCGTTTTATGAGAGGGGACTTCGGTGGGTTCACCTAATGAGAGATCGTGGTTTTGAACATTTCATGAAATATTTTACTATTCTCGGGGACTTCATCTCCTCCGCATCTGAACATCATTTCAAAGTCTTGTTTTGGCCTAATGCTCTTCCTAAATGGAGTGGATAAGCTGTTCAAGTCAAAAAACTACAACAACTAAACGGACTATGCCTATGTACTTCGTCCTACCGACCGTGCAAATGAGACCTACCGCGCTACATAAGCTCTGCAGACCTACATTTGCATGCGCATCGTATCACGCGAGCGGTCTACCTCCGCTCAGTTCCCGAGGTGGGAATGAATCCTACTTTACCTATAGTTCACCTACATATCGCGTTACGTATCATGCGAGCGGTAAGACAACCGGTAGTAGACCGCTTACTGAAACTGCGCCCCAAAATAGCTCCTACAGGTCAACTGTGACGTCAAAATACGTCATTTTCACCTGCAGGTGAACTCTCCCAGTATCTGAGTTATTGTCAGAAAGGACTTATGACTACAATCATTCATTCAATCAGTTATTTATTTAATCTAGCTTGCATTGTTATCCTACTATATATAAAGGAGCAAACGTGTGTGTGTATATGTGTGTGTGTTTGTATGTATATGTATGCGTGTTGTGTGTGTGTGTGCGCGCGCGTGCGTGGGTGCGTGTGTGTGTTTCCGTCACAACTGGAATGGGGCAATGAGTGGCCGAACAGGTCGGCGACCGCGCATGGCGAGCCGTAGACGTGCCGAACACGTCGGCAACCGTGCCTGGGCATTTAGATGACGATCGACGGGAGGGTTGACAGCAGGGAAGGCAATCGATGTCGACCGATATTATCGATTTTTTGTGATTGTCCTTCAAGTAGCGCGAAACTTCAGCCCCGGTGGTAATCAAGGTCGCTGACTACGAATCTGGAGTCGATCAATCGATATCGATGGATATTATCGATTTTTTATGGATGTCGTTCGAGCAGCACGAAACTTCAGATCCGGGGGTAATCAAGGTCACTGAACACGAATCTGAAGTCGATCAATCGATATCGATCAATATTATCGATTTTTTGTGGATGTCGTTCGAGCGGCACGAAACTTCAACCCTGGGGTAATCTAGGTCGCTGAACACGAATCTCAGATCCATTTTTGAACTGTCGATTGCCATCAATCGATATTGCGCAAATAGGCGTTGTCGTGGCTGTCGTCCATTTTCTCGCTTTCTTCTAACTTGCCCTAATCGATGTAGCTAAGACGTTCTTCCTGAGGAATTATGACATAGGTGGCAGCTACAATTGATGATCAGAAGTTATTGCCACGGTGAAGCCGTCAAGAAGCCGTCGGTGCAGCCGAGAGTTTCCTGATTGTGTTGCCCGACGGGAGCGTTCCACAGCAGATTGGGCGTTTTGATCAGGCAGTCGATATCGATCGATATTATCGATCATTTGAGTGGTGTTATCGTTTTCTCTCAAACCGAGCTGATCGGGATTTCCCTCTGACGCATTGGACGTAGGAAAATTAGAGACAGAAAATCGCACCATATATAAAGCAGGGAGGCATAGGTCATTGTCCGTATTGGTTGGTCAACAGCGGAAACCAAGTTCTCGTCTCACCCCCCCCCCCAGTTTTTCCCTACACTAGTCTCTCGGAATAATTCCTCCCGTACGTTCCCTCAAAACTAGTGGCTAATGAAGTCACCTTGTCCGGAATTCGCCACACCTAGCGGCTCTAAGCACGACGCCTGGACAGAAATGTCAGACATTTCTTGCGGCTTGACGAGCTGCAATAGGCTGTGAACACAACGCTAGACGAAGAAGGAGTGCTGAGGGCATTCTTCTGCGTGCTATACTAAGATGAGAGTGGTACCAAGCTAGAAAATCAATCTGGAGTAGGCGCAAGTTTCAACGTGCTCGACGCTACGGATGCTTCCTTATCCGGTTGATGGCGGACCCGGCGACCGACGCTGGTGTACATATTAATAACGAAGTAGGTGAAAGGCTAATGGCACTGCGACAGATAGAGCAACGAAGAAACCTCTGTATGGTGGGACCCCAACCCCCTAGGGTTCACCGAGAGTCTAACGGCTGTCTTAAGAAACCTTTGACACCCAAAACATAAGTTTCCGGACCGCAGAACAGCGATGTACCTCCTGATGCCACGCCTCCCCCTCCCCGCCCCCAGCAGGGGGCGGGTGTACCCTCCTGTCGCGCTGCCGAGCTACCCATCTATTGCCTCATTCACAGCCACGACCAACACCCGTGTGACAATATGTTAGGCGCCTTTTATACTGCCACCCCGTGGCGACGCGTCAATTCTGGGCGCGGCGCGACTGACCGTGCCGTATTCCGAATTTGACGCGCAAGAGCGCAATTGCAGTTAGAAAGGGGAGCGTCAGCGACGCGTGGAAACGAGCGACTGCTTACCACGGTCCGTGAGCCAAGGTTGACAAAGGACACTGTCCACGAGTTAATGGAGGACCAAAACAGAAAGGATTCGTCTGGCTGATCAGCGGATGCATCTTGCAAATGTTAATGGTAGATTTTCTGATGAGGGAAGCGACAAATCCTTTCTTGAGGAAGGGAAGTCGTCCACCCAACTTACGGTTGAAACTGGTGAATGTGGTATTGAGACGAATCCCGTGCAATGCAAATGGCAAAATGGTCCACCCCGATGTGAAATCTCCCACTTCACACAGAGCCTGTCGCAGGTGAACGCGCCGTGCCGCGCCCTTCCTTCCCGCGATTCGCCGAATATCGTAGCCCAAAATTCCGTCAAATGTGGTGTTTTGGGGGCTACGGACTATGAAAGCGAAGCGGAGGAGCCAGACGGCGCGGAAAATCGATAATTATGTCGACCATCACGACACGCCGCGCAGCGGCGCGAGTGTAAAGTCCAGCACACTTCTGCGGCAACGCCGCTCGCCGCTATGGTTAAGGATAGGGCAGGAACGCCCCGGCGGCGAGCTCTGCGTATCTGCCCTATGGTTAAGCATAGGGCCGCGGCGCTGCCGCAGAACTCTGTGGGGGCCTTAAGGATAGGGCACGGTCGCTGCTGGCGGCGAGCTCTGAGTCCCTGCCCTATGTTTAAAAATGGGGCCGCGGCATTGCCGCAGAAGCGTGTGTGTGTGTGGGGGGGGGGGGGGGGGTTAAAAGGCGCCTTAGATGCATGTAGACGATTTCCATGCGCGCACGGTGCCCACAAAAGTGTCCAGTAAGCAGTATGTCGAGCTCAGTAGAAGATTCTCGGTGGTCGTTAGAAACTGCTGTAAACTGGAGGGTTTCCTCCATTAGAAACGACAGAGGGTGTGGATTAATGCTCAGATTATTCAAAACAATATGTTACATATTTGGTTTGAGCCTAGAGCAGATGCTATAAAGGCTAGGTGCAGTCACACTATGTTCTGTTGCGATCAGAACTCTCACGCCATACAGGACTTGTATCTGCATCCTTTGCTTTGCGGGCAGGATTGCAACAAGAGTGCGTCACACGCATATTCCCGATATCGTGGAGAGTGCCGAGAGGCCACCGCAACGAGGACATGGATGCGGCGCGCGATTTAACAGCGCTGATAGCGCAATGGCTAACATCCTGCAAGGATAGTATCGTGCGGGTTCATGTCCCGCCTGGAGCGAGAGTTTTAATAGCGGCAAAAATATTGTAACATCAAGTTTCATAGCTTTGTTGTTGATCACGTCCAACTTACCTCTGGTACCGATTATTCCTCACACATCTCTATAATTTTAATGCATGCAGCAAAGAGTACCTCTGAGGGCGGGATTTCATTAATAATCTAAAAATGTTCTTTGCTTTCACACTTTCCTCATTGTCATATATTTCATTGCATAGTCATATTTAGTACTTGTATGCAATTCGCGCTTGTGCATGCTAGTATACCCACCACCGCCCTACATCCGACTTCTTGACGATTACTTCTCGAACACATCGACTACCATCCAGTTGTTCGATCGAAAGCTTAAAATTCCTATCGGAAAATGAGTGCGGCAGAGGGCACGATTTCTCCCAAGCTATTCACAGCGGCACTCCCGGATGGCATGAGGGACTTGAACTGGGATGACAAAGGCTACCTTGTCGACGGTAAACGGATCAGCAACCTTCGCTTCGCCGACGATATTGTTTTCTTCTCTACCAGCACGGCAGAATGCTGAACGAGCTCAATGTGGCAGGTATGAAGATTGGATTGGACATGAATATGTCCAAAACGCAATTTATGGTCAACCAGTGGTGTGACGCGGGACTCATAAGGTTAAATTGAGTCGCTCTACAACAGGTCGAGTCCTACGTCTATCTGGGAAGAGAGCTGAACATGGATAACGACCTTGCTCCTGAAATCGCCCGCAGGAGACGCGCAGCATGGGCAGCCTTCAGTTCGATTCGCGAAGTCACCGATCAGGTCAAAGATGTCGGCCTCAGGGCCTCGATATTCAACGCCTCTGAACTGCCTGCGATGTGTTACGCGACGAAATCCTGGCCCGACAACAAGACAATCGCCAGAGCCATGCAAACTACGCATCGTGCACTGGAGAGATGTCTTCTGAGGCCAAGCCTTCGTCAGCAATGGCAAGAAGGCCTACGAAGCTCGGAGCTAAGGGAGAAGTCGCAATTAGCAGACCCGCTGCAGTACATGAAGAAGTCCAAATATCGCTGGGGCGGACACTGTTTCGACGAAAGGACGATAGATGGAGCCTCCGTGTCACAGAATGGCTCCCGAGAGACCATAAGAGACCACTGGGACGACCGCCAACGCGATGGGCGGGCTCATTCTCAAGATCTTTCAGAGAACGGAGTCTGCCTCACTGGATGCAAGCTGCCAGAGACCAAGCGGTCTGGAAGAGCTGTGGTCCCCGCTGAGAAGACTTCCAGCCGAGAAAAGGACTATCAAAGCATCAAAGTAAGTAAATCTAGGCGTAAAAGAGTCTAAAGATAGTCAGCTCCTGTTAACACCAGGCTCAAGCGTGAAGTGCGAGAATCGCAAGAGTCGTACTTTGGTTCAAGTTGGAGGGGGGTCGTACTTCGATTTGGTTCCCAAGACAAAATTCCTCTGAGATATCGTCCTTTCGCAAGTATTGCAAGTAGAGGTCTGTTAATAATAAATTTATTATTATCATTCGGTAATAAAGTCTTGACGCAAATAAATCAATTAAATGAAGATTTTTTTAGCGACACGGCAACACTCCAAGCACCGTTCTTCTACGGAAAGCAGACCTCGTTTGGATTTGCAGAGTTCTTGCATTAGATAAAAATTTTTTGAAGCAGTTTTAAAAATAGCTGAAATGGGTCGATTGCTGCTGCTTAATTTTTGCAGTGATGACTTCTTCAAAAAATTAAGTCTTTACTGAGCGATCTTTCCCGTGATCAGGTGAGGTCATGCCCAAAATTTTTACTTTTTTCGAAAATAAAGAATTTTTACGTGAAGACTTTGACCTGTAGAGCTGGCATGTGCTTTGGAAAAGAAAAAGAAAAAAATTGGACGTTCACAAAAAGGTTCATAACTCGGTAGGTTTTTCGATTTTTGAAAATTCTTTTAATTTTTCGAAAAGCAAATAAAACGCTCTTTTTCACCGTGTGAAAATAGTTTCCCAAAAAAAAGAGTCGTCACGCATGGCTGTTGGTTCGATTTTTAAGCGAAAAAATTGAAGTGGCTTCACAAAAATATTCATAACTCGACCAGTTCTTCGAAGTTTCAAAATCCCGCTAGTTTTCCAAAATCTAGAAAAAGAGCCCTTTCTGGCTATATAGGAATCAATTTCCAAAAATTCGGTTTTCATGCGCGGCAGGGGGGAGAGTCCGATTTCAGGTCCGTTTCGCAAAAATACGTACCGAAATCGAACCCCCCCCCCGCCCCGCATGAAGACCCCTTTCTTGGAAATCGATTGTCACATGGTTAGAAAGCATATTTGCTCTTTTTTCCGATGGCCAAAAAGGAATTTCGATTTTCGGAAAATTAGCCGAGATATGATCAATTTTCGGAAGTCGTGAATTGAATCTCGGATCGAAGTGATCTCACAAAAATATTTATAACTCAGATAGTTTTCTGAAATTCAAAAAATTTGTTAACTATCTAAAAGTAGAAGAAAAGCGCTACTTTAGGGTTACAAAAACGCTCTGTAAAAAAGGGGCCTTCATGCAAGGCGGGAGTTGATTTGTTGTCGATCTTTGCCGAAAATCGACAACATGATGACCGAGAGTGATTATTAATTCTCGAAAAATTAGCTGAGTTATGGACATTTTTGTGAAATCACTCCGATGACGACGGCGAAAAGGTCAGTTCACGACTTCCGAAAATTGATCATATCTTGGCTAATTTTTCGAAAATCAAAAATTCCTCTTGGCCATCGAAAAATAGAGCAAACGTACTTTCGAAATATGTAATGCGGGGCGGGGGTTCGATTTTCGGTATGTATTTCCTGAAACCTAAAAATGAAGGCCTATAAAGACCGAATTTTTGAAAATTGATTTTTATATACCGAAAAAAGAATTTTTTTGGTTTGTGATTAGCTAGCGGGATTTTGAAACTTCGAAAAATTAGCCGTGTTATAAATATTTTTGTGAAGCCACTTCAATTTCTTCGCACAAAAATCGAAGGCCTCCGCCCTGTATGAAGACCTGGCCTTTGAAAACAGATTTTTGTACTGCATGGAAGCTCTTTTTTTCTAGTTTCAAAAGAGTCATTGGCTTCTTCAAATTTTAAAAAATTTACCGAGTTGTAGTCATTTTTGGGAACGTCGTATTTCGTCGCTCCTATGACGTCGGTGCCATATCGACCAGGGGTCGATCCAATCTATTCGTTTCAGAAAGCCATGATTTTTACACTGTGAAATGATCAAGACTTGAAACCTTTGGTGGCAAGACTTTAACTGTGTGCGTGATCTGCGTCTGGCAAAAATTAATTAATTTTTCTTGAAAAACGAAAAATTCAAATACGATCCGCCCTAATCATCGGAGAGCGAAGCGAAGAAGCTTAGCTTTTACTGTGTAATATTTATGACTTGAAATTCCATGAAACACAGTTTCACTTTCGTGTGTTTTTTCTTCAGAAGATAGATTTTTTCCGCGAGAAGACCATCCTCAGTGGCGATCGATGATATCGGAGAACGCAATGGCTCCACGTAACCTACCATATTTCGGAGTTTGTACGACTTCTCTGAAAAATTCACAGAGCTTTTAAAACGATAAGAAGTGTGGATCCTACGATTTAAAAGACAGGTCGTAAAAATGGCAGCTTCCATGTAATTAACGGTGTCGAAAATTTTCGGCAAATCATACAAATCGGAGCGTCTGTTCATACAGAGGATCGTTTCAGAAAAACGGGTTTTATTACCGTGTGTCAAACTGTGGATGAAAACTTCACTTTCTGATGATGTTTCCTGCAGAAGAGAGAAAATTAGTTTCGTGACAAATCCATCCTCCGGTTGCCATCCCGTCATCGCTTCGAAGAGCGCTTCCAAAAATCTTGTATTAAAAGCACTAAAATTTCCTTATTAATTGACACTCCAAATTTTATAGACTAACCCTTAACCATTACACCCTTCTACTCATTTGCCTCAAGGATTCCGCAAAAACAAAACATGTTCTCTTACTATTTGAAGGACGGAGATCCTTCCTATAGTATTTGTTCTTGCTGTTGCGGCGTACCGTTGAGACAGTTGTGAGCGTGCCATGCAGTCTACTCTATTGCATATTTAACTGTTTGTTTATGTAAGATCCGTTCACGAGATGTTTCTAAATTAAGTAAAGAATTGCTTGCATTACAAAACTCCTATTTTATTTATTTATTTATTTATTTTGAGCACGAAAGAACACTTGTGATGCATTTTATCGAAGCAAAAGCATCAGAATTTGCTTGATAGCTTGCTATTCATAGTATTTTCCCACTAATGGTAAGAAGCAGGTTTCTTGGTTGGAAACGCCTCCAGATTTTGTGGACATTAGAAACAACCATTCACGCATTTGCCACCACTCGTACACTCGACACAATGATAGTGACTTCGGTATTCTTGCCGAAGGAAAAGACACTCAGCATTCTTTCATCCGCCATGACCCATGTGAGAAGGAGCGCTACGACTATTCAGCTCCAGCTTCAGCTATATAAACATTCTAAGCAATAGCTAATGTGTATTCCCAAAAACTGACCGTCGATGGACCGTTAGGCCGGCAATTTTAATAACTGAAAATTCCTGAGCCGAATTCGGTTTTGTTGCTTCCATGCTTTGGATGCAGCCGAAACAAGGAACACAGCTATTTTAACAAACTTCTTTTAAGAATTAAAGGATAAATCGAGAATAAAGCAACGAGTACTACCGACGGCTTTCCACCAATCACATTTCCCTGGGTATAATTCAGTATGCGTTTGTTGGTGCAGATCATAAATGAAAAAAGCTCCAGCCTGCGTCTACACTTATGACGCGCATTGTAGGCGACAAAACTTTGCTGTGTCCGCTGGAAGGATATTACTATCGTGGCCACACAAATAGTCCTCTAAACACGGGACACCAACGTAGTAAGCTCTCAAGTGGGAAAAATCTCCTAGCTCTCCGTCAGCCAATAGATGAGACCTGGTAGCGTTTCTGCTAAAGAGTGGTTGCACAATTACGCCATTTTCATGTCGAATTGGAGATTTTCAGATCAAGTTGGGTACTTTTCACCTCAAATTGTACACTCTTCTAAGATAGCCTAAGAATTTTGAAATCAAATTGAACGTCTTCCAAATCGAAACAAGCTTCCTAGGTTAAACTACAGACTCTTCGAAAAAATGGTAAATTAAATTTCGTTTCAAAGCGCAACAAGGCAGCAATAATTTAGTGCATGAAAAGCTAGGGTGCGCCATGCACTCGAAAAGCTCCTCGCGATTTTTATTCGATTGACAGTGTAAATGCTGCTTACATAAAGCATCAAAGTGACAATATGAATTTTTTTTACAATTCCTTCTGCTGCATCGTCCACAGGTGTGAAACTCCATGCAAACATGAATTTTGCTATCAATAAAATAAAAATCGCAACGGCCTAGACGAGTGCATGGCTTAATCGCTTTTTTGACACCAAAAAATTGTCGCCCTCGTGTTCTTCAAAACAAGTTATTAATCCATTATTTTTTCACAAAAAATGAGGAGTTTATAAATTATCGAACAAAGTGTTCACTTATTGGGTAAGTGAATTAAAATTTCAAAGAAATCATACTAAAATTTTCCTTATACAAAAATTGTTCTAACCTTTTTCGAGAATATTTAGTTTAATGTAGAAGAAGCTAATTCCGATTTGGAAGAGTTCGCTTTCATTTTAAAAGTCTTAAGCTAGCTCAGAAGAGTGTCCAATTTGAGGTGAAAAGTGACCAGTTCGAAGTGAGAATGGTATAGTATAACTTCGTTCCCTAATCTGTTTAGCTATTCGAGTTTCTCGAGCGCTTTTCCTGACATGCTCACTTTCACCCATCTAGAAACTGCCTGCCTTTCCGAAATGTGGTCAGAAGGGTGTGGATGGGTGATGAGGGGAGAGCGAACTGCCAGACGCACTCGCCGACGTTCTTCTCGTTCCATTGTGCCCGTCAGATGCCAGTTCGGATATCTCACCGCCTAGTCGATCCCCGAACGAAGTATCGCCGAGAAAAACTCGTTCGACAGGATTTAGAGCGCTCAGCGCAGTTGCCCTCCACGAGGCGTGACCCTAGCAGTCGTCCAAAATCGATAAGGATTTTGGGAGGAGTTTTTTCGTCCGAACGAAGTGCATGAATCACAAGCCATCGATGGCTGTTTGCCCAAAGAGGCTGCGCCCTCGTCGCCTGTGATCGCCGCCTGCCGCCCTTATCTCCCGCTTGGTTCGCCGCCGCCGTCGTGCATCTGCCTATGGCTAGGTGTAAGTCGTTCCTTCAACTACAATTTTTCATGTCACGAAAATGCCCTACACGCAGTTTGAACCCTTAACACATCATTTATTTATTTATGTACGCTAGGGTGCAGTTACGAGAAAACCGAGACCAGTCAATCTAACATCGAAGAAAGAAACACTCTAAGAAGAAGGAAGGAAATCTATCAAAATAGGCTAAAAACTAAGAGTAATTGTCAACGGCCCTCCAGCAGATAATAGACAGAGGAAGAAGAAAACTGAATTTTCAATGTCCTAATTTTGTCTTGCACGCCACCGACAAAAAATTCAGAGCCACTTTTAAATTAACGCGCTATATCTAAAAACGATGCGTCTTTATCTATGCTAGAAACAGATCAACTATAAGTAAATATTGGTTGCTGTCCATAAAACAAGCCTTCTGCTCCGATGACGAGCATGTTTGGTCAGCTTGGTGTCAAACGGGGTCGCCACTGAACTTCGGCACCGAGTGCACACATCTCTACGGCTGCTGTCCTCCATGATAAACTGCTGTATGTAAGTTTGCAAAAAAGAAACCTATTTCGAAAATTAATGGGTAGTAAGTGGTTTCGCTCATCAATATAAAAAGCATTGATGAGCGAAAGTCGTCGGCATCAATCATTTCATCTGAGCGATGTAGCACCTCTACGAAACAGCGTTGAGGTAGTCCAAAGTCTTTGGCCTACACGAGTAGTTTGGACATCACTTGCAACCTAATTGATAGAAATAGGTCCGGCTACAAGCACTGATCGACGTTTATTGTTCTTGCCCCACCCTTGCTGAGATTTCCCATCCTTTGGGTTATTAGGAAAGGAGAGAGCACTGACCTGGCCACCTCGAGTAATTCTATAGGCAAAATAGGCATTCAGATCGCCTTCACGGCATTCTGCAGAAGTAGAATTTCTGTTGCTTTTCGAACAGGGCTTGATTGATGCAGACTTTTATCCCTTATTTAACCTGCATAATACAATAGCCAGATGACGAATAACTCAGCGTTTCACGCTTTCTGAAAATGTTGGTAGCAATTGATCGCTTCCGCAAAACAGTAGGCTTGGTTGACTTGGTCTCCTCAAACCCTGAAGAGGGCTGAGGTGAAGAAAACCGCTCTGGGTGACTCTTCCACCAAATTCTGTTATCTAGTATATTCCCTACTCATCTGTATCAGTTGTGTCACATGTAGCCTCGTTGATATTGAGTTGCTAGAGCGGATGCCAGCAGCGTCTTCACTCGTCCCTATTGCGTGCCAGAGTGCTCCAATGGATCCTCCTCGCTCGAGAGACACGAAGGGTACATTGTGCTCCTAGCTTTCTAGAAGAAGTTCGACCAATGTGTTGGTGGGCGCGCTGCTGTTCCCTTGACATCCCGCGGAATCCAGTGGGTGACGGCTCGTTCAGTGGGTGCCTGCGAAGCGCATTACGTGGGCGGCCCACCTAATATTCGGCGACTTGGTCTCTGATTTTCGAATGTCGACAAAGAAAGGAACTCCATAGGCCTTCTCTCGCTGCATACATCCGAAGTCATTAAGTAGTCGGCCAGCATTCGCTTCACCAATGCTCGGTGTTATGACACGATATAGAGAATGCCGTCAGGTGAGCATGAAGTTCGTAGTGGGAGACTTGGCAGAGTACGGTAAACACTATCAGAATATATATCAACTCAATGAAGAACCTCTCACAAAGAAAGGTACCTAACTCAAGGTGATCTTTTGCCATCCTGTTTTGAAAGGATGTAGGGCTGTGTGAGCGCAAACCGGAATTACAGTTGGTTTTTGCTGAGCGCTTGTTTTCAAGACCTGAAAAAGAGGTGTACCTCTGGGGCGCTGTCGGTAGGAGTGCCGCCTCATAGGAGCACGCCAGCGGGCTCTTGAGTTCGAGTTCGCGTACTGCCAACATTTCTGCCACGATTAGTTTGTTCTTATTACGCTTTCTCATAATCATATAAGTCAATTTTAGGCCATCAATGCTTACAACAAACCAAGGTCTTCATATGTGCTAGTTTCTCAACTATGCGTATCTGCACCATATCATTTCTCTGGAAATAAAAAGTCCTGTCTTGTCTTCCCTTTTAGTCAACAGCTATGGTACAAATCTATGAAACAAGTAAAACAAGCGCTTGTCACACCAACAGCATCTTCCAAAAACCAGTGATGAATAATCTTCTCTCTGGCAAAGAATGGCTACTTCTTGTTCGTTGAACGCGTAATCTGTGGGTGTAGAGAAGGGTCATGAGTGAAGATCGACGTGCCGCCCGCGAAAAAAAACACTCACATGTGAAGGCAAATAGTAGACAGCCTTGGTTTGCTGTAAGCATTGATGGTCTAAAATTGACTTCTATGGTCATGAGAAAGCGTAATAACACAAACTAATATGTGCAAAAATATCGGAACTACGAGGGCTCGATCCCAAAGCAATATAAGCAAAAACTAACTGTAAATCTGGACTCCGCTCACACGGATCAACATCCTGTCAACATAGCATCGCAAAAGCTCATCTTGAGTTGGGAACCTTTCCTTGTCAGGCCTGAATATTGATCAGGGATGTGCGGAATTTCCGTTTCCGTGTTCCGAATTTTGGTTTCCGGTGATTCTGGGCTCTTCCGTTCCGTTCCGTATTCCGCCTGTTTTTGGCCGGAAGGCGGAAACGAAAATGGACGCTGTTCAACACTAGTTTTCTATTGAACACAACTAGCGTATTAGTTTAAAAAATTCTCCTTCATACAATTGTAAGAGAAATACTTTTTGACAACTCTAGTATTAATGATCTTGAAATTGGTTAGACTACCAAAAAACACTCAGAAATGGCAGCGGCCGGGTGCAGGGCAAAAGTAGTGTGCCACAAAGGCTATGTATGCATTGTATACCAAGAAAATGCACTTAACTTTCGAATGATCATATAATTCTTGAATCACTAGTTGCAAATGGCTACAAGGCTTTGTAAGCATATAGCGCAATATCATGAAACAAAGGGTTCAGTGAAGAAATGGCATGCGGTTGTCTGCTTTTTCGTTAGGTGTGATATTCTTCCATATAGAGTCATGCATTACATTTTTAATGAAGCATCACGAATATCTACCAGGAGATGTTATTTTGATTGACTGCGGTGACTTATTGAATTCTGACACAAAACTATTGCTTCGAGGACCATCTAGGAACTGTCCAGCTGTGTCATCTTGGGCGTAGGGTTTCTAGGCTGGCACAAAGTGAATATTTCTGTGGAAGTGCGGACCCACCATGACTAATCAGTCATCAAGTTCATCATCATCTGAGATCCCAGAATGAATTCTGAGTACTGGTTTAGTGATTACAATGTAACTGCCAGTGTTGGGTATGCAGATATCTGTGCAGTCACCACGCCATCCATGATGCCACAGATTTCTAAAAGTGTTGAGAGGAATCTCTTTCCTGGTCGGAAAATGAGGTGGCTACTCCAGTTTTAGACTTCACGCGAGTCAGTTTTAAATGTGGGTCCGTAAGTAACCTCAAGTGATTAAGTCGGTTAAGTCTACCGTTCAAAAAACACCAGCATCGAAAAAGTTGGCGAAAAAACCCGTCGCAGGAACTAGATATGGAAAGACTGCATGCTGAAATAGTGAAAAATAATGAAATAAGCCCCTGAATTTCTTTTCTTTTATCGCTCAGCCATAGCTAAAAGGTTATCATAACAACATTATGAATCTAACGCCGTTTCAGATGCACTTTTGAAAAAATGGCGAACGTGGGTCCTTTCCGTTTCCGCGTTTCGTGTTCCGGTTTCCGGCGATTTTTGGGCGTTTCCGTTCCGTCTTTCGTCTTCCGCTTTTTCCAGAAAAATTTCCGCACATCCCTGCTATTGATTCTTGATGCGCGGGAGATGTCTACTTGTAAGATGCCTCCAAAATTTTGCCAAATACCTCCCTCTTGTCGCCATCTGCTTTGCGTGATGTTCCTTCTCTTGAAATTATTATGCCACCCAACACCTTTCAAATCTTGCTCTTCCACTGAGACCGAATCACATTTCTGGACTAGACGCCAAAGGCTGTTGGACAGCCTTAGAGCAATTCCTGAGAAAAGGAGCTAGAAATTATTTTCCAGAAGGGAGGACAAAAGCGCAGTGAACATGCGTTTGTTCACTCGATTGAGAAGTTCGATATATTCATTCTCAAGATTCCGGCACTTCCGGCACTCTCAGGATGACAAAGCACTGGCAACATACGCTATGCTTGAGATACTCCGAAAACATGCATGTCCTGGAAAATAAGCTGCGCCAATCGTAAAGGCCTGGTCCAGCCATTTGTTGGCCACTCACGGTGAAAATGCGGTGGCATGGTAAAGTTATATGATTGTGTAGATCTCGTAGGGACGAATCAAACGGTGTCAACCGTTTCTCAAGAAACCTAAAACTAGATGAGTTATGACCACGCGACGGTTTTTTTACTGCTCGGCGCGGCCGGTATTCTATGTAGTCTTTTTTCCTAAACCTTGATCCAACTATATCTTCCAGTTACTCACATCCTGATGATTTCTTACTCATTTTTCTCATCGACTTTCTTGTGCCCCATTGGAACCTCAGCCCATTAAAACCTTATTCTTCATACATATCAAAGTGCTGGTTTTTATCCCGCTTGTGTAACATCTTCTCTAATAGCTCATTAATAAAACTAGCAGTTCGTTAAGGCAGTGGAGCTCTTACTTCCGATGACCTTGCTTCTCGAATTCCACCGATTCCATCAGTTTTAGCGGACACGCGAAGTTTCTCCTACCTTTATGGCCTGAAAGGGCAAACACCGAAAAAAGACGCCGTCGGAGCAGCTGGCTGAGCGTTCTTCGACCGGACAATACTTTTATGCTGCGTACACACTGAATCACAACCGATTACGGTCTAAGCCGTGTCGTGCTGCGAGATACCGTAACACAATGCGGTGGGAATAAGATCAACAGCCTGTCCACATGACCTGTGAGGAAATGCGGAGACAGCTCAGCTGTGAGCTCGTCGAGATCAAGGCGAACTCAACTAATTTGCGAACGAAAACCAAGAACTGAATGAACGCTTTCTCGAATGCCAGTGTTTCTCCTCTCTCCGACGTGGAATTGGAAGGTACTAAGAAAGAAACCGCCTTTAAGCTGTCGTTCATGCGAAAGAGTTATCTACCCACGTTCTATCTAAATGCTGTGTTCATTCGAATAAAACAACTGAATCGGTCAAAAAATCTTCGGACATTCTGAGGAGACATAAAAGCATGAGACACTATTCCTAGTTTCGGGCAAGCTGGTTTACTCTCTTCGCTTCAAATACCTTCTCTCAGAAATACATGTTATATCTGTAAATTACTTATCCATTTGTTTATTTATTCATTTCAGTGCAGCCTTTTGTTTCGCATGACGGTTTTTGACATTTTCGGAAGTTGCTCAATTAAATAGTAGAGATCGACTTTCAATTCGATTTTATTAATTGCAGTTGTCGGAAGTATAACTTGATGAGCACTCAACTGGGATCGTACCAAAACCAGCCTTTTCTGAATTACTCGTCTCTATCCTTGTCCTACTACCTTAACTTTTACATGATTTTCTCTTAAATTCTGCTCTTTCTTCTTATCTTCTCTTTTTGTCGACATCATCTAGTTTTTTTTCTTCTTAATTGAAAGGCGAAGCGAAGGCGGTGAAGCTGACGACCGTTGATCATCACTCCCTTGTCTTCCCAATCTAGTTCACGCATGACGTTTTCGAGGGTCGCGCTGAAGAGCTTCGGGGATGTGGTATCCCTTTGCGGAACCCCTCTCTTCACGTCGATCATCGATGACGACGTCGTTGTAGAACGGTGAGATCTTGGTTGTGAATCCACTGTACAGCTTTCGAAGGACTCTGATGTACTGAGTAGGAACGCCCTGGGTGAGCAGGGCTTCCATGACCGCTTCAGTTTCGACGGAGTCGAATGCCTTCTTCAGGTCGATGAACGTAAGGCATAGCGGCAGCTTGCATTCTCGCACACTTCGATGAGCTTCGTAAGGTGGTGTAGATCGCGCTCAATCCTCTACTCCCCTTGTTCGCGGTCTTTCGTCCAGCGTTCTGCTAATCCTATTCAGGATCACTCGAGTGAACCTCTTGTAGACTACGAACAGCAGGCAGATCGGGCGATAGTTGCCAATGTAGTGCACGTCTCCCTTCTTGTACAGCAAGGCGGTCTTGCTGGTCTTCCACTGAGATGGGATCTTGCACTCCGACAGGTAGTGTGTGTAAAGCCGCGCCAGGGTGTTGATGAGAATTGACGGGAGGTCTTCCTGGCGTTCAGCTCTAATTATGCCTTGATGGGGTGCTGTACGCTTCTTCACAGACGAGATGGAGTGTCGGATCTCGCAAGGGAAGACAGAGGGGACGATGCATCCATCCCCCGGAAGATGGGGGCACATGGATACTGATGCTCGTGCTGCTCCACGCTGGCGTATCAGCTTGAGAGTTTCCGGTTGAGCCAAAAACCAGACAAGGGATTTCGCATTATTTCAGCTCAAGTAGAGCATAAATGACTGCTGGCTGAGCAGCTGCGGTGCATGACAGCTGGCTGAGCAGCTGCGGTGCATTGGATCAAGAGGTGGTGTGGTGTTAGATGATTGGCTTCTGGTTCGATATCCCTCAGATACGATGTTTTTGCGTTTCGTACTGGCACATAACCAAGTTTCGTGAACATCGACAAGTACACTACTACCTGTAGCCACTGTACGCGAAGGTCATGCCAAAAAAGGTCTGCCATGATCCTGATCTGCGCCTATAATATCCACTTCGGCAAGTTTGGGCGAAACTGGTACCCATTCAAAGCGATACTCTCCCAAAAACCTGTACATATGTAGAAAAACGAGGGACAGGTAACACGAAAGCGCGCTGCGTAGCCACAGTCACGGCGTTAACTGCTGTTGTGACTGTGCAAACCTCTTCTACTATCTATGCTCAACTACTTGAGAGATCTTACAAGGAAAGGTCCCCAAACTCAAGGTCGGCGGCTTTTGCAATGCTATTTTGACAGGATAGACAGGTCCGTGTGAGCAGAGTAAAAAACCGTAGTTAGTTTTTGAATGCTTTTTAAAGACCTGAAAAGGGGGTGGAAGACGTGCGCACAACGCTCGTTAACTCCTATGACACCCTAGGAGCTGTGCCTCGGTGACGCAGTCGGTAGGAGTGCCGCCTCATAGGAGCACACCGGCGGACTTATCAGTTCAAGTCTCCTGCTTTTGTAGATACTTTTGTTTTACTTTTGTTGTCATTACGCTTCCTCATGACAATGGAAGTCAATTTTACTTCATCAATGCTTACAGCAAACTAACGCTGCCAATTTGCGCCTTCATATGTGCTAGGTTTTTAACTATTCATATCAGCACCGCCACCATGTCATAACATACCATCTCTGGAGACATCGACTGTCAGGAAGAAGAGGCTGTACAAGTTAGAGATAGTATAATGAAAATGAGAACAATGAAAATAGGAACAACAACAAACTAATATTTGGTTGTCCAGAGAGTTCTCAGCGCTTTGTGTTACAGTTTTTCATTCGTCTATTATTAAGTAAAAATTCAACTTGCACTGCGCATTAATGCTGCTTCCTGTACAGAATTTTTCGCTCCATCTGAATAAATAATTTATGTTTCAACGTTGTTTTATACTTCTGTGCGAAGGGCTTATTGAAGTATGTCGAAGGAGGGATTCCCGACGATATTCTTCTTTCAAGTTCAAATTGGGGCAATCCGCAGCCGAGACAGCTCGACAAGTTAATCGAATGTGGGTGCCTAATGGCGTTGGAAAAGCAGTGTACGGCAGTGGTTTAGAAAATCCTGGACTGGAGATCTCAGCCTCGAAGATGATCCCCGTAGCTCTCGGCCTAGAGCAATCCTGGACGACGAGTTGGAGGAATTGCTGGAAGCTGAACCATTCCAGACAGTTCGTGGGATCGCGGAAGGGCTGGACGTCAGTAGAACTGCTGTTGCGGATGTTTGAAACGCCCTGGGAAAGTGAGAAAGCTCGAAAAGTGGGTGCCGCACGAGTTGAATGAGCGGCAAAATTTGTCACGTTTCGAGATTTGTTCTTCTCTAGTTTCAGGCAACAAAGCTGACCCGATCAAATCACCACTTGTGATGAAAAGTGGATCTTGTGTGATAATAGGAAACGTTCCGGACAGTGGTTGGACGCCGACGAACTCCTAGGCATTTTCCAAATGCGAACCTCCACCAAAAAAAGCAACGGTCACTGTGTGGTGGTCGGCGGCTGGTGTGATCCGTTACAACTTTTTGGCGGCAGGCCAAACGATCACTGCAGAGTCCTACTGTAAGGAAATCGACGAAATGCACCGAAAATTGCGTCAGCTCCAGCCAGCATTGGTACACAGAAGAGATCCGAATATTTTGCCCGATAGCGCCTGCCCACACGTTTCACAAACCGACTTTCAAAAATTGAACGAATTAAGGGTTGAATATCTGCCTCACCCGCCATATTCCCCAGAACTCTCGCCAACCGATCACCTTTTCACCTTCTCAAACCCTTTCGAAACTTTCTCGCTGGTAAAACCTTCACCAATCATGACAAAGCCAAAACAGCTGTCGTGGATTTTGTCGAATCTCCACCACCGAATTTTTTCGCCGATGGAGTAGGTCGACTGGTGGCTGTTAGGCAAAAGTGTGCTGATTCGAACGTGCCTATTGCGACTAAATCTTCAGCTGGATCGGGGCTGTCTTCATCACTGCCCTAACATCTTCGTTTCGCAGCCTGTACCAACGGGTCCATCCACATGCCCACCTCAGCATTCTCATCTCCGCCGCGTGCAGTTGCCGCTCCTGCGCCTTAGGGCCTCTACAGAGTCTCGCGGCAGCGCCCCGAGAACTCGTCCATATCGCTCCCACCGCAGTGGTACCCACGCTGCCACTGTGGTGGAAGCCGCGGCGCGGACAAGTTGTCGCGGAGTCGCCGCACGCAAAGGTCCCCGAGGGCTGCCGCAGTTCACGATGGCTCTCACCCGCAGCGCCAGGACCGGAGGGCGTGATCCATCGATTATGGTTCATCTATTCTCAAAATTTTTTAAAACGAATCTACATGCTAGGGACATAGCAGGTTGGTGCATAATGTCTGTCCATAAGGAGCTTGACAACCAACAATATAATCAGCGGTACTGTCGACAAATGGAGGCGTATGGAATCCTGCACTCAAAACGTAACGCAAAGAAACCTTAGCACGATATTAGGTAACCTTAATTGCACTGAAAATCTCCGTGGCCTTCTAGTCACAAGTTAGTCGTCTGAGGTTTAAGGAAAACCTTTGCACAGAAATGGAACAACAAAGCAGACCGTTCTTTTCAGTGTGAGCTATAACTGAATCGGACAGATCTCCCGGACTCAACAAGGCATCGGAGGGAATGCTGTTATCACAAGACCTACCACATTATCTTCCGAGCTGCTTGTCAAGCGAGGAACTTTTAGTGGAGGTAGATCGACAAAAGTGAGAGTGGCACTGAACTGTTGAGTTATAAGAAGTGATCTCTTAGATTTTGGGGCTTAGATTCAAGGACTCCTAACTTGACTTAGAAAACGCTTCTTCACAAAAGAAAAAGCGTTCTGCTTACTACATCTTTGACATTCCCAGAGATCGCAACTGCCGGCAAAAGTACGTAGCATTGCGTACTGCAACCCTCGCAGCGCCGCACCAACCGCCGTTGTCATGGCCGGTCCGCGGCACCCGCAAGACTCTGCTGCCAGCCTTACCCAGGGCCCAGCACTCACTGCCGTAGAGGAGGGCAGGTCTCACAACTGTTCTATAGAGCTTGCCTTTGAGCGTCCTGGAGCATCTACGGTCGCAGAGGATCCCTGTGGACTCCCTCCACTTGAGCCAGGCTGCGCTTATCCGTTCCCTGACCGCCTGGTCCACACTTCCTTCCTCGGATAGGTCACTTCCGAGGTAGCGGAATTCTTCAACCTTCTCGATCGTTTTCCCTTGGCAGTCTAGGATCGATCCAACGCACTGCTCAGAGCTGATGAACTTCGTCTTCTTCACGTTCAGCCGCAGGCCGTTGTCTGCGAGGGCTCTCTGCCATAGCTGCACCTTCTCCACCAGCTCTCCTCGTTGTCGGCTACTAGGGCGATGTCGTCCGCGTAAAGGATCGTTCTGAGAAAGTCTTCCTCAAGGTGGTTCACTATAGAGTCAAGTGTCAGCAGGAAGAAGAACGGGCTCAGAGCCTTGGTGTACCCCCACTGTGATGTCCACTTTCCTTGTCACCCCGTGTGGAGTTCGTATCGCCGCTTTCGAGCCCTCGTACATGTCCCTTATAACCGTGATCAGACGATCCGGGACACCCCTCCTTCAAAGGGTATTCCAGGTTACGGCCTGAGCTAGTCTGTCGAAGGCCTTCTCCAGGTCTAGGAATGCCCAGGTAGCAGGGTTTTCGTTTCTCCCGATATTTCTCCATCACCTGACGAGCGATGAAGATGGCACTGTGGTGGACCTCTCAGGCATGAAGCCCCATTGCACCTGGGAGATGGGTACCATCTCCCTCAGCCTTGAGTCGACCATTCGTTCGTAGATATTCATCGTGTGTGAGATCAGTTTGATCCCTCGGTAGTTGGAGCATTCGGAAGCGTCTCCCTTCTGCTTGAAGTTGGGGACTATGGTGCTATTCCTCCAGTCATCCGGCATCTTACCTTCTTTCGTGATTCTGTTGAGGAACTGCGTCAGCCAGTTGATTCCGAGGTCCCCGAGCACCTTCCAAGCCTCTACTGGCACACCGTCAGGCCCTGCTGCCTTTCCGAGTTTCATCTTCCCTATGGCCTTGCGAACCTCTTCTTGCGTCCAGGGTGGGATTGGTCCTTCCGTTGGTTGTTCATCCTCGGCCTTCCGACGAGGGAACTTTTCGTTCAGGAGTTTCTTGAAGTACTCCTCCCATTTCTCTCTGACCTCGACCGGCTTCCGTAGCACCCTACGGTCAGCAGCCTTCACAGTCTTCACTACTCGAATGTCGAGGCTAGCAAATTTCTCGTACAGGGCACTCTGAACTCCGCAGTCTCCACCATCAGATCCTGGGTTCCGTCCTCACATTGGGCCTGGTGGGTGGAGGTATGCTAAGGTCGGCTACCAAACCTCTATGCTGAAGCCACGTCTTCTCCCGGAATGACCTTTACATCTCTGACTGTTTTTAAGGCAGGCCTTCGAACCAGGATGTGGTCGACTTCCGTCCTTCTTCCTCCGTTAGCATAGGTCACCTTGTGGCTCTCCCTCTTAGCGAAGAAGGTGCTGAGACAGCCAGGTCGTGGGCGATAGCCAGATCCAGAATTCGTTCTCCATTCGGGTTTATCAGGCCGATCCCTTTACCTCCATGGACCCTTTCCACTCCTCTTCTGCCACTCCCCACATGCCCGTTCATGTCCCCTGCTATGGAGAGGTAGTCGCCTTCTGGTACGGACCTTATGGCTTCCTCGAGCGAGAGATAGAAGTCATCCTTGTCGTGCTCGGAGCATCCGGTCTGCGGAGCGTAGACAGACATGATGGTCCAGTAACCCTCCTTCGTGTCCAGCCGCAGTGACATGATGCGGTCGTTTATTCTTTGGACAGCCCCTACTGAATCCTTGAGGGACTCCGCGACAGCTATCCCTACCCCGTTCCTCTTGGTGTCCTCTCCGTTGTAGTACAGCTTGACCCCTTCTCCGATCTCCCTGGCTTTCGCCCCTTTCCATCGCGTTTCCTGCAGACACAGGACTTGTATCCTTCTGCGCTTCATCAGGTCAGCCACTTCCCCAGATCTTCCAGTCAGCGTTCCCAATTTCAGAGTCTCCAGTCAAACTAGCTTCTTTAGCCGAGGTCGTTCGGCCCTCGGTAGCCCTCGCATACTGACCACAGAACTTGGGCGGGGGTCCTGTGCGCCACTTCCGGGTGACGTCCTAGCCTTTACACTGATTCTATTGCGACTTGTGATCATGGTTTTGTGACGAGGTTTCTCCATCAGCCGGTCTGTCAACCTGGGCCTGACGCTGGAACCGTTGCCGTTTTTGCAATCTTTGCAGGGCATGGCGTGCCGGAGCCGGGAGTCGAACCTGTGACCGTTTGTGCATTAAACTACACTACTAACCACTAGGCTAACTCGGCTCTTAACTTCCCGAAAAACGTAATATATGCAAAAACAGTAGCGGTACACGGACTCGAACTCAAAATCCCGCCGGTGTGCTCCCATGAGACGACACTCCTACAGACTGTGACACCGAGACTATCTCGTGGGCTGTCATAGGGGTTGATGATTGTTGCGTCGTCGTTTTTACACATCTTTTTCCGGTCTTTAGAAAATGTTCAGCAAAAACTAACTGTAATCCTGGACTCCGCTCGCACCGCCCTACACCTTGCCAAAATAGCGCCGCAATAGCTCATCTCGAGTACCTCTAGAACTACGGGAACTTTTCCTTGTTAGAGCAGTATAGTTAGATACAATATATCATAACTCGGGAGCTTTTAAAGCTCATACTATTTTACTTATTTCACTGCTATTTTACATAGCAGCCCTTCCAGGAGAGCTGCGTCAGCGGCGGATCACGGCGGACGCGGCATTGACCGTCTCACGCGGGGAGAAATTGTATGTTCAGACCTGTGGCCGTACATATTCGAGCCTACCGCACCACCCTTAGATGCTTCGGGCCTCCGGAATTGTGAAAGTACAATTGTGCCAGTCAATTCGACCATCTTTTTGGCGAAGCTTCTCATTGCCTAATTCTAAATGGGGTATGGGGTGCTTTTGGCGAAGTGCAAAAGCGGCGTGAGTCGAACTACAGAAACCATACCTCCCACCAGTTCGCGTCCCTATCCACTGAGCCACCACTGTTGGACGGTGACCGTATACAATACCGCCTAATTCTGCGCCTATGTCTGACCAGATGTAAGCGCAAGAAGAGCAAATAAAAAGTCAAAAGTGAGTCTGCAACTACGTTCTTCCCACGTCCTTCGCACATTTGAGGCGAATATCTAGAATCAGCCTTCGAGGGGGTGCTTCATAGTGGACATCCCATACACGAAAGTGCAACTGTGACCTGATATCCTTTCGTTCAGTTTAACAACACGGGTTAACTAGTGGCACAGAGCTGGCATTGCATCAGAAAGAATGCGGCTTTCTTATTCAGCAAGGCATTTACGAAACCCTGTTAATGCTCTCCGTCATGACTTCAGTAGTAAAATTCGCCTGTATTTTCACTACTTTATAAGTCTTTATGTAAGTCTAATTTGTGTTGAACAATGGTCTTTTTTCAGCGACGCATTACGTCCCGCTGATGATCCAGCCGGATGAAATGTGTACGATTCCTCGAATTCGACCACACAAGATTCCGAAAATCTACCCATTGGTTGCTTGTCCTGATCCAATCACCAGCTACTACTGCTTCCAAAGACCTTCCGATTCTGGGGTCTCAGGACTGCCACAGCCAAAAGACCAATGGACGAGTTCCGCTCCTCGTCGGTGGAAGGTGATTCGAGTTTCGCGATCAGAACGGCTTTCCAGCGACCCGAACGGAGCGAACACCTATCCGTCGTCGAGGAAGCTCGGTGAAATTGTTCGAGTTGTTGACGTCGACTTGAAGTCCATTCGACCGCTCAGAGACGACTCCAACGAGCAACGACCGACGGTACGTCTGTTTGCCCTGGGTGCGCCCACCGCCTTCCCGGGAAACCAGACACTGTCTCGGTTATCGCCGTGTGAAGTGCTCCCAAAGGTCGTGTTTCAGGAACCCCGTCCGACTCGACGAAAGCTGTCGCGGTCGCCGCAAAAGAAGCCCTCCGCATGTGACTGCGTGCGTCCGATGGCGCAAATACCAGAACACGAGGAAGTCTGCTACAGTGTCAAGCCAAAACAAGTACGGTTCAGCAACACGCCCAGTATATGCCGAAATAAATGATTGTCGTCACGTTTTGAGCCTGGAATGTAGCAGTTGAACGCCGTTCCTACCTCCACGCGACGCCTTGAATAATGCCAGTGAGGTTACTGTTGTTGAAAACACTCTATGTAGATTTCCTGAAGCCTTATGAAGTGTCTCCATGTCTTGAATATCGTCGTCATAATTTCCACAAAACGGAGTGCAACACATGAGAAAAAAAGAAAAAAGAAAAAAGAAAAAGAAATTTTATTTGGCAAAAATCTTCAACATTGACTAAATCTGAAGTGGGATTCACAAAGTGCTAGTAGTTGCATTCAGTGAAAACAGGCAGCTCCGCAACAGATAACGCAAGCAAAGCTGAACGAATACTCAAAGCCAGTCGTAAGCGTCTTGCCTCAAGTGACAGCATCCGAAAAAATGGAGTTCTAATATGTTACTGTCGACTGAATGGTGCTGCTCGAATATTTATTTATTTATCCAAAACGGATCTTGTCCTGAGCATAATTGATTTAGGTGCTTGTTTGCTCGATATTGATGTTTATTGACGGCTTTCCGGGCATAAGCTCTTTTTCAGGTCTAAACGCATACAAACAACAACACAATGAAACATGCAAGAAAATAATTTGTTCATCAATTCAACGTCCTTTTTTCAACTAGGCCGGACTTCCGCCCAAACCGCTCGAAACGTCAATGAGTACGGTGCCAGGGAAGTATCAACGAATGCACAGCACAACACTGTCTCCAAAAGTTTCGTGCCAGCAACACCAGCCCTTAAGACGAACCACATGGCAGTCGTTGATGCTGAACCATTGAAAACGTCAGTCGAAGTTGATCGGCGCGAAATCACGCGAGATATTGCCGCCGACCTCGACGTCGATCGCACAACAGTTCGCCGCCATTTGGAGCAATCGGGGAAGATCAAGAAGCTAAATTGACAGAGTCAGAAAAGTGGTCGTTTTGAGATATCGTCGGCTCGTGTTCTGTGCAATGCAAACGATCCGTTTCTTATACGGATTGTGACATGTGATGAGAAATGGAAGCATTATGATAAGAGACGACGTTTCCGTAGTGGCTAAACCAAAAAGAAGCTCTCCTACATCATCCAAAGCCAGAAGATTTGGCATGTCAAAATAAAAAATGAATTATTTTTATATAAGCGACTTGAATATGTATATTGAATTAAATTCTATATACATATTTAGAAGACGCACTTAATAAGCGCCTTTTTTTCTTTCTTCCTATTTTTCTTTTCTTCTTTTTTTTGTTTATAACACTTTATAAAACACCTTGTTTTCTGTTTAAAGATAGTGCTGAGACCAATAGAATAAAAAACTTGCATTTCTTTTGCACCAACCTAATACATCTATTTCCTTGAGAATGAGCCTAATTTGACTTCAAACGTTGTCTGAATTTTCCTACAACGCCCACTTTATAGCTTCACTCGTTATATAAGTATAGGGAAAATATTCAAGGACACGTGATCTCCAGGTGATCAGGTGGAACCACTGCTACGTCTGATGCCGAAGCAGAATCTCTTCCCCAGAGCAAAAGCCCTCCCTCGTCACTTCAGCTCGGAGAAGTCGCCTCTTACTCTCGGAAATCATTACAGATGCAAAGAATGCGCGAACGAGAGACAACTGGCCGACGTCGGCATTCGCTCTTCTTCTTCAAACATCGTAATGGATTTCCGTCCCTTGGGTGGTCGGTCCATCTTTCAGCCGGCGCGTCAAAATCGGCGTCGATGAGAGGCGGCGGCGAATTTGCATGCGAACTGACGTTTCATCATTTCGTTCAATTCGCCACGAATCATGGCAGCTGGCCATGCTACCTAATGCTACTTTAAGGCAGTGAGGATACAAAAACGAGATTCACAGCACAGGGTTGTGCTGACTCCACAGGCCGCCATTCCAGGTTGCGACTGAGAACGGTAGCAGAAGGATATGCCGAAAGATCAACCCTCACCTAAGACCACCCTCACCGCCTTGTCGTAATGGTAGTGGTACTATGTGTAATTTTCTACGGAACGGAAAGCTTTGTGACTGACAGTAAGGCTAACTGGAAGGATTCAGACGTCCTTAAGACCTTAGGAAACTGAAGGTTTGGTCTTTTATTTGCCACTGTTCGAGAAGGTGAGCGCGAATGAAGGCCGCCCTAGATAGGGTGATCCTATGGGAGCCGGTATTGCTCTACTAGGCGACTTTGAGTTACATTCAAACTTGTCAAACTTGGTGTTATCGTGGGCCACTGTCTTGCATTGGCAGATTTGTCCCAACCCGACTCGATCCGCACTTATTCCTCGTAACTACGCTCTTCCAATGGCAGTTCACAGATGCTATGTGTCCCTTTCTAAAGCGTACACTTGCGGACCTCGTTCAAGAAATTAGGGAGAGACAGCATACATCGTGCACGTTGCGGGTGTATGCTGTACCCACTGCACTAAAGAATCCTACCTGGTACATATAAAGAAAACCAACATGAAATGATGCTGCTGGTCTTCCTACTGTCGGAGATCGCATCTCGAAAGCACCCTACCACACCCTTGTCAACAGACATAGTGGCGTTAACGCAAGCGAACAGCGGAATGCCCTTGAAATTCGAAAGTAACTTGAAACAGGTCTCAGAGCAGCGGTCTCGTAGTCATCATAGCATCGAGTCGCGCCAAAGCCTTTGCGACAAGACCCAGTTTTTAAAGAAATGGAACATTTATCATTCGCAATGTACATATAGCAGTCATATATCATGTAAGCAATACATTAATGTGCTCTCATTCTGCTGCAAGCCACAATTGTCGGCCTTTACTCCAAGGAAGGTTTCGGCGATCATCTGAAACAATGCTCGGGCAAGCATCACCTCACACCTTAAAATGCTTGCTCTTTATTTTTGCATCCAAGAGGACGTGCACTAAAACATTAAAAGAGAGTGAAAATCATACCTCGCTTCAAAAGATAATATACCTCACCATATAATAATATTAATAATAATAATGAATGAAGGAAGGCGTGATTCAATTCTCTTGGGATGCACCACGCATTCTACTTCTACGGCATGTGGTGGATGCGATATGAAAGCGTATTTGGCCATACAATAGTGGCCAGCCAACGGACAAGACAGTGCATTATCCCAAACAAGTCTGGTACCAATTCACCGACCCCGGAGGGATGGAAGGCTTGGTTGGCCTGGGCGGGAAATCCGAACCAGGGACCTTGTATCGAGTGCACGCGACAGTCGGCGCCTCCTCCGGATGCGCAGGATGTGCCTTCCCTGGTGGCAGTATGTACTACATAACGAATCCATATCCGCATGATTTCTCTAACGATTAGACAGTACCTTTAGGCACATTGTATATCCATTTTTATTGCGATGAGGAATAAAAACACTTGAGTCCTCGTTAGGAACGTTGGCACACTCAGCATCACACGCTGACAACCTCTAGGATCCTTCGAATACCGCTTCTCCAACTGTGTACTACAATTCTTTACATGAATGGAGTTCAACTACACATAAAAGTTCCACATTCAGACTTTATCTGATTCCAAAACTCAAGAATTTTATGCTTGCAGAGTGATAGCCGATCAGTCGCCTTGTAGACAAGGATGTTTATTTTCAAATGGTTTTCACTGTGTCTGATCTGAGATCAAAGTTTTTTGACCTAGGCGTGATGCAGTCGGAAGAGGCACAGGCTGCCCGCGGGCACCCTAAATCAAGGTTCTCTTCCCGATTCAGCCCAGGAGAACAGATCATTCCATTCCTCCAAGGTAGGCCACCACAGCCCCAATGTGTTATACAATACGTCCTCCGGAAGCGGAATGCTTGGCGCACCTCAAGCAAAGATTGTTCCACGCCACCGTTTATCCTCCGTCTTATCCTTATTTTTCACACCAACCTCTAACACATTGGGTAAAGTCCAGCTTCCTCGACTTTTCGAGAAAAAATGCAAACAAAAAGCCTGATATTCAGAATAGCGACTGTCGCTACATGCCACCTGAATCTGTTTTTTCTTTTATTTGTAAAGGTATTTTCAAGTTGAAATCGACTTGCTGCATAAACATAAGGATAAAGGATAAAGGACAGCCTTACTCAATCCCTTTTGGTATGCGCCAGCGCATTCTACTTCTACGGGATGTCATGGAGGCGATATGAATGCGTATTTGGCCATGCAATGACTTACGGCGGCCAGCCGATGAACAAATCAGCAATTTATCCTTCCCAGACACGATTCACCGACCGCGGAGGGATGGAAGGCTTGGTTGGCCTGGGCGGGAAATCCGAACCAGGAACCTGGTATCGGGTGCAGGCGACAGTCGGCGCCTCCTCCTACTGCGCTACACGCGCCCAGCATAAGCATACACCGACATAACCTTTGCTTAACAGCCACCAAGCAATCGAGATTTCCACAAAAAGATCTACCAAGCTCTACGAGTATGGCGGCCCGTTCAACATCGCATTAGGCAAAAAATATTCCACAAAAGGGATGATTACGGCACTTAATAAGATCTACACGATAGACACCGTTTTTGCAACCTTACTGAATTTGCCGCAAACACTTTGCGCGATGTTTTTCATCTATACAAACATTCTTAAGTGCAACAATGCAGCTGATAAATGTATCCAAAAATCGTTAAAAATTCCAAATCGCTAAATTAACTTGAATGACGTTTTCTCATGCCTTCAACTAAATGGTCTTCTCTGATCGAATTTCAATAAAATTTCTGGAAAGCTCTGGAAAATTCTACAACAGTTCAAAACCACCAAAAATTCATGCCATCTTGTCTCACAAGAATATTTTTGGGTCACTAACCGGAAATATGCGTCAGAATCAGAAAGATCTTTCATTTTGTTACACTGGTTCCAGAAATATACAGGAATGCAATTATCCTTACTAGTTGCCATTTTTAATTAAGCAGTAAGCACTACTGGTCCTCACAACATGATTTTTTTAACTTATTGAATTCATTTGAAGAGTGGATACCGCCGTTCTCCGTCATCTTCAATAAACACGATACACATAAAATGAACAAATTTCGCATAAATGATAATTGAACAATAATTGAGCTATTTGGCTAGTGCAAGTTTCACTATCTTTTACTGAATCCATAAATGCACCAGGTTATGCGTGATTCTTTTCTCTCTCTTTTCATGGCTCGCTTGCTCATTAGGTAGTAAACAGTACTTGTAGAATGTATTAGGAAAATACAAACAATTATTAACACAATATTACTACTATACTACTAGTAGTAAATTCGCCTGACGAGCCAAGCAAGCCCACAAAATGCGACAAAATAAAGAAGTGGAGAAAAGGAGTTACATAACGTGTACAAAGTATTAGAGGTCCATCATTATTTTTTTCCATGGTTCAGTTTTTGAATCTACTGAAGAAATATGCAGCTTTTATCATAATCCTTAGTTCTATTCCAACTAGTTCCAAAAGAAATTCTAAGGATCTCCGTGATGAGATGCAAAGTCGGTCATTTTACCAAAATGGGAAAACTCAACTAACTATACAGGACTGCTCCCAAAAACATCGACAATTTGTCCAAAAATGAGTTGCCCGTGAGGGATAGACTTCGAGTCCGTGGCAAGTACCGTAATCGACCAATGACAGCCGGGTGAACGCCCCGCAACTGGTCCTTGGGGAGCCGTGAGCCGGCGCTGAGATGTGCAGCTCATCCCCGCTCATTCGCCATCAGAGCCGTCGTCACGGCCGGAATCTCGCAGCTCCTCCTACCGTCTCGGTGCTCCGGCTCCTGCTCCAATATTCTATTACGCAGTGTGTCCACTTGGCAGCTCTTCATGTCCAGATGATTACTGGACAGCTAGAGGTGTCACAACCGTGTCTAAGGGAGCTCCAACTCGTTTTGATTTATGCTCTCTGGCTCGCCCTCATCCACAAAAAGCAAGGGTGGACAAAGTAGCGGCTATTCTCGATTCATTTCACGGTTCTAGCTGCAAAAGTTCTGATCCCCTGCAGAATACCTGCAAAGAAACTCCTACCAGAAAGTAGGTCAATGGAAAACCGCTGGAATCACAAAACGCATTATGCCACTTTGGTAACAATTCCACACCAGCCCTACTTGAATAAGCCCCTTTAAGTCACTTTTCCCTTTAAAACCTCAATTTCTACGATGTTCTGCAGTGAGACGCTACGGAATATGTGAAAATAAGATGAACTAAGAAGATACTTCTTTGAACTGAGAAGCGAAGAGCATCTAGAATTTGCTCTGCTAAATTTGGTCCCATTCAATGGAATCGTGAAAGAACGAAGTATACTTGATTCAAGTATGTGATCTAACAAAAACCATAGTTCTTTCGACGCTTCTCTTTCTTTCTGCATCCCCATATCACAGGTGAGTGGTGATAAACTATCGTGGACGTTAAGGGCGATAAAACAGCTCCGGTGGTCTAACACGAAGCATCCTACCCGCAAAACAGAGGGTGCGAGTTCAAGTCCCGTCCGGCGCAAGAATTTTGATCCTAACTAAGCAACCATTTAACAACTTCTCTTAGTTATCATTTACGACAGCGTTAAAAGGTTATGATTATACATAGCAGTGTACCTCAGAACAAGGCTGAGAGATAGAGAAAAATGGATCAAAGCAGACTTGTCATTTTTCCTTCGTTTCCATGCAACGCTTCATACAAAACGATAGGTACAATGAACAGATGGATTCTGCGTCACATTCTACGTTATAGCTACATACGGTCAGTGTAGGTAAACTTGTAAGTATGCATCTTGTCGCAGAAGAGTTTTTCTTTTACTGTAGCTAAGAAACCTCAGCATTTCTGGCTGCTGACAATCATTAATCGTTGCACGTCATTTTTTCCACCCATGCCAGTGATACCTACGTCTCGAAATTTTCATGGGAAAACAACGAAATGCAACTGACTGATGTAGGACAACAGTTATCTTTAGCTTTGCATCCGAACAACTCTGCATTTAGGAATCATGTGCAGTCGTGTACAGTCTCTCGTGTACAATGCCACCACTGAACGTTTACCTTTATCCGCAATTCATTGATGTGAATGCTGTGTGAGGATCAGGTGATCATCATGCAGGAATATAACTGAAGCCCTTTCGCTTTTCAGACGATAGATGTTCGCTTCGATTGACGCACTACTGTGCCCGAGTCCAGCAACAACCGCAGACACTCCACTCAACTACTGCATCGACGATGGTATGGATTTATCATCTAGCTCGTATGCACGTATGAACAGACACACCCACAGGAACTGTTGTATGAAATGACCTTTGGGGGAGTAGTTCTTCAAGCGCTCTTTTGCACATTGCACATTCATTTGAAAGTAAATAAACAATGAATAAAAATAAAAATACGGCACAGCAGTATAGGCTGCTTATACTTTTCGATTATCACTTCTTGCACACTTTTTGAGCTTGTAAACTAATGATAGCACTTGTTTGGAGGGAAATTAAAGGGGAAAACCAGTGAAACGTCGTTTTTTGTCAAACCAATCTATGCATTTAGAATTGTGCGAGAACATGCTAAGGCAGCAGCTCCATTTAATCACAATTTTGTTTAATTGCATTTACTTGTATTAGATTTATATATGTATATATACATATAGGGCGCGTGTAGCGCAGCCGGAGGAGGCGCCGACTGTCGCCTGCACCCGATACCAGGTTCCTGGTTCGGATTTCCCGCCCAGACTAACCAAGCCTTACATTCCTCCAGGGTCAGTGAACTGGTACCAGACTTGTCTAGGAAGGTTAAAGCGCTGACTTGTCCATCGGCTGGCCACCGCAGGTCATTGTGTGGCGAAATACGCATTCAAATCGCCTCCATGACATCCCGTAGAAGTAGAATGCGTGGCGCATCCCAAGAGGGCTTGAGTAACGCGTCCTTTATCCTTTATTATATATACGTATGCATATACTTTCATCACATTACATTTTTACATATACAGATGCTTATATTTATAATTATAATTTTGTGTAAAAGAGAAGAAGAGAGGTGTGAGAAAAGTTCGCAGGAAAATAACGTACATAGTACAAGGCAAATATGGTCAATTTAAACAATTGACAGCCGAAGTTATCGAGCTAGAATGGGATTTTTTTTCTAACATCACCGCGTTTTAGCGCCGAGTTATTCGCATCGATTCATGCCTATATCGATACCTTCAGATAGGCTTTATGCCATTTAAAGAGCCTAGATGCATTCAATAAAAATCACAGAAAATCTAAGGGCATTAAAAATGAGTTTCACAGAATCATCAGAGTTCAAGCAATATGCATTGTATCACAGCCTATGTTTAATCAGCCGCCAACTTATTCGTGGTTGGCAAATTAACACCTTTCTAAGAAACTCAGTAAAGGGAAAGGAACAGAACGCGTGAAGCAAGACTCTGTTGCACGCCTTAAGAAGCACGATTTGTGGCAACCAAAATCGGTTCCATTAAGGAATGTCTGGATACCTGACACGCTGCAACTAGGCTGATATCCTGTGTCGTGCTGCTGAGAAGTTCTAGCAAGTTTGTCTGCAATGGTGTAGTGACATTTTTCTGTGGGAGTGAGGACAGCGACAAAGCCTGCAAGATATGTAGGACTCATCTTCGGATGTATGGAAAAGGGCGCAAAAAGCCTAAGGGGCGAAAAGCAGCGCTAATTTAACATGCTATGAATCTCGACTTAATGTTAGCTAATTATGCACTGTTTTCAAATTACTCGATCGAACAGACAAGGAAAGCCGAATCCACTTCTGAAGAGAAAAACACTGACGAATGAGTCCGTATGGGCTCTTTAAAAAGCGCACCTGACCAGGAACATAGTTTGCAAGAAGCAGCGGACATCTAGACAATTTCTCTCATCTGCAGTGAATTTTGCGAGCGGTTCATCGGTTGCACAGGTATAGACCGTTCATGAAAGTGAAAACCAATCTGATCGCTCTAACTACTGTTCCTCGACTGGACACGGTGCCAAGTTGCAAACTTTTGTCTTTCGAAGTTTCCGAACCCTCGTTATGTGCCGAATTGCAGAAAAAATCCGACGAACGCAATGCAACGACTCAAACTGCACCACACCGCCGGCCACCATGCAGTGTCATCCGACGATACCAACCTCTACAGCCGCCATCTGTTCTGCCCTCAGTCAAACCAATGTAGCGTTACAGGGTAAGATCCAGAATATCTCTATAGAAGCGTCACGAGAAACAGTTACATATCCGGCCTATGTTTCAGGCTCCTCATCACTGTTCTCCATGACGCCGAATTTCCCCATCGAACGGCTACAGTACCCCATTATGGCACCCACCGTACCGATGTTATACGATCAGTTAGCCCTAACGTGTAAGTCCGCCTATTTCAGCAAAGACTCTTCGGCGAAGCCCTTCAAGGGTTGCTGTTTAGTGGGAGCTTGGCAGACATGGGGCAAGATGCGACGTCCTCGCACCGCGTTCACCAGCGAGCAGCTCATCGAATTGGAACGTCAGTTCGGCGAGAACAAGTACCTCAGCAGACCTCGGCGATATCAGCTCGCACAGGAGCTTTGCTTGACGGAAACGCAGGTAAGCTCTATAGCATTTGAGATTCAGCCATTATCCTCGCTTCATAGAAAATAATTGCATTCTAATGCAAGCACAATGACCTTAGAACCTATGGACAATGGAAACCTAGTTACCTCCAATCGTCTTCAGGTCTCCTAGGCAGCACAAAAGTACCAGTTCAACCAAACTACATTGCCCATTATTTCTCGGAACATTCGAAGTTTTGCAGGTGAAGATCTGGTTCCAAAATCGTCGTATGAAGAACAAACGCTGTCAAGGTCCGCTTGCAAGCCCACAGACGTCCGAGCCATCGCAGGTTTAACACTTGCCAGATGCGAACTCTACAAAATAGCTGCTAATAAACTTGTATCATGCTGCTTCACATGCTAAAAGGCCGTTGTTCAACCATGAAGAGGTTTGACGGACAAACAAATAACAACAGTTGGATTTGACTAAAGCATCTGCAGTGTGTCACGCTGTCTACTTCTCGGGAATACCTCAGTGACTAGATGATCTGCGTGTGTGTAATATGTTCTGTGATGATAGTCGAGGGACTAGCACTTTATTATCTCCTAACAGATTCAATAAAACCGAAGAGGTTGGGCAGGTCAGGTTACTCTGAAGGATAGTCATTCTTCTCGCGACATGGACCCCTCCAACCAACTAAGCCTCATAATCCTTTAGGGTACCCCAAAATGCTGTCATTGAGCTAAAACAGCAAAGTCACGGCAACATTCGGGTGTTACTACTGTAAAGGACGAAGGTCGGCATTACTCAGTCCCTCTCGGTATGCGCCACGGATTGTATTCTAGGAGATGTCGTGGAGGCGATTTAAATGTCTATTTGCTCTGTACAATGAGTTGTGAATCAATGGGCAAGTGAACGCTTTATCCTTCCCAGACAAGTCTGGTACCAATTCACCGACCCCGGGAGTATGGAAAGCTTGGATGGCCTGGGCGAGAAATCCGAATCGAGAACCTGGCATCAGGTGAACGCAACAGCCGGCACCTCCGGCTGCGCTACACGCGTCCTACCACTGCCTTACCGAGTTAAAATTAGGTTATTCGTAGCAAACCTATCGCTATTTCTGTGGCTACTAACTGCTAAAAAGGCTCTTAGATGATGTCCAACCGATCGAAATGAATACCACTGCGAAAGCCGCCGCCATTCCGGTTTTAGAAAAGCATGTTCCGCTTGTGCAAAGTCTTTGAATCTTGCAACTTTGGAACTATGAAAACATGCCATTGAATCGCACAGTGTCAAGTCAATACCCTGCGAGCATCCAACACGTGGAAAAAACACTGCAATGTTAAAAAGAGGAACACTGGTCGCGCGCGAATAAAGCAGTATTTTGCATTTTTCTGCACATTTGATGTTCCGAAACTATTTCCTTGTGCGGCAGTGCAGTTCGATAGTATCACTTCTTGGTGCCTAATCCGATAAGTTCAGTGACTTTGAAAAAAAATGTCGCAGACTTTTCTATCATCCAAAGGGAGACGATTCCCGTAATGGAATTCGTTTTCCTCGTTCAGACGTACGCCAGAGACCTCTTCTTAAAGTGGCCTTTTGTGTTCCTCCAACGCAAAATGAAACCGATGCCACTCAGCACTCCATCGTAGTTCAAATTCATGCGCTGAGTACTAAAGTTCTCGTCCTTACTCCTGAGCTTTAAGCCTTGCTCTGTCGCGGTGCTTGCCAAAGTCGTCACACCACCTTTTCAAGGACGATGATCCCGCACATCTCCGCGACGTTCCTGTTGATGCTCTCTTTCTACATTTACCTGAAACCTCTAGTCATCGTTTCCCGTGTAAATCGAACTCTAGGAGGAACCTTGATACTCACGTGCCTCACTGCACTTCTCCAGATCTGCCCATATCACCCTAGGCCATGAATCCTTAGTTTCAGGATCAGGCGCTTTTCATGCAGCTGTTATCCGCTACAAACGTTTCCTAGAACCTATTTCAATATAGGAGAACAGAGACCTGTTACTGTCTCGCAGAGCACTGAAGCAGGTACCGCCTGAAGGACATTTCATACGATACGCCCATCATCTCTTTTTCGATTCTAATGTAGCTCGGTGGTTGTCTGTTACTTTGTTGTAGTCCCTTACAATTGTCTCGCCCTAAACCCCAACCGTATGCATGAAAAACATTGACCGCCCGAAAAATAGCATCCTGGAGCATCATTAAACACTGAGCAATGAATAATTTAAAGGACACAAAACGCATAGAGCCTCAAATCAGGTAACTCGTACAATTTCTACTGACACCCTGCGCCATTGGGCACAACCGACCGTAACGCTTTCTTCATTACAAATATTCACAGAAGAATGTTCCATGTTCGACTGTCGTTGAATCTTGGCATGCTGTTCTTTATTTGTGTTGTAGAATCTCATGTAAAGCTGTTGAGCCAAGATTGGTATACTCCTTTATTCGGCTTACGTTTCGGCGTAACCGCCTTCTTCAGAGCCTGGAGAAGACAAAAGGAGTTGGAAAAATTACCCGCCCAAGGATCATTTCAAGTTACAGGAGCTTCAGGAGCAAGTGATGGAATGAGACGAAAAGAGGAGTAAGGCAACCCGACTGACCTTATAAGACAGCAGAGAGACTGTTAAGTCACCCTCGGATGGAGAAAGACGTGGATGAATGAGACTCTCCCTTCGATTCCCATCCTCAGCGACTTTCTGATTGGCGCCCTCCTGGGTGAATCCCACAGAGGTCGGCAAATGGAGCCAGCTCCTGAATAACGGCCACCCGCTCCTCTTTCCTGTTGATCGTGGGGCTCTTGAACGCTATCCACAACGCCTCCAGGGTCTTCCGCGCTGCAATGTCGGATTCGCGTGCTAAGATCGTCACCTCCACCCCAATCGTCTTGCCATTATGGATTCGGAGTCTGTGTTCCCCAATGGAGTAGAGACCTTGCACTTATTCAACCCATCAGCGTGCTCTTTCACCCTGACCCAAAGAGGTCTGCCCGTCTCGCCGATGTATTCTTCCCTGCATTCGGTGCAGGTAATGAGATACACCGTACCAAACACTCTGCAATCACCTTCCTTACCGTATGGGCAGACCATGCAAGACGGCGTTGTGCAGGTGTTATCACAGAGGCGGTTCCTAACAAGTCGAGTTTTGAGGTTAGCCGGGGGAATGTCAATAACCCTTACAAGGTCATCTAATTCCGCCCTGCGAACACAGTCCCGTACTTGAGTGCTTAGTGCATCCGTGATAAAGGGCACCGAGAAGGGAACTTTGTTACGTTCTTCTTGAGCAGAGTGTATTGATGCTGCTGGTGGTCGACGACCTCTTCTAGGCATGTTTTCCGCCACATATCCATTTGATAACGCAATGTGGGATGCCAAGCACATTCACAGCTTTCAAGAGAATTAAGCTGTTGAACTATGTAGCCGAAGTCTCTGTCTCTGGAGTATTATTCATATGTTGGACACCAAAAGCTTTCTCTTAGAAAATTGCTCCATTACATTGCGCAGAAGTACGGCGCATCCCAAAAATGCTGGCTCAGCTCCACATGGGTCGCTGCGTATTTCCGTTCGTCGTTTTTTTTTCATACAAATCCCACCCACTGAGGTACCGCTCACGCCTTTAGAAGTATAGGGCGCCACCGTAATCCTCTTCCTTTCGTCTAGACTACCGTACTCCAAGTGGGCTGGAGAATGGATTCCATAATTCCCAGCAATGATTCATGAACAACTCTCTGAAGGTTTGATGACGGATAATAGAAAAGCGCAGCCGCGCAAAACACATCACGCCGCATCAATAGGTCCGGCGCCAACTGCTCCCGCGGGGGACGCGTCGTCGCTCGACGCAAAACCGACGCGTGATATCCATTAGTACGGTACCCGCCGGGGAATTGGGTGGGGAGTGTTGCCGCCTCCCCTCCCCTCATGTGCTCCGTGGACGAGACACAGCCACTCATTCAGTGCACTTCATTCAGAAATGTATGTACAAGGAGGTGCTTCAAGTCAAAAGGGAATGAAGACGTCATACAACAAGTAAACAGTCAGTCACGATCGACCATAAACAACAATGGGCCAGTTTCCAGCCGTAACAGCGTAAAACATCTCGGAACAATCTTAGTCCTATAGAACATGAGTAACAGATTTATGGAACAAAATCATATCAACAACACCGCATTGATGCAGCCATCGTTTTCCGGATTGTTCGTCACCTGTGCGAATTTCCCCCAGACAACCTGCAAATAATGAATTGGGCGACGCATAAGAAGTCGTAGGAACATGGGCCCTGTAGGTGAATCAGAGTTGAGCTAAACATGGCAAAACTGCTACCTTTCCTCCTTGCGTAACCATTCCCAGCTCAGACACGTTTACTTCGATGATGGTACCCTTCGTGATTACTCCCAATGCCGTGTACATCTGGCTTGACGGATTCTTTTTCACCCCAACAATGGGAAGGCAGAATGTCGTCTGCAGTTCCGGGTGAGTGACGTGAGCCTGAAAGCAATTCACCATGAACACGTGCCATTATGCCACCATATAACAACTGACCAGGGAAGGGTCTCGGGTGTACATCTGGGGCTAGATTCATTAGCTGCTTACCGGCCGGTAAAGGTGAAAAACACCGCCAAACAACTGGTATGAGATTCATCGGCATCAGGGATGGGCGGAATTTCTGTTTTCTGTTTTCCGTTTTCTGATTTTCTGGCCATTTTGGGCAAATTTTTTCTGTTTTCTATTTTCTGGGAAAATGGTCAAAAATTGGCCAGAAAACAGAAAATAGAATTGCGAACAAAATTTTATCACAGAAACAAAATGAAAATAATCCAAAAAAGTGTCATAGAAATAGTGTTCCAGTGCTTCATTCCAAAATAGTGTTTCTAGAGTATCTTAAATGGCAAGATGTGGCGTTTTTGGAGGTGCTCATGTAGTAATTGCGCTATGTACTCATGAACCGCTTTGTTTGCTTGATTGATTGTATAAGTGCTGCTGGCAAGGAGTTCCTTCATAGGACATTTTTCGATTTTCATGATTTGGCTTCGCATTCTTTTCGATATTAACAGTAGTTTGGACCATCTACGATCACTAAAAATTTTATATCAAAACTACAAAACTAGTATTCTGAGGGGTGTTAGATTATGCATTAACTAACCACTTGTCCTAGAGTTACTGTGGGTAGGGTTATACTCCACCTCCGGTTTAAATATTGAATATTGTTGGCCAGTCATCCCCAATAACGACTTCTGCAGAGCTTTTGTCGAAGCTTCTTTTCTAACTCTGAAGATTGCTCAGCTTCTGGTGTCACAAATTAGTAAGAGACAGAAAAGTTTTAGTTACCTTCGATTTAGCTGCTGTAGTGATACACGAAATTTCTCATTTATCACGTATGTCATCTGTCGTCCGATTGATCATCGACTTGTTCAAGCGGGCAACAGCAGCGCCTCACGTCCATGCTGCGTGCCATGGTGCTCTAATGGATCCGCCTCGCTCGAGGGACACGAAGAGCGTCATATCGGTCGTTCAGGGCTTTCACGAAGAAGTCCGAACAACACGTTATCGGACGTCCTGGTGTTTTCTTGACATCCCGCGGAACCCAGTCGGTGTCTGCGAAGCGCATTACGTGGCCCACCTAATCTTCGACGACTTGGTCCATGCGACAGCGTCTCTGATCTTTGAACGTCGGCGAAGCTCGGAAGTCTTGAGGCCTTCTCTCACTTGCGTGAGTAGTGTCACTCCGAGCATTGTCCTCTCGATTCCACGCTGCGCGACACTGATCGCTTGTTCATCCGGCTTTCGTAGAGCCCAGGTCTCTGATGCGTATGTTAGGGCAGGAAGAACAGTGAAGTCGAAAAGGTAGGTACGGAGCCGGACGTTCTTCGTCTTCTCTGCGACTCTTTCGACACTCTTGACAGCTCCTCAAACCGCTCGTTTCCTCCTGCCCAGCTCCGGCGCTAGTTAGTTGGTCATGATGACTTCGCGACCCGGATACACGTATCTGGAGCACTCGAAGATGTTCGTTCCGTTGAGCGAGGATGAGGCATCAGAAACTCGTCCGTTCCTCATGAACATTGTCTTCGTAAGATTCATCTGCAGTCCAACGTTCCCACATACACGGTCGAAGCCAGCAAGCATCTACTCCGCCTGGCTAGCGCTCGGTGTTAGATGGTGTGTAGCTGCCGTCCGTCGACTTTCACTCCCATTTCGTCCCATTCTATTTCGCGAATGACGCTTTTGAGGGTGGCGCTGAAGAGAACTGGGGCTATAGTACCCTCTCATCGAACCTCTCTGCTCACGTTGGCAACACGTTGTCGTAGAATGGCGAGACCTTGGTTGTGAATTCACTGTACAGCTTTCGAAGGACTCTGATGTACAGAGTAGGAACGCCCTGAGCGAGCAGGGCTTAGACGACCGCTTCAGCTTCGACGGAGTCGAATGCCTTCTTCAGGTCGTTGAACGTATTACACAGCGGCAGCTTTTACTCTCGCGACATTTTCGATGAGCTTCGTAATGGTGTGTGGACGATCGTGCTGAATCCTGTCCGAAATCCTGCTTGTTCGCATGGCTGTCCTTCGTCCAGCAATCTGCCGGTCCTATTCAGGATGATTCGAGTGAACAGCTTATAGATACGTACATCAGGCAGATTGGGCGATTGTTGCTAATGTCGTGCAGTCCACTATACAGCAAGTCGGTTCTGCTGGTCTTCCACTGAGATGTAATATGAAATGTAGATATGAGGAGAAATAATATCCCTAATAATAATAATGTGATGGAGAGGGTATATGCTCGGTCTTCATTATATGCTGTCTACGCATTCAAGAAAGCACCTTCACCCAAGATCTGTTGTGCTGACAGCTCCTTCAGTCGCAATCTCGTGTTGTTCTGTGAAATATCAAGCCAATACACAACATTTTTAGTCGGCTAAGTAGTACATAACTAGGTGCTGTTAAGAGCATTGGTAAGTTGGCCTGAAAACTTTCAGCTGCACGGAAACTAGGACACTTACAAGGAAAGGTATGAACAAGACGAATTAGGAAAATAGATTCTGGCGCAGCCAGTATTACTCAAAGAACCTCTGCACAGCTTTAGAGTATGTTGCGAGAGTGTGTCTACAGACTCAAGCAATTGAGCTGAAAGATGCAAACAGTGATCAATGAGCCTTCATCGTGTTCGGTGCTCTAAAAGGCCAGTTTCTTACTAGTGGGACCATTATCTAATTGAGGCATTGGCGGTGAAACGGAGCTGATGAGTAATGTTGTATACTTCAAGTGTCGAGATTCCTAGGATCTGTCAGCAAGATTTACAACTTGCTGATTGCAATACACTGGAGTGTACTAGAAATTTTTATAAACGCTTGCAAATTAAAACGCTGGTCTACGACTACATTTCTAGTCGTACAAAAGTATTTGCTACTGGAAATATGGATCTATGGGTGAAATAATTAGGTCGTGTGATAATTTCGAAATTTTCTGTTTTCTGTTTTCTGATTTTCTGGCGTTTTTGGCTTTTCTGTTTTCTGATTTCTGTTTTCTGACGAAAGCGATTTTCTGTTTTCTGTTTTCTGGGAAAATTTTCAAAATTTCCGCCCATCCCTGATCGGCATGAGGTTTGGCGGTACTTTTCACCGTTACCAGCCGGTAAACGGTTGATGAATCTGGCCCATGAACATGAAAATGAACACCACTGTGAGAATCTGCATCCATCTAATAGAAGAGCATGCCTCGTTATTTTCAGACATTTATTTAAGTCTGGAGCGGCTGGTTAAGGCCATATGTTGTTACAGGATGTTTCGTTGTGATCAAAACTCTTGCATCAGCCGAGACTCGAACACACAAACCTCTGTTTTCCGGTCAGGATCATTGGCTTTACACCAACGGCGCTGTTCGGCCCCAAGCATCATCCACGATATCCTCGGGGCCTGTCAGCACCTACCCCTGATATCGGCACAATTAAGCCGAAGGACTTACTAGTTACAATGTTTTAACACATTGTTTAAGAGTGAAACGGCTGATAGAGAGGCCTCGATAATATCGCGGATATTACGTGTGATAAACAGCATCGGTGGTGTAAGGCGTAGCATCGCTGCCCGGAAAGCAGGTGTGAATTCGGCTTCCTCCTGGCGTAGGAATTTTGAACGCAACAAAAATTCTGTTACAACAGTATGTTTCATTTTTGCAAAGTCCTTGAACCCACCAAGTTAAGGACCGCGCAATCTTACAATGGAATTGCAGTCGCTCAAGGTAACACGCTCAAAACATCGACTATGAGGAAAGGCAAAAATACTGCATCAGGTGTTCGATTCCCTGCCGCGCAGTATTTCTTTTTCGCCCTTTCTGCATATTCGATGATTGGAAGGTATCTCTGCGGCGGTAGGGTTCCATTGCGAACAACCAGAGTTCGTAACTCTGCATCTTCAAACACACTGCAAAAATGGAACACACCTCCCTACTAAGGGTGGAGATCCTCGCAGTTGTACTCTCTTACACGTTCTGGCGTACGCAGGAGACACTTCCTTGGTGAATTTGTCCGTGATCACTAAGTCTTATTCAAAAGCTACGTCGTTTGCCAACCAATTTCGCCAAGGCTATCACTGAATTGACAACGGTCGTGGAAATGGTGCTGGTGCAGAATGGATAAACCATTATATGACATGATGTGGGCACAAATGATACCACAACGAGGAGTCCAAGTCCGATGCAAAGAGCGTTAAAACCATTCATTTTCCTTTTTTTGTTGGTTGGTCTGCTATTGCCCCCCACAACGAAAGAGCGAAAAAGCGGATTGTCACAGAGTCTGATCGACGTCTTCTGGACTACAATCCTCGAACTCAGCATTAAGAGTGCTACTGCAAATAAAGGATAAAGGATAAAGGACGGCATTATTCAATCCCTCTGGGATGCGCCACGCATTCTACTTCTACGGGATATCGTGGAGGCGAGTTGAATGCGTATTTGGCCATACAATGACTTGCGGTGGCCAGCCGATGAACAAGTCAGCGCTTCATCCTTCCCAGACACGTCTGGTACCAATTCACCTACCCCGGAGGGATGGAAGGCTTGGTTGGCCTGGGCGGGAAATCCGAACCAGGAACCTGGTGTCGGGTGCAGGCGACAGCCGGCGCCTCCACCGACTGCGCTCCACGCGCCCACTACTGCAAATCCGACACAGAAAGACTGTTTTATGGCCAAATAGCACCCAAGGTAGAACACTAAGGCCTATGTTATACTCCGGCGACGCTGCTGTCGGCGACGTTGGGGCAGTGTTGAGCGGGTGCTACGAAGTGCCTAGCAGCTCGCGCAACACTGCCGCCGACGTCACCGTCAACAGCGTCGCCGAAGTATAACATAGACCTAACACTCTAGTCGCAAAGAGACCGATGAACTATTCTCTCCTGCAAAACAACCACTTATAAGCTCCACACTTCCTAATTTGGATCGAAGCGATTTTCAAAAATGTCTAAACCTATGGTTTTTACAACTCTGCATTACGTCTGAGAACCGCGGGGGACCAGGGTGCCGTCGCATGTTCTAATAAATGCCCGTGAGTATTCAGGAGAACACGTAAGCTCTCAGCTCGTTTGAAGTCCAACTCTCTTCTAGACTAGAGTCAATAACTCTTTTAGACAAAACGCAGTATTGAACATATACTTTCAAAAGTAGCGGTTCGATGCTAAATTTGAGATGCAGCTGTCATTTAATCGCCAATCGAGACTCTTGGTTAGAGTGTCTTAGCAAATCCCTACATCGCTTTGTGTCGGTGAAGTGGTACCAGAATACGTCTAACCAGGATACTATCTCTACGGTAGGTCGGAACGGTGCAAGTGTTGTATACGGGCAGAACCGCCCCTCCCTGAGAAGTAACAAACTGCAGGTATCTCGACCGCAATACAACTCTGCGCATAGTTAGGGGCGACGGAAGTCGCCTGTTGGCGGCCTGCTGATTCACGTGCTCCACAGCTGACGGGCGCGCGCGGGATGAGGGCTCAGTGCACAGGTGTAGGGAAGTGATCGGGCTCGTGAGCGAGGGGTCGGGGGTTTGAATCCCGCAGACTGCGTTTGTTTGCATTTTTGAAAATCCATGTTTATCATATAGGTAATCCACCTAGGGGTATTATAGTGTGTTATAGAGCATGTTTACATACAACATATGCTTCAAACTACAGATTAGCTAAAATGTTCACTTCTGTGTGTCACTATTTTAAGCCTATTTTGTGTGAAGCTGTAGTTATGTAACGATAGATATTTTGTGGCACTAGTTAAAAGTTCCGACTCCACCGACAAGACTTCGGTGAAAAAAGTTTTTCGCTGAAACTTCGTGTAGGGAACTTATTTGGGGTGCTGATCACGAATCTGACATCCGTTTTTCACGATTCTGTCTCTACCTGCCATCAGCGGCAGAAACTTTAAGAATGTAAACCTGTGCCTTCCTGTATCTATATTATCCAGCCGAATCGTGAAGAACGGATATCAGATTCGTGATCAGCACATCAAATAACCCCCCTAGACGAAGTTTCAGCGAAATCGGTGAACCTGCCTGGACCACCCTTGTTAACTGTATAAGTGGTATGTTATGTGTAAACGTACTCTATAACACACTATAATACCCCTAGGTGGATTACCTATATGATAAACATGGATTTTGAAAAAGTGCAAACAAACGCAGTCTGCGGGATCCAAACCCCTGACCCCTCGTTCATGAGCCCGAGCGCTTTACTATTAGGCCACCTGTGCACTGCTTTGTGACGCGATACGAGCCCTTATCCCGCGCGCGTCTGTCAGCTGGGAGCACGTGAATCAACAGGGCGCCAACAGGCGACTTCCGTCGCCACTAACTCTGCACAGAGGTGTATTGGGGTCGAGATACCTGCAGTTTGTTACTTCCCAGGGAGGGGCGGTTCTGCCCATATACAACGCTTGCGCCGTTCCGACATACCGTTAAGATAGTATCCTGGTAAGAAGGATAAAACAGTGGCTTGTCCATCCGTTAGCCAATTGAAGCCCTTTAGTCGGCCAAATACGCATTCAAGTTCCCTCCACGATATCTCGTTCGTTTAGAATGCGTTGCCAATCCCAAACAGAATTTGACGAATGCTGTCCTTCATCATTTATTCTTACATTTGCAACAAACTCCGTAATTTGAGTTCAATAAGCCTGTGCGGACTCTTCGCTTAGTAGACAAAAACCACCTGTGGACCACGGTGAACTTTTAGCGTCTCGAACTATAGCCGAATATTCAGAACGAACCTTTGTGAACCGCAATCCCATGGGTCTGATGAATCGCTCAAACTTGGCAGGCTTACGAGTAAACGACTCTCCAACGAAAGTAACCTGAAAATGCGATTTGGGGCACAGAAAGTGAAAAAGTGCTTGTAGTTCTTACCTTTGTAACCATTCGTTTCCAGCCCTTTCTGTTCGTTTTCCCGGTTTTTACGACTTTGAACGCCTCCGCATCACTCACAGCCCTGACTTGAGGAATAGGCACTTGGTACTTGCCCTAAACTCCGGAACATCATCTTTCAAGGCGAGAGCATAAAATCGAGGAGTTTAGATGGGCAAGCCAAGCATTAAGCAACAAACAGAAAAATCCCTTCAATGCAAAACTAATGACGTCTAACAAGAAACTCTTGTATCAAATGGGATAAGTAACCAAATAAAAAACTACAGAAGCACCTGTTTTATTTCACAGCCAACTTAGACGAAGCCATCACTTACGTTGACGTTTTTACTCGTTAGCGTTACCATCTCAAACTACTCGAATTCTGCAATTTGGAGCAGTGGAAGGGAAACCGAGAAAAACGCGAACTTCTCATCTATCCTGCATGAACCGCCTTCTACTTTTGCCAGGAACCCGTACTGTCTGACGCTCCTTTTCGCGCAATCTACTCGACCGCATGACACTCATGTACTTTGGCTACAGACCAGGTGTGGCTTCAAGTAGGCGTGAAACATTGAATGTGAAAAACCCATACAATTTCCAACTATACAGTTGCATTCATACTCTGCACACGCGCCCTGAATCAACCACTTCTACAACTGTAAACCATGCTCCCCTATTCGTTGAAGCATTTGATTCATTTGAAGTTTTCACAACGTGCGGGCCATTGGCCAACTGAGTCTCATCACGCTTCATCAAGAATGAAGGAGAGCGCCAATAGAAGGGTGCCCAGGGAAACAAAACTGCAGCACAGCATCCTTAAACGAAGTGGTAAAAAACACGAAACTGCAAATTAAAGCTAGGTTAAGAGGATTTCCTACCTATTATTCACTTCTATTGTTGTGATCATTCAACGACTCAGATTGGAAACCAATTACTCCCGTTAATAGAAAGAAACGCACTAAACACATACACCTTGATGCGCGTCTTTAAGACTTTCCCATTCTTCGAATACATGTTCTCGTATGTATGAACAGAAAGCGCACGTTTAAAAGGAATGAAAACGATTATTGGCAGGAGTGCTGTTCACGATACTCTCAGTAGCAAGATTATCTCTGTTCTCTTGTGCTGACCTGGGGTATAGAGTAAGTTCGATGAATATAAGAAATTTCTCAGCGTAGAGCGAACAAAGGAAAGGGGGAAGTGCACTACCACTCACAACCAAAAGCTTCCAGCGAAGGTTCTCAGTAAGCACTACCAGATACCTCTCCACCAAAAGGCACAACTCGCTCACAAGCGTGCCTGGTTCATCAGCAAGGGCTGCCGACCTCGTTCTTCCTTATTCTACTGCTGTAGTCATTACTATTAAACCCCAGCAAAAGATAACACGGTGAATAACAATCCCTAGAACATTGAATAATGTAACGAGACAAGCCTCAATTCTTCATAGAAAAAGTTAGATCACACTAAGCAGAGGGCTCTAGAAATGAAAAGAGGAAAAGTTGAACAGCACTTTGCCACCCTATCTATGACATTCCTCTGACCTTGGCTAAAGGTAGCTTCACCTCTTTAAAGGTTACCAAGCTTATACCAAATGTGAGCGATTTTACTACCTTCTGCATCGTCTTTTTCCGAGAATGGTTCAATATTCAATGTTGCTTTTGCAGGCGTGATGGACAGAAAACCCACTCCCGATTACTGATCTTTCAACCTTGATGAGGCTATTTTGTGTTGAAAAACTTAAGGGGCGGATCTGCCCTAGCGGTATAGGAGCCACTCCACTCTGACCGTTTGACAACGGCGAGAAAATTGATAAAAAATCATTTCACAAAAAACAACACACGGGACTAGCCTAGAAGATCATTCTTCATAATTTCCTAGCCGGATGAGGCCATAGTGTTTGTGTTTATGTCTGTACCCTCCGACTAGGATAGATCTAACAGGGCTTTCTGAAGTTTCTAAATGCCTTAATGTGCCTAGATCATATAAAGAAGGCTGGCAGCGAGCAAAACGCAATAACAAATAATCAGGAACGCGGAACCAGGTCATGCAGTTGTTACTATAGTCACGCTCGAATTCGAATAGTTAAACATTTTATTCGAATAGTCGAATATTCGATAGTTCTAGATTTTCGAATACTGTTCGAATTCGAACAACGAAAGGGAGCCATATTCGGATTTTGTTCAAAAATCAAATATTTCAACATTATTCAAAAATCGAATGATTTCCTTCGAATATGGAATAAATTTTCAATCTTTAGCACAGAAACTGATTCGAAAAAATTGCACGACTATTCGAATAAACGAAAAAATGAGACTTATTCGATTTTCGAAAACACTGATGAGCGAATAAATTCGATCGTTCACTCGCTCGAAAATCTCAGACACCGAATAAATTTGTTCATTCCTTCGTTCGATAAAATTTCTCAAATGCACAGCTATAGTAAATACTAATAAACACTTGTTTGAAGAAACCCAGTCGCTTATGATAAATGACGACATGTTAAAGAATAGAAAGACATAAGAAATCAGACAAATTGTTAATCTGTAACAGCAAGCAAAAGCGATGGGCTGACTCACAGCTTTCTGTTTCCTCTTCTGCTTGATCATATTCGAAAGGACGCTTCCAGTGGTCTGCTGTTGTCGATCCAAAAGGTACGCCGGAACAGCGCCCTGAATATCGAATTGCGAGATTTTCCACAAAACAAATGGTGAACGCGGTGTTTTCGGGAGTTATCTATCTACTTAGCCGTCCTACTTAAGAAGCGGACTGTATGTTTGAATACAGAGTAAAAACCGATACAAGAAAGGTCGGAATGCATAATTATGGAAAGGAAAGTTGCTCATGAAAAGCTAACCTGATCAGGAGTCTCCACTGTCCCTTTTTGTTGCTTCTCCTCATGCTGTTTGAGCAGCTTGCGCATTTCCACCTGAAGTTGAATGCGTACAATAAAACTATAATTGACCACATAAGAAGGCGAATACAGCAATGACAACATGGATTGTCAGTTCTATTTAAGTTTGCTATCCAGCTTCTCAGAGCAGACTTAATCTGGGATGAGTGACGTTTGAGTCATAACAATGATAAGCACCTCCCGCTACCTATTAATCTGGTGAGAATGCGAAATTCCAAGCCCCATCTTTTCTTTCTGCCCACACTCAAAGGGAATGATCTGAGGATGTGTAAGAGTGGTCGGAAGTCCCAACATAGTCACTAATTGGCCGGACTACCAGCCTCCAAATCCTAATATACCCTAATATAACCGTCGCTCTTGGAAACTTTCCGGAAGAAAGAACTCACTAAACGAAATCAAGCTAAGAAGTACGTCAAGCCAAACTACGCCAAGTCAAGAACTATACCCAACTTCGTCACCCATCTATACTATCTACTGCAATTGGCACAAAAAATGTTTAAAATAAAACAACACACAACGCAGGTTCAGATAAGATATGTAATTATTAAGGTAGAATTGCACCGAAAACTAAGATGGCATAAATAAGAATGACTTCCTTCCTCTCAGCGTTATATTCCGCCCTACTGATGAAGAATTGATTTCTTAACCTCATCAATTCCAAGCAACTTGAACAGAAACGTACCTTCTCTGAGTATCTCTTCTTGTGATACAGTTTCGCCTTATGGCCACGGAGCTTCTTCGCCATTTGGGACCGCTCATGGCCAGCTCGAGCTGCCTTTTTGCGCCTGAACGAAATCTTTCCTCCTTAAATCCCCACAGAACCGCCTCGCGAAGAAGAAATTGCAACGCACTGCCGCTCTTCATAGTCCAACCGGCGTCCGTGCCTCTTCCGGTGGAGCTCTATATGATCGTTCTGCGGCTAAAACAGGGAGGAAATTAATTGAGAAACAAATGGAAAGCGACATCGCTGAATGCCTTACCATGGCGTTGAACTTTCAAGCAGACGGGGACCCACAGTTGTCTGAAATAAGATGAGATACAGAATAAAAACTGAATTTCTAAGCGTTGCCGAAAACACACAATACATTATATACGCGGAAAACGCGGTACTCAAACGGAACACGCATGGGAACAGTGGATATGTTAGGCTAACCATAGTGAGAGTCACGCAGGTTGTGACGACACAACACAAATTGGGGAGGGAAGGGGTTTTGACGATGCATCTTTCTTGCCTTTTTCATACTTGAGTTCACTACTGTAGCACAATCCTAGTCTGGGGTGGGCCACCGCTAGGAAAGCGAGGTATTCTATCCCGTACACCGAAAACATCCAAGGCTTCGAGGAATTAAACGATAAGCGAGGGTGCTAGCATCAATGATAGTTCAAGTGCCTTCAGCCTTCTTTTAAGCTGAAATGTCCCTTCGGCGCTATGGTAGTTGGGGGGGGGGGGTCACCATGGCCTGCCGCGGCGCGTAGCTACATATAGCGAATGTGAATCCAGTCTCATCTCCGCTTTTCGATTACAGATCCGCGTTTTACGTGCTTCCGAATTTGGCAAGGGAGGGAACTCCAGGATGTAGGCAATTCTAGCACGGTCGCCTCAGCGGAGGAGAGCACAGAACAGAGCTATAGCATTGTTTGGTTTCCTTTACTATCAGTGTGTTACCGTTTCTTTTTTCGTGTCTGTGACACTTTTTGCAAGGTGACCCCCCCCAACTACCATAGCGCCGTCCTTTCTTCAATACCGCCTTATTTCGCGTTGGTTGAACTCCTTTTCAATATTTTTGGTACTTAGCGGGATGGTGCCTGCATCGAGACTATTCGCCTTAGCGAAAGAGAGCACAGAACTAAGCAAGTTAAGAAGTTTCCTGGTATGACTGATTTGACTTATTCGGCTAAGATGACTTGTCGGCGCGGTGTGGGCAACAACTCGCTAAGTACCGATCTTCCCCCTTCTTTAACGCGCAGCTGTTTCGGCAACACATTTTGTCCTCCGCGTTATATCCCTTTGATCATGAATGTTGAGGAATCTTATAGCAAAGGTTCTTCAACATCTAGGATCAAAGGATTGAAAACACTCTTGTTTTTGTTTCTGGCCCAATTTTCGTTGTTTAAGGCGCACAACTTGTGCATTAGATAAATAAAAAATAAATAAATAGGGTACTATGCGGGCTCGTGGCCGCTCCTTTATGAGACCATGGTCGTGGAACATTCAAATAAACACGGTTTCTGTGCTCTCCTCCGCGCCGGCGGGACAGAACTGGGCAAGAGAAGGAACTCCGGGGTGTGGCTGATCTAACTTACCCGTTTTAAGAAACCTTGTCACTAGGAAAGTTGCTACACTTCGAAGGATGGGTGTTTTCGTTGTCATCAATTCGGAAGTATCTGAAGTGAGCCCCAGCCTATCACTGAAACAGGGAATGAACTAGCTATCATAGAAAGGGTGGCCATCTCTTGCATATCCCATCGGTTCATGTTAACTGAAGATGCATAGTATACTCGACGCTACACTTACAACGCTGAAATTTTCACGTACGAGTTGTCGTGGGCGGGGCGATGGACTTGGGGCGCGGAACTCACCGTGGAGCGCGCTCTTACTGATGCGGCATGCATGGAACAATACATCTCGACTATTTTGTAAGTGAACAACTTGGAGATCCATAACGAGGTGCGATCCTACTGATGACAAATGCAAATGGGGTGCCATTTCGACTAATTTCCTTGGTAATTGTTACTTTTTCATCCCGTTTTCCTGTATATAGCCGGGGGAAGGATTTTGATGTCTGTTTTCGTTAATATTTGTCGCATTCACCTCGGTTCTGTGCTGCTGCACAACAGTGAGTTGCTTCGAAGGAGAAACTGATCGCTTGTTTTCTCAACAATTACTCGTTCCTCTCAAAGAAATATTAACTACTGATGATACAAGGGAATGCCATTTTGATAGTACCTTTCAGAAAGATGCGAAAGTTTTGTTATACGTTTCCATTCTCTTTTGTGTCATTTTTTTGATTCGGTAGATTGACACAGACTGCTACGACGATGAAACATAACATATGTCTCGTTACAGACATTTCTAATTTTTATAACGTATTTCCTGCATATGATACGCCTTGTGTAGTTTGATAACTATAAGCATCTCTGGAGTTCGATGTGACGTAACACGGTCGGTTTAGTTTGTAGTCACGGCGAATCTGAATGAGTGAACCAACCATGACCAGCCGTTTCGTCAGAAATGAAAAGGACATGATGAAATACTCATTCCACATATGTCAACAGTCACATCCAGTATATGGCTTTTAGATGCAGTATCTTTCTGCAGTCACTTACACTGCAATTCTTATCCATCTACACTCTTCCTAATTAAACACAATCTTTTTGTAGCCATAGGTTTTGAACTATATCCTCAACTTACCATCACAATTCTATTTTTGTTAGCAAATATGAAATCACAGTTAATAAACTAGGTGTTCTAGGACATGGCCTCAAGTGAAGTTGAGTGTGCTGTTTGCGGGAAAATGTTGCTGAAAAGGAATATTCTCGTACACCATCGCAATGTACACGGCGTCTCTCCAAAAAGATAGAAGAAATGAAAAAACAGACTAAACTAGCTGAAAAGCAGAATATGGGAAAGTCCACGCTAATCTGTGAATTATGTGGAGCAGTGTATACGTCGAAAAACGGGCCAACACATCTCCTTTTACAGAGAGTAAAGTTACGAAGAAAGACGAGAAGGTCACAATCAGTTGAACATCTCACAGTGGACAAAGAAAACATCTTGTTCTGCTCGTTATGTTTCGAGGAACACCCCAGACTTCCACCTAACACAGATCCTGAAGACCTAATTGCAAAAGAGACAGAATGGATGCGTTCTACAAATTCTAAAGCTTGGGTCCATGCGCTGTGTGGACAAGTCGTTGTAGAACTATTATGCAGAGGTTGCAAAAAAGGCCATTACACCTTAAATGTTTATGATGAATAAATATTAAACACACTGTGTTGGCCGCTAACTTATGGTTAGTACACTCGTCATGGCTACTGCATCCAGCTCTAACAATAAATTCAGCCCAGTTGAATTTCATTATGGCTGGTAATGTACTGAACAACATTCTCCTGCGAATTAGACACACGAGGACAAATACGTGCCGTGAAAACCGATGTTTACCTCGTTTCCAAACCTACTTCACCGCTTTTAAAAGCGAATAGGTGAGATTTCGGCAGCATAAAGTTCTCGCCCACTGCAGTGGATGAATCTTGCGTCCTGCGTATCATAGAAAACGATGGGGAGGTGTGTAAGATGAAATAAGCCATCCAATTCCCACCAGTTCCGTCTAGTTGCCCGAATCCCTGCACGTCGCATGAGTTAGAGCGCGCTCCACGGTGAGTTCCGCGCCCCAAGTCCATTGCCCCGCCCACGACAACTCGTACGTGAAAATTTCAGCGTTGTAAGTGTAGCGTCGAGTGCATAGTATCATCTTGAAGGCAGTAATGGTGCTGCAGTAAAGGAACTTAACACCACGAACTGTTCTTCATGCGGAGTGAATTTCCCCTGAAAGCACTTCCACCAGAACTCTTTTAAGGACTAGTGACCGTGAGAAAAAGTTCGAAAAAACGAAAACTATCGCCGCGATCTTTCAGAAACGTTTGCTTCCTTCTAAACGACACAGCAGATTCTTCGACTCTTCGCGACCAACTACCGTTCGATGCTAGAGACACACTGGAGGAGGACGTTTCTTTAACCCTGCACAACGACAATCGACATGAAGAAATGCAATCGCAATTGCTAAGTCAAGGCAAGCACGTGAAGCGAAGACCCGCAATTTAAAGGACGCGGGGTGCTCACTGCCGAGCGCTCTCACAACGGCCGACGGGAATTGCGCGAATATTATGCATTTGAATGCCATTCAACTACTTCTCATAAATTTTTCAAGACTTAAGCCTTGAGCTCTTCTGGGGCTCAGAATTCGTTACCACTCATTGGAGTTCGCCCACCACGACTCGACTACGTACCACGTTTAACATTGTCTGTGAGCTTCATTCCGGTAAAGCTTCGAGTTTTGTTGTACGTGGAGTTACCTGTATCCGAAGCTAGGCTTATTGCTTTTGTTTCGTGCAAATTTGCTCAGTTATGTTATGGAATGCACTACATACTGTCATATATAGGTCAGTTTTGAGCAGTCCGTTTCTATGGCGCTTAAGGTGCTCGGGAGAAATAACGGCACTTAGGGCTTGTTCATACTTCGAGCGACAAGAACGACAAGAGCGACTGAGGCGAAGGACGTAGTGTGGTGTGCGTAAATAGTTACGTATTTCACACTACTTTCGTCGCGGGCGCAGTGTGGAGTACGTAATTATTTACGTACGCACCCCCATGTCCATCTCCCCAGGGCCGTATGCTATTCTCGCCCGACTCGGGGACGGTACCCGGCTCGAAAAATCGATGGCGCATGATGTGCATACCGCGGATGTGGGCGGAGACCGCCTCATACCCGGCCGAGGACGGTTGGGGAGAGAGTAGCATACGGCCCCCAGTCGCTCTTGTCGCTCTTGTTGTTCGAAGTATGAACAGGCCCTTAGCGGGCTGGTGCTCGCATCAGATCGGAAAGGCATTTCAAAGCGCCACGTTGGATCCGCCAGATTCTGGAGTTCCTTCCTTCGTTTAATTCTGTGACGGATCAAGCTCACTAAGTGCTGAAATCTCAAAGCTCACTAAGTGAATGAAAAATAGTGAGATAGCGACATAGAAAAGGGCGCTAAGCAGCTCGAGAGGGATAGTGGTGGGTCACCTTGTATTAAGTGATATGGTAGGATTATCCGCCTTGGACAGATGTTGCATGAATGCCCAATTACATGAGTAAGCTAGTGGACTAACTCAGTTCACCACTGTGGCAGGACACAGCAGTGCCGTGAAAATTTCAATTCCGTACAACACAGACCCACCCTCTCCCCTGGCCTTGCGCCTAGACAAGCCTAAATCTAGTACAAGCACGAACTTTGACAAATCATGAGGCCTACACATCGTACATAGTCATAGATTGCGTTGTTTAGGACAAGGTAGTCTTACAGGATGTGGCCAAACCATATTCCGAAGTGGTGCAACTCTAGGAACGTGTCCATCCTGATCTTCATTCAGTGCAAGGAATTCATCCTAAAAGTTTGAAATAAAAACGGTAAGCGAAGATAAATATACACTATGCAGGGAACATTATAAGTCTGTTTTGGCTCGCGTAAGGCTGCAAGTTGTGGAAAAGATACTGGATAGACCTATTCTCTAGACTTGCACCTCGGAGTTGCCCATTTCTGGGCTCTTCTCTGCCGACGAAGGGGTGAGCACAGAGTGCAATTATGGCATTACTTTATAGTTTTCTTCACCCGCACTGTGTCTCGTAAGTCTCGTTTCAGTTTTCATCACTAGAATCTTGTGGTGTGCGTTCGGCGAGCTTTTTCAATCCATCAGGGATTTGCCCTACCGAGTGGACTCACATCCCTCGTTCCAGCACGGAGGGAGTTAATTATTAGTGTTATCAGTATACGAAGTAACCAGGTAGCTGGTGCAGCCGGCCGTTACATGGATTTGCTGGCGCCTTCCTTGTCACGCACCCTGTCCAAGCTATGATATGATCCTGTTTATTTCAATTTGCCTTTGTGAGGGTTACTAAGGTTTTGATGCTGTCGATCTAGTAACACAGCTCACCTTGTACAGCTCTTTAATTCTTGATGACTGCCGCCTACGGTCTCGTCGCATCGACCAAAATCTTCGATGGTATCTATTCAAGGGACGGTGACCTTGCAGCCGTTTACCAGTGTTCTCGGTTCCACTCTGCCACTTTGGAACGTTGAATCTATGGGTTTCGTGGTTTTCGCTGCGCGCAAAGGTTGAGTGCAGCTGTGCATCAAAACCCTGTCCAAACTCCGAGATCAGATTGGTGTCGTGTAGCCGCTCACGTTTTTGGTGCATAATCGGCGGGGGTTGTCCCAGTAGGTAGTGAAACGACTCCAATGTGATTCAGCGTATTCCCTTCAACTAGAACTTCTGTCACCTCAGTCGGCTGTGCGGATCCTCCGAGTCGATCCAAGTACATGGATGCTGTCGTTTCGTAGGTACCAGAATTGACGCTCAAACATACTGTAGCTGCCTAGATCTTCAGAGATGTCATGCAAGTTAATTCTGAGTTTCCTTTAATACTATCGTTGCTTTATTATCATTTTTTTTTCTTTTCGATTGAAAATTCGGCTGGGCATACGCTGGCAGCCCTCCCCACCCCAAATAGGATAGATCCAAGGTTGTTGTTTCTGTCTGTTTTTTCTTTTTCTCTTTTTTGGGGCAGTTTGGATACCTCTTAGGTGGAAGTGTTCTACTGAAATCAGCTAGTAAAGGTTAGTCTTCGATAGTGCTAACTTCATTAGTTAACGGACAGTATTTGATGCACCGATGTCATTGATTTTTTGAGCACTCCGTTAAAAAGCAAACCAAAAAGCGTCAATATTCACGTTAAGATTTTTTTGTTCATATGACCATGCGTTTTTACACGTAAAACAAAAGGAGGTGTGTAACCTCGCTTCCAGTAGGGCTCTCGATTTCACTTGCAGGGAGCTTCTGTCTCACCTCTTGCTTCTTCGCTTTTATGTAAGTTTTGAGTAGCATTACTAAAATTTAAAACAGGCTGCGCAATTTGGGCCGTCGCGCAAGTTCAGGTCTGTTTCAAGGCTTCCTTCACCAATCCAGATCCTTATCAAACCTTTATTGCCTTCTTCTTTCGAAGACCTGTTCAAAAACTACCGGTGTCCGTTTACTACTGTACACTAGAGGCGAATTTCTGAACGGATGTGCACAAATTGAAGTCTGTTTTGTGGTTTCTTGGTTTATTGCGATTTGTTGGAGAGTTTCTTGGATTTACGAATTATCACTTTCCAAGTCACACGGATAGATGTGATTCATGATGAAGTTCAGCAGTGCTGTGCTTTATTTAGTTTGCATGTATCTGTCTGTGTATTGCATTTTTAATATTGGAGACCTTGAAGAAGACATGTTGGTTCTTTACTCAATACGCTTTGCCTACTCTCTAATGTGAGATCAGCTAGGATTATAGTGCTTTGCTTCTAATTCATTTTGTATTAGACCCGATGTTTTCAGAAGCGATCTATTTCTTATGGAGGCAGCTGTCCTTGTTATACATCCGAACTCTTTTTTAATGAGTCTAGTAGGGGGTATACCTGATTATATCTCCATTCACCTCGCTTTCACCTCATGTGAAGTTGTGTGTCATGCAAGATAGCGCAGCAGGAGCTCCAGACTTCGTACTACTGCTACAATAATTGTCCGATCAGTTCCATAACAGGAACTTGCAATGCTCCTGAAACAGATACTACAGGATCTCAACTTTAAGGAGCTTCCTATAGAGGAGTTGGTAGAAAAAATGATGAATAATTCCATCCGGGAGATTCATCCGTAAAGTGCCAACTGCATAAGTCCTTTCGTGCCATACATCCATGTTACCAAATCTAAATCATATGGAACAGCAGATGAATCTCTCGTAGAAACTCAAGAGAGGGAATGAAGACGAAAGTCTTCCGATTAGGATAGATACAAAAATTGAATTCTTTCATAATTGTTTTGAGCAGGTGAAAATTTGGCCGAGTTTTTTGTCCTACATGCTTCTGGACAGCTTTTTGTATCACCTGTATCACCTGTCGTTCCGTTAATCATCGACTTGCTCGAGCGGGCGCCAGCAGCGTCTGCATTCGTCCCTGTCGCGTGCCAGAGTGCTCCAGTGGATCTCCTCGCTCGAGGGACACGAAGAGCGTCATATCGGTCGTTCAGGGCTTTCACGAAAAAGTCCGACCAAGGCGTTGGTGGGCTTCCTGGTGTTCTGTTGACATCCCTCGGAATCCAGTCGGTAACGGCTCTCGTCCAGTGGGTGTCTGCGAAGCGCATTACGTCGGCGCCCCATCTAATTTACGACAACTTGGCCCTCGCGACAGCGCCTCTGATCTTCGAACGTCGCCGAAGCTCGGAACTCCGGAGGCCTTCTCTCACTTGCGTGAGTCGTGTCACTCCCTGCTTTCGTATAGCCCAAGATCTCTGAGGCGAATGTTAGGGCAGGAAAAATGGTAGAGTCAAATAGGTGGGGACGGAGTCGGACGTTCTTCGTCGTCTTCGCGACTTCCTCGACGCTCTTGAAAAGCTGCTCGTTTCCTCCTGCTCAGCTCCGTCGCTAGGTCCTTGGCCATCTTGACTTCGCGACCCAGATACACGTAGCTGGGGTATTCGGAGATGTTCGTTCGGTTGAGCGAGAATGGGGCATCAGAAACTTGTCCGCTCCTTTTCGATATATGCATGATAAAAACAGCAGCTTTGTTTATTCTTGAATATATATGAAGCGTTATGAGGGGAGTGGAGGAGTGTGCAATGTGTGACAAAAACTGGATGACCTCTGCTTCGGGTCTGTACGTTCTCTTCTAAAACGTCTACAATGCAGGTTCCAATTAGACCAGGAATACGGAAGGGATGTGCTGCAGTAACTGTAAGACGTAATTGAGTTAATTCTTGAGTCACGTCGAGTGCGCAACGTCACTGATTTTGCCCGGTATTACTGATTTTTAAAGTCTTCCGTATGCTACTCCTCCCGAAAGAGGTTAGATCAACACGATCTTACATTTTATCCTTTAACTAGTACTCAGCCGGCGCAGGATTGGTAGCGAAGCGGCGTCTCGTGGCAGTTCTGTCATACATCCAATTTCATTGTTTGTCCCTGAATACACAATTAGTTGCATTTCTACCAAAGCCATCGCATTGGGTTCTGAGATTTCGACTTAATTGGAAGCCAGTGGTTAAATCGAAAAGGTTACATAAGGTCGTACGCTCGATTTCCCATATTCCAGGCTACGGTCTGATCTTTTGGGAGCACATAATGTGACCGCCATTCCTCTCGCTACCTTCATTTCATGAAGCCGTCCGTATCCCATGTTCCCGCAGAGCATGTTTTGGTTCTCGCGCAGCTCCATGCATAACCTACAAAAACAGTTGCGCTCCACCTAGACATAACGACAAGGGTCACCGGTGCTTCTGCATGAATTAGCCGGGATGCGCGACGTGCGCGATTCAATTCGACTTTGAAATCCGTCAATAGCCCATTATGTAAATGGCGGGCGGTCGGTCGATTGCCGCCTGCGCACTGGTGCTCCCTCGCCCATCTTCTGCCAGATGTGCCGGTTCGTCCTGAACAGCTGCGCAACTGCTCACTATAGTATTGATTTGCCTCTCCCTGAATGCGCTTGCTGAATGGCTGGACTCACTCAGTGCTTCCTGTGCCAAAAGTTCCCGAATAGTGCGTTCAGTTGAATTAGTTGACCACAGATTCCTTCTATTAGAGACGAGATCGCTGCTATACCTGATCGTTGGGCAAAGGTCGTGGCTGCAGATGGCGACCACTGCAAATAGTGATCCATCTTTTCTATTGCTGTTATTACTTGTTGAATAAAATCACTCAATTCGTGCAAAACTTTCAGCACACCCTAATATAAGTAACGTGGTGGCAAGGGCGTTCTTTGATTTTGTGCTTTTCGCTGCTGTACCAATATAGCTGTCACAAGATGCCCCTCACCTCCGCTTGATTACTCCTGGATTACTCCGGCAAAGGTGATGGGCATTTTCGTTCGTGCATCCTTACCCTGGTGCTTCTGTGCTCTCAAAATCTTTTGCGTGCATTCCGTCTCATACCAGAACGACCTTTTTGTCAATGTGGCCACTATCAGTTCAGAGGACTTCTGTACTTTCCTTCTTTTATCGCGCCGAGAATGCCAATCGACCGACTGTTCACTAAGAAGCTGCTAGTATGTACTTTTTCGTAAAGTGGCGTTTTCAACAATGTATTTGATCTGATTCTTTGTTTACAGTCTTTTCTTTTGTACGGTGACCATCGCTTAGTGATTAATATTAATAACGAGACAAAGGTCACCTCCATGGGAGGTGCGTTCTAAGATTTTGTTTGCCCAGTTTATTAAAAAAAGCACATGTGTCACGCTACTTTTATCATTTGAGGCTGCGGTTTTTGTTATATATTAGGTTGAGTCATATTTTTTTCAAAGTAAATCCGCTGAAGTATTATACTTTGCTTGAGAGCTTGTTTTCTAGCGATCGCTTTGAGTTATGAATCGTTAATTTTCCTTGCGTCGTTAAAAGTTTTATTCACTTTCACTCGTAACCGAAAAGAAATATTGGAGATGGTTTCAGAAGTTCCTTTCCGCCAGAAGAGTAGGGCATCAAAGGCAAACCACGCCCGGGAAGACCAACTGCCTTAAACAAAGGGCGCCTGCGCAAATCCATCAAGTCGAGTTCTTCTCAAACCACACTAGGACTGGCCGCTGATCTCCGCAGTAAACAACCGCTCGTCTGCTGCAGAAGATTGGAAGTTCGCCAAAATCGCCTTCGTCAGCACCTCATGCTTTGACGGAATCCCAAGTAAATCGCTGTGCTTTCGACTGCCGAGAGCTCCGGCACCGGTTCAGGCAGGGGGTCTGGATCGAATCCTTACCAGCGGTGAAAAGCGGATGCTTTATCACAATTGTAAAGCCGGAAAGCAATAGCTGGAACGCAGCGAGCTGGGGTTCGGACGTCAAAACCAGAGCTCCACTGAAGGAAGGTCCTGCTGTCCATTTGGTGGATGCGGTGGTCCACTACACCGGGAGCTGCTCCACGCAGTCAAACCATCCTCGACGCTTGCTTTTGCTAACAACTCGAATAGTTCGAGCAAAAATTAGTAAATAAAGAAGTCAATACGAGTCAATCTTTCATCTATCAGGGCAACAGCCGACCGATTACGGCACTTCAGGCGCTGGAAAAATCTAGGAATTGCAGTGGACCAAAATCAAGCAACCACCATACACTCCGGACATTGCGCCGTCTGACTGCCATCTGCTTCGGTTGATGGATGACTTCCTCCGTGTTAGGCGCTTCGTCGAAGTCGATGAGGTCACGGCGGTGGTACACGACTTCCTCAGTTCGATTCTGACCAAATTCTACAAAGGTGCAATCCACTCAGTTCGTGAAAAGTGGAATAAACTCATTGAGACTAACGCCAATTACTTCGTTCAAGTCAGTCGTTTTTCTTTTGTGTTATAATCTTATTATTGCTGGAAGTCCAATTTTGTTGCAAAGTTTATGACTCAACCCAATAGAATCTAAATATATGACAACATCGAACTAGCCAGCGTATCTAAGAGTCGGAGAGGGATCCCAACTTCGTTGTTTATTTCCCACTTATTTTTCTGGTAAAAGTTTTTAGAGCTTTTCAAACTAACTTATTCCTTCGATAGAAGGGTGCCCATGTGTTTAGGATTCCTTCGACTACCTTGTGGAGCTCGTCCATGCAGATACTGGCTCCGGTGCAGCAACTCCTTCAGCTTCTACGAAGCCCATATCATTGAGATCACGATTTTGTGGCAGCTTTTTTTCAAAGCTGGGGTTATATAAAGAATTCTATCAGTCGTGGTACTTCGCTGTGCAACAAGAATAGGTGACAGGTCTGTTTTGTGAGCCTTAGAAAGCTAAGACTTCACGTATAATAAATAAATATATATAACTTTTGCGTTAGAATTTACATGTATTCACACATTCGACTTTTAGTTACTGTCCCTATTTGCTCGAAAAGGTAGATAAGCTTCAAGTGAGATTCCAACTCCCTAGCACGAGTGCTTGTAGATAAACATGTGAGCGCTGAGTCGCGCCAGTCGGCATTCTTCTCATGAGTGGAGCGCAGCAAGTAGTTGCGGCTGTCGTCATATGCGTTTAGCCTGTATAGGTTGCCGCTCCGTTCTGCGATAAATGCCCAAATTCTTCATCGCGAGTGGTCTCGCAGTTTTTTAGAGCTTTCTGTACTACATCTTTGTTTTGATTTCATCCTGTTTTGATTTCATCCTTTTTTGAGCTTCCAAGCGGGATTATTTTTAACGACTAATTACATATTTGTTGACGGCGTTCATTTAGAACTGGAAAGTTAATTTTTCCATGTGACAAAAATATCAGCCCATACTATAAGAGGCTTCTTTTAAAGCTGCTCCGATAATCGGCTCGTCCATTCTCTGTTCTTTCTAATAAGTTACCGACAACTTTGCGACAATCTTGCTTCAGAGAAACTCACGATATGATATTCGGCCCAAAGGATCATACATACATATTTCGTATCTCGGGAGATTGCGGGATTCATTGTCGGCTTCACAACGGTTGGGAGATATTAATACAGTGCCCTGTGATGACTTCGACCTGGTGTCGTAGCCATCTATTAGTAAGGAATCTGCCGCGAAACAAGCCTTGAGAGCTGCTCAATCGAACTGCTACATAAGAAGCTCTGTCCTCATGCCGATCTACGTGTTTTGTTACCGATACTGATATTCCCTTCTATTGGGACTCTTTGTGTTTCCGCGCATCACTTGAATATCCAAAACGGGTCTTTCCTGGCAATGATTTGAATTTTCGAAAGCTAGATCAATTCTGCTTCAACGAGACACAACACCTTTAATATTCTATTAGTGTAAAGGAAGGGTTTCATTCTACTATGCGATGCTGCCTCCCATTAATAGTTCCTTTTATGTCTTCTCACTCAACTTTTACGACCAACTGTTGTATTTCTTCCACTATTTCTTCTCGGGCGCCGGCTGTCGCGTGTACTACTAATTGAGGCTGTCGGTTCAGGTCTCGTCCAGGGCAAGCAAACCGTCCATTTCTCCAGGGTTTCTCAATTACTACTTGACTTGTATGAGAGGGGTATAGCGTTGCTTGTCCGTCAGATGGCCGCTGTACTTGCATACGTCAAAGGCGAATTGGAATTGTCTACACCATATCTGTAGAAGTGGAATACGTGGCGTGTTCATCAAGTGACGGTCGACTAAGGTCGGTCTTTATACTTACCTTGCCTAATTATTCGCTACAAAAGTATTCCAGGCAGGATTTTTTCGTTACTTATATCGGCTATTACAACATTTCTAACTATTGTATTTTCACAGAACTTCTTACTTGTTCAAGATTCAGAATGCACAAGCTTCGCTATTCTTATCATGTAATCTACTTGTATTTTTGCGGGGTTTGCGATAACGGTTGAGCGAGGCTTTTTCAAATTAGCAAATGGGGTGGAATGTAAGATGTTTGGAGTAGTATGTTTTGTGTTTGTTGAATTTTTGGTGTGATAAGTGGTTTACTGACAAAAACTTAATGGGCTGCACGAAAGCGTTGAGCATCTTCAGCGACAAAACTTCTGTAGTGGTTTATAAGTCAGCTGCTGGACTGGGTTTCGCTCTTAATTCCAATAACCAAGAATGGGATGTGACCCTGTTTGAAGTGGCAAGGTCCTACAGTACGGGAAGTGCAAACGCTGATTAATTGCGAGTGCTTTCATCGTGAAGTGGGCAACGCAGCTCACGCGCAAGGCGGTCGGTCAAATGCCTGAAGATCAAGTAATTATGAAGTCTTGAATCCGTCGTAGAAGTCGGTCGTAGAGTAGGTTTGAATCTTTCCGAGCTCAAAGCGCCTCCACGAGACGACCAGCATCGGATGGCTGACGTGGCTTATGTATTCCAACGCAATTCAATAGAATGCATTTTCATCTCTCAGCCAATAGCGACAGTAATTCGGTTTTCATAATAATCTATGTTTCCCTGGAGGATGTTTATTTGAATGCGTCTGAAGGTCAGAAGGTCACATCACAGTTGTCGATCTCTAATTTCTCGTGCCTTCTGTGGGATACCTTCACATACGCCTGGCTGCCGGACAAAGACCCTTGATTGCTCATCGCTCCGAAAAAGAAAAGTGCACGATCGTATTTCCATGTTGCCTCGCGAACGCAACACACAACACCGAGGTTTCCTTCTCCTCTCTAACGACACCTCAAGAATGTTCGCGACCACTGGCTAAAATAAACAACGGTCGTAAATATCGTGTTCTTAGAGCGTTTCGTTTTATGCGGGTTGATAAGATATCTAACAATGCCAGAGCGTTGGCAGGCACGCGTTTACGATTTTGGTGTTAGTTTGGTGAAGTGGAGGTGTTGTTGATGACACAGCATTGGGAAGGTTTACCTGGTGAATTGTATATCTTTAAAAAAGAAGGCTTTGCTTTAGTGTTCGAGAACGCGTATGGGTTTCCTTGCAGGCTAGCGGTATGTTTATAGATTGGCATTGACACTTCGTATAGTTCTGTGCATGTGTGACAAAGTCAGCAGAAGATGTCGCTTTTGTACTCACGAATGAATGCTGTTAGGTTTCTAATAAATAAATAAATATCACTCGATTCTGCGCCTTTCAAGTTTGTGATGACTCTTCTGAAATCTTATTGCCATCGATATCTATCAATATATGAGGGTTTAATACCCTATATCTACTATTCTCTTTCTATAACTGAATTCCAACTAAGGCTTTAGAAGGTCGTCATCGATTCCAAATACGACCTTCTCAAACCTTTGTTCTCTCCTTCATCTCCTGAGCGGACTAGTCTAGTTCCACGCAGTGGCAGGGTCCGTTGCTCTTGTGATCCGTCGCCTCCTCATCCACCCATGATCGTCACCTGCTGTGGCGCCGACTTCGGCGAGTTCTTTTTTATGACGTTCTTTTACCTTTTCTTTAGGGCTCTTCCTTTACGCCAGCTTCAAACTCTAGGGCAAACTTATTGGGGTAATAGAGTCTTCTGAGGTTGTGCCCGTGCCATCTCAGCTGCTGCTCTTTCATTTAATCTGGATCGGATCTGTATTCATCACTGTCTTAACACCCTCACTCCTCGGCTGAGTCTTAAGGCCCGTTTATACTTCGTCGCGGCGCGATGCGATGGTCACGCAAAGAGGCCAAATTGATCGATCGCGTCGCACAATCAATATGGCCACTACACGTGGCGTGGCGTCGCGCCGCGACGAAGTACAAACGGGGCCTTAGGCCTATGTTATGCTTTGGCGTCGCTCTTGTCGGCGACGTCGGCGACAGTGTTACGCAAGCTGCTACGCAGTGCGTAGCGTCGCCGAAGTATAACCTAGGCCTTATCGTTAGGCATATGTTTTGCTTCGTCGCTCTGTCGGCGACAGTGCCGGCGACAGTGGGCGGGTGCTACGCGTAGTCGCCACAGTGAGGTGTTATACTCCCTGTTGCCGACACTTGTTGCAATGCGGCTGAGATAAATCGTCGTTGGCTCTCTGGCCGCGGAAGGCCCCCGTCGGTGGCGCTCTCTCGCCTGCACTCTCTCTCGCGCGCTTTATCCTTTGCTCTGAATAAAAAATGAGGTAAAGTTAAATAAAAATGGATCCTTTCTAATAATGGGATGACACTAATACCAAAAATACTGGCTCGAACGTTCAAACCTTACTCTATTACTTATTACGACGACAAGCAGTGTCGAGTAGGTTGTTGTTTTTTTATAGCTGTTTCGTTTCTGTTTTTATTTATTTGATTAAAAAAATTGCAAAATGCCTTGGAATCTCCGAGTAGGAAAGATGAGACAAAATGAAACAATTATGAAGTATACATTGTCATCAGTGTGTTTCAAACTGTCCTTTAAGAGTTGCTTGTGCTGAAAAAGAGAAGTAGTTTTCAAGAGGTGTAAAGGTTGCGAAGCACATTTTCTCCAGCTAGCCAGTCTGGTTTGCGTCTGGCGGGCCGTCCACGCTTTCCTTCTTTGCGAGGCTGCTCAATTGTTGTCATAACTGGAAGGAGGACGAGAACACTGGCGTTTCTATTGGCTCTCACTGCTTGTCGTTGATAGGTTGTAGTGTTTTACTTTGTCTTCATGATCCATCTGGATGTAAAGTGCACAGCGTACCCCAGAAGGGGCTGGATTGATGACGGTCTCTATCCTTCATCCTGCGGCTGTAATCGCAGGCTTTAGCGATGACTGGTCGAAGAGCAAAAACGTGGAATCGCGGGATTTCGCGCCGATCAACTGCTCAACGCGGCATGTTGTCGCCGGTCCGCACGTCTTCGTACTTGTCACTCTGAGTGCTTGGCTCGTGTAGATCGCATTCTCCGTGTTGTCAGTTTCGAAGCGGGCTTCATTCGATCACAGTCTTTCAGGCATGAGCCGAGCAAAGCTCGACGAGTCGCGCACGTCGCTCACTGAGCCTCAGAATTATTGGGGCTTCGCTAACTTCCCTAATCAAGTATTCCGCAGAGCTATTAAGGATGGATTCAACTTCACACTAATGGTTGTAGGTGAGTTTCTCTTGAAGGCTAGAGGTAGTGTACAATTTTCACGTGAGATTTGACACTTTTCACTTCAAATTGGACACTTGTGAAAAACTTGATGCTTCTGAAGATGAAATGAACGTCTTCCAATTCGAAATGATCTTCGGGCAGGTTAAACTAAAGACTGAACTAGTTGGTTAGAATAATTTTGTTTAAGGGAAATTGACTGCAACTTTCCTTGAAATTTTTTTACTGTACCTGTCCCAATCACCACCTACATATATATAAAAGAGTTCGTCCGTGGAGTGATCTAACCTAAGTGAGGTACGCCGCATCATCCACAGCGAATGCAGTCGATGATCTAACCTGAATGGGGTACGCCTCATCATCTACAGCACGGGCAAAATTTGCCATTGAACGTGGGATGTTGCTGCAGCAGGGGAAACGCATTCCTTTACTGCCTAACACAACAGCACTTTTCTGAGCGTCCAGATTCAGAGGCCGACTTCGTGCTATTACCATGAGAAGACTATTAAAGGGTAAGGGCAGAAGGGGACTTTGAGGGTGCAGAACCGATGGCGATCAGGAGGCAGCGACCAGGAGCATCGGGATGGTCGATGGGGGAACAAGGAAACAGGCCAGGAGGTGGCACCAAGAAGAGTTTAGGCAATATGTATGGATCGTTAGGGAGTTATCAATCAGGGTAAGGGGGACAGTAAGGAGGATCAGCAAGGGGATCCATTACCGTTAAGAGAGACCGGATTTAGAGGATGTGACACCGATGTCACACAATGGGCGTTCGCTCGCCGTCGTCGTGTCGTGAGCGTGGGAGGCCTATTTAATTGGGGTAGAGTAGTAGGGAGGATCCCGAGGGGGAGGAGGAATATACCTTGAGGAAGGGATCTGGTGACGGGACCAGGACGGGGAACCAACAAGAAGGGAGCCGTAAGGGAAATTATACGGAGAACAAGGAATCTGCCATATGCATAGCCTCTTCATGTTCAACACAGCGGCGACTGCGCGCGCTTCTGAGCTTCTTGATCCAGAAAACGGGCTCCCTACGTCGCGCAGCAAGCATCCTGATTCTGAATACGTGCCAGCAACCGTGCCATGAGTTTGGAGGGACCACGAAGAGGGTAGTGGGTGGAAAAGGGCGGTAAGTGGGACCTCCATGGTGGACCAGGAGAGCGACCAGGAAGGAAAGGAAGAACCTGGAGGAGAGACCAGGACGGGGAAACCTGCAAGAAGATACCAGTAGGGGGTGAGTAGTGGGAACAAAGAAGTGGGCCAGTAGTTGGGACTAAAGAGAGGGAGGGAAGACCTTTAAAGGCGGACCAGCAATTAGATCCAGTAAGAAGAAACGAGAGAGGGGAACCTGGCTTTGGAAGACATGTCAACGATAAATTGAAACGCTAGCTGTTGAGCATGAGAACGATTGCGGAGGAGGAACCTGGGACAGAAGTACTGCGCAGCACAAACCAATGACATTACTGGCCGGTCAGGAAAGAATGTCTATGACGAAAGTACCGAATCGGTGAACGGCTTGATGCCGATAAAGTTCTAGATGCTAGCGAATTTTATGTTTTACAAAAACTACTTTTCTTAGGTCAGTGATGCTACAAGGTCGCGTGAAGCGCGCAAGTGCGAGACATGCCGTTAGGCGTGTCGGGGCACTTATTAATTAATAGTTTTATAAAATTTTGATTTTTTGGAGAAAAATAACAAATTAAAATTTGTTTTTAAGGAAGAGCGCGCCATTCACTCGATTAGATCGTTGCGATTTTTATTTGATTGGTAGTCTAAATGCTGCTTTTATGAAGAATGCAAGTCGTCATCGCTACCTGTGGCAATTTGGACGCGAGTGTGTGTTCTTTACAGTAGTAGTTGTGTGTCGTTTACAGGTGTGAAACTGCATGCAAACACAATTTTGATATCAATCGAATGAAAATCGGGGCGCCTTGGATGGCGCAATCTCTCCTTTTAGCACTAAAAATTGGTCACCTCGCTGTTCTTTAAAACAGGCATTAGACTATCATTTTTCCTCAAAAAGTGAGCATTTCATAGATTTTCAAGCAGTGTGTTTACTTATTGGGCAGGCGAATTAAAACTTCAAAGAAAGTTCTGCCAAATTTTGCTGGAGCAAGAAATTATTCCAACCTGGTAGAGTGTCTACTTTAAACTCCATGAAGCTCGTTTCGATTTGGAAGACGTTCACTTTGATTTCAGAAGCGTCAAGTTTGTTTAGAAAACGTCCAATTTGATTCGAAAGATGTCCAGTTCGACGTGAAAATGGTATCTAGTACGACTCTCGAGCATTCGTTATCACGAAAATGGTATCTATTTCGACTCTTGAGCATTCGTTATCACGAACCCATTACTCCTGTTCGTCTCAAAGCTCACCCAAGGCGCTTACAGCCTGTTGCAGGTCGTAGTGGCCTTGGAAAGTCCACATTCATCAACACGTTGTTCCTGGCGGAAATCCACGACTTGAAAGCCACTCCGCCGCCCACTGGATCTACTGTACGAATCGAGGAGAAGCATGTAAGGCTGCCTTTGCTAAGCTGGTGGATTGCTTGAAGTTAAATGGTGGCTTTTCAGGTAAAGTTAGTTGAAAACACAGTCAAGTTGAACCTGACGCTAGTTGACACACCCGGATTTGGAGACGCCGTCAATAACACAAAGTGGTGAGTAGTTGGTGAAACGTAGACTCTGGAGAGTCTTTCCCTTGAAGTGGTTCTGGTGACGCTTCTTTTTTAGCTGGGAGCCGATTATCAGCTATGTGGATGGAAAATTCTTAGAATATTTCTGTGAAGAGACGAAAATCGAGAGGAAGGAACGGCCGGTCGACAAATGTGTGCATCTTTGTTTGTATTTCATTGAGCCCAGTGGTCATGGGTAAGTTGGAGTTCAAAGATTTCCTTACTAGCCTAGATGCGTATTTAAATTCCAGATTAAAACCTCTCGATATCGAGTTTATGAAGCAGCTGCACACTCGTGTTAACATCGTACCAGTTATCGCGAAGGCAGATTGCTTAACGAAGGACGAACTGAAGAAGTTCAAAGCACAGGTGGGTCCTCTGTGTTTCTGTGAGGGGTTAAATGGAGCAAGGTGGGATTTTGGTGAAGCGTTCGGAGCAGTCGCAGGTTCTCGTGTGCATCTCGAATCGAGGTTACTCGTTCGCCCCCCCCCCCCCCCCCCCCCCCCCGTCCTCACGTCAACTATTCCTTCCATCTCTCCAAGGATCGGTTGTTTGCTATCAGTCTTGTCCGGGAAGCATAAAACGTAGCTCTCATAACGATGCTTTGTTGCGATCAAAACTTTAACGCCAGGCGCGCTGGACATTGCGTTCGAACAAACAGCGCCGGTGGTGTAGTGGAGCAGAGCATTCCCGCTCGGTCAGCAGGAGGTGCAGGTTGTAGTCCTGCCTGGCGCTAGAGTTTTGATCCCAACAAAACACGTTATGAGCGCTTGCGACCTCGATACCAGTCACTTAAGGCTTAAAGAAACTGACTTGAATCATAAACCGTAGGCTTGTCCGTTGATTTTCCATCGTTAGTCAACTCATAAGTTAACTACGCATTCAAAATACCTAAAGATATACATGCTGTGAAAGATGAGCGCGCAGTGCGTCCAAAAGGGTCGGTTTTTGCCGTCCCTCACTCCTTATACTTTAAATGTTAGAATCGCGCTCCTTTCCTGCGTAGCTATTGCTGATTTGTGTGGTTGCTTCACTTGCTCTACTATGTATCATATGTATCACCCCTGGTCTCGTTGGTCATCGAGTTGAGTTACTCGAGCTGGCGCTAACGACGTCTGCAATCCTCCCTATCGCGTGCCAGAGTGTTCCAGTGAATACTTCTCACTCGAGGGACACGAAGAGCGTCGTATCGTTCCTTCAGAGGTGCGCGGAGGCCCCATCAACACATTGGTGGGCGCCCTGGTGTTCTTCTGCCGCGAAAGCCAGTCGGCTGCGGCTGTTGTCAGCGAGTTTCTGTTAGGCACATGAGGCGACTGGCTCACCTACTTTTGGAGGGCTTAGCCCATGCGACAGCGTCTCTGTTCTTCGAACGTCAAATTAGCTTTAAAACCTGGAGACTTCTGATCCGTGTAAATGACACCAAGCGTCGTCTTCCCAATTGCTCGGTAGCGTGTTCGTGCTGCTGTCCCGAAATCCGAGTTTCTGAGTCGTAGGAGGAATAGCGGAATCAAATTAGTGAACACGGAGAACGTTCCTCGTCCACTATCTATAAAGCATAAAGGAAGGCGTTACTCAATCTCTTTGGGATGCGCCACACATTCCACTTCTACGGGATATCGTGGAGGCGATATGAATGCGTATTTGGCCATGCAATGGCTTGAGATGGCTGGCAGATGAACAAGTTAGCGGTTTATCTTTCCCAGACAAGTCTGGTACTAATTCACCGACCCCGGAGGGATGGAAGGCTTGGTTGGCCTGGGCAGGAAATCCGAACCAGGGACCTTGTATCGGGTGCACGCGACAGTCGGCGCCTCCTCCGACTGCGCTACACGCGATTATGAAAACGGTAGCGTCCATTATCTATAGACGTCATAAATTAAGAGTCGATGTAAATCAACTTGTCATCCGATGAGCCACGCAGTTTGCTTCTAATTATGTTGTGAGAGTAGTTGAGGTGCTTTCTTTGTCCTATTCAATTGTCGCAAGTGCACGCTATAAGGATGTATGTACTTTTTGTCTTCAAAGACAAGGCTAGCAATAATTGACCGATCACGGTGGAGAATAGGGCTGTTTTTTAGCCGCAATTTGCCTTTACTATGACTGAGCCATCATCCTGCTATATATAAACAAGCCATTACGGTCGCTTATTCATCCAGAGTGGGCTCTTTGAGGCTTTAGTCATTTGCACATAGTGACTCAGCATCAGGTTTGGCGGTATTTTCACCGTTAGAAGGCCGAAAGCGCTTGATGAGTTTGGTCACAGCAGACTGTCCGGCTGTCTGTAAATTTTCCATAAGGGTGTTTACTAATTTATTTTGTGGTTGCCTATCTTCTCAAGATTGTCAGTAAGTGGCTCAACACATTTCTCGCCGTATCAACATAGCCGATTATGAACACGGTAGCGTGGTTGGAAGTAACACAGACTGCCCCTAGCACACCACAAATTCAGGTTCTTGGTTCGGGTCCCGACCAAGGTAATGAAGCCTTGTATCACTCTGATATCGCTGAAATGATATCAGGATAATTAGGAAAGGCTCAATAAAAGGATGACGGGTGGTGTTGTTCAATTACTGTTTGTGATGCGCCATGCGTTCTGCTTCTACTGGACGGCTTGGAGACAATTTATACCATTTTCAGTTGAAATTCAACGTTTTTCAAATCTAAAGCAAATCTAAAGTGTTTTTTAAAGCAAATTTTCAAGTTTTTCAAATTAAATTCAACGTTCTACTGGAATCTTCTCCCGTATCATATAAACGGACCGCTCCACTTTTTCTTGTCATTGGGCGATTTGCCATGTCTGCAGGCAACATGAGCAATGATCAACAAGACGTTCAACAAAGCCAGCGACGCGGCGGATACAGTCGAGTATCTCGGAGTCAGAAGGAGGTCTTGGTCAAGTTGGTGTTCGTCGACGGAATGATCACAAACGAAGCTGCTCAGATTGCTGGTGTCAATGAGAACACTGCTGCACGAAGCATTATCAACTTGTACAAACGAAAAGGCGAAATTGTTCTAATTTTTTCCTTAAAAGATCGTTATAATTTTCTTGTAGTTCTAATAGTAACAGAAAAGCCGAAACAGTTTTAATTTTCGTTGCATGGCCTTTTCTGTTGGATAGCCTTCAGTTCTAATTTTCTTCCTTAAAAATTAATTCTACTAGAATCTCTAATCTAATTTTCTTCCTTCTTATGTTGGATAGCCTTCACTTCTAAATCTCTTCCTTTACAAATCGTTTTTAATTTTCTAATAGTTCTAATAGTACAGGATGCGAAATAGTCCTTAATTTCGTTGGATAGCCTTTTTTGACATTCTGGAATTTGTTTTGAGAAGAAGTAAACATTGAAACGTACCACTTGCAAAGACGTGAAATTTGACTCGAAAGTCGTTGAATTTGGTCTGAAAAACGTTGGACTTGCTCTGAAAAACGTTGACTTTGATCTGAAAACGTTGAATTTCATTTCATTTCATTTCATTTCATTGAAACATGTGGTACAAGCACATGTAAAGCGATCAGCGTGAGCGCGCTCACCATCGCACCGAGAAAAAGCATCGATGAAATCAATTAGAAAACGAACAAAAACAAAGGAATGAATCAACCAAATAGCGGAAAATAGAAAACTTAAGAAAGGCAAGAAAGCTCTGCGCAAAACGATAAGAAAGGACTATCGAAAACCGCTACGGAAAGCAAAGGGAAACAAGATTTAGTAACTAAGAGTTACTGGGGAGATTCAGAGGTATTTTTTTAAAATCCTTTTAAAACCCGCAACGCTTGTAGGTATAGCAAAACGTTTACTTAACTTGGCGTATTCCGCGCCGGCTCGACAGACAAAGTAGTTGGAGCGGACTGAACTCCGGGCCCGAGGAACCCGAAGCTTTACAGCAGCACCCCTCGTTATGGAATCACTCGTCACGAAAAATCTACGTCCACTCAGATGGACAAGACCGTGCAGCGCTTTGTAAACCATAATAAGATCGAACTTCTTCCGCCGTGTGGATAGAGGTTCCAAACCTAACTGCAAATTCCGCACATCATGGTTCGGAATAGAACGGTAGTTTATATGCCTTGACCTGAAGAAAAGTTTTCTAGTGAAGCTGTTCTGGACCCGTTCCAAGGCGTTAATATTTTTGATCTTATTTGGACTAAAGACAGGAGTGCCATACTCGAGAATAGGACGGACGTAAATTTTATAGGCTTTGAGGAAGATATGTTCGTCTTTAGTAGTTAGGCACCTGAAAAGATTGCATACCCTGCGAGTGGCCTTCGCCGCAACTTCATGACAGTGCTTATCGAAATCTAAGTTGTCGGTGATAACGAAACCGAGATCCTTAACTTCCGAAACCTGCGATAATTGAACGCCTTCGATAAAATAAGGCATTTTATTATTGTTCTTACCTAAGTGAAGCACTTTAGTTTTATCTTTCGCTAACGGAAGGCCCCAAGTGTGGGCCCATTTGGCAACTGCCGAGATTGCTTCCTGCAATTTATCCACCCCTCCGGGGTCAGTTACACTATTATAAATTTTGAGATCATCGGCAAAAGCCTTGCAAGATACCCCAATTGAATTTATAAGTGATGGGACACCCCCTGGTGTAGATGTTGAAGAGAACCGGCGAGAGGACAGATCCCTGAGGGACACCACTACATGCAATTTTGGCAGAAGACAAATGGCCCCTGTAGTTGACCCTGAACACACGCTGACATAAAAAGGCTTCTAGCCATTTCACTATCCTATAATGAAGCCCCACAGCAGACAGCTGCTCCAAAAGTTTGTCATGAGGAACATTATCAAAGGCTTTCTCAAAGTCGAAATAGATAACGTCGATTCCGTGACCAGATTCAATCAAACTAGTCCAGTCATTTAAAGCAACTAGCATTTGGGCGGTAGTCGAGCCTCCTTTACGAAACCCAAATTGCTCAGGCGGAATTATGGAATTGTTATCTAAGTGGGAGACTATTACTTCTTTGAGCATCTTCTCGAAAAGGCGCGCCAAGACAGAGGTAATACTAATAGGCCGGTAATTCCGTGGATTGCTGAAAGGGGCCTTTTTGGGCAGAGGAATAACGAAGGCCTCCTTCATGTGAATATGATACAAAGCGTATGTGACCCATACAATGGAAAGCGATGGCCAGCCGATAAGCAGCTTAGAGTGTCATCCCTCACGGACTAGTGTATGCGAGTTCACCAATACCGCAGGAATGAAGGGCTGGGCGGCAAATCCGAAACAAGTGTCTTGAATCGGCATGCAGGCCACAGCTGACGCGCACAAGCATAATGATGCAGGCCAATGCGTTCAAATTTTTTCGACGTTAACGAGTAGACCTAGAATTCGTGGTGTATCTGAAACGGGTTGACCAGCCCCTTCTTGATTCTTTCAACAATGTGTCATCCAAGTATGCATCTTTAAAGGTTTGATAAATTGTTCGTTTTCAGATCAACAAGGACATTGCCGCGAATGATATTAAGCTCTATAAGTTCCCCGAGGTAGAGGACGAGAAGGATAAGGTGACTTTAGCTTCGTAAATGCATATAACTGCTATAATTTTACATTGTTGGGTCGCATTCTACCTTCCGTTCGTCTCTGTGTTAATTTTTATGCATGATTTGTGATATTCGGTATTCTCTGTTGCTTTAGGCTGCTAGCGAACGACTCAAAAGTTGTCTACCGTTCGCCGTCGTTGGTAGTAACCTCTTAAAGGAGGAAGATGGGAAGAAGATAAGATATAGGTCAGTGAGGACGGCTACGATGGCACTTTTGGCGCAGACATGTTGAACCTTAGTTTTTTGCTTGAAAGTGTCTAACAGCAGCGCTGTACATGGAGTTTTCAGAGAATACCCGTGGGGCGTGGTGGAAGTGGAAAACATGGCCCACAATGACTTCATCCCGCTGCGAGATATGGTCGTCCGCACGAATTTGATCGACATGATTGATGTGACGCGTTCCGTTCACTACGAGAACTTCCGACTCCGGCAAATGGATAAGCTCCCGAAGCACGTTATGGATAGGTGAGCAGCTGAGGGAGAATTACTACGACGGCCTTCTTCAGCCGGTGAATTGTGTAGTCCGCATGATCTCTCAAGTTGTTTAGGGATCCATTCACACAAATGGAGGAGGATAGGAAAAAGAAGGAGCAGGAGTTGGCTGAGAAAAAGAAGGCGTTCGAAAAAGTAAGTTTGCCGCTGTTTTGCTCATATCTTGCTGTATTGGTCGTAACTGCAACTTGATTTGTAGTTTTCTATTCTTCTATTTTGTTATTATTTTTTTAGAAAGAATTAATTTGCCTCAAGCCTTTATCCTCCAGTAATATAGCTTATGACAACTGAATGAAGTTAATTTAGACGTTTGCTGATCGAGTGAATGAAAGGGAGGCGAAGATAAATGAAAGAGCTGCCAGGGTGAGGACTTCTTCCAACTTTCCTCTTCTTTCCGGTTGACTTCGGCTCTCGTTGCATTTGCTTCTTTCAAGCTGGATATTCGTGAGCAAGATCTGAAGAAGGAGATTGAACTACGAAAGGCGGAGCTCGAGAAGCTCAAGATTGAGGTGACTCTTTACTGTTCAGACGTCCTGTACTGGAATGTCAGACGCTATGAGATTCTGAGGTTCCATCTCGTTGTGCGTTTAGGTGGATGATCTGCGCCGAGGGAGCATGGGCGATTCGAAGACGTCGTTATCGTTGACGAACGAGAATTCTGGGAAGAGCTCGCCGACCGACAAGATCAAGAAGAAGTCCGGGACGCTCGGTCTCTTCAACAGAAACTGATACTAGTTGCTCTTTGATGTGAACCGATTGATTGTCTTGTCATAATTAAACTTTAATAACTACGCTGCTCAAGTCTGTTATCCAAGCAATCGAATCGGTGTTCGGTGCCAGGCTTCGCGTCTCTGTGCGATTCGAAAAAAGCGGGCCCGACGGCGATACGGGGATTTCGGAAATGTGTGGAGTCGTAGCCGCATTTGCTGAGCTGAGCGGGGGTATGGGGACTGTCAACGTATGGACGAGAACCCGTGCGGGTATCCATTCTGTCTGGCTCCAGATCGCAGTCTAAAGTAACGTAGACGTGGATTCTCCCTTATGGTTGAGGAGTGCATCGCTTCGACCAGAACGATGTGTTCCAGGTTTGGAAATGCTACATCCAACCGGCCGAGTGTACGGATTGAAGACAAGGAGCGAGCAACTTGCCTAAGATGCTCGGAGTTCTCGCCCTCACCCTCTAAAGCCCAGAAGCAGTGTGATTAATATTTGCCTCGTAGTTCTTGTCTCATGTCCCTATTCGGCTGACTGGTGAAGACCTTTAGCTCATAACCAGTTAACATTCTATTCTAACTATTCGTTAACGGGTTAATTATTCTCATTCATAGGGTATGAGGAGGGTCCCTCCTTTAGTCAGAACTGGGAGTAGTCTGCGAGTGTTCCATAACGTTAGAATATACAGGGTAGTCCATAACTTGAGGATAAAGCACGGCGTTCATCAATACTTTTAGAATGATGCACATTCTACTCCGATTGCATGTCGTGAAAGCAACTTGAATGCGTTTGACCTGTGCTTGGATCCGATCTATGGTAAAATCTTCGGATAATTGGTTAATTCGGCTGCCGTTAATTTCGCGGACCCTGGATTTTTGACTGATTCGGATATGGGCAATTTTGCGGGCCTCGGATTTCTGGATGATTCGGGAATATTCGAGTCGGAAAATGATTCATTCGACACAATGGATCCGAACTAAAATCTGCGAATTTTTGGATAATTCGAACCGTGATGTGCATATGGTGTATTCGAAAACGATTCTTTCGAATCCAATGCATACTGTGCAATATACTTGTGCTTTTTTAAAATTTTTCGAAAGAACGAGTAATCGAATAACACCATTTTTTCAGTTATTCGAATTTCCGATTAATCGAATAACCCCATTTTTTGGTTATTCGTAATTTCCGAATAATCGAATATTCGAAAAATCGAATAATCGAATAAACTTTATTAAAACTTAATACACCCCGGTGCAAAATAGTTCACCCCGATTTGTCCATTAGTTCCCAAGAACCCGCTGCCGAGTCTCACCATCAGTAATGTTACCATCGAACACCTCACTATGAATTCGGCCCCTGATTAATCACAAAAGTACCTATAAACAAGGTAAGATTAGTACCCCGTCACATCACCTTTGTTGCAACCATATCGAAAATTCTATTTGGCATACTACTAATAAGATTATCAATAACAGTTTGCTTAACATTGGCCCATACATCAAGTATGGCGTTCTTCAGACCAGAGACCGAAGTGTAAGTGGTTCCATTTTTGTATACTTTGTGTACAAGAATGTCCCACAAGCTTTCTAGTTTTCGGGTTGAGATCTGAAGAACAACTAGGCCACTTCAAAGATTGAATTCTGTTGGAGTTAAGCCAACCTGTAGTTGACTGCGATAGATGTATGGATGCATTATCGTGTTGGAAAATAAGGTTATGCCTACAAAATCTTCTGAAATATGGCAGTAGATAGTCTCCGAGCAGTTTCTGGTAGTCCTCACTGATCAGCCTACACGAGACGAACTCCAAGGCAGCAAGTTCGTATCCAGAAAACGCAGCCGAAACCATGAGACTTCCACCGACAAAGTAACACCTGTAGAATACTCGCTTCTCTCTCTCCTCAAATCTCTCGAATAGTGTCTGTACCCATCGGGCCCATCAAGATTCCACTTCTTTTACACTACTGTAGAAATCTGAGAAAGGAGGTCGAGTATCACCTGGGCGCAATTTTGGCGGTGGAAATCTCATGGTTGGGCTGCATTTTCTCGATGAGGACTTGTCTCGTTCGTCTCGGAAATTCGTCTCGTATATGATGAACAGTAAAGACTACAAGGAATTGCTCCGAGATCACCTTTTGCCATATTTCAGAAGATTTCGTAGGCTCAACCTCATTTTCCAACAAGGTAATGCATCCATACACAGTCATCTGCAGGTTTATTTATTTATTTATTTATTTTCATTTATTTATTTATCTATCCAATACGTTCGTGATAAGCGCATGCATCAGAAAAAAGTATTTTACAACATAACAACATGGAATCACACCTAGAGCGAGTCAAGCCAATGTCAAACAACAACACGAAGACATACATATGCCAATGTCTGATCAGTGACTAATTAAGGCATGAATAAGAAGTCTGTTAGGCTGAACCGAATAAGCCGGCAAGGCTGTAATGTGTTAAACTTCATAACTCAACTGCGACTTCTTAACAGATCGCTCAAGCTGACCCAGGGAAAAGGAGGACGGCATACATCTCGTCGCCTTGAGGTATGCGCTGGCTGCCCTATGAGGAGAAAGGGCCACCTCCAGTTTACTCCTAGGCCGACTGATAAGAATCTTCTCAGGCTCACCGTTTGTTTGAAAAGCACGCAGAATTAAGAAATTGGAACCTCCAAAGCGCGAGTAGTGGAGTAACTTATAAACTCGACAAATATCAAAGAATTTCCTGCGAGAAGCCAATGTGTGAAGACCCAGGTATTTGTTCCTTATCGATGCTTTAGGTATCTTAGAGTAAAGGAACCCGCCAATGCGAATAAGAACCTGTATGGCACTGATGACAGTCGCGGTCGCAGAGCATGCAAATGTGAAGTTAGATTTCGAAAATATCAACAAAGACTGGTCATAAATTGATTCGCCTCAACGAATTCACCATAGAAAATCAATAGCTCGATCAACTTCAACCGATAATTTTAAAAACGAGCTTCAGATTTGTGTTCAGCGGGATCGACTACCCTAAGGGCTGAAGCTTCGGACCGCCATCAAGTGCGATCTGCATCGCTAATATGCCATCCCCCAAACCAGTTGTGATGGACCGATGGAAACACGCACGCGCACACGCAAACCACTCTTCTATGTATAGTAGGATATATTAAATGCGTTTTCGTAACGACGAGCTTCTCGACAGTGTGCTGTCGAAAACAATCATCACCGGAACGAACGTCGCTTACAAAAATCATCATTGTGACACATTCGAAACAACCACGTATCCGATATTCGAATATTGTTCGAATTTTCGGACCTCGAATAATCGAATTCGAATAGTTATTCGAATTTTCGAACCTCGAATAATCGAATTCGAATAATTATTCGAATTTGTGAAACTCGAATAATCTAATTCGAATAATTATTCGAATTTGCGAAACTCGAATAATCGAATTCGAATAATTATTCGAATTTGCGAAACTCGAATAATCAAATAATCGAAAATCGAATCCGAATAAATTATTCGAATAATTATTCGAATTCGATTATTCGAGCACAAGTATACTGTGCAATGGCTTGCAGTGGTCAGCCGATGGATAAATCAGCGTTTGGTCCTTCCCAGACTAGTCTGGTAGCAACTCACAGGTCCTGGAGGGCTTGATTGGTTGGGGGCGGGATATCCGAAGAAAATGGAATCGGGTGCACGCGACAGTCGACGCCTTCTCCCACTGCGCTATCACGAGGCCTGGTCCATAAATACTGAAACGAAATTAGCTGCCATTGTTAGGGAGTATGTGTCAATTTTCTAGAACTATATAACGGGTATGTAGTTCATCCTTATTACTATGCGCTTTACAATTAACATGGTTGCAGCTCTTCGTATTATAAAGTAGTGAGGTCTTAACTAAAACGACACGAAATCCCCCTTTGGCCCGCGTTGGAGCACTCCCGTTTCGGAGTTGCTCATTTTCAGAAGATTTGCTGAATGCTTCGTATCATAGTGATACAAGTGCTCCTACACGCATGCACTTGCCCGTTTCGCGCGACTTTGCAACATCACTGACCAACGGAAAGCAGTCTCTGTAAAACTTAGAATTCGCTAACATCTAGGATCTGGTGCCTACTTTATTGGCATCAAGCCGTTCACCGTTTCCGTGCGTTCATCGTAGACATTCTCTCCGGACCGTCCAGTAAAAGCAGTGTTTTGTGCTGCGAAGTATCAGAGTACCCCTCAGACGGCTCCTCCGCAAGCGTTCTCATGCCTAACAGCTTGTGTTTCCGGATATCGCTGACACGCTTTCCGGACCCGAACGCCGGGTTTCTCCTCACTCGTTTCCTCTTGATGGATCTATTAGGTTTGTGAAAAAGTCTTACACCACAGCGTATTTTTTTCAAAATTTTGTTGTGTCTTTTATGAGCGATTTTAATCTACAAAGTAGTTACCATTTACATCTACAACCTTCTGCCATCTAATGGGGAGATCATGAAATCCTTTCTTTCAGAATGAAGTCAGCTGTTACTCGAGAGAGTGCTCCATCTCGGATTCCAGTTCGGTTCGGTCGTGGAAGCGGCTATCCCTTAGATGTTGCTTGAGAGCTCGAAAGAGATGGTAGTTCGGTGGCGCAAGAACTGGCGAATACGGTGGGTGGGGCAGCACAACCTAAGCCCCTGCAACTTCTGGTGAAACGACCTTGCAATGTGGGGGGGGGGGGGGCGAGCATTGTCGTGAAGAAAGTAAGCGTCCCTCTGCACCCGCCGTTTGCGCGATATGGCCTCGCTCAGCTTCTGCAGCTGTGTAGCGTAGATGTTCGCTGTTACTGCGGTGCCGTCATCAGGAAGTTCACGATAGAGCCTTCCTCGAGAATCCCACCAACAACACAGCCTTTCCCTCCTCTGGTGGATGTCCGCCTTGAGGTTGTGGTTCTCCTTAAGGGAGCCACTGGGCCTTCCGTGTATGGTTTACGAGGAAGACCCAGGATTCATCATCTCCCTTGACGACATTCTCGGGAAAGTCCTTATTACGAAAACGAATAGTGAGAGACTGAGCGATAGCCAGTCGCAAAGCCTTGTCCGAGTCTCGGAGTCAGACAGTCTTCACTGCAATCGTAGTATTTATACGCCCTCAGATCAAATTGGCACGTATGCGAAATATTCTAGAATGTTTGTGCTACAACTGCGTAGCACCAAACAGTCCTCGCAAGTTTCTGCTAAATCTTGAAAAATTTTCGAGATGTCTGATCCAAGACTTTTTCACCAACGTAATAATTGCTGGTCCGCCCTTACTGTTCTCCCCCTCACCTCCTTTTCTCCCTATTTCCTGGTCCCAACTCCTACCCCGCTTCCTTGTTTCCACCATTGACTCCCTCACTGGCCTTTTCTTGCTATTTTCCCGTCCTGACCCCTCCTCAAGGTTGTTCCTTTCCTTCCTGATTCCCTGGTCCACCCTAGTCGTCCCCTTACTTCTCTTCCCTATCACCCACCACCTCCTTAGAGGTGCTACCATGCTCACTGCAGACGTGGGCGATACATATTCGGAATAACGGCGCTTGTTGCGCGATGTAGGGGACCCGTCTTCTGGATCCAGACGCTCAGAAACGCGTGCAGATGCCGCTATGTCAATCAGGAGGAGGCTGCGCTTCCTCGACCGCAGCAGCATCCCATGTTGAATTCTGAATGCGGCCGCTCGTCGTACGACGACGGTGTCACCTCTTCTGACTCTATACGCTTGTTGCGCGCGTAGGGGAACCTCTTCTGGATATGCTGAGAAACGCGCGCGGATGCCGCTGTGTCAAACTGGAGGAGGCTGCTCTTTCACTGCTGCAGCAGCACCCCATGTTGAGCGGCACATTTTATCTGCGCGGGGCTTCGGTTTCCAACTGCGTGAGATACGCCTCATCATCTACAGCGCGGACAACTAACTGAATTGTATAGTGGTAGATTTAGGGCTTTTCAAGGCCTCCTCTGTAATAAACTTCCCATTTGTGCAACCAATCATCGAATAAGGTAGATTCATTATTCAGCCGCGTGCTTACTTGAATACCATTACGTTGTGTGCAGTTTAAAAAACTGCAATGTAAGCTATACGATACTGTGAATGAGGTGAGGACTGAGCTATAAGCAGAAGAAAGTATTAGTTTGTCCGGATTTAATGCAGGTTTTAGACCTCAAAATTTAAAACGACATATCTCAGCTGAAACACAACTTTATTAATCGATGTAGGAACCATTCGAGTCTACACATCTTTCCTAACGAGATACAGTACCGGACATGTCTTTTGGTCATTGGCCGAAAAAGCCGCGCCGGCCAACATGGGCCGCTTTGGAGCGTTCCAAAGCGGCCTTTTTGAATAACTTCTTTAGAAACCAAATACTTGTGAAAGTAAACATATATTTGAACTCAGCAGCTCAAGCTCTATCTTTTGGTATATAAATCTCAGTAGAGTTGAACAATGCATATAGGCCCGACAGAATCAATCGAGTAGGCGCGGTGGGACAACCTGTAGAGTTTGGGGAGTTTTATCGGAAATTCTCGCCGTCCTAATCAGAAATTGCTCTAAGAATGTCCACCTTGCATTTGGAGTGCGCCGTGAACAATGCATACAGAATCGGACCTACCAATCGAGTGGGGCGCGACAACTTGTAGAGCGGGCGTTTGGGGAGTTTTATCGGAAACTCTCAGCCGTCCTAATCAGAAATTGCTCTAAGAATGTCCACCTTGCATTTGGAGTGCGCCGTGACAATGCATACAGAATCGGACCTACCAATCGAGTGAGCGCGACATCCTGTAGAGCGAGCGCTTTTGGAGTTTTATCGGAAATTCTCAGCCCTCCTAATCAGAAATTGCTCTAAGAATGTCCACCTTGCATTTGGAGTGTGCCGTGAACAATGCTATAAGCTAAGAGTCGGACCTACCAATCGATTGGGCGCGACAGCTCGCAATTTGCATGCGCGGGCGTGTTCGTAGCGCAATAACTTTGTGGAGATCGAACAGTTCCGGCTGCGGCTAGTGGGTTTTGTAGGCGGTAGAATGATTTGTAGTCCTCAAAAGTACACCATGGTAGCTTCTAAACTGGCGAAATTATTGCGGTGCGAAAATGCGAGTAAGGGCGGAAGAAGCTTCACCGCTGCCGTCCGCCGCTCTAAAATGGCAGATGGGGCTGAGACAATTTAGGCAGCTGGAGAGTTAGGAGCAGATCATCGTAAAGCGCCTTCGCTGTTTTGATCGTCCGCGAGTTTGCATGCCTTTAACTCGCCTCATGTACCCGCATCGGTTGACCAAAATCTGAAAAAATCGTGTCACACATACCCAACCTGCATTTTCGCATCGCCATAACCTTGCAAATTCGTAAGATAATTTACTGTGCTTTGACGCTTTACTAGAGCATATGGCTGCCTACAGAGCTCACACGTCCCAGCCCTGAAGGATTGGAAG